>NHQK01000028.1:0-687372 GCA_016864655.1 Phytophthora cactorum
ATAGTTTGACATTGACTGTAGCTGATCACTGACCTGACACTTCGGCCCGCATTTACGTCGATTCGGTTGAACAATGACGAGTGTCTTAGCATCAAGGTCAGGAAGAACGGATATATACTTGCTACCGAGCTGACGATATACGTAGGCACTTGGCGTAGCTAATCCCTGAATCTCATTGAGATTGTAGGTTCTTCCACGCCTGAAACACCTTCCAGTGGAGCCACACCAGCCCCTCTCAAACCACGGCCTTTTAAGTCCCTCTCCGCGAGAACGCTTTGCAAACTAGTCCGCAGCACGCTCACGTTCCTCTTCTTCCGCGATTTCCTGAGCCAATTTGGAGTACTTCTTATAGTTCACGGTATAAACTGATTTCGTGGCTCGTACAGCAGCCAATGAAGCACGGAGTGCAGATCTTGCTGCCTTAAGGGCTGACTTGGTTCGCTTGGTACTCGATTTACGGGCTTCCTTTTCCGCTTCATTCATCTGCTTCTTATGATTTCAGATTGTTTGACGGCTTCACCATACTTCAGGTAAGCGCGCTCAGTGTCATCATGAAGCTTGATCAATTCACTCTCCTCATATACCTCTTCACTTTGTTGCTCTCACGTCGTCAGCATTGCTAAAGATACCCTCGCGAATGATCTTGAGATTGTCATTCAACATTTTTAAATCATTTTCTTCTCCCTTCTTCATTTGCAGGACCTTCGATATCAGTTGCAGTACGATATGCATCTTCCAACCCACTTAAAAGCGCAAGGAATGTATCCATCCAGCGCATCCGCTTCATCAGATCGCTCAAACCTTTTCCGGAAACAGGTTTGTGGTCCTTATCCCTAATGTTGAAATAGCGTTTCTCACTTGGTACGCTGAAATAATAAGTGTCATGGGGCTTTACACCAGTCTTAGAATCAACAACAGGGTGAAGACGAAATGGGATCACGATTTTGTTATCAAAGAGGCTCTTGTAGTACTCAATATAGAATTTTCTTAGCTTCACTGTCAGGGATTGATAGAAATCTATCAATATTTTCATCTTCATCTAAACCGGTTTTCGTACCATGGCGTGCCTCACGTTCTTCATCATCGTCATAAGGCTTGTAGTCCTTGATGGTTTTCTCGATATCATTAGCTCAAACCATAGTAAGTTCTAAGCCTATGCTCTTAACCATATCCAAAAATGATCTCAGTGTGGATTGCCAATCAATCTTCTTCAGTGCTGCTGTGTGCTTCAGGTTTGATTCTTTTCCAAACACATCAACGGATCCATCCTTGACCCAAACATACTGTTCTAATGAGCTTCGGTCAGATTTATATCTATCCTTGAAAATCGGTACAATGCTCTTGATTAGACCATTCGACTCCAGCATATCCATGTTTTTGGAAATAATCCATAGCATCTTAAATCTACTACTCTCGTCGTCAGATGCGGTAGAAGTATTTTTTCTATCAAATGTAATATTGGGCAGTCTCCGATCCTTAAGAATAACATCAAGCTCTTCTAATTCATCACCAGCTCGCTTCTTCTCTAAGCGCATAACGGTTCTCGTTCGCTTTTCTTCATCTTGCATCTCTGAAACTTCATCGATTGAGTTGCTTTCTCCATCATACAAGATATCCCTGATTTTTGCTTCAGTAGCTACCCAGTCAATTGAACCATAATTTTTATTTTTATTGCCAGTTTTAAAATATATTAAAGAACCTTTTTCTCCGAGAATGTATCGCGGATCATCTTTATGAGTTTTCTTGCGAATTGGCTTGATTCTAAGAGCAACCCAGTTATTGTTCTGTTTGAATAAATCTTTAATCCATTCTCGTGATAAAACTTGCTCCTCCGTGTCAAGATTGTTAGTTTTTCGTGGTGTATTCGTTTCTACATCCGTAGTCAAAGGCTGACATTAACGCTTTGCATCTGATGTCGTAGGTCGAGCCTGAATGTTTCGATCAGTTTTATCAACACGAAGTGGGTTTGTTGTATTGTCTGACATTCGCACACCGTTATCTACTCCAGTCTCTACCATAACGGGGCTAACATTTTCGGTTGATACCTCAGGGTTTGTTTGGGAGTTTTCATCACTCAGATTTTTTTTAAAAGACTTCAGCGGGACTTTTTTTAGTTCTTCGGGGTCTCTTCATTAGGACAAACAGAAATATCAGTCTGAGTTGATTCAGTTGATTTCTTCGGTACAGTTGTGATACCATTCGAAATATCAGTGGCCCATGACGCTCCTTCATACATCTGACGCTTAGCATTTGCCTGCCTGACTCGTCTTTGAGCTCGTTCGAACAGTTCTTGACGATTTTGCTCTCGTTGAGCGAGCGATGCAAAGTTAGGAAACATAGTGAATCGTGTATATAATTAACAAACATAAAAAGTAGTCGTCTTACCAGAACTTGGCATAACAGAATCATGGCGAAATGAGGCATACGAATGACAGATGTGATTTCGCTCATTTAGTAGATTCAGATAACGATCCTTGATGCAGTGAAACGGAACGCCAAATATTGTCTCCAATTCGCATCGATACTTACGATTGACTATCGTCTTACCGAAATTTGAAGCTG
Organism: Phytophthora cactorum; assembly: GCA_016864655.1. Classification (NCBI taxonomy): domain Eukaryota; phylum Oomycota; class Peronosporomycetes; order Peronosporales; family Peronosporaceae; genus Phytophthora; species Phytophthora cactorum. The sequence goes on from NHQK01000028.1 coordinate 2,563, forward strand.
CATCAAGATTCAGCAATCGTTTTTAATTCGGCTCACTTCCTGATGATCCACAACTTTCGCCGTAGCTTAGCAAGCTCACGCTCAGATTCTAAACAGTTTGGGCACATTCTTATGATTGGTGTCTATATATCAAGTCATATATTTCTAAAAAACTCAAAAACAAATACTTCAAATAATATACTTGAGTCAAAAGCTTACAGAGGATGTCTCTATCGAATTTAATTACAAGCTAATTATGACTCATTTTTTTGTTGCCTCCCAGTACTCCTTTTCAAGAGTTGATCTCCTACTCTTGTTAACTAATCTGAGATTATCTTGCGGCTCCCAGGAATCAGGTTCATTACCAACCCACTGAACCAAGTATCTGTACTTTCCAGTTCGCAACTTTTTGTGGTCTAAGATCTTCTCTGCTTCAAGTATATCGCCTCAATTGATTGCAGCGTTAGTAGTCTCCGATTGAACCATTTTGAGATCATTTGGAGCTTTGTAAAGCGTATGACCATTCCTAGACTTGATTTGGACGCGATAACCATCCATACCTACAATCGAATAGACAGCTTTACTCCACCTAGCAGCTTCCTTATCAAACGTTTTCTTCTTAACTCTATATAGGACATTATTACCAACCTCGAGCTCGCTATCAATTTTATCAGCTTCGACTTGGTTATGATTCAACTCAGCCTCAATTACCTTGCCTTTGGCTTCATTAGGTGTCATTCCAATTGATCGGTGAGTGGTGGTATTGTAGTTAGTAATTACATCGCTGATGAGCTTTTGTGTAATCCTCTTGGGAGACATTTTGGTTAGTCTCTGCTTCAGTGTTCTATTGAAGCGCTCGATTTTTCCCATAGTAGCGTGATCACCGGGCTCGTTGTTGTAGTGTTCGATCTTCTTGGTTTTAAATAATTGCTGAGCTTTCGAGTTCATGAACTCAGATCCATTATCGCTTGTGATAATATCTACCTTATAAGATCGGATGAAAGCCTTTAGCGCTACCAATACTGTAGCAGCTGTCTTATTCGACAAAAGTTTTGCGTATCCGATGCGGGAGTTAATGTTGATATCAGTCAGAATCGGTTGTTTTCCGCAGAACGCAAGGTCAATTTGCCAAGAGTTCGGGTTATGTGAGGCGATTTTGAACCCATCGAATCGCTACTTTTGCTCTTGGAATCTCTGAATCTCTGACTGTGTAGCATACCAATCCTTCACATTTTTAAGCGTTATCTTCGGATCTAACTCACGAGCCTTCTCATGTAGAGACTGAGCACTGATAAAACCGGTTTTGGGATCATAATATAACTTTGACAGTAGCTGCTCCATGCTATATATTAGATGGAGAGAAAAAAAAAGTGATCACTTGAACATCGATGAAATATCAAGCGGTACTGTAGTAATACCATCTTCAAGCACACGCCGCTTGTCGTAGAAATACGATAGCGCTGTCTTTGTCTGACTGTATGTGATGATTGATTTAGTCTCTTTCGACAGTCTAAACCTCTTGTTAGTACCTTGGAGTGTGATACGATCCTGCACAACAGTCTCGAATCCCTTAAGACTAAGTACATCATTGTTACGTCCACGACCCTGTTGCACACCCTTGGCTGAAACCTTGACCTTGTGCGATTCGTCTGGTAGATAGCAGATGTAGTTCTTGGAGGATAATGAGACCATAGCATCACCTGACCATTCATCCTTGAATAGACCAGGGCTACGACGATCAAACTTAGCCACATCCGTGCTGTAATCACGTGAGAACCAATCATACTTGTGCTGTTTAAAGTGCTCACGCAGCTCAGGTTTGATACAGTCTTGGAACGGATTCTCACAACTGAAGGCGATGTAGGCGGAGTCCGTATCCATCTCCTGATATTGAAAGTCTGAACGATCGAAGTAAAAATCTATGCAATCATAGTAGAACTGTAGCATGCATAGCTTAGCGAGCTGATAGATAGCAATCGACAAATGGATCGGGTTCTTGTTCTTAAGCTTGCGTTTCATCATAGTGAGCTCACAAGCATCGTTGAGTTCCTCCAATTCATGAAAGGTGAAGTGTTCAATCTTAGACTTAATAGCCTTGTCGCTTGACTCATACTTGATCTCTTTGTGCTTGCTCATGTCCATGCCAGATCGACCGAAAGCGCTGTTGCCTACCAGTTTCATCATCTCAGCAATTATAGCCTTGGACTTGTCGGCATCACCCTCTCGTCGCGCGTTTGATACAGCTTCCATAAATGGGGCAAACGCCTTGTGTGAGCTTGCTTTGATGAAGATGCATGTCTTGGTGATTTCCGTACCATGAGATAGGTACCACTTGAGCAAAGGCGTGTAGATAAGGATCTTCTCACCAAAATAGCTACCAAGCAATTTGCGAGCTGGCTTCGATCTGCTTTTTTCTCGTGCTTGGTTGTAGTCATACATATGCTTACCAATGATACTCTCATCCGTACAATCAATCAGTGTATTTTTGAAGATGGGGGTCATCTCACCGAAATACTGCTTCAAGTGTTCTGGTGTCTGAATATCACACTCGAGAAAGCCGAAAATCTTATCGTTCTTGATGTCATCAACAATATCTGGATAAGCTTCGATAGTTGTAAGTCGTCCGCACGGCCTGTCATTACCGAGAGCCCAGAGATATAGAGCATTAGCATCGTACCCGATTACCTTCTTACACAGCTTCCCACCACGAATCTTCGTCTCGTTGCGCTTAGCGTAGCGGTTGAAGATAATTGATGGACCACCAGCAATGTTAGCTTTCATCTTACCATAGATGTCCTTCTCCTCCTTGTCAATGGAATAGACCAGTCTGTCTGAGTTGAACTCGAGCAGCTTCTTGTAGCGAAACCCCTTGAGAGACATATCATTACGAGCGGTGTTGCACGAAATACAGCTAATCAAGATGTTGCCGTCGATGTGTCCAAGCTTGTTATTGATTCGATCAGCTGAAGCAGTTTCAGCGCTCAAAGGACCGTAGCAAAGACCACAAAGATACTTATGTTGATTTAACAGTCTATCTAGATGTCCTAACGTCATACCAAACTCACGCTTAGCCTCAACATCCTGACTCTTGTAGCCACTCATACGCTTGCTAGGGAATCGAAACGCTTGAGGAGACTTCTTGGAGGGATATTGGTGATTGTCAAAGCATGTTTGATACATGACTTTCTCCGATAGACCTGGTAGCGATATCCCATCTGCAAACATGTCAAGATCAATACGCTTGAACAACTCACGCTGAGCCTTGATGGCCTTAATGAATGGTACCACATCCAAGTTATTGTACCAGATCAGCAGGTCCTTGATCGACTTCATTCCATAGTGCTCCCAGACGAATTGTACGCGCTTATACTCATCATCGCTGATGCTTGTACCACGAAGCTTGCTGTCAAATGCCGATTTTACAGGAATTTCTGTCTCGTTGAGCACATCGAATGATTTAATGTACTTGTACGGGAAAATGCCCTTACCCAAGCCGCAGACACAACGAATCCTGTTGTCGCATTTGCAGTCGCCTAGATACGTGCTGAGGTACTTTGCATAGCTCGTACCAGCTGGTACATAGTTGCTAATATCGAGCATTTTCATGTCCGACGTCGCAATGCACATGTAGCTAGGATTTTTGATAACCGATTTGATGTTGTCTGTACCAATAACGGCGAAGAGATCGTTCTTAATCAGATTGATATCGTAGCGACCGCTATTGAAGCCAAGAACTGGTACTTGATCAAGTTGCTGCTTAATCCTACCATAGTCAGACCTCTGCTTACCAAACCCAAGGCTGCTATGGAAGTCGAAAAAGCTTGCATACTTCCCTTCCTGAATCCAACCGTCCACATCAATCATCTTATAGGTCTTATCAAGTGTAGCACCTGGGATCTCCATACCCGCCAAACCATGAGCATTGATGATTTTCTTTAGAAGCGACTTGTACTTATTGACATTGTACTGCTGGATCTTCATGGATACATCACCGATGTATTTGCACATATCCGTAAGCAGCACCTTTGGATCGTCATTTACAAAGCAACGCACCTCCTCGGTTAAGCTATCAGCTACTGATACAGACACTGGAATGTGCTCGTTTGTGAAGACAGTATTCTCCCCGTGTTGAGTCGTGGTAGGCTTAAGAATGGCCTCAAAGTCATACACGAGATAGTGATCTAGGTACTGGTCAATGCCCATGATGGAGTACTTGGTTAGCATTGATCGAATAGTGTTCGAGGGTGGTCTGTAGATAGTTGGTTCAGCTGGGAAACTCTCGATGTTTACAAGCTCACACTGATTTTTGGTATGGTCTCGTAGCTTAGTAGAGCTAACAAAAATAATTTCACACTTCGAGCATTGGTACTTGGACTGAAGCATATCAATGTTCTTGATGTACAAAGCATGGATGTAAAGACCGGTAATGTTGAGTGTATCCGTCGTTCGGAGAGAGAAGGAGTGGCTATGGATATTCTTTCCCATGAGAACCATTGAGTAGACATTAATACCGAAATGAAAGCATTCCTCAAGTTCGTCTAGCTGTAGGAGGTCAACCGGCTTGAAGCTTCTAAACAGACTCAACGAATATTTAACCCCCTTGTAGGAGCAGTAGCGCTTGAATACTTCCTTCACCTGAGCCTGGATCCGACGAGGATCTTTCTTAGCATGCTGATGCAAGTACCACGCGATACAGTGGAACACACACTTGTTGTTGGTCTTAGGGAAGTTGATTATGTGCTTGTTATCGCGGATAATCTGTGGGATAACAGCTTCAATATCACCGAGTGCATGCTCGCGGAAGTAAATGTAAATTTTGAACCCGGTAATCGCCTTCAGCTTGTACCCCGATTTGGGGTAGTTCAGCGTGTTAGCCAACTCCATCGACCTGATCTCTGAGATAATTTTCTTACGGATGTCGGATCGACTGTTGATAGCAACAGGGGTCTTAAATACGTATGTGGTAGCCAGATTCGGGTGTCAGTACTGGGTAAAACTACCATCCGTTAGGCTTACGAGATCGTAGCCAAGAGCAATGTATACCTTGAAAGCATTAGTTTGGCTAGCAAGCACGTTCTCGAGCTTGTCGTAGAACTCAGCAGGCTGGATACCTTCATACAGGTGCGACTCCATGTGTTTTCCGTTGTAGAAACGATACTTGGGGTCAGTCTTGTAGTCCGGGGACATATGCTTCTTCAAAGTCTCGACAGAGATCTTGTACTGCTTAGCTAGTAGCTTCTGATTGGTAGGACGGGAAACGTTGCTAACATAAACCATCTTACCAGTTCTACCACGCACCTTAACGCGGTAGGTGCTACCCCAGCGGATGGCATCAATATTCAATCTCTTTAGACCTTCAAGCTCGTATGCAAACATCTTGCCTATATATGCTTGACTATATTATTCCTGTGGAAACGACTTTATAATTATTGGATCTTGTATCAGGATCGACTTTATATCTTACCCCAATACAAAAAAATTCAAAATTAATTAATTCAAATACTTGGTGTACGGTCTGTCGCGCGTTTGCAACCAGCGATAATATTTTGGGTCATGAGACTTGACCCAATTGAATGTCTTATCACTGTACTTGTCTTTGCCTCCAATAACTGTTCTTGGGAGTAAATTACGTGCCAAATCCTGTCTAGAGGCTTCAGATACGATATTACACTTAAATAGGAAGTGGATATAGGAGTCATCCACTCCTAATAACGACTCTGGCTTTCGATTTCTGTACTTGCCAAATGCTAACCTCGTCTCACTAAAAGAAGTCAGACCACGGTCTCGACAATCCTTACAGTATTTGTAGCTACCCCGGTACCGACATTGGCAGCCGAGACACACCTTATAGTGGCCACCAAAAAGCTTAACACACTCTGAACCAACGAAGTGATGGTTCTCATCCTTGTCGATAATATGGAAGTGTCGCTTGATAGGGGTGTTGCAATAACACCGTGGGTTAACATTAGGCCGATAGCCAGGGCACGGATAAACTTGCGTTTTACCTATAGGCATCCATTCACCCTTGTCCTCTACTGCATGCCAGAACCACCCAGACGAATGGTACTGGCTAAGGTCGCCGAGGGCATCCTTCAAAATCGTAAGCGTGGTACCATCAGTCATTGTCTATATATGGCTTGACTTTTTATGTGAGAATTTTTTTTAATTAATTAGCTAAGTTCGGCTTCTGTGTTAAGTTCGGTTTCACTGGTATTAAGTTCGCCTTTCGGCTTCCGCTTGCGTGTACGAATTTGGTCCCTATTCTTATCGTCATACCCTTTTTGATAGGTTAGGCGAGCTTCACGTGTGCGTTGATAGTAGCGCTTCTGCGCTGCCTTGATGCGCTCTTTATTAGCGAGATATTGGTCGGGTGAGTACGTCATCTTTATATACTATTAACTTTATATTTGTTAGGATAAAAAAAACACTTTATTAGTGCAGCATGCCGAAGGAAGAATCAGCTGAAATAACTCAACGTGGGAATAGATCGAGTGACCTGCCTAGCCACAGCACGCGCCATGTCCATGTCGGGACCTAATATACTGGCGATGTCATAGTATCGTTCGATGCTCTCACGAATTCCACCACCACCTTCTCCGGCAGCTGGTAACGCCTCTCTCAGCTTCAATCTCTTCACGGGAAGTTGGAAACACGGTAGCGTGATCTCGGTGGCAGTGGCAGTACCAGTACCAGCAGTCGGTGGCTGCGCCAGTAGCGCTTTTATCACCTCGAAAGCCTCACCTGGCTTGTTGATTGCCGCTTTGCAGATACGGGCAGAGTTGTTTATCTTCTCGGCCACCCAGAAGAATAACCACTCTCCTTTCAAATCAGTAAGTAGCGCCATTACTGGGTCGCCAGCGATCAGATCCAAAGCGATCAGCTCCGACAATGCCTGAAAGTCGTTGCTTGGTTTAACGTCTCTCTTCACTTCAATCAGCATCTTCACTCCAGGCAAGTACTGTACCTCGGACGGCCTCATCTTAACAAGATCACTCAGTATGAGGAGATCGATACGTCCAGCGAGCTCAATTTCGCGACCAGGAACTTCAATAGTGAGGATGTTTGTGCCTCTTTCCACGCCAATCACGGAAAGCTGCTTCTTCATAAGCACATCGCCAATGTTGCGTTCCACGTACTCGCGATATCGTTTGCGCTGCTGCTCCTCAGTGAGCACGACCTCTTCGCCGTTTTCAATAGTAACTCTCTTCCACTCGTATGGGCCAACCGAAGAACCCTCTCCAGCAGCGAACGGAACTGTGCGCACAAATTCCACCCGAATATCTAAGTCGTTCAGAAACTGCTCGAGGTTACCTCCGAGTGGACATATTTGCGTTTCCCTATAGCTTGCTTGTGTAGTTCGTCTATTTTTGCTGACATTTGCGCCAACGTAGAAGTCTCGCTCGCTGAACCACCAGCCCCATCCGGAGCCACCACCAACACGTGAACAGGGCCTCTCCCTTCTGTTTCTTCTTCTTCATCCACTCCGTCAACATCCTTATCCGACAGCCCCACGCGACGTAGCCTCGCTCGCGCCGCATCCAACAACTTCAGGCCAGTAGTGTCACTCACGCCTTTCTTCACTTCTTCTTCAGTCAGCCACGCGCCGTCGTCCTTCTTCGCCAGGAAGAGCTGCAGCTCGTCGGCATCAATGTCCTTCAACTTGTTTGTCTTCTTGTCCTTGATCGCGTCCTTCAACGCTGACACAGATGCGCCCTCGTCGATATCCACCTCAAACGCGCTTCCGGCTACACCAACAATTGCACAGAAGAGCGTCACCATCTTTTTTCGAGGCGGCAGATTCTCGAAGTGGAGGGAGAGATTTTTTTAACCGCGCCTAAGCGGGAAACGAAGGCGTGATGAAGCGGTGTCACAAAAAAACTTATTCCATGCGATTCCAATAGCGAGAGGAATTGAAGCCTACTTAAGCTGCATCCGATGCGTCCTCTCGCTCAGCGGGTCGAGAGGTTGCGTGGCTACTGCCGCACCTCATCCGTCTAGAGGATTTCAAAACTACTCGAGATGCATTGAGTGTGTCCTCACGCTCTCGACTGGTCGAGCGGTCGGCTCGTTGAAACCATCAGCTGGCACCATACTGGAAGAAGTTTCGCCAGGACAGGTGAAATCATGAAGCGAATTAGAATTATAAAGTATAGTATTATAGACAACATGCTGTCAATACAGTTTGTTAATGAGTACTAGAAGTACTTAAGTATTAATAGTACTAGAAGTACTTAAATACATGTAGTTAAAAGCAGAAACATATTTGTGGAGTACACTAGTTTCTACTGATGACTGTGTTGCTGTATACAGTAGGCTGGACTTTAATGATCTCAAGATCTCTACCTCATTATCCAGAGCTTCCCGGGCAACGCACAGCATTAGCAAAACTTACTACTATTATAGTATTAAAATGCATGTAGTACTACAGTAGTAGCTGCAAATCATGAGTTGACTTTACTAAGCAGTTCAAATACATGTATTAATAGACTACTACGTTTTAGTACTACTGGTACTGTAAGTACAAGCAAAGCGTGAGGAAATCTGATTCATCATGCTTTGCTCACCTTTTTCTTATTTTGTGACAGAACCAAAAATCTGTTTTGAAGAGTACATGTATACTTTTATCGTGTATTTACGCCTGAATTGGCGAAGTGGTGTTGCATCTCGGATCGCTGTCGACCCCAAAGTCCTTGCAAACCTCGCGTCCCAGCGCGTTAATCCCCTCAATTACCCAGGCCCTGGTGTTGGCAAACACAAACACCTTGCCTGGAGCGAAAGCGAAATTGTTGGAAGCCTCGCCCAGGTAGATCTTGCCCACCAAAATTCCTTCGGGGTTCCAGATGTGCACACCATCTCCACAGCCAGCCCAGACGTTGCCGTCAGTGTCAGTGTGCACACCGTCAGGGATTCCGCTGTCAGCGAAGCCGAACAAGCGCTTGTTATCGATCCTCTTGTTGTCGACAATGTCATAGGCGTAGATGGTGGCCGGGCGAGAGAGGTCCAAGTCCGATTCCTGAGCACCCGTGTCGGAGACGTACAACGTCTTGTAATCGGGAGAGAATTCGATACCATTAAGCTGCACAAAGCCGTCGTCGAGAACCTGGACAACACCCGTCGAGGGCTCAAAGCGGTAGATGTGTCTCGGGAGTTTAGGCTCCGCACGGAAATTCTGGATGTAACCATATTCAGGGTCTGTGAACCAGAGGTCACCGGTCTCCGGGTGCTGCCTCACGTCGTTCAAGCCGCTGAAGTTGCGACCATTGTAGCCGATGAGTAGAGGCTCGGACTCATTCGTGTTGACGTTCACGGCGAGAAGCTTGGCGTAGGCCTCGAGGTCGCCCTGGTCGCACCAGACCTGCATCGGAGGCGTGGTAGACTGATCCGATCCGGGCGGGTAGTATGTCGAGCCACCGTTAGCCATGGCGAGGCCCGGGAGCTGGGTACTGCGGACAGTGTAGTCGTCGAGGGAGAGAACTGTCATATTGATGTTATCCGCAAGCGAAACGTAGTTGGACGAGACATACAAGGAGTTGTCCTCCTTGTTGTACACACCACCCTCATGGAAGGCCTGCCAGTCTAGATCGGCAATCTTCCTCGCGGTGGCGTTGGTGCTCAGGACGTCGGCGAAAGACGAATCGTACGACAGCAATGCGATGCCGGGGTTGCTTTCGTTGAAAGCGTACAGGGAGGCGAGGTAGTCCGTACCGCCTGTCGCCAGAGCGTGAAGGTCAACGCTAATGAGGGACATACTTGTGGTCAAGGTCTCGAAATGGCTTCGCGCGACTTGGGAGGGAGAAGGAAAATCGGAGAGTGAATACAGATTGCGGCATGAGCTTGTGCCGCACCGTGCGGCAAGTTGTACACAAACAACACCTGTACACCGGATATCTGCAACTACCACCAAGGTATCCAATGGCAACTTCTGGCCTAATCGTCCGGGCTATGCGTTTGAGATGTTTTTTACATGTGGTTTCCAGTGGAAGTACATCATCAATCAGTGATTGCTGGAATTGAAGTATTAATGGCTCGTCCACCGCTGCGGGAAACAGTCGAACCTCGAGTCGAGGTCCTCGACACTCCTCCAAAATGAGCAGAGCTCGCAACCGGCTACCCGTTTTGGGTACCCGCGCACCGGGTATACCCGACAATCGGCCGACCCGAAGCTATATATAGGTTCACATAAACAGGAAAAACAAAATGAAACCTCGCGTTTGGCTTGGAACTAACGAACAGATTTTACCAAATAGTACCCGGACTTATATTCATCATAAGCCCCTAAAACATAAGCGGATTTGCAGAGGGGACTTTTAAATGGATAAGGACTTGTATTTTATGCATTTTGTGGGTGGCCTAAAGTTTTCTACCCTACAAACTAAGATATGCGTCCTTCGGTAGCTGATATCCTGTCCAAAAATTGAAGCGCGTTAGCGCCTTCCAACAGAGGCGAGGCCGCGTAGCCAAAGCAAACGTGCGCGGTATTTGTGGAGGCGGGCCCAGCGCCGAGCTCCTCAGCGAGCCGAGCCTTGGTCTCGCCAGGAGGTTCTATCTCCATATCGCGAGCGAAGCGAACCGCCGGGGCGCCAAAGGGGCGCCCAGTCAAGCGTACCGCGGCTGGTAACTCATTGGGCTAAAAAATAAAAATAAAATACTAATGATTACTACAGTAGTATGAGTAGTCATAGGATAGCTTGCTTTGTTATACTTACGTACTTTGTTCGAAAAATGCCATGTATTTTTGGACAATTTGGACAGGAAAACCAATATCCATGCCTCTATCGCACACTTATTACAGGTGGCAGTGAGAATGCCACCTCCTGCAATAAGAGGTTTAGGACCGAGCTAGGATGAATTATTTTACCGTGTATGTGTCTATTTTATGACAACGGACGATGGTTATTTCAGTACATTTACTAGAGGCGATGCTTTGGCCAAGAGCAAGCACTGCCACGTTGTGCTGCGATGCGAGAACGAGGACTGCGAGGCTCGCTACTGGGATCGAGACGTCAACGCTGCGATCAACATGCTGGAGCTGTTGAAGAGCGAGGTGCAAGGGCGAGGACGCATGGAGCCGTTCAGGCGATCGTAGACACACACGCAAAGAAATCGTGGAGACGAGAAAATCTCCACCCAAGAAGTATTGGATAGTTGAATAAAACTATGTAACTTCATAATCGTTTAGGAAAGATTAAGATAGTTTAGGACATTTAGGACACCCAGGGTAACTAGAATAATGTACTATTATATATAGTAGTCTTTAGTGTTCCACTATTAGGACATTTTAGGACACGGTTTTAGGATTTTAGGACACCAGGGGTGTTATTAATATATACTACACTCCGCGCCAGGTTAAATCGGCCACCCACATCGGTGGCCATAACTCAGTCAATATTAGGAGTTATTAGCCGCTATTTAGATATGTTACCTAGCTAATTAGTAGTAGAACGGGGTTTGTGCTAACGCTCGGAAATTTGCAGTCCTTCGAGTGGCTAGTATACAGAGTGCTGCTTTTGGCACTGCGTCACATTAAATCGGCCACCTCTAGCATACAAAAATCAAGTGAAGTATATTGAAAAGATTGTTACCTAGTAGTGTGTCTTGTTACCTCTTCTATCAACAACTTCAACACATCGACGCGGCATGGACTCAATAAGAGACATTAGTAAGGCAATGGGAATTGATTCCCATGCCTCATGCAAAGCTGTCACTAACTGTGGCACGCTATCAAATTGCTTTTCATTATTATAGACTCTCCTACTCATAATCGACCACAAATTCTCTATAGGATTTAGATCAGGTGATTTTGATGGCCAGTCTAGTACTTCAACTTGCTGCTCGGCAAAGAATTCTGTTGTGCGCTTAGACACATGGATACTGACATTATCCTGCTGGTAGATGTAGTCAGTTCCATAGTTAAGATGCGCAAAGGGGAGGAGATACTCGGAGACAGTATAAATGTAATCCTCCGAGTTCTGCCTCCCCGACAGCACCACTAGCGGGGACTTGCCGCGCGAGCTGAAGGCCGCCCACACCATGGCTGACCCACCACCCGCCTGGCGTCGCTTCGTGTGGTGGGGTGGCTTGCACAGGTCTCGCCAGTAGTGCTGAAAGCCGTCGGGGCCGTCCAGGTTCCACTTTTTCTCGTCAGAAAAGATGATGGAGTCCCAGACGGCCCCAGCGTCTTTTCGCATCAGCATGGCGCTGGCCCACGCCTGCCGAGCCAGCATGTGTTCTGGCTTGAGGGGCAACATGTTCACCATCTTGGTGTACACCAACCAGTCCACCCTTGCAAGGGTGAGCTGGATGGTACGCACCGAGACGGAGAGCTGAAGCTCTGCCTTGAGCTTTGCCACCGAGAGCTCCCCCTTGCTTGCTTCGCGTACGAGCCGGCGCGTCTCTCTGTCTGTGAGAGCAGGCGGAGGGCCTGGGCGTCTTGGTGTTCCGGGCGAGGGGAGGGGGGGGGGGGGGGAGGACACGGGCGACGGTGTCCCTGCTGCGCTCCGTGACTTAGCGCAATGTCACGCGCGCTAACACCCGCTTCATGCAGGCCTTCAATCCTGCTGCGCTCACGGTCTGTGAGACGCGGCGCCAGCTTGGCTGCAGGGGGCTTCTTCTTGACTGGAGGGGGCTTCTTCGTTTATGGCATCTTGCGCAGTGAAGCAGCGCTCAAACCGCGCGCTCCTGCTTGAGCAACCAGTCGTTCAGTTTAGCTTATAGAACAATCATTTCAATACACTTCACTTGATTTTTGTATGCTAGAGGTGGCCGATTTAATGTGACGCAGTGCTAAAAGCAGCACTCTGTATACTAGCCACTCGAAGGACTGCAAATTTCCGAGCGTTAGCACAAACCCCGTTCTACTACTAATTAGCTAGGTAACATATCTAAATAGCGGCTAATAACTCCTAATATTGACTGAGTTATGGCCACTGATGTGGGTGGCCGATTTAACCTGGCGCGGAGTGTTTCATACATAGTAGACTATACTGTCCCACCTTTAGGACATTTAGGACACAATTTTAGGATTTTAGGGCACCCAGGGAAACATATAATATAGGTGTAAGTTCTTCATTGGTAGGACACTCGCGCGTTGGCTCTCGTCTGCGGACTTAGCGACGTCGCTACAGGGCGCCCGCCCCTCTCTTGCTTCGCTCGGGGGGCGACGCTTCGCGTCCTACCCCACCCCCTTGCTCCTTATGCTAAGTTCCTCGACTCGGCCAGGTGCGGTGTCTGGATTAGAGTGGAACCTTCTGCTTGGCATAACTACTCCGGGCTACGCGCCGACCATTGCAGCCCTCCGCTTCGCTGCGGGTGCAAACGGTCTCTCTAAGCCCTCATGCGACCTATTGTTTCCTGAATAAATTACGGAAATATTACGGTTTTGTCCTAAAACTCTGCTGCTTGTCCTAACGCATAAATTACGGTACTTTTAGGACATTTAGGACAATTTTGGGCAATATTTGGACGCATTATTAACAGCACTTTAGGCTGCCCCTTCAGTTCTTCAGGTTTCCCTGCAGAAGCCGCAAACGATGCAAATAGTAACTCGAACGCAGTGCTCGCCCCACTTAGCAACTTTGGGATTGGAAGAGCTCCACCGCAGTGGTCTCAGAGAAAACGAGTCACACAAAACTAAATTCTGTGTCCTAAATGTACGGTGCGGGTGGCTACCATCACCAAACTTCCACAGATTACTGGTTTCTGAGACTGCTTTAACTCATAATTATCTTCTACCCGCAAATATAATCGTTTGTCTCGCAGTCACAGTCTTGTATCTTTGCAGAATCGCAGGTAGCAAGAGTGTTCGGTTGGCACCGTCAAGATACAACGAATTTCCTTGCGAGTCTTTTATAGCATGTGCCATGTCCACTGCATGTAGCACCAGAAACGGTTGACGTGCGCACAGGACAGCATAAACATACATAACACGGCACATGCTCCGGCCAGGGGGTCTGAGTTGTGGCCATCCATGGCGTACTGACTCGCAAAAAATGCGTAATCCAGTGCCGGTGTTTGTTGATATCGTCACGCCATCGATGAATTCCAAAGCTACAGTAATGAGAGCTACCTTGGTAGATGAAAGCGCAAAAGGCATCGACTTGACAAGTTGTCAATCGATCGTCACCCTTACCAGTGGATGCCGGGCGCATTGACACTCGTCCCGATATTGTTGGTCGCGCTCACGGCAAAAGAAGAAGTTTCGAGTGTTCTGCAAATATGCTCCATTGCACACAGTGGACATTCGTTACCAGGACAAGATACGGCAGAACTCACAAGTGCATGAACACCACTGCCGAGCATTCGCGCCATGTCGACAACCAAGCTCGATCCACCCACGCCACTCCGATCGGACACTGTTTGGCAGCACAGGTTGTTCCAGCAAAATGTGGAAAGCAAGTACACCGCCCTATCTTGGTGCTTGACATGCTCAATGGCCATTGTATCCCTGAAGCTCAAGAGCGAATTTGTCTGAGCAAAAGCAGCAAGAATCAAAAGACGCCGACCACCAGGTTAGCGGCGTGCACGGGTGGGTAGACTTTTGTTCCATGCGGTACCAAGACCATGCGTGAACGCCTTGGCACCTGGTCGGCGGTACTGCATTCTCACTTACTGTTTGTTGCGAACTTTGCGGTGCTTTCGTCTCCTTGTACCTCGTTCCGATTCTTGCTGCCCTTTATTGATGCGAACTCGGCTCGACTTGTCATAATTCTCTCTAAATGGTGGATGAGGGTTTTGTAATATTTGGTGCTGGAGTTGGGCCTGTTGCTGCTGTAATTTTGCATGCCGCTTCTTGTTCTTGGGCACTTTCGAGCATTTGCCGCCTGCTGCAAAGGTTGAGAGCGCCTGAATAAGGCCTGCCATACTTTTAGCGATCACGTCTGGGTCATCGTAGCCAAGTGTCCAGCTTTCGTTGTCATCTTCGACACTTTCTTCCTCTTCTCTCTGCTCGCCCTTGTCGCTTTGCTTACCTTCTGATGAATTTAAAACCCCACTACAAGCGGTCGACGAAGCATAGCCCGATTCCTTCCTAGCCTGATGAATAAAAGGCAACACCTCCTTTGCCTGCAACGTGGTATCGTGCACCTGTCTGGGAGCCACAGGAACTCGAGCAGCTCTCGTAATTGAATTTGGTTCACAACTTGTACTCGCGTCTGAGGAACCGGCCTGGTACTTGCTTGAAGAGCTAAAACGGCGTAGGAACGGAGGGAAATTTGATTCCCAGTTTTCGGATACATCTCGCGAAGGTAGCAGACTGTTCTTTTGTTTGTGGCGTCGCCGCTTATGTCGTGAGGCCTGCGGTGGTGGTTTATCTCGGGCAGCCAATGTGGTTTCCTGGCCACCCGAGTCCGGACTAATACTAAGCAGAGGAAGTGGCACTGGCAGATGAATATTCTTAGGCGCTTCAATGGGCCCGGCAGGCGCTGTCGAAGGCTCTGTAACACGAGGTAGTTTTACTTGTTGTTTCTGCGGTGCTGACGAAGGCATGCACTTGTCTGGTCGCCGTTCCTCCGGTTCCTCAGGACCATCATCAGATTCGACGTCGAAAGATGCCAAGACTACAGACGCCATGCCCGACTTGCGAGGAACATTCGCTGCCATTGCCGCAGCTACCACCCTCATTCGTCGCTGGCGTCCAATAGCAGCAATAGCAGCATTCTCCTCTCGGATTGAAGTCGTTCTCGGCGATGGCTTAGGGTTTTGGTGGTGCTGCAGCTCTCGTACTTCGTGAGGCTGTTTTCTCTTGAACTTGCGATGCACGCGATGTTCATTCTGGTTCTCGAGATCTAGATTGGTAACTTGGTTCTGTTTCTCTGGCAGTGGCTCAGCTCCATGAGATTGGTGTTGCTTCTGCTTGTGCAGAGCGGGTAATACTGAGCCGGGTTTCAAGCTGACCAGTTTTTTCTGGGGGCTCTGCTTCGTACCCTTGCTGGCAGCTTTAGAAGCTAATACCTTGCGTCGACCTCCATCCAGGAACTCGTCATCAAAGTCTGCTGCCCCCCAGCCACAGATAGCATCTTCATCGTCGACTATTTCGTCTTCGTAGTCACTCGCCATTTACGGCGCCAAGCGTCCCCGCCACTACAATGACAAGGCAATACTTGCAGCTTCTATCATCGAGGAACAGCCCAGAAAAATTGCGTGGTTCTTGTCTACAAATAGCAAATAGCCGGAGGATTACGAAAAAAATACACACCGGTAAGAACTCACAAAAGCTCACGCATATTTTAAAATAATTCGGTGGCGGCTTCGCTTGACAGCCGATGTCTCCACATAATGATATCCGTCCAACATGTTGTCCGTAGTTTGAAACTGTCTACTGGTACTTCGAAGGTCAGCTCGAGTCTCCGTCCTCGTTGTCGTTTGAATGTTCCAGTTCCGGCGCAGATTCCGCTCTTTTGATGACTGGAGCTGTAGGATAGCTGCTATCCTCCGAGTCGCTGGACGAAGGCTCAATGACTGGACTCTGCGCGTCCATGTCATCGGCATCCACGATCTTGAAAGTTGCCGCTTTGTCTCTCGAGATAAACGGACGCAACAATCCATCGCGAGTCTGCGCGCCGACGAACCAGCGTCTGTGACGTAAGCTCTGCAGTTCTCCGTCCCATCCCAGTTCGAATTGGAACCAGCGCTTGAACTGCATCTTCCGACGTCGCGTGAGCTTCAACCCACTGGAACTAGCATACAGCACGTTTCCAGGCTTCTCGTAGTCCTCAAACTCCACACGTACGCAGTTGTACGCCTGGACACGAACCCCCAGTCTCAAAGCCGTGGGTCTCTGTCGGAATGCCCAGTCCTTCTCGCTCGGATCGTCTTGCACCAAATACAGTTCGTCTCCGAATCGTTTAGCGAACTTGCCTGTGTCTTTCAGCTGCAAATAAACCCTCTTCCCAGCCAGGTCTTCGAGCTTCTTGTTCCTCTGCTTGGCCACTTCTCGAATGCCTAGCAGCTGTAACTGCAGACGTTCCAGCGCTTGTGCGGACTTGGTCGACGCCGTCAAGAACGGCACTTTGGTCTCCGTTCTGGACAAAAGCTGTTTGGACCAGCCCACGCCTGTGGTACACCACAGAGCGACATGTTCGCAATTGAGCGACAAAATACTGAAATGTCCCTGACCGAGTCCCAGTAGGAACCGACAGCGCGCCAGCACCACGGGTGGCGCGTCGGCATGTGTGCGATGCACTTCGCCTAAGAACGAGCTGGCCTCGGCCACCAGTGATGAGTTGTACTGCACGCGACGCATGTCCGGCAGCGGACGACCGTTCAGGAACTCGGTGAGACTCGTGAGCTGGAACTTCGAGTCCGCCTGCGACTCGCGCAGCCCCGTTTTGCGGGACCAGACGTGGGCGATGGAGATGTCATCCTTGGAGCCCCCAGCCGTGAACACGATGCCGTGGTGCGTGTATCGGAACGGCCAGCGGCTCGTGTCCCAGATGGAGATGTGGTCAGCCGGCCGCAGACTTGCCACGTCCTGCACCTCGCACGTGTTCATTTTGAGCGGCCGAGGAGGCGAGAAAATAGTCCGCACTTTCAGTTCTGGAAATGGAATCGTTATTGTTGTCTGAGTGCTCGTTCGTCTACCAGTCGAACGGAGAGAGAAGAGAATTGCCGCGCCGCGTTCTTGTTTGTCGTGTGATCGATTGTTGGAATGTGACACAATTTGTGGCCGAATCCTCTGCCGAGTTTACGAGAGACTGGGCACTGATTGGTTTGGACATGCGGTAATCTGTGTCGGAGCGGTTGAAGTGGCTGTGAAAGTCTCACGTGGCTGAGGACCTCAGTGAGGTCGACCAAGCGTGGCACACGTACAAGCTACGTACGCTCAGCTCCACGAGTTCTGGCTGACCTCGACTTTCTTGTTTACAGCGCACCGCAACGGACTATTCTACTTACAACGGAATTCGCTTGAAAAGCTACAAACGAATTCACCCGCTAATCGAGTGACCGCACAGCCTAGAGCTGGCTGGGGGGAGCAGGAAGCACGCACACCTCTTTTGAGGCTTTAACAACGAGCTTCTTGAACCTCCTTGCCGTAGACTCTGATCTCTGCGAGTTTGAGCTATTCCAGCTTCACCGATCAACTCCAGTCAGCCCTCAACCAAATACAAGCTTTCAGCTTCCAAAAACTGCTATACAACGAGTTGAAGTTGTCGCCAACAAACTTCGCGCGATTGAGGCCAATGAGACACAACGATGTTCGGTATTTGTAACGGTCGTAAGAGTTCTCGCCAGCTGCAAATGCGAGAGTACGAGAGCTCCATCGGCTCGACACATATCATATCCACGCTCCAGTAAGTTGGTTTTGAGAACAGCGGTAGGAATAGACACGAGGTGAATTCTGTCATGTATGGGGCTGCCTTGGCGACAAGGGGGTCACTTCGGGCAGTGCAATCGCAATTTGGTATTTTGTGATTTCACTGCTTGGATTTTGGTCAGATGGTATCAGCCGAGTTCCTTGCAGCTCCCCCGCCTACGAACGTGGCTTGGGTCGTCGCCTGCTTGGGCTGCACACATCGCTATCTGGCACTGGTACTGCGTGGAGCTCAACGGAAGCCGATTCTCGCAGAAATAGAGGCAACAACTGCTACAGTTAGCGTATGAACTGGGGACATGACCCAGAGATTCCGCCGACGCTGAGCTGGCAATGGATATCTCCAGTCTGGCGACAAGTTATTGACTAAGAATGGAGTGTTATGGTGTTTGGTATGTTTGACGACAAGCTGCTGCTTGTGGTTCATAGTGACAAGATCACCACGTAAGGTTACTTGGAAAGAAAGCGATGTTTTAAGATCGTGCCTGCAGAACATAAGTTAGAAACCTTCGTCCGTTAGCGGTGATTAGCTGTTTCGGTACGAATGAAACGATCACTCAGGGCTACCAGAAGTCTCGTCAGTTTAGCGTGGTCCGACAGTATGGCAGCTGCAGAAGCCTTGCTTGCCTATGAGCCCTTGCAACAGCTCCAACACGAGAATTTCCTGTTGCGCGAAGAGAATCGGCGCCTCCAAAGTGAGGTTCGAGAGTTGTTGACATGGAAAGACAAGGCTATAGCCCACATGGCTGCCATGGCACCAACTCGCCGGCGTGCTGCACGTGAAGTGGAGCGCGCAAAACAGCTTCAACAGCAACTTCGCACCGTCGAAAGCTCGTTGAAATCCCGAGGTGCGCTTGAGCTAGCTACAACGGAGTTGGAAACAGAGCGTGAGGCTCTTCAGCATCGTATCGAGGTGCTAAGACGGGAGAATGCTGCGTTGAAACTTCAAAGTGACCGTAGAAAGGGCCGAGCCGACGAAGCTGAAGCTCAACTCGCAGCCATGGGAGAGTCCTTCCGTCTTCACCTAGAGCGATTGGTGGCGATGCGCGAAAGTCTTGACGATGCGGATAGCAAGAGCAGAAACAACAAAGAGAATGCAGCAGAGATCACGATACAGAAGGACACCAACCCAAGCAACAGTACAAACACTACAATTCGTAACCAGGATCCTGAAAAACCGGAGACTGGAATGGGAGATGTAGATTCATCGTCCTCAGACTCGCTGAGCTCGGCTGCTCTAGTGACGGGACTAGACGCAGTGGCATCCAAATGTCTATCGTGGCTCCAGGAACACTTGAGGCAGTCATTCGCGCAACAACAACACAAGGCAGCTCATTACGAAGCCCAGCACGAAGAGATAAAGCGGCTGAAGGAGCAGGTGCAGGATGCAGGTCGGATTCCGGAAGAGTTAGCCGAGCAGCATGCCAAACAGACTCGCGATCTCGCAGAATTACGCGAAGCTCACGAACAACTGCAGCAGCGAGTAGCAGACACAGAGCACATGGTGATTGTGCAGCAACAACGTCGAGAGGACATGGCTACGCGTCTGCGTCTCGTTGCAGGCGAGGTGCGTCAGTACTTGAGACTTGTGCGCGGCGAAATCAAGCGCAAGTTTGGCTATCTGCCTGAGGCCATCGCTCATGCTGAGAGCTGGGCTAGGATCGCTGAGGCACTGGAGCTGTTGCTGTGTCAGAGTTCGGATCGATGCGTTGCTCGAGGTCGTGGGAATGGCAAGTGATAATGGGGAGCGAGAGATACAAATATCTGGCCATGTTGAAGTTACCTGTACTATCAAATCGAATGCTACACCACCTTCACTATTTCACTCTTTCATGGCTCTGCTTCGTGTACTCCTCAACTACTAAGGGAGCTTATGCCGCTGGGCGCTGTCGCTTTCGCTGCGACCTGCGCAACGACTGATCCTGGTCTTTCGCGGACTCTTCCTGCGGCTTCTCCTCTTTCTTCTTGGCAGGAGTTGGCGTGGTCGGCCTTTCTCGCTTCCTCTTCGCAGCAGGGGAGGGTGCCTTCTTCTTGCTGGAGACGGAACCAGCTGCAGCTCCGTCGTGGGCCTCGACATAAAGGCACAACTGCACGTGCTGTGCTGTCCACGACTCAGTGTCTCCGGCTTTCTCGTCGTCGTTTGCAGCTCGCTGTTCGTTCAGCCACTTGGCCTTGGCGTGTAACTGCTCGGCGAAACTCAGAAAGTGCGGCAGCGTGTACTTACGTGGACCGATAATGCCTGCAACCGAACACCAAGTCAACACACAAAACCGTTAGCGAAAACTTATTCCTGAGCAGGACAGACCAAAAGTCATCGTCGAAACGCACCCGCGATCGCTTCCAACGCTTCGTCCGCCATGAACGGCACGTTTTCATCATAGGCCGCCAGTACTGCTGACGCCGTGGCTGGTCCCACCTGTATGATTCACCGTGCGTTTCCAGCGTTAACAAACAAAAGCTGAAGCAGCTGTGGCTATCAACGGACACAGTAGAGCGGCTGTAACGAACCCCTTTCAGAACGCAGAGTGCCTCCGTAGCAGCACGCAGATTGCCACGCTTGAGCTCCTTAAATGCGTTCAACGAGGCCTGTTTGACTTCGCTCTCGCTCAACCCCGAGACAAACTTCATCAGCTGTGGACGCCTACACAATTCCAGAGCAGTCAAGAGGCGGCTCCGGTATATAATGGGGGCTCCATCAATTGCAACTGCAGACGCACCACTTTCCCTTCTTGAGCTTCCACTCCATGAGGTGCTGCAGCTCCTGTTGCGTCACGTACGGCTCAGGCTCGCGCACCCGTAGAATTGGCGGAAAAGTGGCCAGATACCAGGCATCCAGCGTCGCCAGGTCGCTCTTCTTCTAAGGGCAAAATGTCAGTGGGTGGCGACTGATATCGTTTCCATAGAGCAATACCAAACACACCTGCGACTGCAACACCACGTCGTAGCGAGCCCAGAGCGCCGCCCAGGCCGCCTCGGACGACGAGCTCCACAACGTCGTCATGATCGGATTTTCGTGGCGTGGTACACAACACAGTCGTCATGCTGTAGAATTAGCGTTTGCTCGTCACGACCATTTCAACCAATCGACATCGAAACCCGTCACACTCGCACTTCGAAGCGATTAGTAGTTTCGCTGTTTCTATGGGATCAAGGAGGTTCCGTTTCAATGTTGTTTCTGTTACTGGCGGAGGCGATGCGATGGCCGACAATGCATTCTCGCAGGCATTCTGAGGAAAGGCCCTACCCCCTACCACTCTCTATTTATTGCTGCGTAGGCACGTGAGGCATTACCAAAAATTCTAGCCGAGCATCCAAGCAAATTGCAGTGAGTGCGTGTCGTCTTTCCTGGCTCTTCCTGATCATCCAGTAGCAGGTAATTGCCACTTGATCCGCGGGCCAAGTCGGTTGTTGCCTGTCTTCATCAGTGCCACCTCTAAATCTGTGCCTGCTATTCTTGTGCTTAGTCTGCAATCGGCGCCAACTGCGACACATTGAGACCAGCAGCTACGAATACATAAGACAACCAACAGACACTCACACAGACCAATACAATGGACGAGAAGGAAGCTGCCAAGGCCAAACTGCTCATCGCAACGCTGCAGAAGTACGGCTACGATCTGGAGGACCCGTCGCGCACCAGCTCCACCACCAGTACCAACTCGAGCTCCGACTCCACCGAGTGGAGCCCTGATGACGACGTGGAGCCTGCCGCAGCTCGCCGCTTCAGCGTCACATCATCCGCCGGCATCCTGGCATTGCGTGACCGTAAGAATCAGCAGAGCGCACTTCACATCGCTGCCAAAAAGGGCCACTTCGACGTGCTGCGCGCACTGGCCAAGCTCCCGCGGCTCTCCGAGCACCTGAACGCCGGCGACCGACACTGCAACACGGCGCTGCACTTCGCCGCCAGTAGTACCAGATCTAATGCACCGGATCTCGTGGAACTCCTGCTCAACTTGGGTGCCAACCCGTCAGCCATGAATGTCCGTGGGCAGACCCCACTGGCCATCCACATCATGACGGCCAAGCCCGAGACACCCACTACGATCACCAAACTCTTCATCGATAAATTCCGGCAACTGAAAAATCCTTCGTCGTCATCGAGTCCTTCATCGCCATCATCTCCGACGGGTCTCCGTGCTCCAGTCCCGTGCTCAACGCTGAACGAGCTGGTGAATGGCACCACGTACTTGCACATGGCAGTGGACCGTCAACTGGGAGAAATCGGCGGCGCGTTGGTGCAGGGAGGAGCCTCCATCAACGTGCCGGACCATAACGGAGTCATGGTGAGCGACACGATCCCCAAGAAGCTGCTGGTGAAGCTCATTACCTTCATGACGGAGGGCTCACAAGTGGCCCCATCCGACATTGTGCGTGGCAGCTGCAAGATCTGCCGCAACCCGAAGAGCTTGTTGGACCCTCTGAAAGACTGTGCTCTGTGTGGTCGCGCTGTGTGCAAGAACTGCTCGCAGAAGGCGTCGGAGATCCGCAAATCGACCTCAGATGGCAGCTACGCGACGCTGAAGGACAAGGATGAAGGCCGATTCTGTGCTGTTTGCTGCACCGTCAAGATTCTGAAAAGCAAAAAGCACAACCAGCGCGAGAACTTTAACAAGAAACTCATGGGCTGCGGCATGAAATAGACTCGTGGGTGATAACGAACAAGTGGCGGTACTTACTTAAACGGGAGAAAAGCGATACGTCTTTGATATTGTGTTGCTTGGTGTCCCTGTCGTTTGTTTGCTGTGCCGGGGTGACATTTGCATTGTCTAAAGGTTACAGTGACGAGAGCTTGTGTACATTATCCCACCAGCGCGTTGTAGGAAAGGTACGTGAGCGAGGCGGCCGCAAATACGGCACCAGCGTAGGCAAAAATGAGCGCCAGACGCGGGGAGTAGAAAGCATCACGCTCCACGAGATAACCACGCGACACCTCATACAGAAAGAGTCCAGGGACTGTGAGTGCAAGGACATTGCCCGCGACAGAGCCGACGAACGCCATGACGGTGCCCAAGTTGCGCGAGGATATCGAGAACAAGTGCGCGACCAGCAGAAAGGCTACCGTGATAGCTGTGCGGAACGGCAAGCTCTCTCTGTCGTGACCCAGACAGCAAATCTCCACGAGTTGACGCAGCGGTTGGAAAGTCATTGGTGTCTTCAACACCATGCTGACACCCAGCGCAAGGCGAGCCCCATTAATGAGCGTGTCATTGGCCTCAAATCCCGTTAAGATGTCGCTTGGCGGCTGACCGTGGAAGCACGCGTAGCCCAGGTACGCGAAGAGCAGATAGATGAAGAGTCCCCAGCCCACGAGCGCCTTGTGCACGTGTGTCATCTGCGTCTTGTCGTGGATCTCCTGGTACGCACGTGGAACATTGAGTTGACACACGAAGCTCAACGTGACGATGGGTAGGGCATATGCAAGCGCCGCGAGCTCCGAGTTGAACTCATCCGCAGGGTTCCTCGGGATCTTCGCTGCGAACTCGGGGTCGTTCTGCGCCGTGCGGATACCAAGCGCCACGAGGATGTAGAGCAGACACAGCAGCACCAACATGTTGGCAAAGCGGAGCTCGTGGATGGTCTCTGGAAGGCATAGCGGGATGCCCATGAGCATGAACACCAGACTGATGGTCCTGCGGCTCATGATGTCCACCAGGAAAGGCTCGAACAAGTCCATGGCGATGACCATGTAGCTCACAATGGCGCCGAAAAGCAGTGTAAGCGTTAGTAGGCGCACGGCCCAGACACCGGCGGCGCCGAAGAGGCGGGAGCTCAGCGCCTCGTACGAGAACTCGCAGGCGGCGTCGCAGCACACGCTGAGCATCTCGCAGGCGTGGAAGGCCAACCACGCGCTCATGGCGAACAGCAGCAGAGCAGGGACCTGTCCCACGGCCTGCACGACGCCCGGGAGAGTCAAAACGCAAGCGCCCGTCATGGTCGTGGCAAGTCCCAGGAAGGACGAGAAAGCCGACCCCTCCTCTGTGTGACCGGGGGTGCGCGCGGGTGCGGGCAGGGGCAGCGACGAGGTGGCTGTGACGGCCGGCAGCTTCTGCGACGGACTTTGCGCCGCGCTGGTCGTCCGCAGCAGCGGCGAGGACTCCCACGGGGCCATGGGTCGGTGACGGATGCGCTAGAGCAGACGGGAATGCGCAATGACGTCGTTTCGGTGGTTAAAAGTCGCGGAATGGTCACGTTGAACTTTCGAGGACTATAATTTGGAGATTTAGTTCAGCTTTTGATGTGCTGCAACGGTAGCGCAGTGTTTATGTTCATTTAGTGCAATTGCCGATTTTAATTACCGGCAACGTCGCTCAAGAAAATGCAAAATTCTCAGTAGAAATTCACGTGAAAATGAAGTGAAAATAAAAATACCGGTACCAACTCGGTAGAATATCAAGCTGATTAATGGAAGCAAAAGAAAGCGAGGGGTCAGCGACAACGCAGGCAGCGGTGAAAACCCTGGTGCTGTTATGGCGAGGAGATCCAGAGCTAAATGTGGAGGAGAGTTTACGGTGCGGACTGTTGTGTTGCCATTATTCTAACGTTACTGACGCGGATAGATCCAGCGGAATAAGAGCAGCAACCAGGAGCCACAGGCCATAAGAGCAATGAGGATGGTGGCGACGCAAGCAGGAAATACGATGATATGGATGATGGTGGCGTCACTCGCGCGGGTGATATCGACGCTCCCGACAATGTCGAAGCTGCTGAGGTGTCAAGCAGCGCGCGCGTGGGTAACGTTGCTTGGTTTGTCAACGGTAGTCTAACGTGTGTTTGACGTTAATATAATGTTGCTATCGTTGACATTGAAAGATCCGGTGGAGCCGGTGCAGTTGCCACGCGACAAATGTGAAGGGCGGTGACACAGGAAGTGGAAGTGACTAGAGCCACGGAGGTGACAACGCAGGTGGGGACGACACTGCTGGCGCTGGTGCTTCGTTGACGGGAAGACGCAGCGACGAAGGTGAGTTTACGTCACTTGCTGGTGTTTGGTACTATTAATCTAACGCTGTTTTTGTCGACATTAATACCATTGTTTCCAGTGTGGAGAGTGGCGATGCGAGCGGTGACAACGGCGGCGGAAACAGAGCGGAGACTGGTGCCGCGAGCGATAGGACCGATTGGGGGAGAAACGCAGTCGATCACTGTGGTCAAGAACCTTCTGCGTTGGCTGATGCTGGGGCGGTTAACAACGAGGACGATGAATTAGAGCTGGTGGATTCTGATTGACGCAATCTAACATTTCAGCTTGGGATAGATTCGGATGCGCATGCAAGAGAGCAGGCAAACGCCTACGCGGTTGTTTCAGACGGAAGCACGGAGTTAAAGGAGGAGGTGAGTTTATGGCGCGGGCTGTTTTGGCGCCATTATTTTAAGCATTGCATCCAGCGAAGCAAGGGGCCCACATCTATTAACGATGTCAGCAACCCAGCCGCCGGCAGTTACGCAGACGGTGAAAGAAACGCGGATGGTGGCGACTCGAGAGGGAGATGTGATGACGTTGATGATGGTGGCGTCGCTGGTGCTGGTGGCGAGGTGCTCCTGTGGCTATTTATAGTGAAGCTGCTGAGCGGAGAAGCGGCACGCGCGGCGATGAAAGTAGGCTCCTCTTGTTTATCGACGTGCTTCGAAGATAATCTAATGTTGCTATTGTTGATATTGATAGATCCGATGAAGCCTGTGCAAAGGGCGGGACGGGGTCGACGCTGGTGCTGCTTTGACGGGAAGTCGCGCACACAGCAACGAGGGTTAGTTAAAAGGGTTAAGGTCCCAGTGGACCCGTAACCGGTATCAATCCACGATTCTTATTGACTATAAAGTCGGCTTGGTACGGGTTATGCCCCGTGCGTTGACATTTACTGGTGGCGACCGTGTTACATCATGCCCACTCGCTGGTATGGTCATGAGCCCGAAGAGATAGCGACGATGCCAGTGTATATTTGTTGGAACCTGACCAATATATCTAAGGTATAGAAGCAGATTGAAGAGGGTGATTTACCGTTAGAATCTGTTACTAGCTCCATCAGCTGGCTCATGGTAAGATGTATCGTCAACATTATCGAGGTACACTGACAAAGAACACAAACAACATGAAGGACAGCGGGGCTCCTAGAACAAGCGCAAGCGGCGAGAGACAGCCCGTGTCACCGTCGACGAGCGAGCTTGCTGCACTACTAGCTCGCTATCTCTTCCAAGACCTATTATGTATCTGAGACAAACTTGAGTTATTGATCGACTACACCTGCAAGTTGCGCGCTGTCGAGACAGAGTTGCAAGAGCTTCTTGAGCAGAACGCGAGCACGCATACCATCTTTCACATAACCTGTTTAAGCCAAGCGAGAGAGGCTACAGCTACGTGCCAACACTATATGTGCTGTTGGAAGAGAGCTGCAAAAATTCTCAGAAGTAGTTTCCCTTCAGCATTGGAGCCCTCGCTGAAGGTCGCTTAGTTAACGGTGCACAGTTAATGTTGCTTCTTTAACGTTGCTTAAGTAGTGTGCTTTATTATCGTTGCTCAAATAGATTAAGTTGCACACTGCCAGATAACGTTGGTGCAATAGAAGATCAGCATCTTCACCGTTGTACACTCGAAGCTGTCATCTTCGCTATCAACAATGACCGGCAATGAACGAAGTGAAGGTGATCTTCCCATGTGCCTCGACGCATAGGCGGAGCGACGTTGAACGTGCCGCATGCGTCCCCAACACACACGGACCCCCGTATTTGCGACTCCTAGATTCGATGGCCAGCCATAAGTGCAACAAGAGCCAGTACCTGTTGAAGTCAGCGATTAAAATTATAAGGGCAATTCAAAGTGGGCCTGTGTCCGATTGAAATTGCTCCTGACTTCCAGAAATTCTACTGCCTAATTTGGAGGTAATGTGATATTTGATTCACCGATATACCAGTAGAAACCAGGTTAACGTTGCACAATACTAATGTTGCACGTTAGAGCTGTTGTGACGTTGTGAAATACATGGTACAACGTTGCATACACGCCACTCGCGCTGCTTGATATCAGAAGTTGCAACGCGTTCAAACGGTAATCTACTCGATTCTGCTGGAGCTGTTTTACCATCAGTGACCTAGTGGGCGGATTTCCGTGCTACAATAAACAAGGCGAGGATTTTGGGAGATGAAGAATTTTGGTGCCTCGATTCAGTGGACAACCAAGATCATGGCGTTGTTGAAGCGTGGAATGCTGCACTAAACCGACGACAATTGGGCGTCGGTTGCGCTAGCCCAGAGTAACGGTGAGGTATGCGTCTGTACGACGTGAAGAGTGGCAGGTGTACAGCAAATTGACGTCAAGGATTGCGGACTAAAGACGATAGGGTCAGCTTTCGTTCGAAAAACAGAAATAACTGGAGTGGATTTTGAGTTTTCTGCCAAACTGCAGGTTTTCATCACGTGTCCAACTCGCTTCCATACTTATGTTGTATTGGATGACAGGAAGGCAATCTTGCAAGTAAAGCCCTCCAGATTTTACGCTTGGACGCGAAACTTTTAGTTTACCTCTGTAAAAAAAATAAACAAACACTACAGACAGGGATGGATAGTACCGCGCAAGTCTAAGGCTCTGCACACAATATAAAATGGTCGACATTAGAGTCACAAACCGGTTTGCAACTTTGTACTTAATTCTGTGATACCGGTAGCGTCACCAGTATGATCACAACTGCGTTGTGGCGTGGCTTCTGGGCACAATGCGCTTTGTGACAATGCAATATATATGTAAGAAACACCGTCCTAATCGATCATAAATGTTGCTCGAATGTTTTTCGTTGTTGCTCGAGTGAGAGAGAGAGAGAGAGTTGTTTTCACAAACACACCCCCAGCGTCGAACATGAAGACAGGCGGCAGTGATTTTGGAGCTCCTAGATACACCGCTAAACGACGAAGAACGTACAATATCTATACAGGTATTAAATATTACCCGCGCTTCGGCTTGTGTCAAAATAACTGTTCATGTGAAGAAATAGCCCGAAAAGGCAGATGCAATGTTGGCTGATGCAATAAAGAAATTCCAGAGCTGCGACTATCTTTCTCTAAAAATACTACAATATTGATACGATTCGTTTCAATATTGTATCTGAAGATGTAGATATCTACCGTTATGGTCAAGTTCATACGGGTATAAAAATGTTATCAACGTCTGTTACCCATTGACACTAATATACCAAATACGCATGTCCAAATGCAACGTCAATATATTGCCATTGAAATACCTTCAGCTAGTACCATAATCTATGATATCTCGAGTCACAACGCGGCAGTCATACTCATAACGTAGCCGTTAAAAATACAACTGTGGTGTAGAAGTGTGCCCGAATCTGCCGCCGCCCTTGTCGCCGCTGTGGCTTAGGTATTGACTACCGGATGAGAAGGTGACTGCATGTGAGACCAGACGCTGATTGGCTGAAAGGACCCCGCGAGAAAGTGATTACCGTATCGTCGTAGTCCTAAGCGTCACTTCAATAGCAAGTATTTCAAATCATGGGCACCAGCATATGTGTGCAAATCATGATTTTGAAAAGAGTTTACTATGAATTACTGTTTGTTTTATTCGCTACAGCAACGGACAGAATAGAACTGCCGACAAGCTAACTGCAAGTCAATAGAAAAAGGGAATGCACAGGATTCGTGATGCGCAGAACCACTGGCCAACAGCCAATCATTTTCTTAGTCTACTGCAGTTTTAGCAAATCAGAAATGGCCCCCGAGGCACTAATTTCATTCCAGCCAGTCGGTAAAATGGAGGCAGCTCCACCGAACACCAGAGCCCCCACCACCCAACACGGCCCTGCAAGAAGCAGAAGCTGCTGCTGTAGAAGCGCTGATCGATTCTACGCTATTGCATACTAAGAAGCGCCGCAAGCACTATTCGACCAAGCAGAAGAGAGAAGCGCTGCGCGCCACAGCGGGTCTCAGCCAACGTGACGCTGCCAGCTCGCAAGGTGTTCCACGGTGGACCCTCACCAGCTGGAGGAAGAAACAGGACGCCATCTATTCTTTCCAGGGCAGCGAAAAGACCCTCTCACGCGCTCCTGGCCACCGTGAAATCGTGCCGTTCGGCATATAACTCATTACCTTCATGAAAGACACACGACGAGACTGTCATGTGCTGACAGCAGCCATCATGGCCAGCTACGTTCGTGACGAGCACCCCGACTGGCTGCATCGGTACGTGGAGGACAAGAAAAACGCGTCCACCGCGTACGAGTCATTGTTGCGACTTATGAGACGATACGCATACCGGCACGGCTTCGTGCAGCGTACGCCAAATGGACTAAAGGTAAATTGCTCGAGTGTCGTTTTTATGCTCTGCAACTGTCGATTTGGTCTCTAAATCTGTATGTGGTGCTATTTTGCTAATGGTATTTTAACAGGAGAAGCTAGATGACCTTGTCGCAGTTCAAGAGGAGTTTGCACAGCTCTTTAAAGCTAACTACAGTTCTTACAACGCAAGTGAGGTGTTTAACACCGATGAAACCGGCATTTATTTTGATATGCCGCCAGGTAAGATTCTATCGCCCAAGGGCAAGGCTGCCCCGATAACGGCTCAGCAGAAACATTCTGCTAGGCTCACCGCTGTGTGCACGATCCGTGCTGATGGTGTAAAGCGTTCACTGCTTTTTATTGTTCGCTGTGAGCCGAACGGAACCATTGAGAGGGATGAACTGCCGACTTACCCCAAAGATATGATGTCACTAATATTATCTATGAGATTGCGGCTGCTAGCTAACATCGTGAATTCGTTTTTAGGCCATATTTATACTGTCCAAAAGAAGGCCTGGATGGACAGTCGTGTTTGGCGGTTCTACCTACGCTCGCTACTGCAATGGCACATCAGCGAACCGTCTATTCTGCTAGTCGACAACTTGGAATGCCATGTTTCAGACGAGGCAGAAGCGATTGTTGCTGGGGAGCTCGTGTCCGTGCTGCAGCCCTTGCCAAAGAACTCTACTTCAGTATATCAACCTTTAGATGTCGGGGTAATGGGCCCGCTAAAGGCTAAGCTCAAGGCGTTATGGCTTGTCGAAAAAACTACAGCTACGACCGCCAGCGAAAAACGCTTGGCTACGATCAAGCGCACTATCAAGGCATGGGAATCTATTGAGCCCGAGACGGTCACGAAGGCTTTCAACAAAGCGCTCAAAACTAACTTTTAGCAAAATAAAGCTGCCTCTTCATTTTGCCACTTTTTGCAGTGTAAAACGTAGTCAGCGCAAATCCTTTAAATAAATGCAGTCGAAGCAAATCTATTAAAGCCAGGGCAACCTTAACTATCGGATCAATGAACCACGTGTGGCTGTTGCATTCTGTCCGTTGCTGTATCGCTGTCAAAATCACCATCAGCTTCGATGTCGTCGTCCGAGTCGACATGTCCGTCGGCAAGGTTATAGCTCTCCAATTCTTTGACAATGCTACTTTCTACCTGCTCCATTTCTATACTTGATACTTCTTCTGTTGTCCGTGTGTCCTCCAAAATGTTAATCTTGGCAAAACCACTAATTATCATATGCTGAGATAGATTATCACAGGATGTCGACACCCACTCGGTGATGTCAGCTTGACTTGGTGGTTTTAACGTAAACGGCTCATCTTTATATATTTCCCGAAGGCGCTCGACTTCACTATCAGCCTTCTCCTGTATCAACTCCTTACGTACACGGGCAATCCCGCTCTGGCGCTTTTCTCGATTTTGCTGTCGCTTTTTTTTTCTCCTGCACGATACTCTCTAAGCTGAATTCCCAGTCGGTCAATCCACAGCGCGCGAATCTAGCTTTTACAGACTTGTTCCACGATATGTCTGCCGGTCAGCGCGCTTTGAGTTTTAAGTAGGTATGGGGCATTCTTTTACCCGAACTGAGTCTAAAACTAAATGCAGTCTAATGGGTAAGTAACAAAGCCATCTGCATGAAAATGGCTGGTTCTGATTGGTCACTTTACTGCTGACGCTTAGGACTACGACGATACGGTAGTCACTAGTACGTGGCGGTGTGTCTCGCACCGTAAGGGTAACGACTGGGCCACGACTGGACGTATCCGGATGGTATCCGTACAGCGACTCTTCGAGTCTTCGCCACCAGTCGCCGAAACCTTAGTAGTCGCACAAGAGTCAAGTCCGGCTGCGGTTATTGTCCGCAGCATCTGGTCCCGCTCGACCGGTAGGATTATGTCTGCCGGTGGACACGTTGGCTGAGAAGCTCAAGTGTTCGCCCACCCCGGCAAAGCCAAGAGACGTGAAGAAGGAGATTGTGCTGTGCCGAAGTGTTGAGAACGAAACTACGTCCAACCCCTGTGGAGTGCGAGAAGAACCTCCTGTACTCCGACAGGCCGTGAGAACAAGCTCCGGCCGCTCTCGCTTACCGGTTGGACAAGTCCTGAACCCTTCCCTACTGAGGGCCAGCGAGGTTACTGCAAGTGTGTGCGTGGACGCAGCTTAGTCTTTGGTCGTGGACTAGTGCTGCTGGAAGAACTCGGTGGACCTAACGACCAGTCGGAGCGCACAGGGTCCATTACCAACCCGGTGCTAGGGCAGAGTCAAAACCTTCAGGTCGAAGCTTCGCCCGAGTATTCGCTGAGCCTCTGCGGGTTTAGCGTGTGCTGTAGGTGGGAGTACTGGCAGACACAAATTCTGGCGTGTTCCTACACGATACAACGTTGCTGCCATAGTCACAAAGCAGGTGTCAAAATCATAACGCTGGTGTCAAAATCACAACGCTGGTGTCAGAGTAGCAACGCAATAGGAAGAGTCACAACGATACAGTGAGAGGCGCAATGCTATATCACAAGCCGTACCTGTGCCGCGTCTCTAAGGCCGGCAGCTTCGGTATTGTTCATGCGCCGGCCCCCAAGTGATTGTCGTTCGTTGTCCGGTCCGACGTGCGGCTGTAGCTGCATGCATTAGCGAATCACACCCAGCTGTACTCCACAGCAGCTCTTACCTGTAGTGTGCTGCTCTCTTCCTACCGCCTACGCCCTCTTAGCAGTCGTGGAAGGAGCTCGTAGTTAGGAAGCGGTCTGGATCAGTCTTCCTGCCCTGAACTGATGCTTGCCATTTTGCTTCGATTTACCTGCGGCGGCTTGATAAATGGACGGCTGTGGTTCGGCGGAGATTGGGCGGGTGTGTATGTGTGTGTGAAATCAGAGGGGGGGGGTATTTTTAGACATTCATAATTAGACAAAACTACCGGTAGAGTAAATTACCTGGACATTATTTTATTTTATCGTACTTAAACAAAAACCACCTGTTTCTCACGTTGTGACTTTATCCACTTCCATATTAAATAACAAAGGTGATGGATGAAAAATAAATAGCTTTATACTAGGCCGCACGTGAGGAATAATTCAAAAGTGCATCAAAATTTGCGCAGCGAATAAAATTCAGTTCGGCCTCAAATTTTTCCAAAATCTGATAGACATAGTGCACGCAACAAACGGCGTCAGTGCTGAGAGCGACGACATTGAGGTGAGTGCTTCTACCGATGTGCAGTGCTACTGGTAACTCACTTGCGCTACTGATTGTACACACGGTAATGATGTTGGTGTTCATTTACTCTGACATGGGCGACAAGGGACCCACAGCAAGCTTACGTGATTTACAACACCGTGGCTAAACAACAATGACGTTGAACCTTTTGAAGAGTAAATGGGGGTCGTAGAACTCATCGGGGATGAAGCTGCCGTAGCCGAGGAACTGGAGTTCGACCCCGAACGTTTTGCTGACGATCGACACCGACCGCTCCCGGATAGCAATGGTGGTGTCGACAGTAATGCCAGCTCCACGGCTCTTCAGTGAGCAGCCACATATGAATATTTAATTTCTGCGTGCTGTATCGGCGCTTGGTCTACAATATATAATGCGAACATTTATACTTTGAGCAATGCACAGGCAATAACTATTCTGGCGCTTGTGATTTTGAATACAACTTGACTCGAAACGGCATTACGAGCGAGTTTGGTCAAGCTGATGCACTAGCAAGCGGAAAAACTGATTGCGTACACGGTGTACTCGTAAACAAATCCTGTCCGGTGTACCGGAACAGATGAACCTGTCTAAGATTAGCTTGTCTATCATGATATCCTATCGTACTTGATACGATTTGATTCCACCAGACTAGTAGACTTGCTTTTTGTATTGACACTTGATAATACTGTCTAACTTGAAACTTGATACATTCTGATGATAGAAAAAGCGGCCTGTTGAGGTCAAAACCAAAGGTTTTGGTCGGAATTAGGGCCCTTCATCAATACGAAAGCACATGTAATCACGTGTCCATCTATTCTAAGCACTTTTCATCGGAAATTTGCCTCGATAAGGGCCGTAGTAAAGACCTTGGGATCGTCTCGCATATCTCCATATTTTCCCGATATTTACATATTTGTAATATTCCATTCGAATTTCACTAAATTTCATAAATATATACCACATCAACCGCCTTAACTTGATCAACTTGCTATACTTGATCAAAAGTTGTTCCACCAGCCGTATTAGCTAAGGGAGGTTAGTATGTACTATAATACTGGTACACCAGACACCAATACAACCGAGTCGGTTCATCTTAAAAATGATAATCAAGACACGATTTGATTACGATATTACAGATGAACCCACTGGGTAGTAATCCCTAGCATTGGAGTACCCGCTGACAGGAATACGATGTGGATCCCAAAGTCAAGCAGTCTACAGGCCTGAGTATATATTCCCTCACACACCTCAATTGTAATATGGAATACAAAATCACCATATTGAGGTGCTTAACTATGGAAAAATCACTGTTGTGCAGCACGTCCGAAGTCGTCAAGCAAGGACATCGCTGCTTGCGCCCTTCCTTCTCGTGTAATTCCTCTCGCAGCTCTCTCTGCATCGTCCTACGCCCCTGCACATATCGATCCGCCACACCCGTTGAATCCCCTCGAATAAGCATTCAATTGAGATGCTCCTTAATATCTTCAGAGTCAAGTCCCACATCGTCGTCCTCTACTTCGCCCCAGTCTCCTCGAACGTACCCACCGGGTTATCGCTTGCCGGACAGTCTTCCACTTCGATCCCACAGAAGGTTTCATTGTTGGGCTCCGATCACGGGTGTACCATTTTGATGGTATAGTTGCTGTGCCACCCCGTGACAAGAATACCCTTAGATAAGAATAAACATTGGTTTCCCGGCGCTATGACTACGGAAGGGTTCATCTGTACTATCCCCACGCAGGCCACGTTCTGCTAAATAGACTCATGTGAGGTGCCACTCGAAAAGTGCGTTGCACTTTACACCACCGTGCAGAAATGCACGCACAACACATTGCATTTTACCTTAATTATTGAACCCTACTTATTACAGGTTCTCTTGTTTTGATTGGAGCTGTTTTTTGTTTTGAGGGAGATTCTCATCTTGATCCAGAAATGGTGTACTAGTATCACTGAGCCAGGTACACTGTACAGTGCGTAGCTCAGAGTTTGTATAGCCTGTCATATCCGCTGGTAATGATTTGATGTCGAATTGACCAATCATAACAATGCACTGAATCCCTCTGAAAGTGTGTCAGCTGACCTCCTACATCTGTACTGACGCTCTGGAGTCCTGAACGTGATGCAGATCATAATCTGGAGGTACGAGATGATGCCCCAAGTTTGCTAGCATGATTTCGTCTGGTTGCATGCGTCGGAGGCGGGATGGGATTCCCATTGTCTAATAGAGAAATCGCGTTGGAGCTCCACACGGCTCCCAATCACAAATGCAATCTCCTCAATTCCAGGTGATTCCGCTTGCTGTTGGTGGCTGTGCATTTTAGGATTTACAACCAAGGCGGCGAGCGCAATGGGACCACCCAACGCCTACAATAGCGGCCACCAATCACCTCGATGTCGCTTTCCCAATCCAGCGACTACGTATGACGAAGAAGGCATTGCTAGAGATGCATCGGAGACCAAGACAATTTGCCAGGCAAGAAATTCACTCCTGGCTGCTGATTTGTGGGCGGCTCCGTGGATTGGATGGCTGTTCATCTACGCTTTCTCACTATTCTGCTTCT
Source organism: Phytophthora cactorum (assembly GCA_016864655.1). Taxonomy (NCBI): domain Eukaryota; phylum Oomycota; class Peronosporomycetes; order Peronosporales; family Peronosporaceae; genus Phytophthora; species Phytophthora cactorum. Next base: position 37,886 of record NHQK01000028.1, read on the forward strand.
CAATCAGCCGGTGTATAGCACTCAGCGAATTGACGGCGATGTACAGCAGTCCCAGGGATCGCACCATCGCCGTGAAGATGGCAGCTTTGGGGCTTGGATTCATGGAGGACTTTGTCTGCACGACCTACTTCACCTGCACGCTGTGGCTGTTCGACACCTGCAAGCACGCAGTTAGCAGACGGTTTGACTCTAAAAGGTGGCAACAAGGCTGGATGACACCAAGGACTGTCGGAAATATCGCTACATTTGCAGTGTCATGGCTCCTATTCTTCGCGATGATGACACCTTTCATTGTAGACTTGGTGCTTGTGATTAACCGCGAGATGCGATTCACTTTCGATCTCGTTACGATGGCTATCAGCGAGAAAGAATTTGTTGGTGCTGCCCCGATTTCGGCCAAAGAGATCCAACGGGGCTGTGTGGCTACGACTCTGATGGTGGTGGCCAGTACGGTATTTGCATCTGTGCGTACGAAGGCGAGCTGGGCCGACCTAACGAACTGGAATCCAACTCATCTGGTTACGGACTTTCGTACACGAAGCGGTAGTGTGACAACTAAGAAGGGAATCAAGTATGTGGAAGTAGCTCTCGAAGAAGGCGCCGATACTGAAGTCGAGGCTTCCACCAAGATCTCACGTGGTAAGGAAAACCGCACGTATCGAAACCTCATCTACCAGCACGCTTTGCTGGTCGCCGTCGTTATCGTGGCTCTCGTTGTGCTTCCTGCTGCTGTGGTGGCGTTACGTTGCGTATGCTCGCCCCTGGTTGCTTACGTTGGCATGAATGCGACGCTCAATGAGTTATTTGGCCACGCTTTGCAACCAACGCCGTCAGATGCCACTTTTACAAAAATGAAGGGAGGCAAGCCTTGGGTGGAGGCGTTTATCCATCCTACAGAGGAGCACGAGCTGTTTGGGGACGGTTCGCTTTACCGACGTACGACAGGATTTCGCGGAGATCTTGCCTTTGATGTCGACGTATCAAAGGACAACCCACCCAACGTTCTAGTCATTGGAGTTGAGTCTTTCCGGTTCCAAGACTCGCGCTACCTTGTTGGAGAAGAAGACCCATCCAACCTGTTCAAAGGTGTCAACATGACTATCACTCCGAACTTCGACAGGTGGGCCAAGCGCGGGGTCGCTCTCCGCAACTTGTGGTCAAGTACTCCTACGAGTCGCTCTCTGGAGAGCTTGTTGTTCGCACAGGTTCCGTACGACAGTACCCTGAGAACAGGAATCACTGGCGGAAGGAAAAAGACGAAGCTTTCTGGCTTACCACAGCTCTTCAAAGCCAAGGGATACGATAATTTCTTCACCACTGGTTGCCTGACGCGTTTTGAGAACTGGAACGTGTTTCTGCCAGCTCATGGCTATGACGTTGTCCTGGAATCCAAGGAGATGGTTCGTATAGCTGAAAATCGTCTCGGAATTACTCATGATCAATGGTTTGGCGACGAGCAACGCGGATTTAAATGGGGCGTTCATGATGACATCAACCTGCGACTTCTAGGCGATATGCTCGTCGAAAAGACGAAATTACAGAAGGTAAGAGTAGCCAGCGGTGAGTCCAAGAAGCCGTTATTCGTGACGCACTACACCATCTCGAGTCATGCACCTTTCAAAGCACGTCCGAAATGGTATTCGAAGGCCGACAAACCAGATTTCTCGGCGCTTTATGAAGGGGAGAAGAACGCAAAAGACATCAAGAACTACCTTGAAATGCGGTACTTCACAGACCTGCATCTAGGGAAATTCATGGATCGCATGGAGAAAGAGGGCATTCTCAACGACACCATTGTCGTCATTGTCGGCGACCACGGTCAGGCACCTGAAGCTGATGTTACGAATACTCACGAAGAATCGGTGACGCGTGTTGCTGGCGCCATTATCGCAGAAGGCCGACTAGGAAATGCCGCTGGGCTCGTGTTACAAGACGCCGTCGAGCAGTACGATATTCTAAACACGCTGGCGGACATCACGGGTCTGCCAAAAGGAGGGTTCGTGCAGAACGGCATTGGACGCTCACTCAAGCGTAAGGTCCGTTTCGGAGAGCGTGTGGTCTTCAGCAACGACCCGAGCCGAAAGATGTCGATTGTGCGAGGTCACCGGCGTCTGCGTTATGATCAAGTGACGGCATCGATGATGCTGCACGATACTGAAAATGATCACGCAATGACCAACGATCTGTTCCCAGGACTTTCAGCTGAAGAGCAGGCCGAATGGGAGTATTGGCGCGACCACGGTCGTCGTGTCACTGCATATTACACGAAGCGGTGGGACGAGAATTGCTTACTTGCTGTCAACTGTACTACAGGAAACTAGGTAGAATCATATATATAATTCTTCATGCTGGATAGTATATACATGTATAATTCTGGGTCCATCTCCCTCACTTTTACTATGGGGAGATTTTTATAGTAGCCCCCCGAAAAATGTCATGCTTTTCCGGACTACTCATTGGCTAATATTGGTTTCAGCCAGTTAACGACGACGGCTCTTCTGTGCAAAACCCTCACTATTAGAGCACTATGGGTACACCACACGTGTGTAATTCTCACAAACAGATGCTGTTTAGCCCTTCAACGGAAACAGTGTTTGGAGACGGCCGAGGAATCTCTATGCTTTAGTAAGAAAAAAGAAAAATCAGCTGCAAAAACGGATACGGACGCCTACATTTGATGTTGTTGTTCCATTTGCAAGTTCCAAGGCTAGAGTGGACGTCCCGTTAGCATCCCCATGAGCACACACTTACAATTTATTTAGCCCATTTTACATTATAGTACGAGGACCAGTGTTTGGGTGCCTCGCTTTTGTAAGAAAAAATAGCGATCCTGCGCAAAGCCTACATTTCTTCGATATGCGTGTTCCGAGGGAATAGTTGGCGACCCGTTAGCTCGTTAAGCTTTTAAGTTTTCATGATACGCTTTTTAATAATTGGTGTACGTCTGGCCAATATAGGGAGCTACTGAGAGCTAAATTATTAATATACTGTGATGTTGCATTTACTCAGTGCTGTAGTCAAGTTTTCACATCTTGGTCTCATCTACAGAATGGTCAGCGTCAGAAAAATTATTTTAATAGAATTGGCTCGAAATTGGTAAAATAAACGTTTTCAAAAAATGATAATATAAATTCGCCGCGCCATGATCGGCTTACATGTAATTCCAAAATCAATAGTATTTTCAGACATTTCAAGTGGCATAGGTTTTCACTGTGATGTACATGTAAGTGGTGGCGAATACGGTCCACCCACCGTTCGCAGTAAATAACATGCAAAACATATCTTGGTGGGTAATAAGATAAACGCAGCTTTTGAAGGTTATTGGCACTTCTGCCTACGATTGCTACATGTAGTTTCTTTCTAAATGTTCATGTATTTCCTTGGTATTACAAGATGATACAGACGAATGAGGGGATGCTTGAAGTTAATCCGCCCTCAACTAAGGCTTGATTAAGCAGCCACCATCAAGGACATGGCATAAGCAACAATGGAATTAGCAAACTGGGGAATAATTAGAGGCAGGACCAGTGGTATTAGTATGGAAAACTATCACGGCAGAATTATTGAGTCTGCTAAACACGGACACTGGGGAATTTTTCACTCCAGAGATATTCAAAATCTTAGATGTGTACCAAACATTGCCGGTAACACTAAATCAAATTAGCAAGTGTTAACAGAATCCATCTCGACTCGAATTCGCTTAAGTGAGGTCGCACTGCGTACGCCTTTTGGTCGAGCATGGAAGACAGCTACACTGGGTAAAAATAGAGAGAGAGAGAGAAAAGAATGCATCCTTGACCCTGACGTACCGTATTTCCAAATGGAATCCTGGCCGTGAACAGACAGCAGGCTACTTTCAAAATTGTTTTCAGGAAAGAGCTTTGGAATATAGATCCGATTTAAGAAAAATTCACAAAGGAGTATTTTTGTTTTCGGTTGGCGCGTCTAAAGCAGGGGTTGGATTGAGTCTGGCCTTAACTAGAGGCGTGTAGTACGTTGTACATAGCTACGGTATTACTGCAGGTGGTACATGTCCATTTCCGTAGCTTTATAGCTTATCTAGAAAAGTACAGTACGTTGTACGTGAACACGTGGATGGTGGTTCTCTGGGAACTATGGCCTCGAAATGTTACGAGACATCTGGAATACAAACTACTAGCAGGTGTTAAATCCAAAGGGCTTCTTTCAGAATCTGGTTTCCGATGATCGCAGTGGCACAACAACACATGATCGATAAGGCACCGTCTTCAATGATACCAGAACTCTAAAGTTTTAGCTCAAACGAAACAAGAGGAACTCGGAAACTCTCTATAATAAATACTTCGAAGTATCAAATATTGAGAGTGAGTAGTGCGCCCAACTGGGAATCCGACTATACAATGTATAGCCAATAGTATGCATAAAATGACTTTGCCGAGGGTCTTGGCAACACTGTCTCGGGATTAATAGAGGTCTTTAGCAGAACCGGAATGTACTTCATTTCGGATGGAACATCTGCTCAAACCCACCGTGAACAGAATGTTCGATTGGAAACTTCAGATGAAACCGGAAATAACGGCAGCTTTTTACGGTATGTATGTTAAAAGTTACGGTATCCATACTGTGATCAAAACCTACTCTATGTATGCTTATTTTCTACTCGTCTTTAAATCACCCCACATCCATCTCGCGCTCGGCCCCACTTCAGCACCAACACAATCGACGACATGCGGCCACACCATGTACTTTCACAGGAGTCTCTTCTCACGAGTTACGTGACTAGGTATGTCCGACCGGCATCCCGCGGTGTTCCCCGTCACTACAAAAGCGCCTACTTGCTACAGAGATGGCATAAAGCTCGACAGACCAGCCTATACCGCGAAGAAGCTGTCATATTCGCCGAGTTTTGCGTGCAAGCCACCTCCACATCCTCGGGTGCGCGCCCCGTTCAACTTTAATGCGCTGTCGGAATCGACATGCAAGAAGCGGTTCAGGTTCGACAAGTCAGAGTTGTGCGTACTTGTGCAACTTATGGGTATATCTGAGGTTGTTATTCGCGAGATAACTAGAGCTACGGCCATTGAGGCACTTGGCGTGGTGCTATACAAACTGGCTGTACCAGTTCGATGGGAAGATATGGAATTCTTCTTTGGACGCTCTGGTAGTGGTTTGTCCAACATTTTCATGCCCTTGATTGGTGTTCTCGATGATAAATTTTCGACGCTTCTCATGTTCAACCATCCCATCGCGGCCACAAGACTAGAAGAATATGCACAAGCTGTCTTTGATTCTGGAAGCCCATACCCAAATATATGGTGCTTTATTGATGGTACTGTGCGAGGTGCGTCTCCTCCTGAGTCAGTGGATACGACAATCGAACACCTTTTCGAGTGATATCAGGAAATGTTTGAGCTGCTTCGCGGCAGCGTCCTTGGTTTTTCACTAAGAACACGCGACAATAGTTGTTTTTGGGATCGATGAAATTGATCATATAGCGGTTTCCCAACTTGTCTCTTGGCGTCATGGGCCCCTTGAGGTCCGAGCAGATTTCTTCGCCCGGTTCGGTCGATCGGCGAGGTGTCTTTGCCGACTGTCGGTTCTTCGTTGTTTTCCCTGCGCACAGGTTAAGCAATTCGCGCACATGTGGTCTGTCAAGGTGATCCCCGAATTAGGGTCGCGCGCCAGCTTCTCCACCGCGTCGTAATTCAAGTGCCGCGGCCGCCGATGGAAGACCACCAATGCTCCCTTCTGTACCTCCATCGACACCTCGTCGGACCCATTGTTCCAGAGCAGCCATGATTACCTCCGACGGGACCTCCCGGTCCCTCTCCACGTTGCCCGACACTACCAGAACGTTGCGGCGCAGATACACGTCAAAAGACTACACGCCCACCGTTCTTGGCGCCACGACTCGTCACCCGCCCTTGTGCGTCAACGTGTATCCCTTCTCGTTCAACTTGCCATATAATATCAGATTGTGCACCACGCCCTCAGTGTAATACATGTCCGTGAGCTTTACTGTCTGCATGCCGTCGCTCTCAGTGCCAATGTATCTCTCATGGCCACATGTAGCGGTTCCCCCTTGGGTTGCACGCACTTGCCGTCGCATGCATGCCCGAACATCGTCCAGCAATGAAGTGTCGCTCACCAAGTTCCTGCTAGATCCACTGTTAAAGATCCAGGCCACCCTACGTCGGGCAACCTCTTGTTCACTACCAGCGTAAGGTCCAGTGCATCTCCGCGGCTTCGACACGCCCCGGACACGCAGCCCATAAGTGTCCTACTTGATTGCACTCATGGCACATTCTCATCTCCTTGGTGTGGCACTCCCCGCCCGCACTCACTACCTTCTTCCCGAGGTTCCTGTGCTTCGCAGGCTCTAGTTCCCAGTATTGTGCAAATTGCGCGAGCTTCTCTGTCTGCTGTAGGTAATTCAGCCTGGAACCGTCCACCTTGGCCATAAGTACTGTCTGCAAGTCCACGGACGCATACTGAACGATGTTATTGAGTACCAGGTAGTCCGCACCTCCGCCGCAAGCCATCTGACCAAGTGCATGCCATGTTCCGGCCACGTCCGTCTCATGTCCTTTGGCACAGTGAAGAGCTTCATCGCTTGAGCTGGCGTGATGTTCGTCTTGAACACGCTCCACCACGCCCTGCAGCGTGGCCAGCTGCGACCACCAAACTTTGGGTTGTTGTTGTAGTACCTCTCAGCCGTTTCAGACGGATAGCGCCCAAGTATATCCACATTGAGGTCCTCCGGCCAGTAAAAACCGCACGCCGGCTGACCGAGCGCCACTTGTCTCTCGAACCTTTGACCCCACTTCAAAAACCCCGGACCCAAGTCCAACATAGAGTTCTTTCCCGTCAAACGACCTGATGGCGAGCTTCTTTTGTCTGGCTTCTGGATAGTGGATGACCACCTTTACTGGGAACCTCCCTGCTTCAGCGTGTCCTTGTCCACCTTGTTGCTGTGGCGTTGCTGCTGTTACCGGCTCTCCTTGAGCGGCCTGGACCGCTGCAGCGTATAGTCGCTACAAGTCTGACAGCGGCATTCCGTAACCGGGTTGTTGCTGGCCAAAGTATTGTGATGCTACAGCTGGCGTACGTGGTGTCGCAGTGTACGGGGTCTGCGGTGACCCGGCCAGCGAATTGATGTGCATCCTTGTGCGAACAGGCTCGAATTTATGGGGCACATTGGCATCTGCATTGCCTGCAATTTTCTTCTCCAGCTTGGACTGAGACTCTTCGAGCCTCTCCAACTTCCCAGCGAGACCCCGCATCATGTCGTGCAGCTCCACTGTTGTCTCCGGCGTCCAGTGTGCGATCGCTGGGGTTGCTGCCATTGGCCCTCTCATGAGCAACAGCTATGCTCTCATTTTCTACATCGTCTACCATACCGACCCTTTCGTGGTTGGTAACGGGCTCTTGCGTCGTTGCAGATGCATCGTCGCGAGCGGCCTCGTCGTTGACGTTGGTCATTGATCTTAAGACCTGTTAGAACCTGGTTCTCAGACCAGCCGGTTCACACTTGACGCTGTGAGGTTTAGTACGCAAAAGAGAGAGTGATATTAGATGCCAGTCCTTCCTCACTTCTCTGTGTCCTACACTAAGATCTCCTGATCACACATTGCCACGGGCAACTGGTCGCACGTGCTCAGCGCTCACTCATCAGAGTCGCTCTCTGGCTCGATCTCCGTTCTTCAACGTTTTCTCTATTGTGCCTTTCACAAACTTTGACCAATTGGACCTCAAAAGGCAGGTACTAAGATGGCGAGGGTAGGGTTTTACCTAGGATTTGTGTTGATGATGGCAAGGATTTATACCATTGGCTTCCGTTGCTTCAAATCCTACGTAAGAGCTCAGATATCAGGTAAGGAGGCCGTTTTAAGAAATAAGGTCCGAATGGCCACTTTTCGCCGGCCATTTTCTCCTGGCTAGGTCCTGCGTAGGGGAACGGTGCATAGGAAGCACTGGTACAGTTTTTGGGCGGATTGATATGACAGACACAAAGTTGTGACACACGAGGTTTTGACTCAATACAAAAAATTTAACCAATCATAGTCAACTTCGTGGCGCTCGTCCAGCACCGGCTTCTTTTTGTTCCAGGCACTAAAAGTGATGGACGAGAGCGATGAAGCGGCCTTCGTCCACCTTCGATTATGGGGGATCGTTCCGGACGGGGCTGATGAAGAGGACCTCATCGTTAGTGGGCAGCTTGAAGACGAGGAGACCATAGCGGAGGAGGATGCCGATGAAATGGCGAGCGGTGAGGCTAAGCCCCCGTGGACGTACACCAATGCGGTGAAGGCTCGAGTACTTGCTGAAATCGAGCGTGGGGTCAGTGTTGCTGAAGCAGCTAAAAACAACAGTCTAAAATCTAGAACCGCTATATATGGATGGAAGAAGCTGAAGACTGAAATCCTAGATGCGTGTGATAGCAAAAAGAGGTCTAAAGTATGTTTAGGTGGTCAAGGACGTCCCTGCGCATTTATTCACGTTGATCAGCTGATACAGTGGGTAAAGGAAATGAGACGAGATGACTTTCCTTTAAAACTGCCCACATAGTTACGTTTATTAAGGAAGATTTTAGTGAATGGGCAACTAACTATTTGGCTGACCGGAAAGAAGAAAGTCTTCGTCGCCTAATTCGGCGGCTTATTCACCGCCATGGATTCTCATTTCGGCGGCCATCGCGAACAGTCCTGTCTACAGTTGAACTGGAGCAAGAACAAGCGGAATATGCAAGGACAACTGGAGCAGCTATTCGCGCAGCGTACAGCCGTGAATGTACGTTCAACACCGACGAGACTGCCGTTTATTCCGCCGACGAACCTGGCACCATCATCGCAGAGAAAGGGTCAAAGAAAAGCGCAAAGGTGCGAGGCCGCAGTCGAACATCTCGCGCGAGCGTGCTGCTGACGGTTTCAGCAGCTGGAAGAAAGCTGCCGCCCCTGATCATCTTTTGCGGCGTGCGAGGGGCGCAAGTAGCAGAAGAATGCAAGCGCTACAACAGCGGCGTGCGTGCGACGGTTCAGAAGAACGCCTGGATGGATGCAACCGTGTGGAACGACGAGTTTGTGGAAGGGATCTGGGCCAACTACATCAGCGCTGAGCACCCTAGTGGTCTCGCGCTGTATGTAGACAGCCTAAAGTGTCACGTAAGTGCCGAGTCTCGTGATCATCTGTCAGAGTGGGGCACGGAAATGGTGCCCCTGCCCAAGAACACCACGTCCGTGCTCCAGCCGCTAGACGTGCGCATTATGGGCCCCTTTAAGAAGAAGATGTGTGCACTGTCGCTAGACTACGAGATTCAGCTCCTGGCCTTGAACCGTAATGTGTCCCTGCGAGACCGCCTGAAGCTTCTGAAAAATACCCCAGCACAGAAGCAGAGAGAGGTCCTCGTTGGTAGAGTTACTAAAGCGTGGAGCTTGATTAGCGATAACTGCGTCTTGCGAGCGTGGGAAAAACAGGATTGTAATAAAAGCATTCAATTGGTTGATTAGGCTTTTGAATTATCAACTACAATTGGCTCAAAAGTGTTTTTGTGATCGTGTCACATCTTTGTGTCTACGCAGCTTAGTATACTCAAGAAAAACCTCGGGTGTCATATCAATCCGTCCAAAACTGTACTGATGTTACAAATGCTATGCTCTATTAGATATTAAAAGGGTTAACCCTTTCACTACCAGCCCAACCCGGTGTTGTTATATGTCCGCAGCGGACCTGTGAGAAATTGCATACTCTTGGACGATTGGCAGAAACATATTTTTGCACAGAGACAGATGTTCACAGATAATAATTACGGGTCCGCTGCGGACCTGTACCAAAGCATGCGGTAAAGATTTGGATATAGCACATGGTATTTCATTGTATGCGCTCACTTTATACACCTAGTAGGACCCACAATTCACGTCTGGTAGTGAAAGGGTTAGCCCTTAAAAATCGAATCTTGATTTTTTTTTTAGAATTTAATTCTGTCGTCATCAAGCAAGACAAATACTATGCAAGAAGAGAGCGACGCATGTTTGATGTCTCAGCATGGTATTCGTCTCTGCCACTTTTGTGTTGTAGACTAGGCTTTACTGTCCTCTCTGGTGGGTTTTATGGCATTTTGGCCCCAGTACTTCTAAAGCAGCGGAAGCAAGATTTATTTTAGTGGTTTATAAAAAATTCAATTATTATTGCTAAACGTAAACATAATACAATTTCTTACGGTAGGGAGGACCGGGATAGGTTTTGTAAATTACGGCGGATAACGTTTGTTTAGGAACTCGATTGGCAAGCTGCTATTGCTATAAACCTACTCGAATGCAGGATGCGGGGCTAGGACACTTTGGATCGTGCCGCGCTTGCCATTGTACCGCCACTTCAGGTCCTCCTTCTCCAATTTCTCCACCATGTCGGCAGGAATACCCACAACAGGGTTCGACTTCATTGTTCTAAACGAAACAAAAGCAGTAGGAAAGTACGGCACGGCCTCCTCCACGGGCGTCGACGGCGGCCACAGACGGTCTCCCAGCAGGCGACGGTAGTTCAGGTCGCCCTTGATAATCACCAGCGTCGCCTCAGTTGCAAGTCGAGTCTGCAGCTCCGTGGGCATCTCCCAGTAGTAAGTGTAGCGGTTCCAGAAAATGTCTGGGCGAATCACTAGCTGTTCCTTGTGGACGTATCCTGCCAGACGCTTGCCCAGTGCCTGAACTTCTGGCGTGCGGGTATCGCGCTGCATCTCCTCAATGTGCTCGTGCACATCCGCAGGAGTCGCGTCCGAGACATACATCGGCTCCACCTTCACGTTGAGGGTCACCATGCCGCACCAGCCATGAGCCAACAAATGGTCCACCAGCGCCAAGTCCAACAGAAGCTCTGTTCCACAGTTGTCGTTGATGTATTGCACGCCCAGAGTCTTCGCATCGGTTTCATGCGCCTTCCGCTCCAAGAAATCGATCACCTTGTCGCTGTGGTCCACAAGCAGCAGCTCGTCATCGAATACAAGCGACGCGTCAGCACCACTGATGGTATCCTTCACTTCCTTGTAGCATCCGTCAGCCTTATTACCCCACAAACACAACTTCATGAACCGCTTCAGCTGGTCGTGGTGGCTTTGAGAGCTCGCCTCCTCCTGAGCCGATAAACCCACGGCCGTCTGCAGCAACACCCACGGAGTGACCTCCTTCAGCTCCGCCACCTTCGACGGATGGAACGGGTCGATACCCGTCGTGTAGTACTCGGCCAGCAGCAGTACCAGATGAAACATATACTGTTCGCTCAAGAACCACGGCGAGTTCTGCCACGTGTAGTTCTTCCCCTTGAGTAGGGTCTCCCATTGAGCGCTCGTAGGAGACTTGGCAGCTTGTTCAGGGTATTGCGAGGGCAATGAGATCACGGCGTCGTTCACCATGTCATCGGCCAGCTGCAGCAGACGTTTGCACTGCTCCTCGGAGAACCGTTCACGGTTGCTGGCCACGCAGTCGCGCACAAGTCCGGGCAGGCGTGTCGTGTAGGATTCATTGGCGAAGGTGCCCGGTACATTGGTGAAGATCTCTTCGTATTGCTGCACGCGCGCGAGGAATTCTGCTGATACACCCATTCCAGTTGTTGGTACTTCGAGGGGGGAAAGCGATTGTGAACTGTGCCACTCACTTTTTTGTAGACGGCGCGAAGTTGATTGCTGGGTATCCGATCTAAAGTTAGTACACCTGAGATTGTTTTTTGCTGCTGCTACCAGAAAATCTTTGATGGGTTAATGAAGTTGCCTCTTTGATGACAAAAATAGGTTGACAAATGGGTCTTCATTCCGATAAAACAAGCAACTCGCCGCCTTCTACAGAACTATGACGCCATCTGATCATCAAGAAGTGTCAATAGCTGCGTTCCGCATAACTAACTTATTTCTTCTTGGCACCGCCCTTGGTCGTGGGGTCCTTCTTGTTCACCGACTTGATGACACCGACGGCAACGGTCTGACGCATGTCACGCACGGCGAAACGGCCAAGAGGAGGGTACTCCTGGAACGACTCGACGGTCATGGGCTTCGAAGGCTCGAGGATGACCATGCAGGCATCACCCGACTTGACGAACTTGGGGGCAACCTCGAGCACCTTGCCCGAACGACGGTCCATCTTCTCCGTGATCTCTTTGAACTTGCAGGCAACGTGGGCCGTGTGGCAGTCAAGCACCGGCGAGTAGCCGTTGCCGATCTGGCCAGGGTGGTTCAGCACAATCACCTGGGCGGTGAAGTCCTGGGTGCCCTTAGCGGGGTCGTTCTTGGAGTCCGAAGCGACGAAACCACGACGCAGCTCCTTGACAGACACGTTCTTGACGTTGAAGCCGACGTTGTCACCAGGGACAGCCTCAGGCAGAGACTCGTGGTGCATCTCAACGGACTTGACTTCCGTCGACAGACCAACAGGGCCGAAAGTGGCGACCATGCCAGGCTTGATGACACCAGTCTCCACACGGCCGACCGGTACCGTGCCGATACCGCCGATCTTGTACACATCCTGGAGGGGCAGACGCAGAGGCTTGTCGCTCGGGCGCTTGGGGGCGTTCAGGTTGTCAAGAGCCTCAAGGAGGAAAGGTCCCTTGTACCACGGCATGTTTGTGGAGCGATCGATCATGTTGTCACCCTCCCAGCCGGAGATGGGCACGAACGGGATCTTGGCGGGCTTGTAGCCAACCTTCTTCAGGTACGTGGTGACCTCAGACTTGATCTCCTCGTAACGGGCCTGGCCGTACATGACAGACGAGTCGTCCATCTTGTTGATGGCGACAATCATCTGCTTCACACCCAGAGTGAATGCAAGCAGAGCGTGCTCACGGGTCTGGCCCTCCTTGGAGATACCAGCCTCAAACTCACCCACGCCCGAAGCAACCACCAGGATGGCGCAGTCGGCCTGCGAGGTACCCGTAATCATGTTCTTGATGAAGTCACGGTGACCAGGGGCGTCAATAACCGTGAAGAAGTACTTGGGGGACTCGAACTTCCACAGGGCAATGTCGATCGTGATACCACGCTCACGCTCGGCCTTCAGGTTGTCCAGCACCCAGGCGTACTTGAACGAGGTCTTGCCGAGCTCAGCAGCCTCCTTCTCGAACTTCTCAATGGTACGCTTGTCGATACCACCGCACTTGTAGATCAGGTGACCCGTGGTGGTCGACTTGCCGGCGTCGACGTGGCCGATCACGACCAGCGAGATGTGAACCTTTTCCTTGCCCATGGTTAACTGATGCGGATACAAAGAGAGAAGGAAGACGTTAGTTTCTGGCAGACTCAACGTGAGTGGAGATCGTTCAGCCGGAGCGAGCGCTTACCTTCTTCAAAGAAAATCTGAGAGTGAGGGAGACTGAGGAGGATCTTTTCGATCGAGTGGCGTGGGCTTCACGCCACAGACGGATGGCTACCACATAAAACTGCGAGTTGGACGGGTTTCGACCAATCGGTGCCAAGTATTATGATCGTTTTGGCCAATGATAGAAAGGAAGTCTCCAAACCAGTGATTTGTTGGTATCTGGGACTGGGCATATCGATATGACAGCGTTTTTGTATTCCAGGTGCTGCTGTGGTACACACAACGTTACGACAAGGGTCGACCATCACTCGCTCGTCTTCGGAGCGATGCTATCCTACGCATGAGCTGTGTGCGTGCAGCTGGACTAATACTAGCAGGTTTAAAATTGGGTTGACTTTCAATCGAACTTGGAGGCGGGCAAGAGGAGTTGGCAACCCTTTCGGCTCGTTTCGGGGTGCGGCACCTCAGATGTATTTTTACCAACCAATTTTACTGGTATTAAAAGGCCAGAATGATGTTTTTAAAGAATTAAGTACCCATTCTTGTATCTAAAGGGTATTTTTTTCAGCAAAAGTTTTTTATGTTTGGATATCAAAATTAATTGCGCTCATTTTCAGTATCCATTCCCAGATCTTACACATTTTAGTTGAAGCGCCGATAAGATGCGCAGAACAAAGCGGCAACGACCTCTAGTCCTGTGCAGCCTGCCTTAACGTACTCGGTCCGAATTAAAAACCCTCACCATGCTCGCTTAAAGCACCTCGGAATCCTGGTGGAGAAGCGACGATGCTAGCGCTCAACAGCTATGGGCTCGCGGCAGCGTCTCGTTCCGGTTTGGGGAGCAATAACGCCGCTGAGCGTGTGATCCTTCCTCGTCTGTGCGGCGGTGGCCTGCCTGCCGTCCGCGAGATCCGCTCGGTATCTAAGTTGGACTTCCTGACGCGCACGCCCGACCATCCTTTGTATCGCACGACGTCGGGCTATGACTACGGTCGCTACGTGGACTTCAAGGACGTGGCGCTCAGCTGTCCCAAACACGTGCGGCCTGCGGGCTTCACGAAGGAGTTCATCGCCGGTAACTACGCAGATAACAGCCTCTTGTCACTGGACAACAGTAAGCGGCGTGCCGAGAAATGGCAGCAAAAGATGGAGGTGCGCACCTCGCAAATGCGCGTCAAGTATTCCGAGCTGCAGCAAGTGCTGGAGGAGAAGAAGAAGCTGCGTCGCATCGAGAGGGAGAAGCGACGGCGCGAGATGGAGATCCTCCGCTTGGCTGTGGTGCAGCTCCAGGCTAGAATGCGAGGATACTTGACGCGATGCTCGCTGGCGCAGGAGAAACTGCATCGGGATACGGAGGCGGCGCTGTGTATCCAGCAAGCGAGTCGAGCACGGGCACGAGTACGGGATGCCAAACAGATAATGGAGGCTAAACGACGCGATAGGCAAGAGCATTTTGCAGTCAAGATCCAGCGCATATGCCGCAACTTCATCCTGCGCCGACATGCTACACAACAGCTGCTGAAGCTGCGAGAGGCGAAGCGACAGAAAGCCATCGAGTTGGAGCATGAAGCCCAGCGGCAACGCACTGGTGCTGCGAACCAGATTCAACGTCTAGCACGAGGGCACCTCGCTCGGAAAGACCTACAACGCCGGTCTTCGAATGCGTCAAGTGTGGCATTTGACAAGGACGACAAGGACTCGCTGCTCTCAATCACTGGCCGCATGCGCAGTCGTGGAGCACGTCGCGTTATTGCGCAGATGCAACAAGTGCGGCGAAAGCACACCAAAGCTACTGTCCGCATCGCTAGTCCGCCATCAAAATGAGCTTAGCCACTATTATCTATGCATGGAACTGAAAGTACAAAATGCTTATCAACTCAAATTCTATGCAGTAAAGCATCGTGCATTTTCGTCCCTTACCTTTTCTTCTGTTCTAGTAACTCATTGCAGCCTGACTAGGAGGGAGGGAACCATGCTGTGCATCTAGTCTGTATCCGAGTGCGGAAAGAAGCCAAGGATATCCTTAATGAGGATATTCCACACGACTTGCACGGCGACCTCGGCAACGATGAGCCAAATCACGATCATCTCTAGCTTCGTATCGTGCTGGTGCGCGAGTTGTTGGCTCAACACGTCCAGCCTACATCAATTAAGAACAGAAAAGAAATGGTCAGATACAAGTTAGCACCTCATACAGATGGGCAGCAGGTTGTCAAAAAATATCCACAGAAGACGATTTCCACGTACAGTTCGCGAAGAATATCCAAACGTGTGTTGAGGATCTGGACACGGTTATCCACGCTCAGGTACTTCATCACCTTCTTGTACAACGGCTCGTACTCGTCGTCTTCCCAGAAGAAATCCGGCTCGTCCAGCATGTCCGAGTTCAAATTCACATCGCTCCGCTGCAACCAACACCACACACGTGTCAGATATGGTACGGTACAACTAGAAAAGAAAAAACGGTTATGGGTCCTCGCTTACCTCGATAAATAACCGACCGATCAGCTTTGATATATCGCTTTGCGAATACTGAATCGAACCTGTGGCCGCAAGATTCTGCGGCACGTGCTTCGTCTCACGGATGGTTTCCTCCACGCGCTCCTCGAAGACGTCCAGCTTTGATGACTGTGCCATGGCGAAGGAAACCGCCAACTTCTCAGACGCGCGGTTACTGCTAAGCGTAATGGCGTCGTTGCAGATGAGACTGGCATCTCCGTAGGTGTAGTCCATGTCCACCTCGACCTGCTTGACCGGCCCCACCGAGAATGCTCCTAATGCCACCAGATGTGCCTGTTCCTCCGCTCTTGTCAATCCCCAGAAGACCGCACACCCCGTCCTACAACGCAAGCAAGCACATTCACCGTCAACTTGGTATGTTGTGCCCATTTCTACCAACTAACAGCAACGCACGCGAAGTAGAACGCGTCCTTCTGCTGATACGGCACTCGTGCTCCCTCCCTACACTCACATATCATTCAAAAAGCGTCAGAACCTCTCACGTCCACTTTTCCACAGCAACCAACAACTACATCTACTAACTCAAGATCCGGGCCATCCGGCACACAGCTGGAGTGTATCGCACCCATGTACATTTTGTGTCTCCATCCGTCGGGATGCAGCTCCCCTCCAGGCAGTTGGCCCGTTTCGACTCTCTCGAGCCACTTGAGCAGCTTGAACAGCTGCAGTTGGTCGCACGTGCAGTAGGCGGACACGCGGAGCTTGGGGGCGCTCGGCGGCTCTCTCAGCTGCTTCTTGATGGTCCTCATCCTCGAGCGTCGCGTCGTGTGGCTCACCGTCCCGGGAGCGGGCAGCGGCTTTGGGGGTCCACGTTTGAACCTGCTGTGCGTCCCAAGTCCATGCCAATTGGCCCGTGGGATCTGTCGGAAGGAGTCCGACGACTGCTGTCGATAGCTGGTGGGTGAGAACTGGTGGTCTAAATCGCTGAAGTCCTCGTGCTCGTCGCTGTCGCTGTTGCTGCTGCTGCTGGCATCGTCGTCCGCCCCAAAGTAGCGACGCGACCCGTTGCCGTTCTCCTCCTCCTTGCGGTCGTACACGGCCGAGTCGGAGTTGTAGTTGAGCGAGATGCTGCCCGGAGGTAGCAGAGGTGAGCTCTCACACGCGTCGGTGTCGGCCAGCGGGGGGCTACGGCTACGTCGGGAGCTCATGCTGGTGATAGTTTGCGACTGTTTGATGCATTGGAGCGACATTTTTGGAGCAACAGCATTAAGCTGATACCTCTAAGTACTAAAACAAATAGTACTATATATTATTAGTTCTTTGGCCAAATTTACCAATCTGGCCGTTCACATCTGTATTTTTCGGTCATTATAGTATGACTCCATAGCTGCATGATCTTAAAAAATAATAATATTTCCTTTGAAAACAAAAGTAATAATATTATTTTAATATATTCTTTTGAAATATTGATTTTTTGCGTCTTTTCCCAGCAACAAGAAGTTCATCAGCACCTATATATCATCTTCTACGGGACATTTGATGTTGCACATGTACTCGGGTGCATCTGCTAACTATCAGTCACAGCAAGTACACACACTGGTGCTGCGTGTGCAACAGGACGTAAAACACTGGCTGGTGGTGACAATAGACTAGGGTGACTACTACATTTTTTCTCGGTGAGTTGGCTATCGATGGCTACATCGTGTGTTTTAGGGATTGTATGAAGCTATACTCTGGTATATCTCCTAACTGGCAGTCACGACAATGACGTACACTGGCACTGCGTGCACTTTTGAGCCGGTTATGTACTGCACAGTGTAGTGGATAGCACGTAAGCTGGGTACATGCCAGTGTGCGCCAGTACTGCAGTGGTTGACTGCTAGTTAATACAGTTAAGGGTTGAGCTGTGAGGTGGTGAGCATTTTGGCTTTGGCGGTCTACCTCACAGCAAGTCTCATTGGGGTTCTCCCAACGAACGCAAGAGTTTGTCTGTCTTCCCTTCGCGATGGAATTGGCTGAAAGCCGCCGCGGGTTAGCACTACTTGGCGTAAAACATTGGCTGGTGGCAGCAACAGAGCGCGGTATGTATCTTTAACAATGCGACCATCACTTGTACGTAGAGCTGTTTCGTGCAGAGGTATTATATATTATTACGAAAATTACCCAGGCTAGCCTACATCACTGCCGGACGTCCTGGTGGAGGCATAGCGGCATCCTTGGCCCCACCGGGGACTGTATCAGAAATGTGACGACCAGTCCGTACTGCATCAGGGCGGGCGCCTGTTTCAGCAGTATTGCGTGGATCAGCGAGCTAAGTGCGAGCAGGAACAACTACGATGGGTGGCGGCGCATCAGTCGGAGATCCGCGCGGACCTGTATAGCGGGGTTGAACGATTCACTTATGAGCGAAAGTACGACTGTACTGGTTGAAGGAGAAGCACTGCTTTCGGAGTACAATCGCTCTACCCGTACCTTGCAGCATCCTGGCCAGCCGAGACAACGAGACAACCATTTCCTGAACCAAATTGGCGAGCGAGTGATATTGCCGTCTTCGCATTCGGGGGGGGGGGGGGGGGGCACGTTCCATGTACAAGTCGTACCAAGACTCGATGACTATCGTCCGTGATTACGGGAAACCAGACGCATTTGTCACCATGACGTGCAGTCCCACCTGGGAAGAAATAATGGAAAAGATACCGGATGGACAGACCGCTCAGGATCGTCCCGACATTGTCACACGGGTGTGGCAGCTAAAACTCGGTGCCGAACTGAAAGACTTGGACGAAGGCGTTCTTGGGCGCGTTCACGCGCGGATCTACGTCGTGGGATTCCAAAAGCGGGGTCTACCGCACGCCCATATTTTGGTCACCTTGGCGGAGGAGGATAAACCGCGTACGAGACCGATCATTGACAAGATGGTGTCGGCCGAGCTCCCAGATAAGGAGAAGAATCCCCAGTTGTACGAAACTGTCACTACGTGCATGATTCATGGACCATGTGGGGCTGCGTATCCCAGCGCGGTCTGTATGAAAGACGGGAAGTGCACAAAGGGTTTCCCAAAGCCCCTATCAGAGGTGACAAAAGGCAATGTCGCTGGGCACCCAGTGTACAGACGAAGACGCCGAGCGGCCGGGGTGGTTTTGATTAACGGGAAAGAATACGACAACGAGACAATCAACCAGTGGGTGGTACCGTACAACCCGTACCTCTCACGGAAGTACAACTGCCATATCAATGTGGAGGTCTGTACGGCGATCACGGTGGTCAAATACCTTTACAAGTACGTTTACAAGGGATCGGACAAGGCTGTAATCACCGTGGAAGCCGTACGTGGAGAGGAGAGCCAGACGCAGATAGAGCCCAACGAGATCGTACGGTTCTTGAACGCGAGGTATATCTCTCCGGTCGAAGCTTGCATGCGGCTACTGGACTACTCCGTTCAAGGCAAAACGCATGCCATTACACAGCTTACGATTCATTTGGAGAACGAACAGATGGTCACGTTTCGTTCCAGCGATGACCCGGCTGTAGTTGTCACGCGCGGCAAACACACAATTTTGACTCGCTTCTTTGAGTTGTGTGCAAGCGAGGCCACTGAAAACCAAGTCGCAAAAAGCGCGCTGTATCTGGATATCCCTAAGCTATTCCGGTGGGACAAGAAAGCCAAGCGGTGGGTGCGTCGAAAACGGTACCAAGCCGGATGATTCACGTGTCCCCACGGGATATGCAGAGGTTCTACATGCGCGTGTTGCTGTGCCACCGAAAAGGACCGACGTCCTTTGAAAATCTACGAACGGTAGATGGCATCACCTACGATTCGTATCGCAGAATGGGTAGCCTGCATGACTGATGCTTCTCAGTTCCGGATGCCGTACCAGCTCCGACAGCTTTTCGCAACAATCATCGTGTACTCTCAGGTCGTAGAGGTTGGCGCTCTGTGGGAACGGTTTTACGACGACCTCTCTCTGGACTTCGGCTACAAGTACCGCAGCTTGGAAGGAAACGCCAAGGAAGAAATGGTGAAGTTCCACACGCTCAAGAGCCTGAATGACTTGCTGCTTGCCAACGGAAGCGCTGTAGCCCACTTCGAAGACCTTCCCCAGCTGTCTGAGTATCCACACTTGGTGCTGGATTCGCTACTGCAGAACAATCTCATTCGGCACGAAATGGAAAGGTACAACCATGATGTCCTCCAAGAAACGGTTGACCAAGAACATCTGCTTAATGATGAACAGCGATCTGTCTACAGCACGATAGTTAATGCGGTAGATAATCCGACACCGGGTAACACCCTTTTCTTCATTGATGTACCGGGGGGTACGGGTAAATCGACGTTACTGAAGCATATCTTGGCAAAGGTGCGGTTGTCGGGGAAGATCGCGCTTGCGGTGGCGTCGAGTGGCATTGCCTCTCTGCTGCTCATGGGTGGGCGCACTGCCCACTCAACTTTTAAGATCCCATTGAAGCTGAACGACACGTTGACATGCTCCATCTGTAAGCAGTCTCACTTGGAGGGCTTAATTCAGAAGGCCAGTTTGGTCATCTGGGACGAAGCACCGATGGCCCACCGGCACGCTTTTGAGGCTGTCGACCGGTCCTTACGTGACCTAATGGACAACGACGACGAGCCGTTTTGAGGGAAAGTGTTTGTGCTATCCGGGGACTTCCGCCAGATTCTTCCGGTACTCGTGAGAGGTACACCAGCACAAACGATCGATGCCTACCTCAAGTTGTCCACGCTGTGGTCAAAGTTCCAGCAGCTCCATCTGAGGGAAAACATGCGGGTGATGTCTGCTCAAAATGAGAGTACCGCCACAGAGCTTGCAGAGTTCTCAGAGTTTCTTCTTCATGTGGGAAAGGGGAAACACGAGACCAATCCGGCCCTTGGACCGGACTGTATCAAGATAGCGAAGAACATGTTGATCGCGAACCCGGTGGAGGAAGTGTCCGAGGATTGTGAAGACGAACATATACGTCCTAGGGCCATCCCTAGAGGTCTTACGCGGATGGTTGATGAGATGTACGCGGATATCAACAACCCCGCAAACGCGAACGACGAGTATTTCGCTAACCGGACCATCTTGACGACTACAAACGCGGTTGTGCAGCGCATTAACGAGGCTGTGGCGCAACGGCTGGAAGGGGTATCTCAAGAGTACCTGTCGACTGACTCTGTGGAAGAAGACGAAGAGGTTAATTTCTTCGAGCAGGAGGTGCTGCACACTGTCAATATCAATGGTATTCCACCACACAAGCTGACGTTGAAGAAGGGCACTCCCATCATGATGATGCGGAATTTAAACCCAGACCTGGGGCTGTGTAACGGAACGCGTCTACGCATTGTCGAACTCAAGCCCCACGTGATCCACGCAACGATCATGACTGGTGAGCGCCAAGGCCAACATGCGCTCATTCCGAGGATCGTCTTTATTAGTGACGGCGAGGCGCGCGAATTTCCCTTCCGTCTGCGGCGCAAGCAGTTTCCAGTTCAACCTGCCTTCGCGATGACTATCAACAAGGCGCAAGGGCAAACCGTGCAGAACCTCGGGCTGTATCTGTCGACACCCTGCTTCTCGCATGGTCAGCTGTACGTCGCACTGTCGAGAGTGACGGCTCGGTCCAAGTTCAAGGCGCTGATCGAGTACCCGCAGCTAGAGGAGGAGGATGGAGTGTACACAGACAACATAGTGTACAGGCAGATTTTCGAGTAGGGATTAAGGAGCGCTGCACTGCATAACTACATTTACCAAGTACATGTTATGATTTTTCACGTTACTTATCTCTGCAACCATCCGCCGAGTGAAGCGAGGCGTGCACTTAAAGCTTGGCACCTGCCGAGCGCAGCGAAGGCGGGAGCGGTCAGGTAGTGAAGCGAGCTGGAACAGCGAGTGAACGGGTTACAACTCAAGTTGCGCCACCGCTCGCAACGCGGGCGGCGCTCGACTGGTCCTATACAACTAACGTAGTTTGCTGTCCTCATCTCTGTAGTCGGTCCGTCACCGCACTGTCGGTTTAGAAAACAATTCTGATTGGCCAAAACTTGCTGCCGAGCGAAGCGACGGCGGCCCCCATTGGCTAATATACGATACTGCTGTTTACGTCGACAACTTTATGTACAGTACAAAGTACATATGTTGAACATAGAATGGCTTTAGTAGGCTATCCACAGACAGTTGTTGCCAAGCAAAGCGAAGGCGATATTTACAAAAGTAAGACTTTAGAGATCTTATCGCCCTTTGCTGGCGCACTAGAAATGTGTTGCCACGATACTTCGCGCTTCCTAGGACGCTGGGAGGGTATGCAGTACCCGGTTCGCGGTTTTAATCGGTTGATAGCTTTGTTTCCAAGTAAAACAGAAGTTCTATACGTTTTGTCATTGCATGTTATTAAATAATAAGGTAGGTTCGGTACGAAGCAAAGTAACGGGTGCTAATATCGATACATGTAATAGGTTCTGTACCAAGCGAAGCAACGGGTGCACATATCGATAGAAATAGGATAATGCGACTGGTTTTTGTTTTTAAACGGAGTTTTTCTTTGAGATACAACGCTTGACGGTCAGATTGACTTTATTAATAAAATCTTTTGGTAGCTTTGTAGATTCGTAGATACGAACGTTGCGTACCAGTAACGATAAAAGCTACTTCAAAATAGTGAATTATCGCCGTAAAAGAGAATTTCACACTACGCTGACAATGAAGGTGTCCACGTCAAAGTACGTTACAGCGCAGTAGCTACTATAGCGAAGCGAAGGCGATGGTCCTTAATAGATAATGTGATATATTAAATAGTTGCTATCATGTACTAGTAAATTTGTTTTTTTAATGCGGCCGATACATCACAATGCGCCCCAAGAATAATACTGCTACAGCTATAAGAGAATATACTTTCGGCAGCATCCGTTAAGCTTCCCCCCCCCGTTAAATTGTATTTTGAGCAAATGCAGTTTGACAGAACCCGTTGGGTTCACTTCCAAGTCACGCGAACACTGATAAAAAGAAGCTGATATAGGTTTAGAAATGCATTCGAGACTAAATATCCCAGGTTTCTTGATATTGTAAAAATAATCATGTGGTAGCGTTGTCTGGGATCAAGGATAAGAACGTTGTGCTCAGAGAAAACTAGAATCTTTTTGTATCGCATAGATAGTGAGTACATGTAGTTATACTGGAGCACACTGAATGGTCAACGAATTGTAAATCGATTACGCTAAATTGTTTTAGCTTTAGCTACAGTAACAAAAAGTGTAGCCTTTACTCTAGACCATCAAGAACTCGATTAATCAGACTAATTGTGCACATTGTTATGGATGCATTATAGAAGAGAATAATCTCTGTTGGCTCAAAGATGATCCGTGTGAGAGAAGTATTATCATATTCAGATCGTTTCAGCTTTTATTTCCTATCTAGCTGGCTTCTTGCCGCTCATCGACTATTGGTATGGATCAGACAAGTTGAGAACCCAGATTAAAATCTAGCCTACTTAATAGGAGTTCAGACTGATTATACGTACCAAGGACATCAGAGTACCTGTCCTTCCTATAAGTAACGTTTGCAATTGCTAGGCTCTTTTGTATTCAACAAATCCAATCAAATTGTTACAATGTGTTCGTGTACATCATGCACCCGCATGCTTTGTCAAAACAGTTTGCAAACACGGGCTCACTGAGCGTTTCAACGAACACTAATTGTGATAATCGAAACACTTGCATTCTAAGGCTCTATATGTATTGAGTTTTGTATCGTGTATTATCACCCGTACATTTCACCTTCAAATGCTGGTAGCCAGCCCACTATTTTGTTTTAATGGACAAGAAAGCCTAGCGAAAGCGACATTTTCGTTTATCAGTAAATCACACGAATTCGTTGCAAGACGGAGTAAGGATAGACTTGCTGATATTCACAACAAATTTGAGAGTAAAACCAAGATACGTGGCTACAATGGAAATCATTTTCGTGTAATTAATAATGCTAACAGCATTTTTTGCGAGGTATACTAACGTATAATGCGTTACGTATTCTTCCGCACCGGATATTGTACACTTGCTCATAGATGGGAAAATATCATTTTAGCCGAAATTAAACCATAGTCGCAGGCATATTTTTAAATGGGTTGGAAGAACACGTTAATTAACGAAGTTCAGTCCCTGATCTAATGACAAATCCGTTTAAAAGTTAGGCATGAGTACAAATTACCACTAAGATATAAGATTTTGGTAAGATTTTGTTTCAAAATAGGCCACTCAAGCCCGCCGGAGCGAAGCGAAGAGGTGCGGCCCAAGCGTCTGGGACTTAACATGTCACCACCACCGCAAAGTGACGGCGCTCGGCTAGTCTTCAACAATAAAGTGAATGTCCGTCTGTCTGTCTGTCTTTCATGTTACCCATTTCCGGTATTCTGATTGGCTGAAAGTTATAACTTATACCAGTACAACTGAGACACGTTCAGCAACGACTGCTGGCACACAGATTCTGTGTGAGCGGGCTGCGACGCAGCGACCACAAGATGCTCAGGTGCAGGGTGCAGCTAGGAGGTTCCCAGTACAGCAGCAAAACCGCGGGTTGGTGCGGTGCGCCAGAAGAAATCGGCGATCAGGGTAAGGAGCTCTATGTTGGCCTTAGGCCCGGGTTTCTCGAGTGCGGGAGACGCTTCGAGCGGCAAGTAGCACTCGGGCAATCGGCCAGCGGTTTAAATGACCGGAAGACGTGAAAGTGGACCTACTTGGCTGGCACGGCCGGACGCCACTACAACAAACAAGCAAGTAGTGGTAGTTCAAACTGCCGACCTTACAATACGTAATGAAGCGAAAGCTGGAGTTATTCAAGACGAATATTACCCCGGCGCAGGTCATGAAGATGTTCATGGCTCCCAAGGACAGCAAGCGGGCCTGGCCAGAGTATTACATGTATCTGATGGCGATCTTGGAAGCGTGCGGTGGTGATGCCGACTACTTGGTGCTCAGCAATATAGTGGTGCAGTATGCATCTGCGAACCTGGGAACGGTGCTAATGGCGAAGGTGGACATAACTAGAGGCAGCTATTTGCAACAGACGGAAGAGTTGGCTCACTTCGTGCAGTCGTGGGTGCTGTGGCCGATCGGTTAGGCAAAGAGACACGACAATGCCACTAGTGCGGTGAGGTTGGGCCCCTGTGGGCTGCGTGCCTGGAGTGTGGTCGAGGCCGCAGAGCAGGAGGAGCTGACCTCACACTAGCAATGAATGCAACGTCGGCTGAGACTGACGAGGTCCAGCGGATCCAGCTGGCACCTGGTCAGTGATGCGCCCTGGCTGGACGAAGTGGAAACGTGCGAAGGCATGCGCGTACAACCAAACTGTGAGCCGTTGAATGTGAGTTTGCAGTGGACAGTGACAATGAGAGTCACGGCATGCGGTGCTGTGCAAACGTTGAAACTTACGGGCGCGTGCTACGCTGGGGCATAGTGCACAACTTGATTACTTATTACAAGTTGGATAAGAAGGGGTTTATGCTCACCTATAAGGCTGGACGACGGGTTGTGGCGGTGAATAGCAAAGGACGCGTGGCGTTCGATATTGACATTCGACGAGACGTGTTGATCGCGGGGAGGACCAGACTGAGAGCGCTGCGGGCGCTGGTGGCACGACAGTCATCGATCGGAGAAGAAGAAAAAGAAGTCGTGGACGAGAGAGCGCCCGATGATGCGCTCGGTAGGTCGGTGAGCAGAAGGAGGCGCCGACACACAATCAACAAGAGGAGTTGCGGAGGATGAGCTGAACACGTAAATAGATGCTGGTCCGAAGAGCTATAGGGAGGCTGTGCGGAGCCGTGAAGCCGGAGGTTCAGCAAATAGTGGCGAGGTTTCTGCTGAAGAGAGTGCTGGTGGAGTCTATCACGGATAACGAGATCTCCAACTCGCTCGTCGCCACAGGAACCACATGAAGAAATGCTGTCGTCTATTGGTTGAAAATCTCCAACTTGCACTCCCGCAAGACAAGACGGCCAATCGAGTTTGAGAAGCGTGACTGTCGAACGACGCTCTTCGCAGGAACCGACAAGGTCCGTCGTACGGTAATCCACCGCTGGTCCCGCTCGGCAGCATCCTGGGACCGCTAGTCACCTTATGATGGGTTTGCTGCCTTTGCAGCCTTGGATGCCTTAGATGACGGTTTTGTTTTGGTACGTCGTGCCATGACTCCGCCTGTAATGGGCCAACTCTGTGCCCACTACGTCGGCTTACATGTTAGTGCACGTGTACGAGGAAGCGTGGTTTGCTTAAACTTAGGCTAACTATACTTTCGGACGGGTTTTAGCTTAAAATGAGAACTGTTATTTATGATTTATGTCTGGACTGGGTTTCCTCCTAAAAGTGATATCCTATATGAAAGGTATTCTGCCATCCGATGGCTGTCAGAACCCTGCTATTCTAATTGGTAAAAAGAAATGCTTATATACCAATGAGAAGCCTAAATGCATACAGACCAGTGGTCTGCACAGTGTAACCATTGGTGTGTCTTACACCAACGTTCGAGAACCCTCCATGTAACCAAGTGGCTATGTGTAGCCACTTGCGTGTAACCCCGTTACACCACCAATGGATAATGGCTGGCGTATTCGGTGGCGCTCCCACACCACCCCCGCTTGGGTTCAATGAAGAAGCTCACGCACATGTAGCCAACGCCTTGGAGCCCACAATCTTGTCTAAAGATCGCCAACGACTGAATTTCTGCTCGTTACTCAACTCCGCGCTGTCAATCCTGCAGTGGGTGGGCAGTTAAATTTAGCAATTGTCAAGCGTATTGATATACTTATTTTGTTTATGAACGATTGCTCGGCTACCAGGTACTTGAGGTACTTGTACAAGAAAGTTTACTTTGTAGCCAGAAGTACCTCCAATCCCATAAATTTCCGTTTAGGCTACCTTTACTACTCTGTCTCATAGAAACTACGCTATCATCACTATATGCTGTTTTTTTGTAGATTCGCCATTTCTCAACAGCTTTTCACCAAAAAGCGTTGTCAGTCACATTAATCCTTGGCAATTTGAAGAGGCACAAATACATTTTTTGTTTCTGATAATCAGCATTAGTCAATCTCGCGAAAAACAGATGGGCATATATAAACGAATACAGCTTGTCTCGGGTCGCACGAACTCATTACCGTAATGGTGACTTCTCTCCAGGGCTAATATCACAGCTAGCAAATAGCCCGCAACAAATTTCGCCAGCAACTTCTATACGTTCGATGTGCAGTTTGATGAGCAGCTATGATTCGCGAAGCGAGCCATTTTCCCGAAGTGACGCGCGTCAATAACTTCAGTGGATGTCACAGGTGAGTGTATAGCGATACCATTCCTGTTAATATCAGTTTGTTAGGAAATTTAAGCCGAAACATGTCGTCTGATATTACCTTGATTTCTCTCTCCAAATGCATCTGCCTGCTTATCACCTCCCCAACATACTGTGCGATTAAGTCGTCTTTTGATATTTCCGTGTCAGCTACCAGGGCAATAGTTTTCCCAGAAATCAATTCGAGCGCTAACGCAGCTTGATCTTTTCGTTGCATGCGCTGATTTCCGCATCTATACTCCGTAGCACTGTGCCCCCCCCCCCCTGCTGCTGCACAAGCATGTTGACGGCCGCATTATTATTATTATTATTATTATTATTATTATTATGATGATGATGCGGTGCTGCCACTCAAGTTTGGCATTGTTTTCGACAGATGGATGTGTGGAGATCATCACTATGAGGCAATCTTTGCTGTTTTCGACGACAGCTCCTCCCACCAGCCGAGTGGGCGCAAGGACGACGACTACTTTGACGACTTGGATTGTCCCACACGCCGTTTCCTACTGCTGGCGTTTCGCCAGTTGACGACGAGGAGGGCTTAGGTGCGCAAAGCCTCTTCGACCTGATTGCCGACACGTTGTCACGGTTTCAACGTCCATGGGAGTCTGTGCTGTTCATGGTCGGCGATACCTGTAGCGTAAATCAGTACATTGAGCGTCGGATTGCTGCGATTCCCCTGATTGGCTGCGCCAGCCATCGCTTCAACTCGGCGATGAATGACTTTATCGCGCCGGGAGAGCCACTGCGCACTCGTGTCCACGCACTGATGAAACGCGCGATGCAGCGAAAGCTTACCCATCTGGCTCCAGTGATGGTCGAGCGCTACGCAGAGTTGATACCGTTCCTTCTGAAGATAGATCATGGCTCTATCGCTGACTATGGTCTCGAGAGCTATCTTCTGAGCCGGCGCAAGAGCGAGCGAGTAACGACACTATTCATCGGCTTAGAGTAGCTGAACAGTGTCACGCAAACACGGTAGAAGCCGACCCTGACACTATCCGATGTTTGCCGGCTGTTCGATTATGTGGCAGCAGAGTACCCGCAGCTGGATGTCCGCTTGGGAACAGCTGCTGCCATCAACAACAACCAACCACTGGAGTCGGGCATCGTCAAGATGCAACGCCACGAGGCACTTAATGTTGCCGAGCGTTCGGCGTGTGCGATGTTCAGGCTAGCGGACAGCGATCCAGATCAAGCTGAAACGTCCGAGGAACGACCTTCGTTTGTTCGCAGCGCGTTCAAGAGGCGCAAGTCGAAAACCGGCGCCAACGCTACATGGACGTCGGTTTCGTTCCTCCAACGTCAAATGAATGTGAGCGGTCCTTCTCTGCTGCGAAACTATTCTGACGGACCTACGCAAGAGCATGTAGCCTGAGCGACTACAGGTGGTGATGTCGTTGTCAATCAACAGAGCTGGGATATGTACGCTGTCGAAAATAGTAGACACCGACTCGGTGAGAATGCTCGCGATTAATTCTATAATTAATTGTGTGTTGCTTCTAAAAACTATCAATTTGAGAATTTAATTCTACATACCCTGCCCTTGACCGGACTTGGAGCGTGACCCTTTATGCCATCGCGTCGGCTCCAGTCCCTAGGACAAGTGCTCTAATGAGACCCGTTCTAATGGACGTTTCGTCTGGTATTGCAGCCTCATCTGGGCTACAAGCTGTGCAAATTGGCAAAGGGGACATCTGTAGCCAGTGTAGAGCCTCAATTGAACTGCTGTGTCGACGTGACTCCCAGCCTCAAGCAGCTCATACATAAGCGCAAAATGAGTTTCTACACTTCTGTGTTCAAGAAGAGGCGTTATCTCAAGAATGGAGCGGAATCGCGGGCTGTCAACCTCGAATGATCTGGTCTCAAGCGCGGAGTCAGTTTCCAACGCTGCAGATCTCTCGTGAAACACCGGGATCTACTGCCGGCGTTGAGCGCCAACAGAAAGTCGTGAAGCGAGTCCATATTGCTGTGAGAAACCGCACTGGTGGAGGAATGTCCAAGAGCAAGTTGCGGTTGCACACAACTCCGTCGTCGCGAAGCTTCAGCGGGATGACAAGCGGCAGCAGTTTGAGAAGTGGATAGTCTCTGAGTATATCGGCCCTGTTGCTAGTGAAGCAACCGCCGCAGCCGAATGCGAGATGCTCACGGCGATCTCCCGGAAGCCGAATTGATGCAGCAAGATGTTCTGAATGCTGTACTTGGAGCGATGTCGGCCCCTTGGGAGCTTCCTGACGCACCTCTCTTTCCAAATCTTCCTAAATAAGTCATCAGAACTTGGCTTCAACAGGGCTGAATCTGCACGATGCAGACACCCAGGCATTGACAGCTCGCTTTTAGTGCATCGGGACTTTCATCTTCAACTTCTTTACTTAGTACGTTTTAGCCTGAAAAAAAACGTTTGTTTCCCGTTAGTTTTTTTTATGCTTTTGACCAATCTATAGATGGTGCTGGTATGAAAGCGACAATGTGAGGGCTGCTTCTTTGGCGGGGTATGCCCCGCCAAAGAATAGCACGAAACCAAACATTTTTTTCCAAGAAAACTTAACATTTTCAGAGCTTCTTCGGACCCGAGGCACGACTTTGTTTGATTTTATGTGGGTTTCACGTTGATCAACGTACATGTATCTTGAACAGTCGCCTGTCACATTTAGCGCGTCGTTTCGTGGCCATCGGAACTGCTCCCTTCCCCCGCGTCCGGTGCCTAGAAATCAGGTTCTATTACGAATTCGTATGATGGGGAAGAAGAGCAATGGTGTGACCGCGAAATACTCGCGCGCTAACGCGCTGGTAGGTTCGGTGCTCAACAAATTCCACAACGGGTCGGAGCGCGCCGTAGACCTGTTCGTAATCCGCGCGCTCAAGGAGCACGAGCCGAGGTTGTTGGGCATTCAGTGCTTCCTGGAGCAGGTAATTCATACAGCTTAGTCTCGAGGTGAGTTTGGGTTGAAAACTGAAGCAAATTGGCTCGCGCAGGGGCCGGCAGAGAACAGTCGACGAGCCAAGGACGAGTCCCGCGTGGCACAGCACACACCGTGTGCCTCGGGCATTTTTGGACTGTTCACAGTTTGCGGAGGGTTTGCTGGGCCAGGCGCCATCATGTGAGTGGGGGTTTGTATACTGGATGGAACAAAGCCTAATGCGCTACTGCTGCGTATAGGCGGCAATGGGACGCATGTAGCGGGACGGAGGGAGAATCCGATGACAGAGGATCGGCGATGGCTGAATATGTGGCGACGGTGGATAAAATACTACCCGGGTGGGACGAAGCCACGCCGGATCATCCGGTCGCTAGCCCAGACCGATTCTGGGAGGACGACGCCGCAGCAACGCACTGTCCACTGTGCTATGTCGTCTTCTCGGTGCGCGACCGTCGCCATCATTGTCGCTTGTGCTTCTCGATCTTCTGTGCAGGCTGCTGCTGTCACGTGTTAGAGATTGCGTTGTGTCCTGGGGCGCCACTGCGTCCGCAACGAGTGTGCACGCCGTGTTACCAGGCGGAATACCGAGCTCAGCAGCTTCGTGAAGCGAGGAAAATTAGTCGAGAGAATCAAGAGCTTGAGCAGAGGGTTCGAGCTGTGCTCGCTACAGCCACGCAAACACTCGCTGCTAAGCAGCAGGAGGAACAGAAGCTGCGGGCATTAGCAATTGACGCTGGCTGTGATGTACAGGCTCTAGATGAAGCTATTCAGAAACAGCACGGTGGGTCCCCTATCGGCTCCGCATCAATGGAGCTACCGGTTCCGCCAGCAGCACACCGGTTTGCGTCCACTCAAACTTCAGTGGAAGCTTCCAATCAACTCGCATTGGCACATCGACAGCTAACAATGAGCTTTAAGGTGGCCCAGTGTCGCGCACACAAAGTTCTCGACAAAATGGACGCGACAATCGCAGCGTTGCAAAGGGCTTTGAACGCTCAAAAAGCGCCTAACAGCAACGCGTCTTCCTCTGCTCACTCCCATGACAGCGGATGGAGCGTGATGATTCGACACACGGATAGTTTCTTGACACCAACCGACCGAGAGGCGCTTCAAATTGTTTCCGAGGAGCTTTGCTGCCGACTACGTTCGCGAAGTAGTAACCTAGTTGACACCACTTCTTCGTCGGATCCGAGCATTGCGATGCTGTGGCTGGCTGAATGTCTGAAGGATAATCGGACACGAATTTTCGTCGCAGATTTGGCTGAAGCCTTGCGAGCACGGCTAGATGCATCGTCGGGCTCGGATACCGAAGACTCGGACGCGAATGAAACTCCTGTGTCAATGTCGCGCCCGTTGTGGGAGAAGCCTGTTCAAACCGAGGCGCACTCTAGCGCGGCATCTGTCCCAACGTCGATGGAACTGGAGAAGGCGTACGAACTCATTTGCAGGCAATGTGATACTGGCCCAGCATCGGAATGGGATGAACAGATCCGTCTCGATGTCACTCGCACCTTCGGGATTTCAGCACGTCGACAACACCGTAAGAGCGTAGATTCGACGTCACGTACTGTATGCAACTCAGCTGGGGTTGCTATCCCAGTGGAAAAACGGCGGGCTGCTCTTCAGAACGTACTTCGTACTTGCGCTAGTGTGGACACCGAGGTGGGGTACTGTCAGGGCATGGACCACGTTGCAGCGCTGATGCTTGCTGTGAGTGACTGGAACGAAGCACGTGCATTCTGGCTGCTCGTCAGCATACTGGCATCACCTCGATTTGAGCTGGAGAGGCTCTATGGACCGGGACTGCCACACCTCAGTCTGCGCTGCTTTCAGGTAAGGTGGTTTTTTTTTCCACACTTTAAATGAATTGATACTAACAGAATAGCAATGTGACTGTTGTTTTAGCTGGACAGTCTTCTACGAATGTATCTTCGTCCGTTAGCTGATCATTTCCACACCATCGACTTTCCCATCAGTATCGTCGCTACGGGGTATACCTGAACTAGTATGATAAAACCTTTCAGATGATACCATTTACTGATGCTGTGGTTTTTGTTGCAGCTGGTTTATGACGCTCTTCACGAACATGGAGGCACTCTCGTATGATGTGGTCGTGCAAGTCTTCGAGGGCTTTGTTTTCAAGGGGTGGAAGCAGCTCTTCCAGACAGCGCTTGTCATTTTAGAAGAACTTCAGGGACCAATACTCGCTAGCTGCTTTGACGAAATTCCTCGACTCTTCTATGACATCCAAGAGTATGCGGTAAGTTTTTTGCTATTTCTTTTTTTCTATACTTGCTGATGCTTTTAGTCTTGTCCTCGTAACTCACTACCTGTGCACTTGTATTTCATTTCATTGCGTTGCATTTCCGTGCAGCCTCGGCTTATTGACGCGGAATACGTACTCACGCAATCAGCAAAGTACGAAGTGTCTGACCGCCTTCTGAAGCGCCTGGTAAAGGATTTCGAACAGGCTACTGAAGTATCAACCACGAAATCATTAGCAGTTCGGAGAGACGAGTTGGTGAGTGAAAAACGCGCAGCCCCACGCAATAGCAACCAGCCCTCTCAGAAAACGAGAGGATCGTCATCACATCTGCGACCCGAAGCACAGCAAGGCCAGCAGGTGATGCTTCCACTCAAGGGAAACAACATTTCCAAGGCCCCTTCTTCCACCAGACAAGCCTCTCCGTCACAAATGCAATCCACACTTGTTTGAGGCAAAAAGAAAACTACAGTGGTGTGTTAAGAATGAATAAATGGCACATTGGCAGTGTTGATTGTACAGCCTATAGTTTTCGCAGGTTCAGAAAGCCTTGCGCTTTCTCATCAATATCGTACGAAATAGCCACTAATGCTCTCGCCGGTAATGCCAGGAAAACTTCAACCGATAGACCTGCAACATTACCAGCACTGTGGTGAAGACGCCGAACACCATACGAAGCAGAGCGCGCCACTTCTTTCTTGTCACTTGGTGATCGCATGAGAATTGCTGGCTCCCCGTTCACCAGCACTTGGATAGAGGGGCAGTAGTTGGTGAAGAACGCCGCCTGGAGATGATAAAGTCCAGGGAGCAGTAACCGAACTTCGTCAGAGCCGAATTGCCAAAGGAAAATATCAGCATTCGTGTTCACCACTTGAGAGCTCCACTGAATTGTTTGCTTTGCGCTGGGGCGGCCATCTTTCCAGATCTGAAACACAACAGTTTTGTCAAGCCACGGTCTTGCTACGAGTGTAATTATTGTACTCACGTAGCGCGCTTGGTAGATCTCACTGCGGAGCTGCCGTGTGATGGCCTGTATCTGCCGATTTATGTTTTCATATTGAGCTTTGGTCATAAAATCGCCAACCGCAGCATTCTCCACTTGCTTCATTGCCTCTTGCAGTCCGTTCATTGTTGACTGCGAATCCAGCAATTCTTTCACATCTGCAACTGTCATTTTCTCGTTCACTTCCCGTTGTAGCGTGCTAAGCTCATGTTGTATGGACTCGGCTACTGACAATATGTTATGCTGACAGAACAACGTTAGCGACAAAAGAGCTCCGATAAATTCAGTCCGCCGTACCATGTTGTGCTTGACCTGCACAAGCTCCAAAGCGTTCGCCTTCGATTCGCTAAGCTGTCGCAACCGTTCCACATCGCCCATCGTGCTTTCTTGATGTCGCTGGATGCTGTCCATCAGAGTACAGGCGACCTCTTCTACTCTCGTACTGTCCGCCTTCTCTGCAAGTTGTTTCCATGCATCCACTAAATGAATTTAAGACATACAGAGTCAATATGACCAACTACATAGCGACAGATTCAGCAATACTACAAGATAGGAGACGCACTCGCATCCATCTTCCGACTGAGGAGCTTTGTAACCTCGCTCTTACAAAGCTTCTTTCCAATGGTCATCACGAGCTCCTGCCGCAACGCGGCAATCTGATAATCAATTCTAGCCTCTGCGTCTTTAACGTCCAACGAAACGCGTGCCAAGTCTTCTCGAATAGCGTTCTAAAACAAAATTACAAGACCAAAAACGCTTAGTCGGTCAATTTCATACTGGCATTTAATAATGCACCGTGCTCACCACATTTCTTTCGGGAATTTCTGGTGACGCGACAGCTACTTCCTTGATGACGGGGACGACCACGGCCTCCTTCCTGGCTTCACTCAGCTGAGATTCCAGATCCTCCACCTTCTGGACAACGTCTTGTCGTAGCTGGGCCAATTTGTCTTCATCCAGTATGCGCGCCGACTTGAAATGAAGATCCTGATCTTTTAGCTGATGCTGCGTGCTTTGGACCAACTGGTCTATTCTCTCATCTATCTGAGAGCACCGCTGTTCCAGATTCTGCTCAATCTGCACACATTTCTAATCGATTTTAGTCAGGACACTCTCCTTCTTCAAAACTCCGGATCAGACATTGGGAAGTCTTTCCTGCTGTGGCTGATCTTTGGTCTGTAAATCTTCTTTAACCTGCTGTATTATCATCTGCTGCTGGTCCAACCTACCAGAAACCTGCACAATGTAGAGTTATCACTGCATGTTCATTCGATTTGATTATCAAAATCATTTTGTACACCTCTTTTCGCAGTCTCGCCATCCGGTGCTTGGCATCCGTACAAACCCGCTCTTCCAGTGCAGCCGCGTGATCTGAACTAGCTGCTGCTGCCTGGGCACGCTTCATTTCTTCAATGCGATGTTCTAGCTTGTGGATCAACTGCGCCTGCTGCGTGAGCACACGCGCCACAAGCCCAAACGACTCTGGAAGCACAGTCTGAACATTCCTCCACTTGCGCTCATTCTGCAGATTCGACATTAGTGCATCAACGCTCTCTTTCAACGTCATATCTTGGATATCTTGGGGTAGCTCAGTCATTGTGGTAGCTGCACAAAAGAGATTTAGAGTGTGACTCTTCGTGACCCGCTCTAAATGTAGAAATATCCAGATTAACAGTAACAAAAGGCCAAATATTTCATCTATGAAAATGATTTTTGAATTATGTAATTAGGCGAACGTGATATTTGACCAAAAACTACGCAATTGACTACCGGTAGAAGCTTCATCTTACCGATGATGGCATATTATATAATAGTGCTTGCTGGTCCACCACCCAATGTTATCTCACAGACTGTGCATACATGTATGATCGAAGAGCATCCGCTGTGGCAACTTGTTAATAATATTAAAGAAGAGCATGTCCACTAATAATATTATTAACAAGTTGCCACAGTGGACATGCTCTTCGATCATACATGTATCCATTTTTTTCTTTTGCATTGGTGTATGTGAGACCAAGAGCATTTTCAGTGGGGGCAAAACTTTGGCTTCGATCACTACATGTAGCATTTCCACCACTGAAATCGCTTACGCCTAGAAAGTTTATCATTGTATAAATGCTGATGAATGTCATTGTTGTAAGTATATGAACCTGCTCATGATGGTGATGCCGCTTTACGTGGATTTCACGTGGAACGTGCATGTGTAGTGTTCATTCGAACCGAAGCGAACCACATCGCCTGTATGGCTTCGAAGTGCCTCATCACTGAAATTTGTAAAGGCAAGGGTCCCTAAGACGGTTTTCGGCGCGGTAGTACTACATGTACTGTAGTATCGGTATTTTATAATATTGCTAGCTTCATATGTGTGCACTAGCACCTTAGTGTTCTCCGGTACAATCCACCGCCAGCAGGCAATTCTCGTCCCACCGCTTCTTGTAGTACGCTGTAATTCGTCGACCATTATCACGCAAGGCCTTCCATTCTGCTTGCTTTTCGGGCGAAAGATGTGGGAACAAGTCGGTAGTCATGGCGTAGTCTCTCTCGGTGTCGTGCAGCAGCATCGCGTCCGTGACACGATCGTAGCGTAGACGCTGATGACCGCGCACAATAGCCATTTTGCGGTTCGGGTCGTTGCTGAAGACTGGGTGCTCTCCATAGTTCGCCTTGCGCTTGAGCGATCGACCGACGCCATTCTGCACAAAACCTCCCTCCGGTAGACCAGTAATGTCCGCCAGAGTGTTGAGGATATCGTACTGTTCAGCAGCATCATCGATGACAGCACCTGCATATTTTCCGAGTCGGCCTTCAGCAATAATGGTGCCTGCCACACGGGTCACGGACTCCTCGTGAGTATTCATTATCTCAGCTTCTGGTGCTTGGCCATGGTCTCCCATGATGACAACGATCGTGTCGTTAAGGATACCCTCCTTCTCCATTCGATCCATGAACTTGCCCAGCTCCATGTCCGTAAAGTATCGCATCTCTAAGTAGTTTTGGATGTCTGCAGCGCGCTCGTGTCCTTCATACAACGCAGAAAAGTCGGGTTTCGCAGCCTTCGCGTACCACGTTGGTCGTGCTTTGAAGGGTCCATGACTCGAGATGGTATAGTGCGTGAGAAACAGTGGTTTCTTTGGCTCGCCCTTCGCAACTCGCTGTTTCTGCTTCTTCGTCTTTTGACGCAGCAAATCTCCGAGAAGTCGAAAGCTCAGGTCGTCGTGAACTCCCCAGTTGAACGCGTAGTGCTCAGGGCCGAACCATTGGTGACGTCTAACCTTGAGGTGTTTTTCTCCCAATGTAAGCATCGCCATGGCTTCCCACACCTCCTTGTAGCCATGGGTAGGCAGGAACAAGTTCCAATTGTCAAGAGTTATCGAAGATCCTGTTGTGAAGAAGGTTTCGTATCCCTTGGCGTCGAACAGCTGCGGTAATCCAGCAAGCTTCGTGTCATTCCTGCCCCCAGTGATGCCAGTTTTCGTAGTGCTGTCGTACGGAACTTGGGCGAACAACAAACTCTCCAGTGACCGACTTGTAGGGTTACTTGACCAGATATTGCGGAGAGCCACTCCGCGCGTGGCCCACTTGTCAAAGTTGGGCGTGATAGTCAAGTTAGTTCCTTTGAACAGGTTGGAGGGGTCCTCTTCTCCAACAAGATAACGTGAGTCTTGGAATCGGAAAGACTCGATGCCGATTACCAGCACATTGGGAGGATTGTCGATTGATACATCGACATCAAAGGCGAGGCTTCCTTGAAATCCAGTAGTACGACGGTACAGTGTGTCGTTGCCGAAGAGTTCATGCTGCTCGGTGGGGTGAATGTACATCTCGACCCACGGTTGGTCGCCTTTCACGCCTGTCAACAGAGCATCTGTCGGTGTGGGCTGCAAGGCGTGGCCGAACATCTCGTTGAGAGTCGCGTTCAGACCAGAATACGCAGCGAGGGGCGAGCATGCGCTGCATAACGCGACCACAGCTGCGGGGAAGACGACGAGACCCACGAAGACGACAGCGATCTGGTAGTACACGAGCTTCTTTCTGCCAGCATCAAGATCCTTCGCTTTGTTTTCAGACGTCTCATCGACTGTGCCATCCTCCAAAGTAAGCTCCACGTACTTGGCTCCACCGACTGCGCTACGTGTCCGAGGACCGAGATATTCCGCTACCAGGCGCGTTGGATTCCAGCTCGATAGATCAGTCGAGCTAGCCGACGTACGTACAAAGCCAAAGGCTGCAGCGACTATCACCAATACCGCTGCAGCTTCATAACCTCTCTGGATCTCCTCAGCAGATATCGGAGCAGCATTGAGATGGTGCCTTTCTCGGAGCACTGCAGCCACGAGTTCAAACGTGAAGCGCATGTTGCGGTTAGCCACTAGCATCAAGTCCGCGACGAACGGAGCCATCACGGCGACAAAAAGCAGCCACGATACCACAAACGTAGCAGCATTCCCAGCAACGCCAGTAGCCACTCCGCCCTCTTGTGTACTCGACTGCTCAATGACTCTGCGTTTCGAAGCGTCAAATGCCCACAGCGTGCAGGCGAAGTAGGTCGCGCAGACAAAGTCCTCCATGAGTCCGAGTCCCAATGCTGCAGTCTTGAACCCCGTCGTGTAGTCTTGTGGACTGCCGTACATCTCGACTAGCGCTCCAAGAGTCAAACATCGTGTCGTAGAGAAGCAGAACAGCACAAAGGTATAGACGAACAGCCACCCAAACCAAGGACGAGTAGACAGATCAGCAAGCCCCCACAACTCCCTCGACGACCTCCTTCGTCGAGTATTCTTCGTCTCCGATGCCTCGTTTGTGATAATATCGTCCGCATCAACGTCGTGAGGCCCGGGAAAGCGACACCGCGTCGACTGTTGGTCTCTTGAGCCGGCAAGCAAGCCTAGGGATTCCATGAGGCCAAAGGTGACGGGGAGTGACGTGGAATCGCTGCAAACGCAGAAGTGAATGCACAATCCATCGCGGTTAGCGTAGCAGATCAGTGCCAGCTCCACAAATGCATCCCACAATCACTCCCGTTTGGTGATTTTTTACTGTTAGGAATTAGCACACCCCATCACGACAAGTTATCCCCCTCCGGTACAACAACACGAATTAGGGTTCACGCTGTGGACTCTGCTGCTTTGCTTGAATTGCAACTTGCACGGATTACGGTGCACGCCGAGGTTCGTAAGCGAACTATTGAGCCAGGCTGCTATAAAAACTTGAAACTTTTCAAGAGTTTAAACTAAAGTTAAGTAGACACCATTATAATACCAATCATTGTTATACGGTTTCGTTGCTGCTCGGCGGCGCTGCAACTGCGAAGATGAAAGCGAGTATTGATAGAAGAATATAGTAGTAGTTGGTAAGGTAGTCTATTTAACTGCCTGATAGATTCTTAACCTTTTGATGAGCCTACGCTCTGTTTGTTTCCTCCACGGTGCTGGCTTCGGTGTTTCCACCTACATTGCCCGTGCTTTCAATGGTCATAGTGAAAAAGCATTCGACGCACATCAGTAGCTGAAGAACTTGAATTCGGAACCGAGGTACCATTCGCTGCTAACTAAGAATATACTTCGAAGTAATCCGCACCCTTGAGTGATCAAGCCGACGACATCGCAGTCTTGGATCCGCGATTCTTTACATTGTGAATACTTCATGCATATGCAGTATATGGCGGTGAGCTGACGAGAATGTTGCCGTGCAATTTCATCCGCATAATTTAGGTGTTTCTTGATCCATGAACTAAGAAATTGACGCGGCAAAAATGATTCTCGTAGAATATCAACGTACATTAAAAGTCTTGAATGTTGGAGTTGGTATTATCAACTCCATACATGTAGCATTCAAGACTTTTTTCGATATCCCTTTTTTGGGTCAAACTCTGTGCAGGTCAGCTCTTGCGCAAGTCGCTTTTTGGGTGAACTCTTGCTCAATTTGATCCCATGCCAAGACTAGTTTTTGCTAGTTGTTATATAGCTCCTAAATAATATATTTTTGGATTGTGATAAAATATCGAATATGACAGGTGCATGTTTAAGGCAGTTGTCTATCGGGTGGTCGTGGGTCCAAATCCCACACTTGTAGGGGAGCTCGACAGCTTGAGGGAAGTGCAAATCCTCCGTCAGATCTGAGACAGACATATCCAAGGATTTGGGTCGTCCGGCACAATCTTCAAAGTAAGTCTCCTACTTGGTTATGGATCAGGCTGCCTGAATGATCATGGGTCATAATCAGACCTCATTATTTTATACCTTTTTTCAAATTATCGCAAAAAGCATCAAAATATAATAGCATCTTGAAAAAGTATTAAATAAGAACAAACTATGGAATTTCATATTCTATTACACAGTCGAACAACAATTGAGGCTAAATATAGATGGTTTCAGGGTGGACTGCAACTGCGCATTTGAACATTCCCGAATACCCTGTTTGCACACACGTGTTGTTGCGATGCCAAGGAGAACCAAGAAGAGCGGCCCTCCAGAATTTAACGCCCGGCATGAGCTGAAGTATGGTCTCAAGATATCGTCGCGGGTGTTGTCTGTGCATTTTCCAATACTGCAACAGTGGAGTCCGACTTCTCCATCCTTGGTTGGAAACGAAGTGTAAACAGAACATCGCTGACGGACTTCTCACTTGAAGGTATTCTTCACTGCAAGCAATACCAAGACTTGGTGATGCTCACCAAAGACCGATCTTAGCGAAAAATTACATGCAGCAAAATAAGAAAAAAAAGTTTTATTGCGGGCGGAAAATAAGCTATTTTGTTGTTTTGTATACATAGCGTAAATCAACGAGGCCTGGTCATAACCCACCGTGACAATTCGGTCGTTAAGTCGTTTGGTGGAAGGTCAATGGGATCATTCCCTGGGCGCAAACGTTCTCGATTAGAAAAGCGACTTACTTTTGCAAAGTTTTGTAGCAGACAAAAAGTATAGGGAAAGCCAGTCATTTTTTAGATCAGTCACATATTTTTAGAATGTGTTACCCAAAATCTGAACAAATCACGAAATGGGTATAGTGGATTGCTATAATATATTCAGAGCACAAAGAAATAGCGTTTTCAGTACTCCGGAGACGTTTAGTTCTCCGAATCATCCTCTGAATCGGAATCGTCAGTGTCACCGAGATCTGTTTCAGATTCGGAAGCTATGTCAGATTCCGATTCAAATCTTGGAGCTGGGCTCAGCGTGGGGGAAATTGTTCTTCATTAACTTTAAGCTGGGCTCAGCGTGGGCCGGCGCTGTAGCCCTTCGATTAGAATATCGTTACCCAGCCGAACATTTTCGCGACACGTAGCCACTTGGTTACATGGAGGGTTCTCGAACGTTGGTGTAAGACACACCAATGGTTACACTTTGCAGACCACTGGTCTGTATGCATTTAGGCTTCTCATTGGTATATAAGCATTTCTTTCTACCAATTAGATTAGCAGGGTTCTGACAGCCATCGGATAGCAGAAAACCTTTCATATAGGATATCACTTTTAGGAGGAAACCAGTCCAGACATAAATCATAAATAACAGTTCTCATTTTAACCCAAAACGGCTTTTAGATTTTCTTGTTTTAGTAAATCGATACTTTCGGACGAAAGTATAGTTAATCTAAGTTTAAGCAAAGTACGCTTCCTCGTACACGTGCGCTAACGTGTAAGCCGACGTAATGGGCAAAGAGTTGGCCCATTACAGGGTCGATGCATCCCTCGCGCATTGCCAAGTCTGCTTCAGCTTCCGTAACCTTCAGCTTGAGCATTTTCCGCCGTAAAGTTTGCTTGAAATGATAAAGGCAGCCCACAATTCTAGAATCTGGACACTGGTTCTTGACTGCCTTGATCATCGTGAACTCAAAGTCACAAACGATGTGAAATGGGGCGAGCTTTTTTAGATGTCACAACGATGTATTGCAGGAGGTGCTCATAAATCTGAGCCGTCTCACCGGAGGTCAGTGCATACCAAACTGGTAGGTACCGCTCCGAAATTGGGTCGTACATCATCACAATGACCAATTGGTAGAACCGAGCGGGCACACAACGGTAAGTTGCATCAATGAAAATAGAGGGTTTCAGCTAATAATTTCATTGCAAGTATTCGAGGCCTCATTGCTAGTCCTCATCGTTTCAAACGATGAGCCTCCTGAGGCTCATTTCTTGTTCTCATTTCTTGACAAGCCTAATTTCTTGGCTTGCAATACTAAAACTATATGATCGCTTTAAGGAGTATATTAAAGTTGTCAGAAGGCTTCCTTGTGATTCACCAAACTTCCCGTGCCCGCAACCGCGAAGCGCAGCGATGACTCGGCGCCGACCAATCAACAAGACGCAGTCCAAGACGATGGGGCCGCAGAAGATGCCGAAGAGGGTATCGGCGAAGAAGAAGACCGAAAAAAAAAAACAGGTTTGTGCACACGACCCCGCTCCAAATTGAAGTAACGATCCTGTGGATCAAACCGCGCCATTAATCTTGAATAGCCGACCGCTGGTGAGTGCCGTAGTAATGCTTTCTATATGCGTCGTACGTGGATAGGAACTGTCCCCATTCCAGCTGTGTAGTCTCCAAACAAGGTGAGCGCAGGAGCTCCTATCTCCGTAAGCACCAAGAGTGACGAAGACGAGTCAACGCTATATTGCGCATCAGTGTTCCACATCGTTGCTTCTTCCTCGCCTTGTCATCCTTGGCCTGGAAGACAATGCCATCGCGAATCAACTTTACAAGGACATTAAAAAGTGCACTTGCTCACTTGGGTAAACTTGCGGAACTCGTCATCTCGAAGATCGTATAGCAGCGCATGATTCGCTACGGAGCACACTGACGTAACATCACGAGCTGGGACAGCAAAAAACCGTCTTCGGACCCGTCAGTACCATCGTCCTGTGGATCCACCATGCGAAGCTCGTGTAGCATTGCCTAGTCGACGACGGCATTTTTTTTAGGGTTGAGAATCCAGGTGCTTCAAAGGGAGGGGGACAGTTTGGTGCGGAAATGAACATCTTATCTCAAGCAATTATAAACTGAAACCCTCAGAGTAAAAGTTTGCACTTCATTTCTCGTCTCATTCCTTGACTAAGATGTGCCTAAGAAAAGAAAAACGGAAACCCCCTAATGGAGCACTGGCGCTGCTTCATCCGGTCCATCAGCTGTGGGTGGTCCGAGCCAATTACTCGATGAAGGACTTCGTCGTCGTAGTACATGAAGTGAAACGGGAAAACTTGAGGCCGGACTGTTCCTTACGTCGCATAGTGGTTCCGTCTCTAGGCGCCCAAAAATCTCCTGACCAAAATGGTTCCTCCTGGTACGGTACAGTCGACCCAAAATCTGCTTTTTGGTAGCACCTTGGACAATTACATTGTCGTCACTGTAGAATTGGTCCCGAATGGTCTGCTATTCTTCCCGAGGAGTAAGGGTCACATCGCGGACACCGAGTTCGTCTGTTGCTAGAAGCATTTGGTGCTTCCAATCGACGAAAGTTGGGGGAGGCCCATTCAGCACCTGGCGCATTTGTGGAACGCAATCAGGTTTGTGCCTCCTCTACCCATTCTAGACATGTACAGCTTGGCTAAGCAGTGGGTACGCCGACACGCGCTGCAGCGATAATTCCTGGTGAACCCACCATGGTAGAACGAGTAGAGGTATCCCTGGTAGTTCACCGATCTCGATCCTGGAACAGCTTCAACACCACCAGGAAGTTCAATTCCATCACCCTCGTCGACAACTTCAACTTGATGACCATCACTCACTTGCGAATCAGAGTTCGACGATTGACTTCGTATTATTTCGGTGTGGCCTGATGACACGTCGCTCATGCCTCCCACATCGTGACTACTTGTGCCGGACTGGTCCAAGTCGGAATGATCCGTGTCGGGATGGTAGGGATCGGAGTGGTCCGAGTCTGGATA
The DNA here is from genome assembly GCA_016864655.1 of Phytophthora cactorum. Classification (NCBI taxonomy): domain Eukaryota; phylum Oomycota; class Peronosporomycetes; order Peronosporales; family Peronosporaceae; genus Phytophthora; species Phytophthora cactorum. The sequence continues at coordinate 81,008 of NHQK01000028.1, forward strand.
GTTGGCGGCGGAGTTGTCCGAGTCGGAATGGTCCGAGCCTGGATGGTAGGCGTCGGAGTGGTACGAATTGGAGAACATGTCATCGGGGAATGAGCGTTCTGCCATGATGCCGGAGAAGGAAGTTGGGGCTGGGGTTGTTAGTTAGGGAGGAGGTTGTTGCGGGCGGGATGGTAGAATTGAAAGGAAGATGCGTGTACTTGCCCAATGCAGCAGCACTTGCAGTACGTGAAAAACGCGATGACTTAAAGTCCTTGGTACCGTATACCCCGGAGATCATGTAACGCACGGCAAACATGAAACCAATTCGTAAAATGTAAGATTTACTGTCCCTTTTTCGCTGCGGTCTCCTATGTCCACCAAACTATATATATATATTTTTTACCGATTTGCTTTTTCACTTGAATGGATTTTTTTACAACGTTACACGATCGCCGTGATATACGGTATCTCGCCATCTCACTACTATATTAATACTATACAGAACTGCTGACTTGGTGGGTGTAGAAGCCTCCATCGTCTTGGTCTATATTTGGACTCCACATATATAATGTAAGATATATCTCCTCCTTAGGCTACATTTGGTCAGCAAGTATGTCTCACTTCCTTAGGACTAAATTTGGCCAACACATAGTTAGGCTTTCCTTGGGCGAAACCATGGTAATAAACAATGATTAGATAAACTTTCAAATAGATGTCAAACTTTATTATTTGCCCAAATTGACAATTTTTGATCATCGGTTGACCCAAAAAGTGAGTTGCGCAAGAGTTGACCTGCGCAGAGTTTGACCCCCAAAACATCACTCCCTTTTTTCATTATCATCCCACAATATCTCCCGGTTTTGCGCAACTACAACAGATAACTCAAAAATACCTCGACAAGCCGAGCGGAGCCCCGCAAGCGGGGCTTTGTACGCACGTTGAGGCCAAGCAAAAACACGCCCCGCCTTGCTTCGCTCGGCGGGGGGGGGGGGGGTACATTGTTTTTAATTTTAATTTTTTATAAAAAGAACAGTAACCTTTAGATGAGGACACGATCAGAATGAAGGTTGTATAAGTTACAGGGGGAAAGTGGAGCAACGCCATGGCAGCCGGTGGATACAATCGAAAGCCGAGCACATGTTCCATGGCCGCCTCGCTTCGCTCAACACAGGATGTAGGTGCAAATAAGGATTGCCATAACGCTTAATTCTCATTTACTAACATTAGCTCCTACTTTTAAGTTAATGCTACCTACAGTTAGCTGGGTGACCTAAACAACCACTGATGCGTCTTCTATAGCACATAACGGTTCGGTTCTTTTAGCATTCATGTATATAGTTGCCTACAACACGGGGCAAATACAATATCAACGTTTTAGTAACGACCCTGTGGGCAAGGCCCATTTGTTTGCCAAATCCCAATGACTTTCCGTAACGATCAGCAGATATATTGTAGATGCAACACAATGTACAGCAACTATCAATATGTAACCCCTCAAGTTCACCTAGTTGAAGTCGAGGCAGACTCAGTCCGCCTTTTTTTTTTATTATTATCAACTGTTAAAACTGCTCGAAATTGCCTAATTTACAGCAATTTATCAAAGACTTCATGAGACTTTTAACAAAATGATAATATGATTCATCTGAAAGTGATCAAATTTGCTCTGAAACTGGTATTCGACAAGCGCCGCAGTTAGTTAGGGTTCGAAATTGGTACACAACTTGTGTTCAAGCGGTTAGAAAATTAGAGAGACTATAAGTATACCTACACTTTTGCTGCTCAGTCCCACTCGGGCATCGAAACAGTGGAGCGATTCGCTGCTTTAAACCTACTTACTTTAATGCACCACATGCTAAATGCAATTATAACAATGGAAAAAATGTCTGTGAAATTAACAGCGGTAGTCCTGTTACTCCGATTCGCCAATTGAGCGACTCCACCTCACAAACAGTCACTGCACACTAAACTCTGCGTAATGACCTTCGTTTATTATGTGGGCTAAACGGTTAATCCCGCCTACAATCACACCGGGTTAGTTAAAAGCTCACTACCAACGATCGTACATATAGTATCGTTTACAAATCCAACTTCTAATATAAAAAAGAAATTCTTTGTCCACCGTATTTTAAAACAGACATATTTTCAAACCTAGTACACGTTCAACCTTTGTTGGCTAGCAGCCCCCCCCCCCTAAACATACACTTCAAGTAAAGGAATATACTAAGCAGGATTAAATAATATTGAAGGCACTCGTTGCTGCACCCAACTGAGGTCACATAGCATCGACTTTATACGTGTATAGAGAGTATATCCCGGTTAAATTGGAGTAAAGGTAGGACACTAACGCGTTTGCACTCGTCTGCGATCTTATAGCCGTGGGCCCGCCCCTCTCTTCGCTTGCTTCACGGCCTGCCCCACCCCGGCCTCTAAGTCCTCGACTCGGCAAGGCGATGTGTCAGGGATTTGATATTAGAGGTCTTTAGCACTTTTGGTCGAATGTTCGACCTACCCGGTAAGACCAGAAGATGACTTTAGCATATAGACATATTTTCGGACCAAGCCATATGCTGAAGAGCTAATGATAGCGGTGTAGAGCAGTGTGATCTATCTCACTTCTAAACAAGCATCGTCACACTGTAGCAGCTCTTCTCCATCCAAGTCATGGTGTTTCGATTCACTCCGTCACAGGACCTAGAAATGATGCGCAAACTTATTCGACAGAAGCCATTTGCAGCCAAGCGAGGAGCTACGCTCGAGGTGTGGGATAACGTTGCAGCGGCTTTATCAACAGCATTGCAGCAAAAGATGAAGGTCAAGCAGATCCGTGACCGTTTGAACCTACTGAAGGCGCGGCTGAAAGCCAACGAGCAGGCTTCCTTCTTGGCAAGCGATGTTGAAGAATCCCTCGATGCCGTCAACATCCAGAGCCACTACAGCGATGTAGATGGCAAAGTACGCGAGTGTGTAGAGCTGGAGCGACTTCATATCGAAACAAAAGCCGCTGAAAAGCTTTCCAAAGAAAGAAAAAAGAGGGAGACCTGGCCAAGTGTGCAGCGGATATTGTTGCTGAAAGTTGCCGTCGTCGTATTGAGCGTGATGGAGGTGCGTCGGATAACGATTTGAGCAATTCAAGTGATGCTGAGAGCACGGTCTCAGCCACGAAAAGCGCTGCGTCTGTCGGTTCGGCCAAATCTACCACTCAGCGCACACCTAAGCGATCGAACGCTTTCCTAACCGAGGTAAAACGACAGGAGAAACGCTATAAGGAGCAAATGGAACTTAAGGTGCGTGAGCTGGAGCAAAACCAGAAACAATTTGAGGAACGCCTTTCTTTCGAGAAAAAGCTAGCCCAAGACAGACTCAATTTCGAAGATCGTGTGCAGGCAAGTAACCGTGAGATGATATTAGAATGTGCAACGATTTTCGGCTGTGCGCTGTCTAAAAAGTGACTAATTAGATAGCAGATCGAAGATATTCGCTGATATCTGGTGGTGATAGCCCGAAGTAGTCACTGGCGGTGTTCCCTCCTCTAATACACGTGATACAATTGGTCATCAGCGCACCAATCCTGTACATTTGTCCGACAGGCTGAGTACCTGTCCGTAGACTTGATTTCACATCGAGCGATCTCCAGTAATTAACAATCTGAGCGTACGAACATTCGATGGAAATGCGAATTTTACTCATAGCAGTGTTGATGTTCTGCTGATCGCGGGTTAAATTTCCTATCGCTCCCTCGAAAGGGCTCAGCATGACATCGTCGCGCCCGTACGCACAGTGTCCAAATATACGGTAAGCACGAAAGCGAGAATCGCTTCTTATAATAGAAGCGAGCTTCGACTCACGATACATCTTTATGTCGTGGTTTCTTCCAGGATATGGACCAAAGAGATGCGGAATTAGTCCATCAGGTGTGACGAGTGTTTGAAACTTCAAGGCGTGTTTCATTTTGTGACCATTATAAATGGACTGTTGACTTAAAAGCTTGCTCTGCTTTCGGTGTCGTCGTCGAGGAGTGGGTCTGGAGTACGAGAGCGTCGATTTGTTCTGCAAGCACACTGGAGTGAGGCGCGCAACCAGGCGAGCAATGGTAAAGCTGAACGCATGCACAGGACCATCACGACCATGGCCAGGAGCATGGTGTTTACGTGCGGCCTACCTTTGATTTTCTGGGGCGACGCGGTTCAGTACGCTGTGGTCATTCTGAACAGGGCGCCAACCAACTCAAGCCCGGGACGCGCATCGCCGATGAAAGTACTCACCAAGCCGACACCACATTTTGGGGAAAGAGTAGTTTCAGCTTGCCATGCACGGTCTATAGAGGCCCGAGGAAGCAGAACTTCGCGCATTGTGCACAGCAAGACATGCTCGTGGGAATAGGCAAAGATACAAAAGGCTACAGTGCTTACCTGCCAAAGACAAGGTGGTGGTGACTACGCAGCATGCAAAGAACATTGAGACGCTCGACAAGAAGCAGAATGAGAATGTGCAGAAGCTCTACCTCGAGGATGATACGCCCGAGGCCGACTCAAAGCGCGGAACTCCACCTGCAAGCGGAGAGAAGGACACGAGGGTCGGAACTGCGATTGGTCGCGCGAAGAGGCGCGGGAAGAAGATGAAATAGTCCTTGACAAGGGAACGGCCGGTGACGCGCTTCGCGGGACAGGAGGCTGGACGGAAAGCGGACGAGGTCGACAGAAGGAAGCGGACGAGTCCGCGCAGTAGGGGGGATCGCCAGGGATGCGGTCAACAGCGGTGCGGAGGTGGATCCGAGGAACTACTGTGGAGCTATCCGTAGCCGACTCAAGAGCAAGTCGACCAAGGCGATGGCCGAAGAACTGAGAGCTCTTGAGGAGAACGGTGTGTGGGAAGTCGCACGGTTTCCCCGCGGAGTGCACGTGATGGACACAAAATGGGTCTTTAAAACGAAGAAGGATGCTGAGGGTCATATCGAGCGCTTTGAATGCCCGACTCATTGCCTGCGGGAATGTGCAGGAGTTTGGAGTGAATTATGGTATCGCGTTCGCTGCGGGGATTGACATGACCAGTGTCAAGTTGATACTAGTACTGGCGCGGAAATGGCGAATTCCCGCAAAGCACGGTGACGTGCCGAACGCCTACGTGAAGGCGGAGAAGGGGGCTAAGCTGGCAGGCAAGGTGATTCTTGAGGAGATCAAGAATCACCTGGGGGTCGCGGACGACGACGATCTCGTGCTGGAGCTGAAGAAGGCCCTGTACGGCCTGAATCAAACGGGGTGCTTGTGGAGCAAGTTGATGCACCGAAATTTGGTCGAGATTGGCTTTGAGCAAAGTCTCACTCTACTTCAGAAGACGTGGAGGTGGTGGGCGTCTACGTGGACGCACCAGGAGGCGGCTGATGCTTTCTTCGGGGAGTTGGCTGTACTGTCAATCAAGGACCTTGGCCCTGCAAGTAAGTTCCTGGGTATGTGAGTAATCTACCGTGAGGACGAGGGGGTATGATGTAACGGGGTTACACACAAGTGGCTACACATGGCCACTTGGTTACATGGAGGGTTCTCGAACGTTGGTGTGAGACACACCAATGGTTACACTTTGCAGACCACTGGTCTGTATGCATTTAGGCTTCTCATTGGTATATAAGCATTTCTTTCTACCAATTAGATTAGCAGGGTTCTGACAGCCATCGGATAGCAGAAAACCTTTCATATAGGATATCACTTTTAGGAGGAAACCAGTCCAGACATAAATCATAAATAACAGTTCTCATTTTAACCCAAAACGGCTTTTAGATTTTCTTATTTGAGTAAATCGATACTTTCGGACGAAAGTATAGTTAATCTAAGTTTAAGCAAAGTACGCTTCCTCGTACACGTACGCTATCGTGTAAGCCGAAGTAGTGGGCACAGAGTTGGTCCATTACATATGACTTGGACCAGGAGGTCACCCTCAGTAGCTCACCCGGTCCCAGCTCTCCTTTCTTTTGGATCCGCAGCTCCTTCGTACCTGCCAGGTACCTAACAACCTGATTAGCAAACTTCCAAACATCCATCGTCGGCCTGTGTGTTCGTCGCGACGCCTTGTGAACTGCGAATGCGATATCCGGTCGCGTACATCTTGCAATCCACATCAGACTACTGGTACTCCGTAAGCCGTCTCCCCCTGATGCAGGGAGGGCATCCCATTCAGGATCCCGGGGCTCATTGCATTCTTCACGGATCAGAGTCTGCACTTCGTGCGTAAATTTCATCCCATGTTCCTCCAGCATGTCCGTGATTGCGCGGACGCTTCCGTATACTCGACTTCCATTGCCGACAGCAAAGGCCCACCCTGCTTCTTGCAGGTTGAGCTTATCGGCATCCCGTCCACAGTCACCAAACCACCAGTAATCGACTGTCGGTCCTCCTTGTCGGCTCCGAAGTCTGCATCGCTGTAAGCGACTGATGGTGACGGAGCAGTTGGGCGTGCACGAGCTGCTAAGAGAGCTGGATATGGCGCACATTGAGCGTTGCCACTGCGAGTAGACAATCAGGCGGCGCCGAAGCAACTTGATGACAAGCGTGCTTCAGCGAAGGCGAAGCACATCGACGTTCGAATTCAGTTCGTTGGGGACTACACCAAGAAGGGCGTGCTGAAGCCAAATACCAGAAGAGCGAGCGCATGCCAGCAAACCTGATGACGAAGGTGCTAGCGGCTCCTAGGATGGATGAGCTGCGTGCTTGGGTGGGACTGCAATGCGGAGCAGAGCCCACGTGCGAAGAGAGGACGCACGATCGAGGGGGCTCGACGTTTCGCTGATCGGCAGTGCCGGCGAGGAGGAGAGTGGAATAACGGAGATCGAGCCAGAGAGCGCCTCTGATGGGTGAGCGCCGAGCACATGCGACCAGCTGCCCGTGAGCCTGTACAAGCTGACGAGTCAGTGTGCGGTCAGGAGAGCTTAGTGTAGGGCACAGAGAAGTGAGGGAGGACTGACATCTAATATCACTCTCTCTTTTGCGTACTAAACCTCACAGGGTTAAGCGTTAACCGTCTGGTCCGAGGGCCAGGTTCTAACAGATAAGCCTTTTGCTAGTGGCAGTGGGAACAGCTCCGAGCTCCTTAGCATCTTCTGTAATCTAGCAACAGCAAGCATTGCGCAGGTTACCAGATGCGGGACGAAGTACAGGACGTGTTTTTGTAAATGAAATATTTTTAAGATTTCATACTAAACGTAATCAGCCCATAAAGTAGGAGCTACGGCTTCCGGACGATGTCCAATCACTGACTGTGATGAGCTACCGCATTCAAACCAGCAAACAATCAAAGAGTTTTAAATAATACTGTGGATCATTTATTGTTTGCTTGATAGCTTGTTTTATTGTCTATTTATCTTGCAACGCGTCAACGAATACCACCAGCGCACGAAATGGATCTCAATTTTTGCGAGTAACTCATTCCACGTCAACTTTGTTTATGATCTTTCTCTGGGCGCACAACACCGGAACGTAGGCTAGCTTATTTAGAAATAGTAGTATTTAGGATTACCTAGACTGAGCTAAAGTATGCAGTGTGGCCTTGGGCATGAGTGATAGCAGTACTTAACTAAGACAAAAAAGAATGAGAACACGATGGACCCAATTATTGACAATAAATGTGCGCCTGAGACAAATTGAAGTTTCAAATTTTATTGTCAATAATTGGGTAATTTCTTCCAAGTATAGTATTGGAATCGGACCAGTCCAGAAATACATATTGCTATTGCAAAACTCAATAATTTATTGAATTGCAATATATTTTTTGTCGACCCATGATCCCTAGATTATGATGACTTCGCTTCCTCAAACTTTCACATTTCTACGTTAGCCATAGTAGTCTACTTGAAAACCGAGGTTGGGGCTAGGACACTTTGGATCGTGCCGCGCTTGCCATTGTACCGCCACTTCAGGTCCTCCTTCTCCAATTTCTCCACGGTGTCAGCAGGAATACCCACAACAGGGTTCGACTTCATTGTTCTAAACGAAACAAAAGCAGTAGGAAAGTACGGCACGGCCTCCTCCACGGGCGTCGACGGCGGCCACAGACGGTCTCCCAGCAGGCGACGGTAGTTCAGGTCGCCCTTGATAATCACCAGCGTCGCCTCAGTTGCAAGTCGAGTCTGCAGCTCCGTGGGCATCTCCCAGTAGTAAGTGTAGCGGTTCCAGAAAATGTCTGGGCGGATCACTAGCAAGCCCTTGCTGACATAGCTGTCCAGTCGTTTGCCAAGAGCTTGCACCTCGGGTGTGCGAGTTGGACGCTGCATTTCGGAAATGTGCTCGTGCACGTCGGCAGGCGTCGCGTCCGAGACATAGATTGGCTCCAGTTTCACATTAAACGTGACCTTGCCGCACCATTCGTGCTTCAGCAAGTGGTCGGCCAGCGCGAGATCCAGCAACAGCTCCGTGCCACTGTTGTCATTGACATACTGAATTCCTAGTTTCTTCGCGTCTCCAGCCTCGCGAGCCTGGGTCTCGAGATACGTGATGACCTTGTCACTGTCGTCCACGAGAAGCAGTTCGTCGTCGAACTCTAACGACGCGTCAGCTCCACTTATGGTGTCCTTCACTTCCTTGTAGCATCCATCAGCCTTATTGCCCCACAAACACAACTTCATGAACCGCTTCAGCTGGTCGTGGTGGCTTTGAGAACTCGCCTCCTCCTGAGCCGATAAACCCACGGCCGTCTGCAACAACGCCCACGGAGTGACCTCCTTCAGCTCCACCACCTTCGACGGATGGAACGGGTCGATACCCGTCGTGTAGTACTCGGCCAGCAGCAGTACCAGATGAAACATATACTGTTCGCTCAAGAACCACGGCGAGTTCTGCCACGTGTAGTTCTTCCCCTTGAGTAGGGTCTCCCATTGAGCGCTCGTAGGAGACTTGGCAGCTTGTTCAGGGTATTGCGAGGGCAATGAGATCACGGCGTCGTTCACCATGTCATCGGCCAGCTGCAGCAGACGTTTGCACTGCTCCTCGGAGAACCGTTCACGGTTGCTGGCCACGCAGTCGCGCACAAGTCCGGGTAGTCGGGATTTAAACGATTCGTTGGCGAAGGTGCCGGGGACATTTGTGAAAATCTCCTCTCCTGCGTACACACGTGCGAGGAACTCTGCGGAAACTGCCATGACGGACTGTGAGTCAAATGCTGAAGTGAGCCTCTCACTGTCCAACCAAGCTGACTGCTGCATGGAACGACACTGCATAAACAGCGCTTTGGGCGGATAACACATAATACGGTACCGGAAGTAGCATTTACAGTGTTAATAACTCAGGTGTCGCCAATCTAGCTATCTAGATGACTCCTCATGCGAAATCAACCGTTTATACCGAAAATGCATAATCGACAGCACCACAACAGCAAGTTGACTCAACTTCATATTGACTGAACCAAGCAAACGTTTGAACAAATAGTAAAATAATCAGCTTGCTTCTCCAAAATGAACTGATATTAATACCACATCTATGCTCATTGCTGAGTCAGCACAGTAGATTGCGTGTACTGACGAGCATGGAAGTACGTAGGACTTCGAAGTCGTAATTTACGGGACGCATGACTTGCCATCAAAGATGTGTTACCTGTCGCCTCCCCCACAATACCTTCTCTGATCAAGCTCACAGTCACTTTTCCCTCGTGAAGCAAAAGTACATCTTTCTCCGGCAGCATGACCGTCTCGGACAAGTACATCGCACGAGTGCAGCAGCAGGACGAGCTCGTCGCCAATGTGCCGGACACGTTCGCACACACGACGTGCACGGTGCGGATGCCACAGGTGCTGCGCGACTCCGTGTCCTACAATGGTGACCGCCTCTCGGCTGAAGCAGCCAAGCGTCTGCTGCAGCTGGCGGACAACATGGTAAACAATGCAGAGATCACGCTGCCCTCGACGTTCCCCGAACAAGCAGCCAAGTCCCCTACTAGCAGACACTGGGAGAGCTTGCTGGCCGGCAAGAACTGCACGTGGCAGAACTCACCATGGTTCCTGGTGGAGCAATACATATTCCACTTGGTTCTTCTGATGACGGACTATTACACAACGCGGTTCGACCCGTTCCACTACGCGAAAGTGGCCGAGTTAAAAGGAGACACGGCATAGTCTCTGCTTCAGACGGCATTGGGGATATCCCCACCAATAGAATCGGGCCCACAGAGCCATCACGACCAGCTCAAGCGCTTTATGATGCTCTCTCTGTGGGGCAACAAAGCAGATGGCACCAACGACAAAGTGAAATCTACTATGCACGTTGCTGGAGACTCGCTAGTCTTTGACGACTATTTGGTGCTCGTGGATTACAGCGACCAAGTGATCTCGTTCCTGGAGCAGAAAGCTTGCGGCAGCGGGGGTGCTAAGAACCTGGGCGTTGAGTATATCAGCGATAACATCGGCACAGAGCTACTGCTGGACCTGGCGATGGCGGATCACATGCTGACACACAATTGGTGTGGTAAGGTGACATTCCACGTGAAAGCGGAGCCCATCTACGTGTCGGATGTGATGCCTGCCGACGTGGATGGACACGTTATGGAGATGCAGCGTGAGATCCGCACTCCGGAGGTGCGGGCTCTGGACAAGCGATTGGCCGAGTACGTCAGCAAAGGACAGATCATCATCCGCCCAGACACCTACTGGAACCAATATACTTACTACTGGGAGATGCCAGCTGAGCTGCAGACTCGTCTCGCCCGAGAGGCGACACTCGTCATCCTCAAGGGTGATCTAAACTACCGCCGACTGTTGAGCGATCGTCTCTGACCTCCATCGACACCCGTGGAGGAAGTGGTGCCGTATTTCCCTGCTTCATTCGTGGCATTCCGCATCTTAAAGTCGATTCCAGTGATGGGAATTCCTGCCACCATCGTGGACAAATTGGAGAAGGAGGATCCCCAGTGGAGGCTGAATGGCGAACATGGTATCATTCAGAGCGTATTGAAGTAAAAACATACTGTTGCTCCTTCGTGCGTTCCGTCTTACGAGCCAGCGCCTGTTCTGTTCCGAGTCTATTAGCGACTTGCGCAGCGAGTCACGTAGTGAGCATGTTTAAAAATAGGTAAAATTTCACTTTGTCTCACATTTCTCACTACAAATTTCGTTTGCACCGCGAATTTCTCACTCAACCACAAATTATCGTAACTACACCGATGGGGACGTTTGAGGTGGCGGAGGAGCTCTTGCCGCCCGAGTGGGAAGTGGCCATGTCGCGCTCCAAGAACATGCCTTATTACTACAACGCGCAAACCAAGAAGGTCTACTGGGTGGACGACGAGCTGCCGCGTGGCTGGTCGCACCAGTTCGATCGTGACGGCCGTCGTTTCTACTTCCACGTCAAAGACAAGAACGCCACCATCTCGTACGACAAGCCCGTGCTGCGTCAAGCCTCTAGCCCCTCGCCGCCGCCTCCAGCAATAACCAATGACATTGCATCCCCCGAGCCAGTTCCCGTCCCTGCCCCGTCCTACGACGACGCTGAGTCGCCCAGGGCGCCATCTCCTGGTGGTCACGCGCGTCCGGACTCGGGCGAGCCGCCGCGGCTCGTGAGGAAGAAATCCAACTCATTAATGGACTTACTGAGTCCCGGTCCTCCCGCGTTAGGCGCGGAGCATACACAAGGTAGGGCAGTAGAGCGACTTTATCCCTATCCAGGGGCTTTTGTTTTACCGGTTGGGCTAATTTTTTTTTGCTTTTTCGTTTTGTAGAGGATTCTCCGCGCGCACCGGTGGCGCAGCCATCAAGAGCGATGAACATTTCCAACTTGGTATCGAGTCCGGAGCGGCCGCAGCAGAGTGAAGGGAGGGGGAATGGCAACAAGAGGTCGTTCGACGCTATCTCGAGAGGCCATGACGACGACAAGGAGAAGGATCCGGACGCTGCCGCGGCGTTCTACAATCAACTGCAGCGACGTGCACAGAGTGATAGGGCGGATAGTTTGCTGTTCCACATGCGCGCGCTGAACAACTGGGTGAAGTCCATCTTGATCAACGAGTATTCGCGACGTGAGGGAGATCGCGTGCTAGACTTGGCGTGTGGTAAAGGTGGAGACTTGATGAAGTGGACCAAGAGAAATCTGGACCTGTATGTCGGTGTGGATATCGCTCAGAAGTCTCTGGAGGACGCTGTGGAGAGATACACTTCGTTCTCGCGCAACGGAAGAGATCGAGACAGGAAGAAGACCGACGTGCAGTTTATACAGGGTGATTTGGGTGTTGTAGACTTGCTGCGCGACGAGATGCACTGCTGGAGTGAGCATGAAGGCTGGCATGAGGTGGTGCCGCTACCGACTACTGCAATTGGCAACTTCAGCATCGTGTCGGTACAGTTTTCGTTTCACTACATGTTTGGTGACGCTCAACGCGCAAACCGCTTCTTCTCCACAGTGCACGAGCTACTCGCAGATGGTGGCGTCCTAATCGCGACGACAGTAGACCCGAACAAGCTGCTGATGAAGTACTACCAGGGATTGCGGCCACCCGAGAAGGAGAAGGAGGATCAGGAAGCTAACAAACCCGACGTGAGCATTCTGGACGAGAAGAAGCGTGAGGTGTGCTGTATTCGTTTCGACGCGGCAACGCGAGCGCAGCTGTCGGGACCCGATGCCGCGGCGGAAGGATCTTTCGGTCTGCGGTATAACTTCACTCTGCGCGATCGTGTGGAGGACGACGCTGATGGCGGCGGTGGCCAGGCCGTAGACCTCCCGGAGTACTTAGTGCCAGACGATTTGTTGGCCAAGCTCCTGCGCGAGCACGGCTTTGAGCTGCTGCTGAAGCAGAATTTCCATCGCTTCATCCAGCAGCGAAAGGACCAGGATCGCAACCGCACGCTGCTGGAGAAAATGCACGTGACCAACATCCGTGGGTCCATCTCAGATGCCGAGTGGGAGATTGCGGGCCTCTACCAGGTTCTCGCTTTCAAAAAGTCATACTAAGAGCACCTCTAGTGGAGACTCCACCGGTAAGGATCTAACAGATCTGATCTAAGTATATCGTTTTAGCCACTGACTAGCATCTCTTTCGCTATAAGTTTACATGTACTGATCAGAGCTAAATAGATACAAGTATTGTAGAAGCATCACGCACTATATATACAACATGTACGCAGTTTCGACTAGACTTACCTGACTACGTTTGGAACGTGATACTGCCATGTCCAGACGGCTACAGACCCCGACGGCTTCGCCTTCAGCATCCATACATGTACATGTAACACTGGAGTTGGCCTTTTGTACTGAATTGGTGATCGTGGTCTTGAAGCTCCTCGGTCTCGTGATCTTGAAGTTCCTCCATCCGCTCGATGTACGGTGACCGTTATAATAGCTGGCCATCGCCGCCGCGCCGAACCTTCTTTGCCATGCTCGGCTGGCTTTGATTTCAGTCTCAGCGTCGCCGCTGATGATGAAGATGAAAGGTGGGCCACCTGGTGGCCTCTTATTTTGTTAGTACCAGTCAAGCCTGGGTCGTTGTCGACTGAACCACAACTCGGGCGCAATCCGCAGAAGATTACTGTACCCCGCAAGCTTTGCTTTTTACGCCACCTTTTCAAATCGTTGGATCAACAATGTCCTAACTTTTAAGTTAAGAACACACCATTCTACCAGGCAAAGTCAGTCTTGTGCTGCGCTCAGCGTATTGCGAACGATTGCTCCCGTGTTGGCGCCAAAATGCCGTCATCGGGATGGTTGGACGGTTGGAGCTGTTTGCGCCGCCAAATCATGGATAATATTTGCGACAGCGGCCCGTCTCTGCGTGAATGGAGTCAACAAGCTATCATACAAACACTCTTACGTTTCTCGTCTCTAAACAAACGCACACTGGCACCGCACAATTAAAACTGCCAGTGCCACTGTTCGGCCACGAGTCGCTCTCAGCCAAGTCCGCGCCTGCGAGACAGCTTGTCGCACTAATAATGCTTGTAGCCTGCAATTTTTTTTTTTAAGGGTAAAGCATTAATATACCCATTGCCCACTTCTCCATTTTGGCACTCGGTGCTTCATTTGTAAACACGCGACTGCCAAATGCATGCCAAGTGCAAGCACGCTGTTTGGCTGGAAACTGGAGCCCTACCGCCGCACAGAGAGCGGGACGCCACATAACCAAAGTCAAACAGACGGCAATACACCCACCTGATTCACGTGGCGGCCGAAGGCGACCATGTAGCGCACTGCGCTCTGCGCAGTGAAATGGGAAATGCAGAGAATTGCACCTGCAGCTCGAAGCGCGATGACGGTCACCATTGGCAACTCTATTGAGAGCATGTCGTTCACGACGTTCACGCCGGTGGGTGGCAAGAGTTGTCAGAGCCTCGTGGGGTAATCACCCTAATCTCAAATGCAATAATCACGAATGGCGTCGACGATTGGTCAATTATCTGTAGGAGCCGTTTTTTCTCGCTGGCAGACGCCTTCATTTCCGATTTTCAGCCCGTTAGCTCAGGTCAGACTAGCCCAGTGTCAACGTGGAGTGAACCCACAGCGCTTTACCCTCATTTTCAATCTGTCAGGCCGCCTGCCAGTTGTCGAGCCAACCAGACGGAAAGGCTCACCAAGGACAAGAGCGGGAGTCACACGCTAATCCTCAACCAGACAGACAGGAGTCGACACACCCAGCCTATAAACGGGAGGGAACCAGCGAACGACGTGCACGACCGCACAACCAACGCAGATCGCAGCACCGCGCAGCGCCTTCATTGTCCAATCTCCTTTGCCTGCTCCATGGGCCTTGAGCCGCCTCTAATAAGCAACAACCACCGCCCCGCCCCATCTTCCGCCATGCCCGTGCTCAATAGCTGCAGCAACCAACCCACAGGCCTGTACGACTCGCCGGCGCGGCCAGCCTCACCAGCTTACGCCTACAACGTGGACGACGGTTCGTCCAGCGACTCCAGCGACAACAACAACGACTCACCACAGGTCGAGCAGCTGCTCGTGAACCACTTACGATTCGCACACGCGTTCCGCAAGAACGACGCCGCCATGATCCTGCAGTTCCTGGCCAAGGACGTGACGCTCGTGTCCGTGGATGGCGCGCGTCACGAGGGCCAGTCGGCCGTGCTCGCGTACCTCGTGGGCGCGCGCATGACGAAGCTTAGCTCCAACCTGCACATCAAGGGCTGTCCTACGCGCTCAGGAGCGTGTCAGTCCACGTTCATCTATGAACACGGCATCGTATTCAAGGATCCGCTGTTCATGGAGGTGTTGGACTGGAAGCCCAATAGTGGTACGATCGTGCGGATAACTCACGTCGCTCTGCCCGACGCCAAGAGCGGCAAGACTCCGCAGGACTTCGGCAAGTCGTCCCCACTCAGACTTTCGTTCGGAACCAAAATGTCGGACGAGGAAGATCCAAGCGAATACTACGAAGACTCGGACGGCAGCGAGACTTGGGAGTCCGAGAACAACAACAGCACGCCACCGCCCGTGAAGGTGAGATGTCGACGTCTCAAGTCCAACAGCTCAGCCGACAGCAGCAGCGCCGCCATGACGGCAGTTACGGCCGCGAGCTTGAGACTTTCCAGTAGCAGCAGCAGCAGTCAAAGTGGAGCCAACGAGGTGGCCGTGCAGCCTCTAACGCCCGGTGGTGTGATCCCTGCTGGCTGCAAAAAATCCATGCCGACGATCTCACTGGCTGAGATTTCGTGCAGGGGACTGACGCCCATCCGTAAACGCAAGACTGTAAATCCATTCGTGCTTCTACAGTGCCCGCAGACCGGATCTGTGTGGAAAAGCCCCGTCATGCGTCGAGACCCGAATCCCAAGTGGAACCATATTCCGATGAAGATTCCCGCCCACAACCTCGCTGGCGTGGTGGAGATCTCGCTCTGGGACCACACGTTCTTCCGTTCGGTCAAGGTGGCTGGAGCGGCACTTGTCGTGTCCGATCTCCTCAAGGACAGCGTCGACTTCAGTACCAACATCCAGTTGGAGAGATTCGACGCAGCACGCACCGCTGGCGAACCCCAGTACGTGACATTGCAGCTACGATTCGTGCGACCCTGCGGTGGTGACATGGCTGTCCGCTCCTCGGATGAAGTGGAGCAGAACCCCGCACAGTTGGACGAGACCGAGCCAAGCAAGCAAGACATCACGGCCAGCTCGACGCTGAGTACCAGTTTGAAGTGGCTGGTGGTGAATCCGTTCGTGGACGGCAGCCACGCCAGCTTGCTGCTGATGCTCGTTCGTGCAGTCATTGCTGCGGCAATTGTGTGGATGTTGTTCCACGCCACACTCGTGTGGCCAATGCAAGCGTAAATAGGAGAAAGTTAGTTAGAAAGCGGCTCATAGCCGACAGAAAAAAGCAGTGCCATCAGTAAAACGCCATGTAAATTATAAACCTTTACAACTCTCATGCTGTCGAGTTCAAGTGCTTGAATGTTAGGGCTTGCTGAACGTTGGTGTAAACTCGCGAGTCACGTGGAACAGCGGCGTAAAAATGTCGTCACGAGAGCGCAAATCAGCCCACGGCACCCAGCTCCAACCCTCGCACTTGTTGGGCTCCATGTTCCTGACGGTCTGCTCGTCGTCCACGACGGCCTGCATGAGGATCGTGATATAGTGCTTGCCCTCGTTCTCCATCGGGTCGTTGGTCACCGTGGCGAATTTGGCCTCCTTTAGGTCCAGATCTGCGCAACACCATTATCATTCATATCCAAGCAAAACAAGACAAAATGCTGGCTACGCACCCGTCTCCTCCTTGACCTCTCGGAGCGCGCACTGCTCCCAACTCTCGTACATTTCCAGGTGTCCACCCGGAAGCGCAAATTTGCCTTCACCATGTGAGCCCTTGCGTTGGCCGATGAGCACGCAGTCTGGGTGCTTTTTTGACATGAGCAAGACGCCCACACCCACACGGACGACGGTTTTCTGCTCCTTCAACTTGACATACTCCGCCTGGAGTGTCCCGATACTGCAGCACACACAGTAACCCACCACAAACGATAAGACACAATTGCAACTTCTCCGCTTCTAGAGATCCTACCGGTTCGTCTCCGACGTGTCCTGTGTCTCGAGGAAATTGATGATAGCGTCCAAGTTGGATGTAGAGCTGAGCTCGCTCCACTGACTGATCTGACTGATCTGGCTCAGCTGACTAATAGGCTCGGTGAACCCGTCGCCACTAGGCTGGAAGTCGCCATTCCACAGACTTCCCTCACTTTCTTCCTCCGCCGTCGTGTACTCCCGTGGAGACTGAGACAGCGCCGATGTGTCCGTCTCAGCGGCCGGAGGAGAGCTCGGGCCAGGTGACGAGGCTTGCACCACACTTGTCGTAGGCTGGCTGCTCGCCTGCGTTTGCACGATAAGTAAAATATTATTTTCAAAAGTATCTGAGCTTGTGGCTTCCGCACCTCACCGACGCTGAGCTGGCTGGAGCACAGCAGGGAGTCATCCTTCTCAATGTATTTCATTAGCAACACCTTCATCTTGGCGTTCTCTCGGGCCTGCATACCCAATGTTGCCAACGATGACAGATCATCGGTTAGTTTAGCACCAATGAGTCTCTGGTGCAATGCTGCCACCGACCGTGAGCACGAGTTTGCACTTAGCTTCCTGCAGTGCCGAGCGACATGCCTCAAGATCTGCCTCAGCGTCACGTAGCGTCCGTCGTTTCTTCCTGGGCGCTTCGTCGGTCGGCACAGGAGGAGGAAGAGGGCCCATGATGAGTCACGGATGTTCCCGCTAAAGCCTAAAAGTGAGCTGCTGGCAGGCGTGGTTTTTGAATGCTTACAAAATTGTAGATAAACCGATTGTTCGTTCCAGTGACTAGCCACTAAATTGAACTCCGAAATTGAAGTTGGCTTTGGGAATCCCAATGCGATGGATAAGAGCTCCAGTTGTAATACGTTGCGGCATCACTGGGCATTCGTGTTGCCTGGATGCCATCGCTGCTGCATTTAGTAGCGATTTAGAAGTGGATGACCCTCGAAGTAAAAGATGATCACCCAGTGTTACTCCTGGAATCAAGCTTCAGGCAATATTTCTTGCAAGTCCCCAACGCATCGCTCGCAGACTGTTTTGTGCCACGCAATGATCGACTCACACCAAGTCAATCAGAAGACTCTACCTAGGTATGGACCTGTATAGGAAGTAAAAGCAAGCTGACCACCAGTTTTTTGGCAGGTCAAACACACACAACGACTTTTGCATCAAATGAGCGGGGGATCCCGTCCAGGCTGGAACTCGAGTTGTGATTGGCCCCGCTACACGTGGTCTCACCAAAAAGGCAAGAATGACGGTAACTTTTGGGTTACTGCACCACTCGCCAAGATGCCACGTGCCCCGAACGAGAAGACCCCGCTGCTGAAGGAGCCCACCGTGGCCTCACTGGAGGACCCGCAGGCTGCGCAAGGCGCCACGATCTGGGAGCTGCGCGTACTGCTCATCCCATGTAGGATTTGCGATCGTAGGTCGCTTGGTCAAGCTTATTTTTGCTAACTGGAATATTGGCTTTGTGCTGCTGCAGACTTCTGGCCTAAGACATGGGGATTGGTATGGATGATGTAGTGCTATTTCTTCCATGTCAATAGTCGAATGGTGCTAACATTGCTCTTCGTTTTGCTGTGGTGCAGCGTCTTCGCGTGTTCATTTCGTTCTCCTTCATGTTCCTGTCACGAGGGTCACGGATTCTCGCACCGTTGTTCCTGAAGGAGGCAACGAACGCAATTTCGGAAAGCCAATTCACTCGTATTCCGATATTTGCGATCGCAATGTATTGCCGTACGTGTGGAAGATTCGCTTGTGGCATCCTTGACCGAAAACTGACTGGCTGCCTTGTGTGATACTGTCGATTGGGTAGTCACGCTGTTTGGGTTTGCCGCGGCGAAGCAGTTGCAGACATATCTGTATATGGTGGTGAAGCAGTACGCATACCAAGATGTCGCCGCCAAGGTATTGATCATCGCACACTATTCGCCCTATATGGCAGCCAAGAGACCACTAACCTTGTTTATTTTTTAACGTTGTAATGATAGTTGTTTGGGCACTTGCACAGTCTCTCGATGAACTACCATCTCACCAAGAAGACGGGCAAAGTTCTGCGGTGTCTGGATCGAGGCTCTACGAGCACAGACAACATTGTCAACGTCATTTTCTTCCGACTGCTTCCCACTTTCATTGAGCTCGTGATCGTGTCCATCGTGTTCATTTTCTCGTTCAAGGAGAAGATCTTGTCGGTCGTGACGATCATTGGAGTGGTGCTTTACGTTATTATCACTGGCATGGGCACCCGGATCCGCCTGCGCTTCAAGAAACAAACCAACGAACACGACAACCAGGCTAGTGAGAAGGCGGTAGACTCGCTCGTTAACTTCGAAACGGTCAAGTACTTTTGCACAGAGGACTACGAGCTCGACAGATACATGTCGAGCATCTTTCTCTATCAGAAGTCGCAATTGTCCACGAGAGGTCTCATGAACGTTATCGTGGTGGCTCAGCAGCTCATTCAACAGACCTGTCTCGGCGTGTGTCTGCTGATCTCGGCCCGCAACACTTATTACGGCGTGATGACTGTCGGTGACTTTGTAGCTGTCACAGTTTACATCACGAACATCTTCAAGCCGCTGGACTCGCTGGGCAACATCTACAACACCATCGTCCAGTCTTTCGTGGATATGGAAAACCTGGTTGAGCTTCTGCGTATTCAACCTGAAGTGCAGGATAAGCCGGGCGCACCGGCCCTGGAGGCCTCGCCCACCGCCAGCACCGTCTCGTTCCACAATGTGAGCTTCAGATATCCGAGTCAGCCAGTAGCCAATGGCCTCAAGGACGTGAGCTTCACCGTGCCGACTGGCCAGACTGTGGCTATCGTGGGCTCGACCGGCTCCGGCAAGACGACTATCAGTCGACTGCTATTCCGCTTTTACGACGTGCTGTCTGGCAGAATTTTGATCAACGGACAGGACATTGCGTCGGTGCGACAGAAATCTCTCCGCCGAAGCATTGGCATCGTGCCGCAGGACACAGTCATGTTTAACGACACCATCCGCTACAACGTACGTTGCCAGGGGCTTTGGTGGTGTCTAGCACTATCTTCTAACCTTTTTTTTATTGTTGCGTCCAGCTCACGTATGGACATCGCCACTGCTCGGAGGATGAGCTCATTGCAGCCGTGAAAGTAGCCAACATCTACGAGTTCATCATGTCTCTGCCGAACAAGCTCGACTCGCAGATTGGTGAACGTGGCCTGAAGCTGAGCGGCGGCGAGAAGCAGCGCATCGCCATTGCACGCCTCGTACTGAAGAATCCGTCAGTCGTCGTGCTCGACGAGGCAACTTCGTCGCTGGACACGGTGACCGAGAAGAGCATCCACCAGGCTCTGAACGCAGCTTGCGAAGGACGCACTACCATCATCATTGCACATCGTCTGTCTACCGTGCGCCACGCGAACAATATCATCGTGCTCGAAAAGGGGCACATCGTCGAGACTGGGAGCCACGCCCAGTTGCTTGAGCAAGGAGGCCGTACGTCACTTGCTCGTGTGCTCTTTGAAGTGTAGTCGATACTAACATATCGTGGTGATTTTGTCATTGACAGGCTATCTCCAACTGTGGACTCAGCAATCTCGTGAGACGGAGGAGGGATCGTAACTGCGTCGATGTTGGATGTTAATACTCGTCACATCACCAAGTTTCTTCTTTTTCATGTCGCCATGCTTGTGACCAGCATCAGCGAACTTGTTACTTGTAGACGAAACATGGCTACATGCACGCTAAATAACAAAATTTACAGAAATGGCCACTTTTAAAATCGCACTTAGTGCTGTCTTTTGTGTTCGATTGGAGCTCACTTCTGAAAACGCTCGTGAGGGAGCAAGTAACGTCATGGCCACAGCTGGAATGCGCTTTTGCCGCGAGTGGTGAGTGCCCCTGTGGTGCCTCTCGGTCTTGTAATGCGCAGAATATCCTCATCTCGCGAAACACTCTTCTCAACCACCCATCTTGGCTTAAGAGAGTCGGATCGGCGAGAACTGCTTTGCCCTAAATAATACTTTGCTGACTCGCGTGCTCTCTGTTCCGTGCCACTCCCACAGCAACAACATGTTGTACCCGAGCCAGGACCGCGAGATCCGCCGCCTGGTGTTTCGCTGCCGCAACTGCGGGCAGTCTGAGGACGTGGAGGAGAACTGTATTTATGTCAACGAGCTGGTCAAGGACACGCGGTGCGTCTCCTGCCTTAGTCCTTTCCTTTCTACGTGGGCAGTCTGGCACTGACTGGTCCTCTTCTTCGCGTATTTGCTGCTTTGGTGCAGTGTGCAGCTGGACGTGCTGCCCGGAGACGTGATCGACGACCCGACCCTGCAGCGCGACTACGATGTGGCGTGCCCCAACTGCGGCCACAACGGAGCCGTATTCATTCGCTCCCAGGATGGCGTGAAGCAGTCGACGCTTGCCCTCATCTGGGTGTGTCTGAACCGTGATTGTCAGGTGGACGAGGAGGGGAACCGCCTGCCGTCGTATCGCTGGATGGGGAGCTGAGCGGTGACCTTAAAGCTACACGCCACATTTACGGCCGGCCCAGACCTTTAATTTCGGCATCCGGAGTCGTTTGTCCACAGAGCCGAGCTGGATGTAAAAATGCAACACAAGATGACCACAACATTGCGTTTGCATTATTACTTGCATGCTTAAGCTGTCAAGGTTCCTGCTATTGAGACGCATAAAGTAAAACATTGGATATGGATTTTCAACAGGCTGCGTCAGTACGTGGTGTTATCATCCGCTCCGTTGGGTGACGAGGTCAAGAAGTTCATGAAGGCTTTCTCCGACCGCGAACTTTCGAGCCGCTGAGTGTGTGCAGTGGTACTAGATGCCATTCAAGTACCTCACGTCTAAGAGTTGGAAGACATACCCAACGCTAAGGCAAGACCCTCATCACGGTTTTTCACATGCCCGAAGTTATGCAATACCCGCTACAACAACCAAGTCTCGTCCGTGAAAATATCTAATCGGATAATCCACCAATGAGATTGCACATTCAGTCTCATTTTATCCAATGACTGCGCTTTGAAAATAATCACTGCATTCCAACCAATCCGACCATATAAAGTTGGATTTTTTTCAAAATATTTTTCACTTCTTACAAATTATCATATTAATGCATATTCTAAAAATATCAAGAGGTTTCCAACCGAGGTGGCGGTAAGCAGTTGCTGTCTAAGAGACAACAATTGGCAGAGCTGTGACCATGTCTATCGCGTCTTTGGCGCCAGCTAACAGTAAGAAGACCCGGGTGACGGCGATCAACTCATTCAACACGTTTCTTTCGTCAGAGAGTATTACACTCGATGCAGTTCAACAGCTTATCGAAGCTGACAAGACCGGTAAGGTATTTCAAATTGTACTTGATAAATATGCATATTCCCTAGCTAGATCGACATACAAAGTTCGATCTACCAATACGTGTCTTGCCTATTTCGGAAACGTAAAGAACGGGTTAAAAGAAAGTATCCACAACAAGGGGAATAGTAAAGCCGCAGCTGCAGAAGATCCTGCCTGGGCTTGGTAAGTATTGTACCAATCGAGAAGATGGGGCTTTTGAAAAGAAAGCACCCCCCGTGCTCCAAGCAAGACTTAGAAAATATCGTTCGCATACTCTATACGTCTGATTCAGCTGAGACTATCTATGCGGATGCGGCCCTGGTCGTGATGATGTGGTATCTATATGGACGCAGCTCGGATGCAGAGCAACTCGAGAAGCAGCAGCTTTCAATTCTACCTGGTACGCTGTATTAATATGTTTATTGCGTTGAAATATGTCGTGCTAATGCTCACAATATTAGGTGGGGTGCTTTTCATTCGTTTTAAGAGGTTAAGACGGCTTTGTTGCAGGGCATATCCTTGTTCAAGGACCCCGTCCAGCTCCTTAACGTGTCCGCTATTCGCTTTAGCTGCCGCTCTGATCATGCGAAACGCACCGTGCAAACGTTTGTTTCCTCAGTTTCTCACAACAAGGCACACCGCGGCGAATGTGGGGGATGTTGAGGAGCTGAGCCTCGTAGAGCTTCTTGAGGCCGGCGAAGACCACACATCCTTGGAAGACGCTCAGCAATCAGCAGTTAGTAGGTCGGTCCCTGGTGCTCAAGCATACGTGAACCGTTTGTTGGTAAGAGTCAAGCAGTTTGCAGATCAGAAGCAGGTGAAGCTTACACATGGACTTCCCTCCCACTCATTTCGTCGTTGAGCTGCCATGCACGCCAACGATGGAAGCCTAGCCGAAAACTGGATTATTGAACGGGGTGGGTGGTAGCTAGACCGCGTCAATAAGGCCTTCGGGTACATGTTGGGTACCACACAGGCCGACCAAAATGTGACGCAAGCCTTGAGTGGATGGCGTCCGAAGGAAGGCGCTCGCCTTCCGTCTGTGTGTGCCTTGGAGTACCCTGTGCTAGCCCGCGCCGAGAAGCTCCAGGCTTTGCTATTCACGAACACGCTGGGCTTTGCTGATCATGATATGAACCTCGAATAGGACGTTGCGGAGGTCTTGAGAGCCACCCTCATCCTGCACTACCCCGACATGCTGGTGTTGTCGCCCGACAGCGCGATCGTTGCCCGAATACGGGATACCATGTCGGCACGGGCCATCAGGGAAGCAGCGGTACTGGCATGGAGCGACACGATCCGCCGTGCTTTCACGCCCTCACCAGAGATAAGCAACACCCGTGACAGCGAGTCCCATTCGGCGGAGGTACTGAGCCTCGTTAAACGCCAGTCTGGGTAAATTAGCGTTCTATTCCTGCAAAACAAGCGCTTGGAGGAACGACTGTTAGCTGTAGAGACAAAACTGCACCCACCGTCGGAGACAGGATCACGAGCCGGCAGATAGATGCGGCACCATCAGCTACAAGCCAACCTAAAGCTACGCATGAATCACAGCATAGCCCGCAAACCGTGCGCCAAACCGTGCGTCCGAAGAAGAAGGGCTCGCAGTCACTTTCGGCAGTCTGGTACGAGTGGTTCACGGCTGAGCCACGTGTGCATGCATCGCGCTCTATTCAAAAGACAACGCTGTACGAGTTTAGACACACCGCTGGGTACATGATGCTTTTCATACCCAGTGGATTTGCGCTTGATGCTGCGTCTCCTGCATTCAAAAGCGAAGTGTTATCTCTCGGCGAGAAAGCACAAGAAATCACGCGAGCCTTCTTGAAGACCAACGGATCCACAGCAGCAGCAGGTACGGTACTGAAAGCCTTTCGCAAGCTTTACAAAGCTGGGAAGATCGATGCACACATCGCCCAGTTCCACGATCGTGTCGAGCGCGGGGAAGTTGTCGATCCTACACCACCGGCTGCGTTTCCACGATTCATTCGCTTCACGCCCGTGGAGAGATAACCCTGTAGCTGCAAATGGCACATCACAATAAACTGACCGCGAGAGCATACCTGATCAACCGCAATGCATAATCACAGAAAATAAAACGACTTGATACAATGAGATCCATTTCGCATTAAAAGCATTCATCGTATATTACAAACAAGCTGTATCATCAAGTTAGAGGACGCATATTCATTCATGTGGTTACAGAACAAACACTTACCATATTAAGGAGTACTTCTCTGGTCCACCTCAGTATGACCCATGAGGGTTTTTTTTCTGTGGACTACAACATATTCGCGAAGGCATTTGATTGGATAAAAAAATAGGCTTACCGCTTTCTCTTGGCGCCTAAATTGAACCTTTGGGAAGCATAAAATTTGGCGCGCTTTCACCGCCGCCAACCACTTCTACTTAGATTACTGCCGCCACACAGCTCACAGTTCTATTTACCGCAAACTTCTCAAGCCACGACAGCAAGCCCCAGCATGCCACGACACCCCAACCAGCAGGACCTCCCGCCACACGGTAAGGTGGCCGTCGCACTGCACCTCGCTCAACGGTCAGTCGGCGGCCGCCTTCCACAAGGCAGCATTACCGCGGCCGCAGCAGGCTTCGGGTTGCATCGCCACACCATTAGCAAGGTGTGGAGGCAGCGCCACAACAGTTCTGTGCTGCTAGGAAGTCGCCAGCAGCGCCCGCTGCTGCCCCGCCGCCTCACCGATGACGAGGTGGTAGAGAGGGTTCGTGATGCCCCTCTCAGCCAGCGGCAGAGCTTGCGCTCGCTTGCTGCTGCAACCGGCATCCCCAAGACAACGCTGCTGCGCTATTTAAAGCGCAGCGTCATTTGCAGGAAGGTCTCTCGCGTCCGGCCGACGCTGTTGGCTGCGCATGAGATGCGGCGTTTGTCGTGGGCGCTGGCGCACGTCGAGCGCCACATAGGTACATACTCGCTCTTGATTTTGTTTACAAAAGTTGATTATGTATTTACTTGACTCAATAGCTTTATTTGTGCTACTCTATTTGGCTAGGAGCAAAAATGTTTCGTGTCCATCACATGTATGACACAGTGCATCTTGATGAAAAATGGTTCAACCTGTACAAGGCAAACGCCAAGTACTACCTAGCCAAAGACGAGGAATTGCCATACCGCTCGTGCCCAAACTAAAGGTACACAGGAAAGGTAATGTTCTTGGATGCTGTTGCCAGACCTCGCTATGATTGTGGCAAAAAGCGCTATTTTGATGGCAAAATAGGCATTTGGCCTATTGTCGAGCAGGCTGTGGCCCAACAAAGGTCTAAAAAGCGAGCCAAAGGAGATCCAATCACCAAAAATGTCACTATGACACGCGCTGTATACACTAAGATGCTGCGCGAGAAGGTGTTTCCTGCTATTCGGGAGAAATGGTCTGGTAAGTGGAGTTGTAGTATTATGCTGTCTGAAGTTGTCTCAATGTTGCATTATTATCTTATGGTGCGATTATATTGTTGGAATGTTGTAGGTAGAAAGTCGACAACAATTAAGGTGCAGCAGGACAACGCTGGACCCCATGTGCAAGATGACAACGCAGATATCATCGAGGCTGGCCAGGAGGGTGGCTGGGATATCCAAATGGTTAGTCAGCCGCCGCGTTCGCCCGATATGGACGTTTTGGACCTGGGGTTCTTCAACTCGTTGCAGTCGCTGCAACATAAGACCCCCACATTCGACACGGACGGCCTGTTCGCTGCAGTAGAGGCCTCGTTTGCAAAGGCTGGCTCCCGTACTTTAGATAAGTGCTTCTTAACGCTACAGAAAGTATTAGGTACGGCTATTGCGTGCAAGGGAGGCAATAACTACAGCCTCCCTCGCGTTCGCAAGTGTCACATTCGCAATGGCATATCGCCGATAGCGTTGCCGGTTGACGATAGCGTAGTAGCTGAAGGCTACCGACATTTACGCCAGTTACAGCTTACGGCCTAATTTGCTGCAGTTGTAGCAATAAATAGTCACCTAATTCCATACTGTTCGATGATTGGACAATGTTGCCCTTACCGTTTTGTCTACGTGCTGCGATATCGCTATAACGGGGAGTAAAACCTCGTTCGGTCGCGATCAATTCGCGGGCCTTCAGCCCATTGTATATGCTATTCCTGTTTATAGCGATGTTGTTAAACTATACCTATAGCTCGTGTAAAAGCGCGATGAATTATCGCCAAAAAATGGCTTAATTACGACATTCGACCTAGGATCCCCTCAAAGCTTTCACGAAAAAGCTCTATCACCATTCCAAAGAAGGTCGCGTTTGGCAAGCTAACACGGTAGGGGCATGTAGGGCGTTGGGAGCTTTCGAATGCTGTGCTTTGTGCCTTCTAACTCTATCTACTTCGTCTGCTGTGTCAATATTATCGAAATGGCCATAGTACGGTGGACCAGAGAAGTAGTTGTGAGCTCCAAACAGACTGTAGATAAGGCCGTTCCGGGTCCAGTCGCCCCCAGCAGCATACCACCTGCCCTGCCGGGTTATTTTACTTCAAAGGATCGGTCTTCAGCAGTAGCGAGGGCGTGAGCCGCAGGTTATACGCCTTGGCCAGCCGTACGGCGCGCGCGGAATCCTATAGAGGCCTTGGGGCCGCGAGAGCGCCGGCGTTCCACACGCCATTATTCAGCGCTACCTCGTTCGCCGCCGTGTTTCGAGAATGGCTGTGGGGCCTGAGAGAGCAGAGATGTTTTAATAGTACAGTTCTTATGTATAGTCCCGCGGCTACGGGCTAAGTCCGAATTTCATACCAGACGTTTATATTGTTATCGGTTAGAGTCCCGGTCAGACAGTTGCAATTTTTACGGTATGGCGTTTGCGCACATGACAGGATTCGCACTGGTGGAGAGGTTTTCGCTAAGTTCGGTATGCAAACTTAATAATTCGGCGACAGTGGTCGGATTGTTTTTTACTGGCCTCCAGCGTACAGTCAATGGCGCGGGCAGGTCCAAGGCGCCATGAGACGCCAGCCCAGGAACGATTCCTCAGCCTAACGTACATGATCACATAAAGATGATTGGAAGATCAGTGTCAGGTCTGGTGCGAAAGGAAACAATGCCTGCCGTATCAAAGAGAACGCGTGACAAATCCACAAGACTATATGACATAATATGTTAGGGTGCTTGTGTACAATATAAAATATTATAATATGGAGAAGAGAATGTGTAACAAAATTCACAACACAACGGCCAGGGAGACCTGGTCGTTTACTACGATGGGACACACTACAACTTCTACGTCAAGCGCACTGCGGCAGGGCCAAGAAGGGCAAGCGCGCGATTAAGAAGTTGTCGCCCTCAAAAGGCGCTAATCTGCAGATTTAGTGCGCAGTTTCCTGCGCGTTCGGTGTGGTTACGTACCGTACCCATCACTGCAGTATCAAGACGCAGATCTGTGCTGACTTCGTGGAGGAACTGTACAAGGTGATTAAAGTGTCGGACGTGTACAAGGAGGAGTATATGAACAAGAAGATAGTCGTTGTGTTGACAATGCACCTGCCCATCGTCAAACCGAGTCACGCGTACCGACCTCTCAAACAGAACACTTCTAATTGTAAAATATAGTTTAGATAGGAGGAGCACGAAAGGGTTAAAGTAGTAATAATTTCTAAATAGTCCGGTTGCGACGAACAGTTTTGATCTATGAAAACCCAAAGCATCTCTCTATAATTATCATTTAGGATCATTAGCATGTTGAAAGCAATAAAACCAGACAACGTCTGGTGATTTGTTGTACTTATATGTTGGTATTCTCTTAGGTGAAAGCTAAGGGGTGCCTGTGTGTTTTCGAAACGAAATAGAACAAGTACCGTATTGTATAGTAAAGTCAACTTCATGTGTAGCTAGCCCAGTCGAGATTTTACCGGACTGTGTTCTAGAGCGGGACTGGACTCGGCGAAAGGTGACCATATGTACATAATGACATTTGTTATAGCCCACTACGTAGCACTAGTATAAGACCAAGACCAAGACAAGGGCGAGTGAAACACACGTGACACACGACGTGGCATCAGAAAATTTGTGAACCCCCATGCAACTGCTCGATGGATGACGATTGGTGCAGATCAGCATAAAGTTGAGACGTCTACCACGGATCGCAGGGAATGCGCGGGTGTGGACGGATCGTACTCGGCGACCCTGTATAGCGAGAGAGAGAGAGAGAGAGAGAGAGAGAGAGAGAGAGAGAGAGAGAGAGAGAGAGAGAGAGAGAGAGAGGGTCTATAAGTTCACCCGCCAACCCATACGATCTACGTGATCGTTCAGAGCTGATCTTCAGGAAGTCAAACCCCTGGTCCACCATATCCTCTGAACGATAAAGGCGTTTTCCCGCCTCACGCATAACCCCTCATTCACCCATGCCGAACGTTCCGACGCTTGGTTGAGATAGTGACATAGCTCAAAATAAGATATCAATGTCACCCATGAAACAAAGATGGCTTGTCGTTGGGAAAAGCACATACTGAAACTAGCTGAAAAAATGCATACTGCAAGTCTTTCGTGTGCGAAACATCTACTCCCTCGTGGAACGACGTAGTCGCCTAACGCAAGTTAAACACGAGCAAACGCTAACTCGTTGTTGTGATTGTTACAGTTATCAAGGTATGCATTTAGTATACTACCGGACAAAGTTGATCCAACAGCGACGTAACCCAAAACTAATCGTTCTAAAAAATATTGTTTCCCCCCGCGGAAATCATAAACAATAAAGCGAGACCGCCATCCTGTGGGTCAGCGAGTCAGGACGAAGAAGCGATGTAACACCAACGTGAACCAGATACCACACTACCTGCGGCTAGATCTAGTAGGTATTTACTTGCGCTTGCTTTGGAATTGCCAAGTGAGCCCGGAATGTTGGCGAGGGGGCAGATGTGCATACTCTGACGTGAAAATAGACGATAGGATGCTTTAAGTGACTAGTGGAGTATACTTCGTCGTGAAATGTCGAGTAGCCACGTGGGACATCTCTCATATCCATCGGGCTGTAGGGCGTGAGCCGTCGAAAACGTGACCTAGGTGTAGTAATCTCCCAGCGCCGGCCCCCTAAGTTTGTTCATTTCATTGAAGCGCGCAATAGTCCGTGGAACATAGTTGGACCAGATTACGCTTTTGTTTAAGTTGGTAAGCTAATGTTTTATAATGCCACCATGCTCCAGTCTGATACAGCGTCTGATATACAAATTGGCCCGCAGGAAGTCCCTAACGATATCTGATATCGTCCAGGTATCGCTAGAGGCTCAGCCTTACAACAGTAGTCACTCCCCCAATTTCCCATTAACTTAAGTATCATTTTAGTCTGAAGAGAAATAGGGTCTGCCTTGAAACGATTCTGCGTGGTGCCAACCTAGATTTTGACGTCTGCATTACTATCTTTTTATCAGGTGTTTAATATTTTATAGAAGCGTTTGTTAACCGTAAGCAATAAATATCCAGCGATTTGGTCAAACAAACTACCGCATCAGCATTGGAAATGCTAATGTGCAATGATTGGGTCATTTTACCGTTGATGTGGGGTCTGTCTGTAACCTCTCTTACTTTTTTCAAGTACTCGACGCAACTTTAATCAGCTCATGGTGTCTTCTGAGCAGCAAAAACAATATCTTTCTGCTTGACTTCTATTGTAAAAAGCAAATAATTACTCTAAAAGAGCAGGTTTGTTGGGAATGTCGAAATATCTAAGTATAGCATTTTCGGGTACAGTGATTGTCGTACCGAGGTTCCAGTAGTGATGATGCAAAGATAGATGAATTGAACAGGGGGACTGACATTAGAATAACTTACTCATATATTCTTCAGATAATCTAGTTCCAGAAGAAGTTTACTTATTTAACTTAAACGCTCTCATAGTTTTAAACCTATACCCCCCCAAGCTGGTTGTGTCGCTACACTCAAGTTACCCATCTACATTTACAAAATAATAAATAAGAAACCACGTTATGTATCCACTAGCCCAGCTCGAAGCATCACTGAACGCGTCGAATTTCAGTAGGATCGCACTGGTTTTGTCCATAAATTCGGCAATGAGTTAGCTCATCTCTTCGTACTTAAACGATCGCTATGCTGTTGTCGCCTTTCACCTTTATTTCAGCATTTGCATTAGACTGTGCACGCCATGGTAGGAGAGGAAAAGAAACCGAAGGTCTAAAAAAAGGGTCACCAAGTGCCACCGCAACATCATACGTGACTATCACGAAACCAGCGACACACCGGCTACTCACCGAGCGGATACAATGCGCATGGCTGCGCTCATATACCATTAAACACGAGCGGTGCGGCGGGTTTATCAGATGAATCTCATTCGAAATGTTGTGATTTATATGGAGCATGGAAACATGAAGACCCTCAGTTTCATGGATGTTATCTACGGTTTAGCGCACCAAGGAAAAACTCTTTACGGCTTTGACATCAAGGTAGGATATGAGTTAAGCAGTGAGCCGTCTTGGAAAGGATAACTTATTTGGCTCTACATTAATAATGACAGGGAGCCGTTTTCATTCTTATCTTTAAATTAAATACAGTTCTATTATATAAAATAAAATGCACAGTAAACACACACAAACAAGCAGTGCTCTTACGAACTACGGTACCCCGGGGCGAGCCCGCCTGGCCGCGCGAATTATACGAACACCACCGTAACTCCGCCAATTCTTACCACTTTATGGTGCGTTTTAACAGTAGTTTATAACACGCTTATGAAGATCTGCATTGTGCTAACCCTCGCTTTATAGCAGACCACCCTAATTATGGCGATGCGCCAGATTTAAGTTTTCAGTTGTGCCAGTATTAATCGCCACTTGAAAGGGCTTATGGAACATCATGGAGAACCGCAAGCCAAGCGTCTCTGGCAAACCTCCCTCTCGAAAAAACAAAAAAATGTCAACCCGCTCCTGGTCTCCAATACGGCATCGGTATCTTGATGTTACACAAAATGTTGCCAATTGATGTGTCATGTGTAAATTTTGTCGCTTTTATTTTGCCGTTGGCGGGAAGCGAAAATGCACGCAGACCTACAGAACCTACACGTACCTTAACGCTGTATCGACCACAACCAAACTGTACACACTGAGAAGTGGAGTGAGTATCAATCACTTAGTGACGCTGGTAAAACTGAGTCCTTCAAGGGCCTTACACCGCGCAAAAACATCTGTCAGCCCATGTCGATGCAGAGTTTACACGCTTGAAATTTAATTTCCCTGTAACTATCACAGAAAGCCTTCTCGGCAGCATTTTCTTTAATAAAGATGCTGAAAATATGTCAATGGCGATTGCACTTTGAGCTTTAGACCCCATCCAAGATGAAATTACAGAGTTGTGATCAAGACCCTCATCCGATTTTAAGCTAGCACGTATAATGTCCAAATTGGAACGTCTCCTACTCGTATTCACGACTACATATGTGCTGCAGAGGCTATACGGAGCCGCTATGTGAAGCTAGATGTGGCGTACGTGCAGCTGGCCTCGGTGGCGTTGCTGGTGTTGGATAAAGCACTCATTTTCGCCAAAACACAAGCTAACAGATCGCTCGTCGGTCTGCGTCGCAAGTACGGCGAATGACACGCCTGAGTAGTTCGAAGGTGGTGAGCATGTCTTCCTTCCTGCCGAAGAGGATGAGATATCGCGCACACTGATCATCAGCAAGGGCAAAAGGGCAATAAAGCCTGCGGAACATCACGAGTTTGTATTATCCTCCAGTTTCGATGCACAGATCACGAGGCTGTTGACCATGCTGGTACCAGATGATGTCAAGGGATACAGAATATCCTGTAGGGCTCTCCTACGCCAAGAACCGATTGTAGAATGCTGTGCTCTTGTAGCCATAGCACAGCACACAGCAGGCATCATGGGTACTGTGATCCGAACATATCGAAGACGGTATAGTATTTTTAAGACAAAACCGACAGCCCCATCAATAGTTTTGCCAGCTGTTGCTCTCATTTCAGCCTCCTGCACTATGTTCCCCTCAGGGCTACTTGTACATGTTGCAAAGAGACAGGAACTGCAAGTGCGCGTGTACGTCGAGCAGACCTCAAGGCCCGGATCTGGTCGGATACTACTATGTGGCTGAGGGAGCTAAAAGAGTGGACGGATGATGATAGGGAGAAGCTAAAGGACAATTTCACTCTCTCTTTTACATCGCTTACCTGAAGCGCAACATGTTGAGCGCCAACGCGGTCCGAGGATCGATGTTCAGCAGGGCTTGATCCTAATGGCAATAGCCAACGCCGAAGAAAGACGCGCCGACGCAGGCACCGGCAACCAGTCACGAAAAGACGGGTTTGGCCGACGAAGCTGAAGAGAAGAGCGCCACCACTGCTCACGAAAGGGGCAGTGGCAACACTCGTGGTGACCAAGCAGAGGCTACCAGAGACACCGGAGGTGACGGCACGACAAGGATGCTGGCGCTGCGCTGGTGGAGGGGAAGGTAGGAGCGGCTCGAGGAGTCGCAGACCAAGATGGAGCAGTGGCTGGGAAATGAAGGCAAACGTGCGCGCGAGGTCGATCGCCCGATGACGCCGCCCATGCACTCCAGTCGCTTTGCGTCCAGACTCGGAAGCGACGCGAGGATGCATCTCAACTCGCTGGCAGGCTCTCCAAGTAGGCCACGTACGACGCCGCCGCGACGGCCTACTGCGGCGCCGCAGTACATTAGGCAGAAGCAGCCCGGCTACGAGATGCCGATGTCTGAGCTTCAACGTTTGTACGCGGCAGCGCAAGGTCATGGACCCGTTGGTCCACCTCCACAGCTCCAAGCGGCGTACCCACAACCTGGTGCCGCTGGTGTCCGGACCAGAATCAGAACGTCGGGGAAGTCCGGTATCCGGATGCACGACAAAAGAAGTTGGCGCTGAGGCCATTCGACGGGAAGGAAATCTACGTGGGGTTGTGGTCCGGTTTCCTAGAGTGGGGCCGAAGATTTAAACTGCGAGTGAACATCGTGCAATCGGCCTGCGGATTCGCATGACCGGAGGACATCAACGTCGGCCTATTGTGGCAGTACCTGTCGGGGACAGCTGGGAAGTACTATAATAAGCAGGTCGAGGTCTGGTGGGGACAATTGCCCACGCTCCAGTATATCATGGAAAGCATACCGGAAGCGTTCAAAACCAACATCACGCTTGCTCAGCCAATGAATCTATTCACGGTGCCGAAGGAAGGGAGACGCACGTGACCGGAACACTACATGTATTTAGTTGTTATATCAGAAGCGTGTTGTGGCGGAGCAGACTACTTTGAGCTGAACAACATCGTCCAGTACACGTCCGCGGACTTGCGTACTGTGCTAATGGTCAAGGTTGATGGTACGAGTACGGACTACCGTCAACACCGAAGAGTTGGCGCACTTCGCGCAGCCGTGGGAGTTTGAACCGCGAAGCACCATAACTTGGGGAAGGAGTAGGAGCGGAGAAGCGACTATATCACGAGTGCAACCAAGTGGGGAACTTGCGTGCTGTCTGTCCGAATCGCGACCGAGACAGTAAAAACAGAATCTGAACTCGTCCTCGCAGGAGACGAGAGGTCGGCCGAGGCCGACGGCGTGTGGATTCTGGATAGCGGATCCAGCAGGCACTTAGTCAGCGATGCGTCGTGACTGGAGGACGTCGAGGCATGCAACGACGTCTGCCTGCACCCAAACGGAGAGCCACGGAATGTGACGATGAAGGGTACTCTGCCGGTGAAGGTGACGGCGTGTGGTAATGCGCGAACGGTATCGTTGACGGACATGTACTACGCTGCGGGTGTGGCACACAACCTGATTTCGTATGGTAAATTGGACGAGAATGATTACACACTTGCTTACAAGGACGGGAAGCGTGTCATGGCCGCCAAAACTGATGGATCAGTGGCGCTCGACGTGGAGCTACATCGGAATGTACTGGTAGTGCTGGGATCAGTGGATAAAAGATGCGTTTTCACTTCCGAGGGATCATGACTGCACTGGACCAGGAGGCGAACACGTCCGAGGACGTGGCGAACGCAGTGCAGTAGGAGAGTTTGGTGGATTTTCACAAACGACTGAGACACCTGAGCTTTGACGCAGTGAAGCATTGGCGTGGGTTCCGAGCTCCGGTATCGAGCTTACGGACCACGCGCGCGTGAACTGTCTAACCTGTGCACAGGGAAACAAACAAAGAATCGTCAGTCTGTTGAGGACAGAGGGAAGCACTCTTCAATAGACAGGACCGGAGGCGTAATCTGCTCAGACCTGAAGGCCCAAGGGATCGACTGAACAGTCGGTACATGATCAATTTCGTAGATCACAAGAGCAATTGTTGCAGAGTCTTTCTTGCACGAACGAAGGACGTAGCGGCAAAACAGTTCGATCATTTTTTGTTGTTGAGTACTACGAGAGAAGTTCGACTGCAAGATACATGTGCTGCGTACAGACTCAGGCGGTGAGTACGAGTACGTGAATTTCTTCTGCAAGCGGACCGGGGTCGCGCCGCAGCGGAGCGAGGCACGCAACTAATCCAGCAACGGAAAAGCTGAAAGAATGTATGGTACCATTATGAATATGGCTCGGTGTATGATATTCGCATATGGTCTCCCACTGAGTTTCTGGTGTGACGCCGTACAATAAACGGCATACATACTGAGCCGCCCACCGACGAACTCGAACCCGGGACGTGCGTCACCGTTGAAGGTGTTGACGAAACAGACGCCATCGCTGGGCCAGATCTAGTGTTCGGGTCACCATGCACCATCTATCGGGATCCAAGGAACACGAACTTTTCCCAGCAAGCTCGGCAAGGAATGATAGTCGGAATCGGTGAAGAAACAAAGGGGTACAAGGTGTACCTACCGAAGGACCGCGTTGTGGTGCCGACACAACACGTAAAGAACATAGAGATGCTGGACAAGACACAAAACAAACAAGTGCAAAGGTTGTACCTGAGCAACGACAATGATGCAGCTGAGAAGGCGCCTGCGGGCAATACTGCAAGACCCGCCGAGGCGGGTAACCCTCGAAGCACTGCCGAGGCGGGGAACGCTGAAGAGACGCAGGTCACGTGTGGTTGCGCGAAGAGCGGTAAGAGACGTGGCAAGAAGTCAAAGAAGAAAAAGGGTTCGACGAAAGACCGACCAGGGACACGATCGACCGGAAAGCGCGCTGAGAACGAGGTGGACGAGTCCGCGGAGCGTGAGGAGACCGGGCAGGGCGTCGTGAACAACGTTTTCGACGAAAACCCGAGGCATTATCGCGAAGGTATGCGCAGTAAACACAAAACAGAAGTGGTTGGAGGCAATGGCGGAGAAGCTAAGAGCTCTGGAAGACAATGGTGTGTGGGATATCATGTGGATGCCGCGTGGCGTGCATGTGCTGCACACGAAGTGGGTCTATAATACCAAAAGGGACGCAAGGGGGCTAATTGAGCGCTTAAAAGCGCATTTGGTCGCTTGTGGGAATGAACAAGAGTTCGGCGTAAACTACGGGGTCACGTCGCGGCTGCCATCGAGATGTCCAGTGTGAAGATGATCCTCGTGTTGGCGAGGAAATGGAGAGTACCTGCCAAGCATGGAGACGTCCCGAATGCGTACGTTCAGACAGATAAGGAGACCGAACTCGGCTTCTTCCTCCGCGCGCCGCAGGGAATGAAGATACCGGCGGAGATCTTGGAAAGATCGGGAGTAACGAGCGAAGATGAGTTGGTTCTGGAGCTGAAGAAAGCATTGTATGGCCTGAAGTAGGCTGCCAGACTCTGGAGCAAGTTACTGCACAGAAAGCTCGTGGAGATTCGTTTCGTACAGAGTATCGTGGATATGTGCGTCTAATTCAGGAGGAGGGACGAAGTGCTCGTCGTAGTGGGCGTTTACGTGAACGATCTGCTCGTCACTGATACGGAGCAAGAAGTAGTGGACGCGTGTTTTGGGGAACTGGCATCGCTCTCCGTGAAGGGCCTGGGCCGAGCCCACAAATTCCTTGGTATACATGTAACATACGATGAGGACGAAGGTTACCACCTGGACCAGGAAATGACGATCGCGGACTTGCTCAAGGAGCATGGAATGGAATTTGCGCACAGTGTGCGAGCTCCGATTGGAGAAGAGTGGGGCCGCGTTGCTTCCAGTTGCCGTTTGCAAGGATGTGAACACCGTGTCGAAGTTGCAGTCCCTCGTCGGAAGTCTTTTGTAGATTGCTAGATGCCCACGGCCGGACATCGGGTTCGCTGTGCACAAGGCGCCGAGGCGCACCCACAGTCCGACCGTGTCCGATTGGAAACTGGGCAAGCGTATCGTAGGGTACTTGGCTGGAACGAAGCGTTTGCGTCTGCGGATGCGAGGAGACCGGGAGCGTGGAGAACCGATCAAAGTGACCGCGTTCAGCGACGCGGACTCCGCGGCGGATACGGAAGCCCGCAAGTCCGTGACCGGTGGATTTGTGACTGTGGATGGGATGGCAGTTTGCTGGTTTTGCGAGAAGCAAGAATGATCTTTGTCGACCGTGGAAGCCGAGTACACGGCAGCGTCCGTGATGGGTATTGATCTTGCAGACCCAGATCTCTTGAAAAATATGGTTGTGTCTTCTATGTGGCGGTGGATGTACCGACTTTCCCGCCGAAGCGGTCGTCACACAGCCCGTTGAGTATCTCAATTGCAATCTTCTTCTTGTGGTGCCTAGCGCGACGGCTGGGCGGGGCAGAAGTAGCCGCACAGAGCCAGCAGAAAAGCGGTGCGGTGGAGCCAGTGGTGAAGACATCGGCTCCTACCGATGTATGTTTAGCGAGATTGAGGAAAGTAGTGCACGAGACGACCGTTGTCGCTTGATATTGTAGCCGTCGTCGCACGAAGGAGTACCACTACACTCGTTAGGTAACAAATGATAAATGGTAACTACTCACTCGACAAGGATTCGGTCGCTAACACGCCCTCTGCGCTTAGCAAATACGAATTTGACTTTCAAGAGGAGTGTTATACGTGCACAGTGTGACCAGAACCCTGATCTGCGTCGAGATGAGATTAGTCCGGAGAATACCGGCGTCGCGACGTGTCATGCCATGCAGAACGGAACAAGGCAATATACATTTTTCCCGAGTGCCCAGTTGTGCAAGTGTGGTTCAGCGGGACATCTGACGTGTTGCCAACAATAACGCTGGAGGAAATTGGAGGTAGCACGGCTGACGCACACGACCACGAACGATTCCTACAGCGTACCGACGAAGCTATTGTTGGCCTTAGAAGCCAATAACGATCCGGTGATACTATCGCATCATATTTATACAGTGGCAGCCAGCCAGCCCACCAACTGCCAGATAGCCGGCCATCCTTACCAAACAAACTACACGACTCATACTTTGACCAATCATGCATCATATTTTAGTTCAATTTTGGGTAATAGATAAACACTAGCCAACATTTATTCCTGGGACCAGCAGCTTGTAAAAGGGAGGCAGCCACCGAGCGGAGATAGCTGAGGTCGGAACTTAATTGGCGCTTCCTAATCACCTGCCAAGAAACGCAGACAGAAAACACTACGCTATCAAGACAAAGAGTGACGTTCTGCGTGCACCAGAAGGTATGAACCAGCGCGAGATGACAAGAAGTCAAGCCCCCCCCCCTCGCTTGACCCTTAAGGATTGGCTTAAAACTAAAGAGGACATCCTCGCGTATTCAGGCAACGAGAAAACGCTACAGGACGCTCCGAGATCCTGCATTTGGCACAGGGCCGGTGACATTTATGCACGACAAGCGCAGGAACTGTGACGTATTAACAGGGGGGCTGGGGTTGTCCGCAGATTGGCTTCTAATTACGTGGAAGGTAAAAAAAAAAAGACACCACAACAATTTACGAGTCGCTACTTCGACTACTTCGCTGTTTTGATACCGGCATGGGCCCGTCCAGACTAAGTTGTTATGAATGACCTTGTTTCAACGATTTGATGCTGAACCAAAATGTACAAATTGTCTATGGAAAAATACGGTGGCAGCTGTATTTTGCTAAAATTTAGTGAAAAGTACGCTTCCACGATCGATTCTGGGGCAAATAATTCCCATGCATTGGCGACTCTTTTGATGATCCTCAATCTTTTGTCTGTAACCATTTTTTTTTCTTTACGTTTTTCGCCTGGTTGGAGTGGTGGGGGCCTTCCTATCAGTCGCATCGTTTTAAGCTTGCCCTTTGGCGACCCGATAATATCGGGCGGACACACTGGGCTTGAGTTCTTAGGAGCGCTTGCAGGGCATAATGCATATAATGCTTGACGATCGCCTCCGATTCGCCTGATCGAGAAAATTGACTAGCTGCCCAAAAGGTGTAAAGCGAGTAAAGAACGAAGATATAATTGCCACACAAAGCCGTGCTGCGCCCGAGGAATCTCTTAATTTCCAGTGCCAAAATGAACAGTAAGGACAACGGGATCTATGAATAGTCAAAGCCTAGAAACCCAGGCTCAACACGATTTGCTTTCATAATATAAAACATCATTTCACCAGTAGTACTTGATATTGTTGGCCATTCGCAAAAAGCAAGCGAGACCCTCGGTGCTGCGGCAAACAATATCACGCAATTGCGGTTGCATTGTAGATTCTAGAGCACTGGATAACTTCTGACAGGAGTACCGACACTGACGGTGGAGTACGCTGCCACTTAAAAAGAGGTTTTTCCATAGTATTACGCGCGACAATAATATACACCATGTATTCTGGTTGGTTGAAAATCGACATATCTGTACAAAGTTGATGCAAAACGTACAGCAACAACTCAATAAAGTACAAAATCGATTGTCATAATGTTAACTACTTGATTCATTAGTATATAAACATCCAAATGTTAGATGCTAATTGGTTAACATTGCTTTCATTAGCGCAATAATCATTCGCGATCGTGGTGGATTTGAAAAGTATGGCGGATATCACCGTCGTTGTCTGTAGCTCTATTGATTACTGTAAAACATAACATTAATACCACGTAACGATCGAGATGTGACTGTCAACAAATGCAATCTCTATTACGAACGAGGAGGGTTGACTTGGAGACGCTTGGACTAGCTCATGACGGCTTATATATTATGTCGCTGTAACTTTATTATCATTCCGGTCAAAAGCCTTCTCATGGCATAGCGTTCGCTAGACGGGCCCATGCCGGTATCAAAACAGCGAAGTAGTCGAAGTAGCGACTCGTAAATTGTTGTGGTGTCTTTTTTTTTTTTACCTTCCACGTAATTAGAAGCCAATCTGCGGACAACCCCAGCCCCCCTGTTAATACGTCACAGTTCCTGCGCTTGTCGTGCATAAATGTCACCGGCCCTGTGCCAAATGCAGGATCTCGGAGCGTCCTGTAGCGTTTTCTCGTTGCCTGAATACGCGAGGATGTCCTCTTTAGTTTTAAGCCAATCCTTAAGGGTCAAGCGAGGGGGGGGGGGGGGGCTTGACTTCTTGTCATCTCGCGCTGGTTCATACCTTCTGGTGCACGCAGAACGTCACTCTTTGTCTTGATAGCGTAGTGTTTTCTGTCTGCGTTTCTTGGCAGGTGATTAGGAAGCGCCAATTAAGTTCCGACCTCAGCTATCTCCGCTCGGTGGCTGCCTCCCTTTTACAAGCTGCTGGTCCCAGGAATAAATGTTGGCTAGTGTTTATCTATTACCCAAAATTGAACTAAAATATGATGCATGATTGGTCAAAGTATGAGTCGTGTAGTTTGTTTGGTAAGGATGGCCGGCTATCTGGCAGTTGGTGGGCTGGCTGGCTGCCACTGTATAAATATGATGCGATAGTATCACCGGATCGTTATTGGCTTTTCTAAGGCCAACAATAGCTTCGTCGGTACGCTGTAGGAATCGTTCGTGGTCGTGTGCGTCAGCCGTGCTACCTCCAATTTCCTCCAGCGTTATTGTTGGCAACACGTCAGATGTCCCGCTGAACCACACTTGCACAACTGGGCACTCGGGAAAAATGTATATTGCCTTGTTCCGTTCTGCATGGCATGACACGTCGCGACGCCGGTATTCTCCGGACTAATCTCATCTCGACGCAGATCAGGGTTCTGGTCACACTGTGCACGTATAACACTCCTCTTGAAAGTCAAATTCGTATTTGCTAAGCGCAGAGGGCGTGTTAGCGACCGAATCCTTGTCGAGTGAGTAGTTACCATTTATCATTTGTTACCTAACGAGTGTAGTGGTACTCCTTCGTGCACACGATAACGATGTGCACGAGCACGAAGGTGTGGTGCCAACTTCCGACACGTCTCGTCGGATAGTGCTGAGACGTAGCTCAGCAACTGCTTCGAGTCTGCATCACTCGTATACGCGGCCTTCACGTCGTAGATCAACGATGACGACGGAGCACTCACACTCTCGACGCCAATTCGATTGGCGTCGGCTGTCTTCACGGCATAATCCGGCCGACGTGACAATGCGTCGTCCACGACATTCAACCTTCCAGGTTTGTACTCAACCCGGAAGTCATACTCTGCGAAGAACGACAACCATCTCGCCATCCGTTGCGAGATGTGTGGCGATTTCACTGCAGTTCGCAGTGAAGCGTGGTCGGTGTAGACCACGAACGGTCCACTCCCAAGTAGATACACTCGGAACTTTGCGAGTGCATACTTCATGACAAGAAGCTCCTTGCTATGTAAGGGATAGTTACGCTCAGCTGGCTTCAGCTGATGCGACTGATAGTAGACCACATGATCACGACCCTCGTGATCGTGTTGCATCAACGCGCATCCGATCGCAAAGTCGGATGCGTCACACACGACGTGGAACGGACGATCTTGGTCAGCCACTGGCAAGATCGGCGCTTCGGTCAAGCCCTGCTTGACTGGATCGAAGTCCTGCTGACACTCAGCAGTCCACTTCCGCTCAGCTTCCTTCTTTAGAAACTACGACAGCGGGCGAATCTTGCCCGCGTAGTTCTCAATGTACTTGCACAAGTACGTTGCAAGCCCTAGGAACTGCCTCAGTTCCTTGACATTGAATAGCGTCGGCCATTCACTTATCACTCTCTACTGCTATACATCACAGTGGACAACAATGCGGATCGCATCGTCGTACCGAACGATTATGATCTGCGGATGCGGATCATGTACAAGAACCATGATGCCCCTACGAGGGCATCCTGGTCGTGAGAAGACATACATGCTTCTCACGCGTGACTTCTACTGGAATCACCAGTACAAGTGGGTGCGCAATTACGTACGTACTTGCGAGGTGTATCAACGCGTGAAGCCTGCTGCGTTTTTGCAGGCTCCGCTTCAATCACTTCCGACACCGTCGGAGTGTTGGCAGTCCATCTCTATGGACTTTGTCTTTAGTCTTCCGCCTGACAGTAAGCGGAGGACTGGTGTCGTGGTCTTTGTAGTCCGATTCAGCAAGATGGTGCATCTTGCTGCAGTACCGGCTGAAGTGACAGCCGTACAGACAGCACGACTGTTTGTAGACATGGTGTTCAAACACCATGGCATGCCGTTCGACATTATGTCGGACCGTGATCCACGCTTCACAGCGCGGTTCAGGCAAGAAGTGTTTACACTTCTTGGTACACAATTGTCGATGTCGACTGCGGACCATCCGCAGACGGACGGTCAGACCGAGCGCGTGAATCGCGTGCTCGGCAACCTGTTGAAGAGCTACGCCCACTCGTTCCAGCAATGGAGCGACTGTCTGCGGATGGCATAGTTTGCCATCAACAACTCGGTGCATGCCTCGACGGGACATACACCGTTCTACATGAATGCAATACGGCATCCACGCCTTCCGAGCATGGTCGGAATGGTGGCTTCCTCCTTAAGTGGGGGAGGATCTACGGTTGCATCCGAACAACCGCAGAAGAGCGCTGATACCGACACAGTATCAGCGATGACGACACGAAGACAAGCTGCGTCTCGTTCCGGGAACGAGACGACGGACAAGAACTACGGGTCTGTGTAGGGCACAGACACCACGACCAAGAACAACACGTTTGTGCAGGGCACAGATGGCGCACAGGTCGGGCCTGCTGCGGGGAAGAACGCCGTGCTGAACAAACCATTCAGCACGCAAGCAATGGACTTTGTCCAGCGCCGACAAGCCGTAATACGGTTTGTCTAGGACGCGATAGCAGCTTCTGTTGATAGACAGAAGCTGAACGCTGACCATGTTGGCAGGGGCAACACAAATGAATTCGAAAAGGGTTCATTAGTTCTGTTAGCTACTCAGAACCTGCCTAGACATGCAGTTTCGGATTTCGGAGCAAGTAAGCTTGCTTCGCGCTTCACCGGTCCGTTCACAGTGCTTGAGCGGCATGGCAACGCGTACACGTTGGACATACCGTCCAGCATGCGGCTCCACCCGACATTTTACGTCGGGCGGCTGAAGCCGTACACGCAACACGAGCCATCTAACCTTGATGGCTCGCAGAAGATGACGAAGCGGCGTGAGCCAGCTTCTCGAGCGCGGCAACACGGTTGCAATGCTTCACGACCTGCGTTCCAAGTTCCATTGGATGTTCGACGCAGCCTGCGCGACCTGCGCCTTCATATAGCGCAGCTCCTGCTGCAGCTGGACGAACTCCGCGCTCTGGAAATGTTACAGAGGGGCTACACACCCGTGTAAAGCACGGGAGTCACGGTCAACCTGTGGTTGACCGTACGAGGGGTATCTTTCCGCCCCCGCCGCCACCACTGCGCGATGCGCGCGGCTCGACTCGTTGGATAGTCGAGCGAATCGTGAGCTATGAAC
Organism: Phytophthora cactorum; assembly: GCA_016864655.1. Taxonomy (NCBI): domain Eukaryota; phylum Oomycota; class Peronosporomycetes; order Peronosporales; family Peronosporaceae; genus Phytophthora; species Phytophthora cactorum. Next base: position 123,951 of record NHQK01000028.1, read on the forward strand.
CCCCGAAGACGAACCGAGATCAGGCTCGTCTTCGTATTCGTTGGAGAGGATTTCCTCCCCATCGCGATACATGGGAACCGCGGGACGTCCTGATGGAAGACGTTCCGGAAATGGTGAGGGCGTACGAAGCCCAGAACGGAGTGCAGGCGTAACGCCTGCACGAGCGATGCGATCACCGCTGACACTCGGAGTGTCACGACGTTCATCACGACGTTCAAGTTGAACGCGGAGATCACGCAGCTGAGCAGGTCCACGCATAGTTGTGTACCCGGTGAGGTCTCGCTCGGAGAGACGCTCAGCTCTAGGGGGTCAGTGCGAACACGCAGTTTCAAAGGGAACTGCGCACGGAATACCCGCCTCCATAGCTTCATTATGGAGGCGATCGATCATGTGACGCCTCGAGAAAGTCTCGAAGCGACGTTGCGCCGCAGTGATGCGGGCGCGGTACGCTTTCGCGTCTTTGTTGAAGTTCTCAACAAAGGCGTTCCAAAATTGACAAAGTGCCATACACTCGGGCACTTTGCTTTTGCGCGAAATCTTCTTCGACGTATGCCATCGAAGCCCATGGATGAGTCCGATGTAGTAGTCGCGCCTTTGATTCGTCATCGGATCAAAGTGCTGCACTGCAGCCTCAGCGTCATCAATGATGGTGCTGCACACGTACAGCGGGATATGGTTCGGTGGCGAAGTCGCACCAAACCTGGAAGCAATCTCGGATGCGCTTGGCATCCACGTATCGCGTTCTGTAGGGACAGAACGCGGAGAAGAAGGCGTAAGCGGCGTTGGTGCCTTCTCTTCTTCATCATTACAAGAGTGCTTCGAACTTGAAGCGCTCGGATCATCTTCACGGGGTCGACGCGACCCTGTGACCGGCTCATGCGCGACTGCGGCCGAGTCGGAGTCGGCTGCTGAGGATGGGACTTCCCCGTCCTCCATGGGGACATCACTGATGTCCGACCCATAATCGGTAGGCATGCTACCAACACCAACGAGCCCTCAAGGATCGTCTCCGGGGCAGCAGCCTTATCCTCCACGCGCTTCTTGTACTGTAGCGCGTGGTATTCGTCGACAGAGAGCCTAGACTCTGTCGTGAAGGTGCTTGCTTGCGCAGGCACGGACGTAGCAGAGTCTGCACAAGCAGACTCTTGCGCTGGCGTCTTCGTTCGCGAGCTCATTGCGGAATGAGCTCGAATTTCCCGGAGAGTTGACGGCCTCGTCAATTCTTTGATTGACCTGTTAAGACTAGCACGTCTTATCTTAACGGGGGGGGGGGGGGGGTCAAATTCTACTGTCTCCTATTCTAGGAATAGGGCTAGTTGTCCAAATTAAATAAATATTTAAGAAATACTTTCCAGACTTTAAATTTGTATCGATTTATTCCGATTTTGTCGCTTGTTCCGACCAATTTGTGTCAGAATGCAATGCCTACCCCTAACTAATATAATTGGTCAACTTAGAGTCTTCCTCTGATTAGTAAAGCGGATATCAGCTTTGTTCTACATTAACTAAATTCAGTATTTTAGATTTCTGTGCACGAACAAAGTACCTCTGGACCCCTACTAACCTTGGAGTTTACATACACGGAAGGCGTTCTTTATTGAAGCAAATTACTGTAGTAAGGAAAGGTTGCGGTGTCGCACAGTTCATAGCTACAGATGTGCTGCCCCTGCCATTGGCAAGCTGCCAACCGCATACACAACACGGATAAGTATCCTTGACGTCCAGAAAGCAACAGCCAGTTTTCACACACCTCATCTTTGCGATAGTTTCGACTGAAATCGAGGAGAACAAAGGCTAGCGTCAAAGATCCAAGATCGCACCACCCTTCCGGAAATTAGCACTACTAGTACTAAATATCGCTTTTAAGATAATTAAAATTATTGGTACTTAATTTTTTTCGGTTTCAGACCCGAAAAACCCACTACCCAAAATACCCATTTACAACAATGTATTAATACTAACGCCCTTAGAACGAGAGACTATGGCGACAGATGACGAGTACGAGATGGTCCCGCGCGTGGAGCGTATCGAGCAGCAGATCCCGGCAGAATGGAGTGAGTTCACTGGGAAACCCATGCAGATGACGTACTACGTCACCAAGGTGAACACGTTTCGAGAAAACCCAGATCTGCTACCCCCAAGTGATTCCTTTACCACTTGGGCCACCCTGCAACTGCGCAGAGAGATAGCGGAGTACGTATAATTGCTCGAGATCTTCTATGTAGTAGTGGGGGGGGGGTATCGTTATTTAACAGGAGCAACTGTAACTTTCGCAGCGAAGGTAGATATCTGAGTGATGCTGATCTGAAGAGTATCATACGCCAGGAGTGGCGCACGGACCTCACACGCAATATCTTAGCGACTCGGTTGAATCGGCATGGCAGCAAGGATGGACCAGTGGTGCGGCGGTCACCAAGTGGCGCTCTCTACGTCGCTCCACAACCTGCACAACCGTCGCGCTGTTATGCCTCAACTCTGGACACCTTAAAGTTCGTGCTGGACGCTATCGCAACCCCAGAAACGTGTAAGAAGGCAGCCACCTCCAAATAATAACATCCCAGCTCATTCAAGTACTCAATGGTCCTTCTTTTCTCATCCTCGTGCCCAGCTCTCGTACTCCGGCTACGGCGTTCAACGTCGGCAAAAGGGCAACATAATGACCATAATTCTTCGAATAACTTAATTAAGTATTATGAATACACATTCGCTTTTTTTTTTTAAAAAATGTTGCCCAAACACGAAACGACGCGATCCGTCAAATCTGCGGCGGGCAGGCGTGCTAAAGCGCCGTCCAAATCTTGGCGCTCGGAATGGGTTAGATTTTCTGAGTGGATTGCTACGAATTCCCTCCTGTTTGGAGTGGACGATGGTGGCGACTAGCTTCCACGATGCTTCCTCAAACGCGGCGTCCGTCGTGATGGTTCGGGGCTCCGCACACACTGACGACGAGAAAGAGTATGGTGAGGTACGACTCTATCCGACTCGGATGCGCTTCGTGACCGGTGTAGCTCAAGCTTACGAGGACGATTTTCCGTTTGAACTCAGTCATTTGGTACGCTACCGCTTGGGACGCGTGACTAGGGAGACTGCACGACTGAGTTTCTGGCCTCTGCTGAGCAGGTGAAGGAGACGGAGTTTGAAATCGCTATCAACCAGATTAACAACACGATGCAGGACTACTGGCCGTGTTTCTTCTGCATTTGCTGCGGATACGGTTGCTGCCCTTGCACCCTGGGCCTCTCCCTCTTTTGTCCCAACTTTTGCATCAGGGATGTACGTTGCTGCGTTTTGTGTGAGCTATAATACCAAGTGGGTCGCTCTTACTGTTGTTTGTGTTGTTCTGCAGGCCGAACAGTATGTGTGTGCACTTCTAACAAGAATAAACAAGCGCCTTTGTTTTGAGCGAGCTGGTATCGAGTGGGAGTTAGTTCGAACTTGTGGCAAGTCCTGGGTAAGTAAGCAGCTCGAGGTGAGAGTTCCGTGGTACATGTTTTCAAAACTTAAGCTTCTCCTTGCTGCAGATCCAGATCACGTACCCACTTGCGCCAAAGAAGCCGCCGCTGGTACGATTGTCCAGCTCTTGATTCTAAGCCATGGTTGTAAGTCTCACTTCTCGTCACCTGGCCAGGTCACATACCAAAACGGTATACTGCCGTCGTCGCCGCTCGTGTCACCGAACCGAAACCACACAGACAGTCAGCAAACAGCCTCTATTAGCTCTTCGGTGCTGTCCGCTGCAACCCCACTTGTTTCATAAAAACACACACACAAGCAATGTTCGTGACTTGGTGCTCCGTGGTGTATTCCGTTGTTAGTCTATCAGTTGCATTTTCAATTAATGCGTCTGCACTCGCGTCAGCAATGCGCTCAAAATCCCTCGACATGACAAAGTTCCGGTCGCTCTGCCTTGCACAGGCATCAATCTAATAACTAGCCACCTCCGCATTATCCTAGGTTTGACTACTGCAGTCCTCCTTGCATATCTATCTACCCGTCCTCATCGTCCAAAGGCCAAAACGGACAGCTGGTAGAGTTAGTAGTAGTAGTACGCTGTCCACTCCAATTACGTCACCACCCTTGGCTGGTACTTGAAGTACATCGCAGTTGGCACCAACTAAATTACTGGATGGTGAGGAAGCCGCGCAGTGTGTTACGGAACTGGCCGAGCCTCTGCGTGAACTTGTCGCGGTTGGCAGCTTCTAGGTTGGGGCGAACGTCTGCGAACAGCGCGGCAAACGCCTCCTCGATCTGTGCGCGATTCTCGGGTGGCTGCGAAGAGCTCAACTGTTGTTGGTAGTTGGTAAGTGCTTCTTCGCTGCAAAGCGTAAGACTCAGGATCGGCCGTGAAAGCGCCCACTGCGAATTCGCCTCGCCGTACACTAGAATGTCCAGCAACGCCGCCAGAAGTGTTGACCACATGTTGGGCGAAGCTTGCACGTGTGCACGTAGAGCATGCTTCACGGGGGTATCGCGTTTCTTCTTCCTCTCCTGGAAATACAAGGACGCTAGGTGGTCGACTGCCGTCGCACACTGAGCAGCAATAGCCAGGTCGTACGAGTTCATACCTTCGTGCAGTGACTGCACGAGCTGCCGGAAGATGCCGTCCTCCAGCGCCACGACCGATGCTAACTGATTGCGGAACAGTATCTCCAGGAAGAAGAAATAAGCATTCTTCACCTTCGGGTAGTGCATCAAGTCCTCGTGAGGGATAGATAGGACGAGCTGCAGCGCGATCTCTAGGGCGTTCTCCAGCGACTTGTCATTGTACAGCTGGAACACGCCGAAATTCACGTAGTTCCCGCCCAACGCACGGTACAGAATACCCAGACACAGCGCCACGCCCTTATACTTATCGCCGTATGGGTTCTTCCCTGCCGGCACTGGTTGTATCCGCCGTCCATACGCCACCACAACGCTGCTGAGCTCGCGGAACAGCAAGATGCCACTGGCTGAGCTCTGATCAAATGTCACACGCTGAGCCTTGTTGTATGCCAGCTCCTGCAAGAACTTGAGCAGAGCTGTGGTCACAGCCGGGTGGTCGTACAGCTCATCGGCAGCGCGAACGAATACCGGGAAGTACGCAGGATACAGCAGGTCGAAGATGCAACTGTAAGTGCGTCGGTTGTGCGTCTGCTGGATAATCCCTCGCAGATCACGACACACACCAATTACAGCCTCGCGAACCTCGGGCACCCGATAGTTCGGAGTCTGCAGGAGCTGGTTCAACACGTTCTCGATAGGCTCCATGAATCGTTCGAACCGCTCTGAAGACTCATCGAACGCAGTCGTGAAAATAAGCCGCGCGATAGTCGAGTGGAACGTCGTCCGGTGCCGCGTATTAGCGGGGACCGCCAGGAATGGGAACTCTTCCGCCGTGTGATTCCCGATAAGGTACTGCACGGTTTCCAGCCCAAGCAGCAGCTTGCCTGAGGAGTATCCAGATGCAACCTCGAAGAAAAGCGCCAGAGTCTTGCTAATAACCACCTCGGTCTCCCCCCAAAATTTGAGATTGTTGCCCACTTTCGTTACCATCATGTTCACGACGACTGTGTGGTCGCCCAGTCCTAGCCGCTCGAACATGCGCAAATATGCTTTGTGCTTAGAGGACATGGCACTTTCGCTAGGAGCCATAATAGGCGATGAGGCCGACCCGGCCGACGCAGGCTGCATGGAGGACGACGGCGTAGGGGCCGACGGCATGCCATGCTGCTCGCCAATGTAACTCTTGCGGAAGCTGCTAAAGTAGTATAGCAACGATAACTCAAAGTGCACGCTAGGCTTCGTCTGGCCGCCCGACGCGATGATCCGATGCTCTGTCAGCTGCATCGCGCGAAATACTCGTTGGGAGAGGTCCGCATCTACTAGCTCGTCGCCCTCCGTCGCCGTCGAGGAGTAAGTTTGGCCGCCGATAATGGCGCCAATAGCATAGACAAGCCAAGCTGCCTGGTTCTCCATGCTCTGCAATTGCTGTTGCTGCTGCGGCGGGATCGCTGCCCCACCATTTTGGTCCAAGATACTGCAGGCTTCGGCATATTGATTCAGAATTGGGTCCAATACCGATACGATGTACTCCCCCGTCTGACGGTAGTTGAAGTGGCATAGCGTCGGCAGCTTCTCTAGCTGCTCGTACAGCCCACCTTCGTCGTCCAGCGGGCTGTCCAGGGTATCGTCAAGAGCGCATTGCTCGGCTGAATCAAGACGCGACTGCAAATATGCCTGAATCACCTGAGGGACGCGTGTGTCCAAGAAGTTAATAGCCCCCGAGTTCGGAGAGCCTGGCACGGAGTCTGCGCGCACGTACGGCAATGCAGCCACAAGTCGCGCCCACAACGCCAGTAAGTAGTGCGTCGAGTTTGCGGACCATTGCCACTGGCGGAAAGACTTGATCGTAAAATCGGGCGTGAGGTCCATCCACTCCTGGAAACACTCTGTCTTCATGAGCTCCGAGAGCTGGTAGTTCGATTTCAGTCGCCCAATCAAGCGGCAGAACTCGTGGTAGTTTTGCTGGTCCGAGAGTCCTTCCTGTGCGCGCAAGATGGCGCAGATTCCTTTCAGCATGTGGGCAAGGTACACACTGCGCTCTTTGTCCGGCGAAAAGAGGTTACGACGCACTGATGCAAACAGCATGAGCGCCTCGAGGCACTTGGACGTGTTTGGCGGGTTGGTTGCCTTGTAAAAGTCAAAAAGCAACTGCAACGTGTCCGGGTCTTGAATAACCGAGCGCCACGATGTGGGAATCTGCAGCGAACCTGTCTCCTCGGACGATTCGTCCGGGTTGGTGCCGATAAAATCGAACGACAGGCACTTGATGAGCAGCGATAGCGCCTGGTCGCCCATCCTGGCTTCCTGCTGTGGCGTGGCACCTCGAATATTGTGCATCTGGAGCTGCTTAATGGAGGTTAGTGCCACCTGGAAGATCCGGAAGAGCGAATCTTCTCGAAAAGATACAGCGATCTTGCGGTGGAACGTGATGTTGCGTCCTGCCACGGGTAAATTCATCTCTGTGACGAGTTCACTCAAGATCTGCAGACCGATGACGCAGTGGTCCACTGTGGCCTGCAGGAACTTGGTCACCTCGGCCACGATCTCGCGGTGCTGCTCGTCGTCGAACCAGCCGTACTTGGTGAGGCGGCAGACCATCTGGATCAGTGATGTGGTCACGAACTTCTCCAGTGTTGGTCCTTTCTGAGCCAAGTAGCCTAGAACATAATTACCTAGAAGCGGCAGCAGGAGAAAATAATGATAATAAGTTAGTATTGAAGTAGTGCAACATGGGGTTGTAACATTGGTTGTTGACGACGTACGGATATCAACTCGCTGCGGTGTGGTAAAATTGTTCCAGTGCGAGGTGATGAGCTTGGTGAGGCTGGTGCTGGCCACGAGCAACGCGTAGGGAGACGACGAATTGTCCAGCACGTACTGACACTGCGGAATGTACTCGGCTGAGCTCTGCAGGATAAGCACAGCCTGCTGCGCGTGCGCGCGCTCCGCCTCGTTGCCGCTCTCGTAAAGCACGCGGCACAGCGTCTCCAGCTCGCGCAGCTGATTGGCGTCCATTGCTGCAAGTTGGCTCCAAAGGGCAAGACTGCAGGCTGGGGTTTCCCCTCGCTTTGGCTTCTCTCCGCTGGTCTCTTCGCCTTTTTGGCTCAGCACAGAGGGGGGATTAGATTGTAGCAGGACCCGAAAAAAAGAGTGGACCACACTATTTTGGAAAGTCAATAGTCAATACACGACATTTTTTTTATTTATTTATGAATGTTGGCTTGTTCTCAATTTTTAGAATTGCTTTACTCAATTTGTTTGAATTGGTTGGTGAATATTTCACAAAGCTGGCAACTTTTAGCTTTTAAAATACAGCAAATCAGTATTTTAAATGTTAGCAAACTGCCACTTTAATACAGCAAATCAGTATTTTAAATGTTTGCAAATTGCCACTTTAATACAGCAAATCAGTATTTTGTTAAAAACTATTTGTTAAAAGAAGCAATTCATATCCTTAGCCAATCTGCCGGTTTACAGCTAGTAAGGAAAACCATGTTGTTTTACTTTACAGTCATTTTTTCTAAAACTGCTGGCAAAATCCAACTACGTAGAAAAGCTTTCGATGTTACTTTATATGCGGTCCAAATTGGACCAATTGGTTGGCGACAACTCTAATGAACTTGTTCTCGGGGAATGGTAGACACAGCCCAGCAACATACTGATACTGAGTACGTTACTGTTATCGCTTCAGCTGGTATTGCCCTTAACATGTTTCATCCCTACTCGTCACCGTACACTAGAATATTGTATTGTCCGACCACTGATTCGAGGTCCCGCTCATCTCGCTCTTCGTGTACGACCTGTTCGAGCTTCTAAATAAGGGTGCCACGTATCTGCAAGTCTCTGTCACGCTGGCTTATCGTATCATGAGTACGCGAATAACATAATGCCAGTAGTGTGACGGGCTAACAGGCCGTTACCGACGTACACTAGCAAACTGGGGAGAATGAAGTAAATTGAACTCTGAGTATTAATTGCCAAGACGGTCTCGACACTCGAGACCGTCCCAGCCAATGGCTAATACGTAAAGGGATCTGATTGGCCACCGTGGTTGCACGGTGATGACCATGTGACAGAGGTCCGTCACATTATCCCCTACTCAGGATGAGACACACATACGAAGAAGAATCTTGGAGGCGAACGCGTTGGTCGACTGGCACGTCAGTTGGCATTTCGAGTTTGGAGGCGTAGGAGACGACAGCAGCAACAACAATAGCAGCATGGACGCGGAGCAAGCACCCGCGGCGAACCCGGACCAACTCTCGTACGAAGAGACCCTTGAGAGGTGGGCACTGTATGACTACAGCGCCTTCGAGAGCCCGAGGAGCCACGACGAAATGCGCGACTTGTTTCAGTGGTGGAGAGCGACTCGTAGCAAGCCCGTCACGGTGGGTGGCACCGTGACCCCAAGGTCGCTTGACAGAGCTTGGACTGCCTTCGTCGAGCGCTGGAACACGGAAACCGGCGCTGGGTTTGTGCGGATATTGGAGAGACGGGAAGCGACACACAAGCACTTGTCGCTTGGAGCCCTGGCACGACGCGTCTGCGAGCTGTCGTGGGAAGCAGACCGGATGTGCTGCTTCGTACATCACTGGGAGGGCTGCGCAAGCTGTCGCGGGTATGGAGCTGCGCGACCCGACACCAGAGAGTGGGAACGTATCCGTGCCGAGACGCTGCTGTCCGATACCGAGCGAGAAGTGATCAGTCGATACGAGCAGGCGCTTCAAGCTTCTTCGCGCGCACGCGGCGCTAGGCACGGTGCGCCACCGCGCCGCGTGGAAAACCTGCCCCCGACACGAGGCTTGCCTCATACACCGCCACCGTCGGCCACAAGCATCGCGCGGGGCTCCCAGCTATCAGGCATGGGACCCAGTCAGCGCACGAGATATTCACGATGTGGAGGAACGTCGCTGTCGCGGTGATGGACGCCGCGACCCTGTGGTGGAACAGCGCGAATATCGTCGTGTTGAAGGATCGCCTCCACGATATATCGCGCTTTACCAGCGCGATCCACGAGAGGAGCGGGGCCGTCACGCTGGAATGGTGGACCAAGGCCACAGGGAGGAAGCTGTGACCGCGCAGCTTCTGGATCATCTTGCCCAGCGCTTGGACCGGGTGGAGCATGAAAAAGCTGAGCTGCGTCGCCGAGTACAGCAGCAGGAAGGGACGGCGCGTCGCGAGCCGCCGCGGGGGGATCCAAAGAACGCTGGTGCGTGGCACCAGCGTCACTAGGGATAACGGCTGGGTGATATCGACGCAGGCGGACCATGTAGAACGAAGGGTAAAGTCGAATAGTTGAAGGTAGTTGCAGCGTATAAGCATCTCCCAATACCTTTGTTACCTTGAACGGCCCAATGTATCGAGGCGCGAGCTTGCCCGTGATCAGTCTCGAGTCACTGCCGGAGGTGGTGGCAAATTTTTGTGCTCGAAGCACAGGAGGGCTAGGAGGGGGTTCCGCCACCAGAGAACCAGCACTCCTTCCACGGCCAGTAGGGCGCCCCGCACCTACTGGTTGTCGCCGGTTTTTGCTTGACCAGCAACGGCGACGTCGTTCTCGATCGTGACGTTCGCCACCACGGGAGCTGGAGCGCGGCACACTGCCGCGCGATGGCCATGTTTCTTACAGCGGAAGCATCTCATCGGGCGCGAACCGCGCGGTGAAGAGCGCTGTTGTGGATTGGATGACGTCGCCCCGCGATGTACGTTGTATTGCCGAATGGCATTGATCTCCATCGGTTCCGGCTCCGGTTCCGACGCCGGAGCCCGAGAGACGTCGAAAGTTTGCGACGCCATCACGCTGTAGTCTTCACGAAGCGCGACTTCGAAAGCCTCTTCTAGCGTGGGTGGAGTCTTCCGCGTCAAGTAGAAGCGCTGGTATCCAGCGTTCATGCCCGAGATGAAGACATGGACCTGCGTCGCCATGTCCACCGGATGCGTCGTGATGCACGATATGAGGTGCCGTGCACGCTGGATGTACTCGAGCATGGACATGCGTCCCTGCTTCAGCGGCAGGAAAACCGAGCGTTGGACTCGCTCGTCTTGGGGCGGCTCGAACGCGAGTCGCAAGTCTGCCTTCATGGCCGACATGGTCGGGAAGCAGGAAGCGTCGGCAACGAGTTTGCCGATCGCCCATTCCTTCGCCTTCCCCGTCAACTTGGAGAGCAGGAAGTGCGTACGCGCGAGATCGGTAGACAGCTGCCTAGCCTCGATGGCGATGTCCACTTCACAGAACCACCGGTTCAAGTGAAGGCGACCGTCGTCTTCGCCGCTGTACCTCGAGACATCGAGCTCAACGATGTCGGTCTTGTTCTTGGCCGGCGTGAGAGTCGACACCCGCCGACGAAGGTCGGCGAGTTCACGCGCCATAAACTCCTGGGCGGCCAGGCGTTGTTGATCTTCCGTGCCGCCGGTGAGCAACGTCTGGATGACGGCTTCGCCGGACGCTGCGGCGAGGCGGTGTTTTTTTAGCGCCTCCCACTCAATCGATGACAGATGAGGAAAGCTGCTGTGCTCGAGGGAAGTACTGGTTGCCTTGGACGCGTCGCTCGTCGCCGTGTCGTTCATCCTGGTCGTTGGACGGATTACGAAGTGCTACCAGGTGTAACGGGCTAACAGGCCGTTACCGACGTACACTAGCAAACTGGGAAGAATGAAGTAAATTGAACTCTGAGTGTTAATTGCCAAGACGGTCTCGACACGAGAGACCGTCCCAGCCAATGGCTAATACATAAAGGGATCTGATTGGCCACCGTGGTTGCACGGTGACGACCATGTGACAGAGGCCCGTCACAAGCAGTACTTGTTGGTTGGGCACTTGTGCGCGAGAAGGTAAGAGTGAGAGTGAGAAATATATTCCGAGGAGTTTTAGCTGGATTCACATGCACACTACACAAAAACCGAAAAGACAGCGCTCAGACTCGATCCGATCGGTCCCAATAGTGAAATCAAGTCAAAATCACATGTCGACTCGACACTTCCGTAAAGGCCCGCGAGGATATGGCTTGCGATCAACTTGCCGTAGGCTAGCTTTTACATCAACGCCCAACACTTCTCCCTAGAGCCTCGGGGTTCCTGGATCATTCGATGCCGTCGAGTCCGATCTTCTCCCTTAGCTCCTTCATTCGTGGCGACGGCAGCGCTTTCGTTAGCAGGTCCGCGAGCATGTCCTCGCTAGCGACGTACTTTGGCACCACGACGCCCTTGTTGGCACAGTCTTGAATAAATTTGAGCTTGATATCGACGTGCTTTGCCTTGGCTGAGTTGGTCTAGCTTCGAACCTGTACGATCGCGACCTGATTGTCCATCAACATGTCCTTAGGCAGCTGGATGGCGGTGCTCAACTCGCTCAGTAGCTCTTTCTGCCCTAGTAGTCCCTGTCCACCAACCGTCGCCGCGACGTACTCCGTCTCGGTTGTCCAAAGCACCACGGAACTTTGCTTCTTGCACTGCCACGAAACCGTCATCCCGTTCAATTGCACGACCGCCGCGCTCACAGACTTTCGGTTGTCCTAGTCGGCCGCAAAGTCGACGTCTGTATAAGAGTGCAGTCGAAGCGGTAGTTCCTCCTCCATGCCGTCGCCCGACATGACCAACTTGGGAGATCGGGTGCCACTCAGGTATCTGGCGATTCGCGTAGCAAGCTTCCAATGAGTCCGTCATCGTTGGTGCATGCGCTCGTCGTGTTGCACAGTGCACAGCGAACATATCCGATCGAGTGCACCTCGCAATCCACAGCAAGCTGCCCACTAGCGACTGAAAGCTAGCCACCGTCAGCTCCGTTGGTGTCATCTCTTTGGTCGCATGCGGAAGTAGATCGGCCACATCGGTCTCTGCCGGATCTTCCCCTCCGATCGGCGCTCGCACCGAGTTTGCCTTCGCCAAACCAAACTTGGTGAGCATCTCCACGATCGCAGCCTCTTGGCCAAACTTGTAGCCACTCTGGCCATCGTACTGCACGCTCATTCCAAGAAAATGGCTAGTAACACTGAGGCCTTTGAGCTCCAAACCACCCATTTCAACGAAAAACGGAGAAACGCTGCCCTTGTCCGTTCCAGTGACCAGTAAGTCGTCTACGTACGTTCCAACGACCGTCATTCCACCACTGTCGGCAGCTAAGTACAAGCACACGTTCGTAACGAACTGGATGAATCCAATCATGACAAGTACATGGTGTAGGTGCTCGTGCCAGAGGCGTCCGACCTGCTTCAGACCGTACAGGCTTTGACCGAGTAGCAGCCCAACTTCGTCCACGCTCTCGGCTCCCTGTGCCGTGATCTCCTCCTCAGTGCTGACCAGGCCCTCCGGAACAAACAGCAAGATCTCGACGCCCTCCTCCGTTGTCGCCTTAACGTACGCGTTTGGTACGTCGCCGTATCTGGAAGGAACTCCCCCATACGTACGCTACGACGAAAATATACTTGACACTGGTCATCGTAATCACAGCCGCGAACACGATGAAGAAGTTAATACCGAACTTTTGTTCGTGGCCACAGGCAACTAGTCGAGCCTTGTACCGCTCGATCATCCCGTGCCCGTTCGCTGCTTCTTGTACACAAACTTGATATGAAAACGCACGATACCAGCGTCACACTTGACCAGCTTCCACGTGTTGTTGGCCTGTAGAGCAGCAAGTTCTTCCTGTTCAGCAGCCGCCCACAGCGCACTCTCGGCGCATTTTTGCGCCTGCCTGTAGTTCTTCGGCTCCGGGTCGTCTGCGTGCGAATTCGATACCTCCGCGTCGGAGACAGTCAAAGCGACAGGTCCACTCGCTCACCTCCACGTCTCCGTCGGCCTCAGCACAGTGGCGTGACTTGCGGCGTGGTCGACGAGATCTGCGAGGTGCAGGGCGTGCTGCCGGTGGTGCTGACGTCGTAGGCGTTTGAACTGTTGGTGTCTTCTCGTCCGGTTTCTCCTCCAAAGCGCAGATTTTTTGCGCATGGCCCGTAACGATCACCTTGTTCTCCGACGGTACACCTTGTACCCTTTGTTCGATTTATCCTACCAACAATAACACCCTCACACGCCCGCTTGTTCATTGCACGTTTACCAGGGTAGCGAAACACAGCGCACTTGGATCCGAACACAACGATATGTCGAAGGTTAGACGCTTGTCCTGTCAACACTTTGAGTGACGATTTTTGATCCTCATTGGCTCGAGACGAGCTCCAGTTTAGCACGTACATGCCGTACTCGCCCGCGTCTCCCCAGAAGCTGAGTGGCAATCCTGCACCAAACACCATGCAGCGAGCCAAGTTAAGAATCGTGCGGTGCATGAGCTCCGCTTTGCCGTTCGCAGCTTGGTTCGACCTCAGACACCTGTCGGGTTACCCCGTTTTCCTTGCAAAAGAGATCCACGTTTCTATACTCTTCTCCGCCGCCCGTGCATGCGACACCCAAATCGTTTTATAAATTTGAAGACTATGTTGCAAGAAAATGCTGATTCTGTCGACGTATCTATTCCAGAAAAAATACTCCAGATAGTGCGACAAATGTGGCAACGTTGTACAACTAGCATGAGTTGTGTCATCGCGGAACATAGGCTGTCTCAAGCGCATCGTTCTTGGTCATCAAGCAATGTATATATTAGTTCAGATATGAAGTTGGCAATTTACCCAATACTCGAGAAGGAGGGCCTTTCTACGAGTAATAGCTATTACTTGTTTTAAACGAATCAGGAACGTGGTCTCTGTTTTTGCCCGGTGGTGCTCTCGTGATCGCACTTATGTTTCTGAATGACCCTCACTCTGACCCCCACAGTGCCTTCGCCGATAAGTATTATACGTGCAAGACTACACTATAGACTGAGCGCCAAGTTCCTATGAGCCCCATCTTTTTCGCTGTAACTCGGTCAGTTTTAGGAGTTGGTCCACGCTATTTAGATATGTTGTTCGCACTGTTAAAAACATAGAAAGTTTGTGTTCACGTCCAATAAAGAGCGATGTAAAATGGCTCTGCCATACAAGTGACCACTATCGACATTGAGACGAATATCATATATATATAATGGTGGGTCCATCACCCCGAGTTTTAGTATGGGGAAATTTTACAGTAGCCCCCGAAAAAAACTGCCAGGCTTTTCCGGACTACCCATTGGCTTATATTGGTTTCAGCCTGTTAGCGACGACGGCTCTTCTGTGCAAAACCCTCCCTATTAGAACGCTCTGTGTACACCACACAGCCAGATGGCCGTGCGTAGTTCAGTTTTTTTTCTCACAACATATGCTGTTTAGTTCTTCAACAGTGTTTGGAGACGGTTCATACATATATGTATCTCTACGCTTTAATAAGAAAAAGAAAAATCGGCGATATTTGCGCTGCAAAAGCGGATACGGACGCCTACATTCGCTCCATTTGTATGTTCCACGGCTAGAGAATCTTAAGCTTTGAAGTTTTCAAGATACGCGTTTTAATTGTTTGGAGTAGGAGGGGGCACGTCTGTCAATGTAGATAGCTCCTGCAAACAGAGTTACATAATGATAATAGAGTGGTGTTGCATTGTCTCAGTGCTGTAGCCAACCATACTTAAGTATTGATCTACTGAATGATTACTTTTTATTATACGGTTCATTAACAATCAGTAATGTGAGCGTTTGAAGGAAAATTTACGGAAGAAATGATAATGAAGGTTCGAAATTGGTAGGAAAAAGCGAACATTATCAAGTTGATATTATAAGCTTGAAATTGTATACACCGTGCGCCATGATCGGCTTAATTCCAAAACCAATAATGCTTCCAGACATTTAGATTTTCGCTGCGATGTAAGTGGCGACGGATACGACCACGACCGTACGCAGTTAGTATGTTAATCTAAATGATGCTCGTTCCCATATTTTGGTGGGTTGCTAGATATATCTGGTGCTTTAAGGTTAATCAATTCCTTTTTTATTGAATATTCTGCCTACAATTACTATCTGTTCTCCCTGTATGTACATGTTTTTCCTTTGGTATTAAAGATGCGGAGAATATACTGAAGCTAATTTACCCTCAACTCAGGGGGTTTAACCATCGGTGGGCTCACCCATTATTAACAATGTAATTAGCAGACGGGGAAATCATTAGAAGCAAAATGGGATTAGCGCTATTAATATGGCATAATTTGCACGGCAGAATAATTGAGAGTGCTACCCCTTTACTCTAATCTGACTAAAGATGTTTTTAGGTCAGAGAACAAAATCAGTTGGATGTTTTTGCGAACAATACCGGTCCATATTTCAAATCAAGCATACTACGTGTAGACGCCGAGATCTATCCAAACCAGCCTTGTTGATTAGAATTGGCAAGATTTGTAAAAGTTTTACGTGTAAACTAAGAAAACGAACATTTCGCCTCGAAATCTCCTAAACAATAGAGAGAACTCTTGCAAATTTCTTTCATTCGGACTCTGATCAGTGATTAAGCGAGGTCGCAGTGTGTACGAGTTTTCGTCGAGCTTGGTTTTGGGAAGTCCGAGCTGAAAGTACAAAATACGACTTTGTGAAAATTCTCTTCTGTATTTCTAAAGCTCTTTCCTGAAATTGAAATGGAAAGTAGCAGCAGTGTCGGCTATCTTTCGTGTTTCAAGATCGGTCATAATTCAATTTGGAAATACGGTACTGAAGAGTCAAGGATGCACTACATTTTCTTTTTCTTACATCCAATTTACACCGTTGCCCGGTCAAAATTGGGTTAATGTGCATTCAAAGTTGACGTTTTTAATTCTGGACAGTCATAGACCGCTCAAAATAGTGCGTGTTGTGCAATCAAATTTGGCTAATACACAATCAATGTTGGCAGTTCCAACACCAACCATTAATGACAGCGGGCGCGCGAAAGCCACTGGCCGGTGGACACTCGCGCCAAACAAGCACGCGACACGAAGCTACCGCACGGTCGTTTCATTCGACAACTTGCCCCCAACCAAGTAGATGCCCTCTCAAGCTACCACCAAGCGCCACACACCTGAAGAACGCCGCCCCGTCCTGGACGCGTACCATGGCGGGGGTGACTGGCGAGCTGTCGCACGTCACAACGGCTTCCCCCGCACATCCGCTGAGTACCTCGTTTCGCATGGGCGAGTTGAGAATCTCCCCCGTGGGGGTGCGCGTGCCACTAAGGTAACGCCCGAGATCTCAACCGCGCTGGAGATGTAGTGCTGCACGTACACGCTCCGCACACCGAAGGATTTGGTCAGGGAATACTTTAATGTGCAGCTATCAGAGACGACTATCTCCCGCCACCTTGTTGACAAGCTGTACACCATCAAGCAGGTACTGTAAGCTGTTTACAAGATATGTACGATATTTACACGTATATGCTCTAACAATTCATGATACTGCAGACCGGTGTCGAACACACCATGTGCAACAGCGTCACTAACAATCAGAAGAGGAAGGAGTTCGCCGAGAAGCTCATCCGGGTGACCTGGTCGTGTACTGCGACGAGACGAACTTCAACTTGTACACCAAGCGTACCCATGGCAGGGCGAAGAAGGGAAAGCGCGTCATCGAGAAACTTCCACCTTCGAAGGGAGCGAACCTTCAGATTCAGTGCTCGGTCTCGTCCGCGTATGGTGCGGTTGCGTACCGCACCCACCGTGGCAGCATCAAAATGCAAACTAACGCCGACTTTGTGGTGGTGTTGTATGAAGCCGTCAAGGCTCGGACGTGTACAATAATGAGCACGTTGACAAGTACATTGTCATCGTATTTGACAATGCGCCAGTGCACAACCAAACTGAAGTGCTCGTGCCAGACTATGACGACCTCGTCCATCTGCGTATTGGACCTTACAGCCCGATGTGTAACCCAATCGACAACTGCTTCAGCTCTCTCAGGGCTCACATCAAGCAGTATCTGGCGCTGATGCGGGATGAGATGAATCATCCACAGACCACCTCCGACGGCGAACCTATTTCGAAGACTGAAGCTCGCATGCAGTTGATTGAGCGTACTACTCACGTGCGCATGGCCATCACGCAGCGTATGGTGCAGAGGACGATGACGACTCAGTTTCATGGTTGTCTGACAGCATCGCGACATGAACGAGGGATGCAACAGGAAAACTCTGCATAGCTAGCGCCATGGTTATGGCATTAACCGGGCAGGTAATAAAAGAGTCTTTATCCGGGAAGAGTGATAGTCCTTGCTCTTCCGATGCCTTCGACAGGTTGCGCATCGGAATAAATGTAAGATCTGACGCTCTTCCAAAGGCATACCACATGACTACCAACAGGGCTGCGTCTTGGTCCTCGGTCTCTCCAACTGCATCATAGTAAAGACCATCTACTAGCGATCGCAGGTCGTTCTTGGTACATGCTGGAGCCTTCTCCACCACGCCCCCACGGTGACGCAGAAGGAAGTGGCGCTCCAGTATTCTTCCCATCTTGAGCAGCTGCTGCTCGATGGCAATGCGGTGTTGGGGGTAGCGCTCAAGCGGCCAGTTTTTCACGTTGCGGTAGTAGCTCATGACCGTGTTCCGCTTTCGTAGTTCGCCGCCCTTCCCGGTCGAGAATGCCAGAAACATGGCAAAGCGGTCCATCAGCTTAACAAAAGCGATACCACGACTATCTGCCAGAATAGAGGCTCGGACAAACTCACTCGTCACATTCTCCTTAGCAAGGAACTGCTCGAAGGTACTGATTGCCGTTGAGAGAGCGCGCTTTGTGTTTTCGGGGGCGAGGTCTTGGAAACTCATTTTCCTGATCTGTCGAGTTTCTTGAGTACTGTCTGATAGTGTCTTGATACTACGCGCGATTGCGAATGAATAGAGTTTGTATGAGTACCGTCGGCTACTGGCTCGATATTGCGCAAGATCGCGAATTACTGAACTTCTGTATAGGGACCTGACATATTTGGTTGGACGTGCCGACATGCTGCGTCGGCAATGGAATAGCCCTACCCCCTAACTATTTCATTGGTGAAAAGGACAACACAGTTGGGATTCATTGGAGGAGAACCCCTAGCATTAATCGGATTGGTCGATTTCGTCCATACAATATCGAAGATATAATCAATATGTCATCCACTCAATAATAGGGGTAGTCAAAGTTGCGTTCAGATCGATTTTCAAATAGAAAAATGCCGCTCAAACACATCTTATTGGCTGAAAGTTTTCGTCTTTCCATCTGTTTTCAGATAGCGACACAGTAGCTTTTATCGTTTCTGAAATGAGTTGAAAATCCCGACCCTGTGATAGGCTAATAATCGCCGTCTGAAAACCTAGCTTTGACTACCCATACCATAAAAGCTCCGACCTCCGACTTTCTTCGACCTTGCACAGAAACCGCGCTTTTTGGTGGGGTGTCACCTATATTAAATATCACCCTGTCCTAAACCAACCCTGCGGTAGGCTCGCTACGCTCGCTGTGGACAGAGCCCTAAGCCCGCTGCGGCCCGCACGCGGACCTGCGCTTGCTAGAATAGGCAACGCTGTGTCCTGGGTTCTGCTCGCTCGTGACATCCCTGGGCTCCGACCAATTAGCAAACGAGGCGAGGTCCTTATCTTGATTACTGTATGCATAACACCCGTCCAAGGGATAGGGTAATCGTGTTATGCTCTTGTACAGTATACCACGCGCCTTAAGTACGTCGGAGATTTGATGATATTCATCCATAATATTTACGGTATATCCACTCCAGTTTTAACCAATCACATGTCTCCAAGTACGTCATTTCACGCAAGATTCCTTGCAGCCCGACAGACAGATTTTCTCCGTGTCCGTCATGATCGAAGGTCAACACCCTGTCGTCCAGGCGCTGCTTGGCACACTCGTCACGTGGGGTTTCACCGCTCTGGGCTCGGCCATGGTGTTCGTGCTGGACGTGGAGGACAAGCACACGAGCCAGAAGATCCTGGACGGTATGCTGGGGTTTGCAGGTGGCGTGATGCTGGCCGCCTCCTACTGGTCATTGTTGGCGCCGTCCATCGAGATTGCAGAGGAGTCGGAGCTCTATGGTCCCGATGGTCGCTGGTCTTTCGTGCCCGCCGCTGTGGGCTTCATGTTCGGGGCGCTGACGCTCTTCGGTACGGAAAGGCTGCTGCCTTTTTTGGAGAAATACCTAGGCGTGTCTCCACACTCGATGGGTGGGAACGGCGCCGAGCTTAAGAAGAAGAAGAAAGACGACGACTACAAGGGGGAGAACGAGGAGGAGGACAAACCCACGACGACCAGCACAAGCAGCTTCCGTCGGGTTTTGCTGCTGGTGATTGCCATTACGCTGCACAATCTGCCGGAGGGAATGGCGGTCGGAGTAGGCTTTGGTAGTGTGGGCCACAGCAGCAGTGCAAGCTTCGCCAATGCCGTGAATCTGGCGATTGGCATTGGGCTGCAGAATTTTCCCGAGGGACTGGCAGTGTCGATGCCACTGAGAAGGGAAGGCATGTCGGCGTTTAAAGCATTCATGTGGGGACAAGCCAGTGGACTCGTGGAGCCAATTGGAGGGGTGAGTTGGTATTAAGAGCAGGTTGGAGAAGTTGAGAGGTGCTCATAATTGTGATTTTTGTTGGGGGGATGCAGTTGATTGGAGCGGGTGCGGTGCTGTACGTGCAGCCGATTCTGCCCTACGCGCTGTCGTTTGCGGCGGGTGCCATGATCTTTGTGGTGGTGGACGATTTGGTGCCGGAGACAACACAGAGCGGTAACCAGAAGCTTGCGACTTTCGGCACCATCGTGGGCTTCGTCGTCATGATGGTCATGGACGTCGCACTCGGATAGAGAGAGAAGGTAACTTTACTTCGAAACCCAAAGGAGGAGTGATAACCTCCTGGAAAATGCATTGTGCTTTTTAACTTTTTTGCCGTCGATAGCTCTAGTTACTTTGACTCGTCGTCCTCCTCCATGAGGAAGAAAGAGAACTCCTCACCTTGCCAGTCGTTGCTGATCTTTGCAGTCAAAGGTGGCTTGGTGTTCGTTTCTGTGTCTGCCAGCGAGTCGCCCTCTATCGCAGCAGCAACCCAGATCGCGTTGATAAGACCAGCCACGGCTAGAAGAGTGACGCACGCGAGCATCCACTGAGGGGCCTGCGAGTAGTCAAAGCCTGGCCGGAACTTGTCACCGCCTGGATCGAGACTGAGTTCCACCTCGGCTTGCAGTGGCTGGTCACACATCGCTTCGGCGATTCCCACGCGATGGTTGTCAATGTCGTAGATGACGTCGTGGCCCTCCAGTACACTGGCCCCCAGGATGGTAGCTTTGGGCCCAGGGGTGAAGAAGATTGTGCCCGTGTAGATCCCGTTGCCGACTTGTGCGAAATAGCGACTCGACGGCAGGCAAATGTGCACGTCGTTCTTGAGCCAGAAGCAAATATTCGGAAGCGCAGCAACCTGCTCGGACGTCATGAAGTAGAACGTGTCGCTTTCAGGCATGAACGAAAAGCTTCCGACCGCTTGGCTCCAGGCGAGGCGGAACGGTTGCTTGGTGCTCTCTGGCATATACAAGAAGGTCGTCCCGCTGTCGAGCACGCAGCCGCGGTCGGCGTTGAACTCCTTTTTATCCACCTGCACGGTGTTGTTTGCGTTGCCTATGGACACTGCGAGCAGCGTCACTGTCCAGTATTGGTACCCAGTGCTGCGTAGTGGAGTGTAGCGCACCGGTTCCGTGTGGCGAGCGAGATCCACCCCACCGATCGTGAGCAAACCGCCACCTTCGGCCAGACACTGCGAGAAGATGCGAGAGCGCGTCACCTTCTGCCGATAGAACTGCTCGTAGATGGAGTCTGGGTGTCGCGAGAAGCCCATGATGCCGTCCGACGGTTGGTCAAGGAACACTCCCGACTGCTCGTAAATGCAGCCAAACTCAACGCGAGCCTCAAACGACGACGATAACTGCATCATATCGGACGCCTTGTACGCCGTCCAGTGGTCCCCTTCCACGTACGTCTGGCCGTATTTGCACTTGCCATTCTCACAGTCTACACACGGCGGTTCTCCTCTGTTGGACGGAGCGGTCATGGATCGGTCGCAACTCAAATACGTCGTGTTGTCCGTGAAGACGAATGGCTGGTGCTTCCGTTTATTGCCGCAATTGTTGCAGCCTGTGCATACGAACGCCGTCTTGCCGCTGCCCGTGTCGATGATCAATTCACGCTGCTGTCCGCCGACCGTCACCTGAATCGTGTGGGATCCTGAACCGGAGTGAAGGCCCGTTTCCACAGTCTCTTCATTGCGTGCAGCATCTCCATCCGATGGCTCTTCGTCACTCATGGTCTGCAGCGCCTGAAGCCCTTCGTCTATCGATCGGTGATACCGATACCGCCCTTGCAACGCATTGACCGCTTGACTACGTGCCATGCTGTTGAACATCTTGAGCTGGATCGTGTCGGGTGGCGGTGAGATCGTCGCATGCGTACCCAACACTACAAGCGATACCAGAGCCACATAGCGGACCACCGCACCAAGTACCATAGCGGAACCCGTGAACTGTGTGGTGCACTAGTGGATCCAACACCGCAAGGATTCGGAGTCAACGGGCACCGCCGACTAGTCAAGCAGATCACTTGTCCCTTCGTGGGTCGTTGACAGAGCCGTTACAATCGCGATAGCGTTCATTATTCATAGAACTACTTTTCGATGTCAAAAGACAAGTGTGTGAGCCTCTCGCTCACCGTCCAGAGCTTGGTTGCTGCAGTCGTCGACTGGCTCAACTTGGACGGTGTCTCGCGTGTTGGGTAACCAAACATGGCGCTCAGGTTTTTGGGGCCGAAGAAGTCTCCGCCTTCGACATCACTCCCCGTGGCAGCGTACAGTGTAGGCAAAGCCCCCATCTCAATGGTCTGACGCGGCATCAGAGTCCACAGCGTGAACGCTGTCGTCCACATCCAATTGTTGTTGGACGTGGACGGAGCTGTCAGTAGGTTCGTCGACGTGATGCCTGGATGGCACGCCACAGCAGCAACCCCCTCCACACCCGCAGCCTTCATGCGTCTGTCCAGTTCAAATGTGAAGAGGATATTACACAGCTTCGTGTTGGCATAGTTAAACCATTGACTGTACTTGCGCTCACTCGGCACCATGATCTCGTCCTCGTCGAACGTCCAGAACGCGTTTCGATGCGTCATACTGCTCACGTTAACGATGCGAGCCGGTGTACTCTCCTTCACCACGTCGAACAAGTGCGCAGTCAGAGCGAAGTGGCCCAAATGATTCGTCGAGAACTGTCGCTCGTAGCCGTCCACCGTCTTGGTGTACGCACCGCCCATGATTCCAGCGTTGTTAATGAGCAAATCGAGTCGGTCGTGGGCCTTTTTGAACTTCTCTGAGAACTGTTTCACGCTGGACAAGTCGCTCACGTCCACCTGCATAAATTCCACCGTACCAGCATTGGGATCTGTTGCTAAGGTCTCCCGTATCTTAGTCTCCGCTTCACGGCCTCGCTCCGCGTTGCGACAGGCTAGAACTACGTGGGCTCCGTTGCGAGCAAGTTGCAGAGCGGTCTCGTAGCCGATGCCCGAGTTGGAGCCCGTGACCACAGCAAGTTACCCTTCTGCGACAGAATCCGCGAGGCATCCCAATTGTCAGGCACCTGAGGCCTGCTGCTAATGCTGTCCATGCCTGCAAGGGGATAGATGATTGAATGGCACAGAAGCCGTTTGTTTCTACCAATGGCAGGGGCGTCATGAACGGCTGCATGATTGACGCAAGTAGCTTGAAGCAAGTAGCTTGAAGCAAGTAGCTTGAAGCAAACCGAGAGCGTAACTGGTTAAGGTGCTTCGACTCTCGACGGTATTGCATGCAAGAAGGTTGACCATTCCGTGTGAGTTTGAAAACTACTTCACCTAAGGCCTTATCCATAGATAGAATCGAAAAGTTAAAGCGGGATGTTGAACACTTGGATTCAATGTTAGCTCGAGTCTAAATGGGGTGATACTGCTGACGACGGTGTCCATCCTGTCGACGGCGACGGTGCGCGTACACCGTTGCCGCCAGGACGAGGAACGCGCAGCCGACGAAGAGGGACACGGTGGCGCCCGATGCCGTTTCGGTTGTTGCACTGGCCGTCGAGACGGTCGCGCTGGTCTGCTGAGCCAGGGCCTCGTCGCGCTGTTCGTCTTCATCTTCCTTCCTGCTGGCAGGTCCAAAAACACCTCCAGCCGCCTCGCGCTCGAACGGATCAGTCGGGTAAGTGATGGCCGTGCACTTGTCGTCGCCGAAGAGGAAACAGTCGAAGAGGTGAAGACCGTGGAGCGGACGCACAGCGGGAACCATGTGACCGGCACCCTTGACGGTCTTAAAGGTAAGACCGAGCTCAAATCGCTGGTGGTAGCCGGCGATCTGGTCGTCTGGGCCAAGCCACGCACGCCACGGCGACGCAGGCTTCAGCGCAAGACCATTATCCTCCGTAATCCATCGCTGGGTGCCGATGAAGTTCACAACCGAATCGGCGTCACCACTGTAGACGAGAACTTTCAGGTCGTTGCCGAGCAACTTACGGTACTTGTCCAATGACGAGAATGTACGGTCATAGTTGTGCGAGATGTACGGCTGGCAGTCCACCCACTTCATGGGCAGTTCGCCTTCAATGTGCAACGCCTCCTGTACGTCCAGTCTGTTCAGAAGAGTCTTAGTGAAGTCACCAGCGCACGGGCCTACAACCCCGCGATGTGTCTGGATCTTCGGGCCCACCTTGTCCAGCAGGTGTGAGTGCAGGGCACCGCGCTGGTTGTTCTTCATGTGACACACATCGCCGTAGATGTAGTAGTGGTTAAACTCTCCCGTGTCCGCAGCCTCGTGCGCTTTCAAGACAGCTTCTTCGCAGCGCGAAGTGCAGTTAACATCCGTGAACATGCACTGAGCAACATCGTGGTCGCAATAGTCGAGAAGCGTGAAGTAGTCTCCGCGAGAAATGAGAGCGTGCGAGTAGTAGTAGTCCATGTACGCGTTGCCGTCGATCTCCATGTCCGTGAGCGGGTTACCAATGGCGAAACCCTTAAGGTTCACACCTTCAACCGGGTCGTCCACTAGACGCCCCACCAAGAACGGAATGTACATGCCGGCGTAGCTCTCGCCGGTCACGTAGAAGTCACGACCTTGGAGCTCCGGGTACTTGTTGAAAAACTCGCGGATGAACAGCCGAAGCCGGTCCGCCACGACGTCATCGTTGTAGTAACCAGAGGCAGCTTGCAGGGGCTGGCTGAAGCCGACCCCTGAGGGCGAGTCCACCCACACAATGTTGGCACGGGCGTTCCAGCCGTACGGGTTGAGCCCCACTGTCCCGTCGCGCTTGGCGACGAACGGGCCGTTTTCCGTGAAGAATCCCTCGGAAGACGCACAGCCTGGGCCGCCATTCAACCAGAGCACAACAGGATCACTCTCGGGCGAGCGCCGCGACTGTGCGTACCAGTAGAACAGCTTCTCCTCAGTGGGCGTGGGAAGATCCAGCTGACCGGCGAAGTGTGTGAAGGGGACGTCCGTCTGCTTGAGACCAGGAAGATCTCCCACACGGTGGGCGTCGTACGCCACCGTGGGGGGCGTGACGAGCATGGCGCCCAACGCTGCAAGCGCGACGAAGAGCTGCATTGGGTCAGCAACCAACCTATAAGCTTTGGCACAGGATCGGCGAAGATGAAGAGTGAGAAGAATTCGGTGGTACACTGCAACGGTTGCCGGAAATACGTCGTGGACGGGTGATTGAAACGGTTGAGCGTATCCACTTAGTGGACACAAGTATAGAGTGCAAAGCGGACATGAAGGGGCATGTGTCATCCGTCTCCTGCTGGCCACGTTGGCCACAGGATTGAACTGATTGGTAATCGATGCTCATACAAATTACGGGTCTCAGTTGTCCCGCAAAAACACTCATCAGGGGCTTTCCATAGACGTCAAGAGGAAGCATCGTTCCTTTGAAAATGCATTTAGTTACTGTACTTCCATATGTGGTTTGATCGTTTTACCACTTTCTCAAAATGACAAATACTCCTGCCTCTTCAACCCTGTCATAGCCGCTATTATAGCAGCTGAACACGTGTGCTTCGCATTTAGACCACGGTCTGGTAACCGTTGGAGTACAGACGCTGATAGTGTGCACGCTTCCGACCGTTGCGCATGCCAACGGCCGCGGCCACCACAAGCACAGCAAACGCTACTGGCATGATGAGCCAGATTGTCATCGATGAGCCAAACTCATTCTGAGCGACGTTGCCGTTGACAGTCTTGAGATCTCCGGGCGAGTTGTCGGAGTCCATATTCGCATTCGCCACCTGCTGAACGACCGTCAGTCCAGCCTCGATCTCGTTGTCGTCCACTGGGTACCCGAACTTGTTGCAGGCATCCTGACCGAACACGAAGCACTCGAAGAGGTTGAGACCGTGCAGTGGACGCACTGCGGGCACCATGTGGCCAGCACCCTTGACGGTCTTGAACGTCAGACCCTCATACTTCTGCACGTAGCCAGCCAGCTGCTTGTCGGGGCCGAACCATGCGCGCCACTTCTGGGTGATCCGCAGCTTGAGTCCTTGACCGCCGATCCATCGCTCAGTGCCGATGAAGTTCACGACAGAGTCAGCATCACCACTATAGATAAGAGCCGTGAGGTTGCGGCCCAGGATGTTGTGGTATTTGGGCAGTGACGACGGACTGGACGTGTACAGATCACCAACGGGGTCGCTGCAGCCCTTCCACTGAACGTGTTTGCCACCCATGCTTTCAGTCACATGAATAGCATCTTGCACCTCCGGCAGGTTCAAGTAGACGTGGGTGAGCGTGTCAGCACAGGCGCCAATGTCACCACGGTGCGTGGGCGAGATCTGAACCGACGGCTTCGCTCTCTTGCGCAGAGCCTTGGCCTGGGTGTTGTCCATAAGGCAGATGTCACCGTAGATGAAGTATGGGTCCAGGCCACCAGCTCCAACCTCAGCCTCCTCAAGCAAAGCTTCACACCCAGAGGGACACGGCGTGTCGTCGAAGAGGCAGCCGATGTGAGCACCGCATATTACCTTGATCTTCTCGTAGGCTTCCAGCGACACCATCGCGTGCGAGTAGTAGTAGTCGATGTAGGCATTACCGTCAATGATATTGTCGGTGAACGGGTTGCCAATGGCGAATCCTTTGAGGTTCACGCCTTCGATCGGCTCCTCCACCAAGCGGTCCACTAGGTACGGAATGTACATCCCAGCGTAGCTCTCGCCCGTAATGTAGAACTCGCGGTTCTTGAGCTCGCTAAACTTGTTGAAGAAAAGATCGAGGAACTCGCGTGTCTTGGCCGCGACGATGTCGTCGTTGTAGTAGTTGGGTCCTTCGACATCGCCACTGAAGCCCACGCCAGCGGGCGATTCGAGCCACACCATGTTGGCATTACGGTTCCAAGAGTAGCGGTTCACCTTGATGCTCAGGTCGTCGCTTACGACGAACGGTCCGTTCTCGGTGAACAACCCGCCCAGCGACGAGCAGCCCGGGCCGCCGTTGAGCCACAGCACGATCGGGTCGTTCTCCGGGTCGTTCTGACTCTCTGTGTACCAGTAGAAGAGCTTCTCCTCCTCCTTGAGCTGCAGGTGGCCGGCGTAGTGCTTGAACGACAGCTCTCGGGTCAGGCCTGGCAGATCCTTGACTAACGCGTCCTCGTGCCGGGTGCCGGACGCCAGCGACGCCAGCACAGCCGCGTAGCTCACAAGAAGTTGCAGCGCCGCCTTCATCTTGGTCTTTCACTGGGGGAATTGAAAAGTGATGGACAGAGAGAGTGAACTCAATGCGCCGCTCATTTTCAGAGACGAAAGACCAGAAGCTGAGGATACCTCTGCCAGACGCTCTCTGCTGCGAGAAGAGGAAGGCGACTGGGTTGAGTATCAGATCTCGGAGGTTTGACAGATTTGGCCTCACCGTTACTCGCGGGTGTTTCAACCAATCACGTAATTAAAAGGAGGGCATTTAAGCCTATGGAGAGCGTGATTGGCAATCAGCCAACTTCAACTTCACCAATACAATTTTTAAGTCCAATTGATATTGTGTCTGCCGTCGTGATGCACTCTACAGCTGCCGCTGGCTAGTCTGCTTTTGACTCACTTGCTGTCGTGACGGCAGTGTTGTTGTTATTGCCAGACACGAGAGACGCACCCTTGCCGAGGCGATCGCACACGATCGTGATGTGTTTCTTGAGCCGCTTGGTGTCCTCCTGCATCTGTAGCTCGCTCGTCGAAACAGCGGAGGCCGCAGATGTGCCGTCCTTGTTTTGAGGCTGCTTGGCCAGCACGGTGCGCAACAATTCTGTCATGGCGCAGTCTGTCCGCTCCTCCCAACCTTGCTCCACGGCGCCGCTGTCAGCCGTCTCGTTCACAACAGGAGAAAGATACGCCTCTAGCAGCCGTGCGTCTTCATCGCTAAGATGGAACCGGAACTTGATGAGCATCAGGATGAGCGACACACAGCACGCCAACCGGTTGGCTGCGCGCTTCAGCTTGGCTTCCACCGCCTCCATGGCGTGCGACAGCGAGATGAGTTGGTCGTACGTGCCGTGTAGCAGCACGTCCAGGAAGTTTACAGCGGCGGGGCTGCGATCCTTGTAGCGCACCAATAGCCGCTTTTGAATGACGCGGAACTGGTGCGCTCGGTCGTTCAGCTGCGCTGCAAGCTCGAGCTTCTCCTTCCGTAGGGCGAAGTGTGCGTCAATAGCGCCAAAGAAATCTGCTAGCGGTAGTGGTTCTTGGTAAAACACCTCGAGCGCCGTGGAAGTTCCAGAGTCGCTGCCCTTAGCCTCACTGTGTTGCTCTCGGCCCTCAAAGAAGGCACGTAGTCGTGCCACCAACTCCTGCGATACCATCCAAAGCGCCTCGAGCTCGTTAGACTGGATACGATAGCGTCCGGCGTTCTTCGATACAAGAATCGTCGCCTCTACGCCGTTATAGTACTGAAAGCTCAGTACATTTGTGCCGGAACCACCCGCCACAACCTGCTTCGCCCACTCAGGCGTGCAACTTGGCTGATGAAGCATGTCTTCAAACAAACTGGCAAGCTCAAGTGGCTCCTGGTTCGTTTCCAGCGTGAACTTGAAGGTACTGGACTTGACGGGAGGTACGAGACGGCATGCCATGCACATGGGGAGCTTCACTACACACTGCGAGACTCGCGGCTGTCCTGTCTCGAGTGTATACGACGCAGAAATTGTAACGGAGAGCGATGTAGGCATGGCTTCAGAACTCGGACGCAACATAACCGGGATTATAAGCGGCGTAGATGCCTTGCCATCGATACTCCCGATCACGAAAGAGGAGTCGCTTGTCACCACATTCTCGGGTGTTGACACCGACAACGTCACATTGGAGACACGCGTTGCACCAGTGTACGTGACATATACGCGCATGGTCAAGTGCGTATTCTTACCGGTAGGGTCTTGTGATGAGCTTCCTCCACCGCGGTTGAAGTCATCGCTACGATCCGGTAGAGCATCCAGGATCGCTGGCACCTGCGCTCGAATCAACACGCGATCTTTAGGCTCCGTCCGCCGTTCGCCCTGTGCACGGCGTATGACATTCAGTAGTTGTCGGTGCTCCTCATCCATTTCTTCGTAGTTGATTTCTTTCGTGTCTGGCGCGACAACAGCGGAAGACGGCGGGTCTGTGCCCATGTAGTTCACACCTAGCGCTCCGTCCGAGTCCAGGCTCACGATCATTCCGTCGATGCCGCCAAATTCGGCGACTTGGAGCGCCACAGGGACTGTTGACGCGCAAGCAGACCAAATGAGGGTCTTTTCCTTGAAGATACTCCAGACTTTCGTGTGGCTGGCAATGAGAAGGTTCTCCATTCCGGTTGTACACTGTGATACTCTCTCAGTAGGTGACGCATACCGTCGAAAAGGGATAAATGCCGACGGGTGGAAACCCAGCCGCTTCTGCAGATACACCTCTCCCTGCGGTTTGATGCCGAACAACGTAAATTCGCCAAGTACCAGGATGTCAAAACTCGTAGCTGATTCCTGGTATGACGTCCGAGCCACGCAGATATCCAAAATGACTTCTCCAATATTTATCTTCCAGTCGCAGTGCACTGATGCCGATGCGGCATCTTTCTGTCGGTCTTCCTTGCTGTCTTCGTCTAAAGCATTTCTTTTCTGCTTTAGCGACGCCGATGCCAGAACTTGATAACGGTAGCACTCAAGCTGTAAATCTGATGTGGCAGCAATTACAGCGTCCATACCGGCCGCATAACATATCGCTCCTGGAAGGAAGTTGTTGTTGAGTGGCTGTAAAAATGCAAACCTGTCTTGTTCGAAGAACTGCAGTCGACCATCCAGCGACTGCACGCACAGATGATCACGCTCCGATCGCGGAGGTGCTCCTCCCCCAGAGTTCGAGCTAGGTGATCCAAAAGATCCGTAGATAAAGTTGTAAGCTGTAAAGTGCTCGCCGTCGATGCCCAGTAGATGTTCGTATCGCAGCGTGATCTTGAAGTAATTGGCCGCCATGCCGGTCCCGCCCACGCCCTCCACCACATAGACACCGATCCGTCTCGGCTGAAGGATAGCGAGCGCCAAAACGCGCTGGTTGCTGTCATAAGCAAAACGCTAGTGGTCAATAGCTTTTCAATAATTTCAGTCTAGACATCACAACTCACGGAATAAAGTAACCAAGAGCCAACTGCAAAATGGGGCGTCGAATGTTCTCCTCCAGCAGCAGGTGCTCGATACGGAATTCGCTTTGTGTTGGGCAATACACGCGCAACACGCCGTTCAAGCTGCCCGTAACGATTTTCACTGTCGAATGGAATTCCAGCAACCAGGGTGTCAATAATCAGTATGCGACCCACGAACGAGGCGACAATTACCATGTCCGGAGGCATCATTGTCTACGTTGCCCACCACCAGCGCGCCGGGTGTGTACTCCTCATCATGCTCGCCCTTGGCAGCCCACCACTCGCGCACCTGGAACAGGGACATGGTCTTAGTGTGGGAATATCCTGAGGACGCGTCGTTTCAAGATCGACGTATACCATTGGATAAAATTCATTTCGTTTCAACTAAAATGCACGACGTCTCACGCGTCTTTTCAACCAATCCGTGCTTTCATCGGATGCAAAAACTTTCTACGAATACTGTAAAACGGTCATTTCAGGAGCATGACAGCGAGTATCGCGGTAGGATTGCGCCACTGCGTCGTGGCGTTCGAGGCGCCGCTGCAGGAACGGAGGGCATTGCGAGCGTTGAAACGCGCCGCGTCTACATCCACGTTCTCTTCAGCATCCGCCCAAGTAACTCGCGTAGCCTACGGCAGCGTGGCCATCGCAGACGCAGAGGTTTTCCAGTTCGTGGCCTTCCTGCTCTCGTCCGAAGGCTCAGCATCGTATCCGGACGAGACGCGGCAGCTGCTGGCGCTGTTAGCTACATTCAGCACCAAGCAGGCCATTCAGGCGTCGGCATTGAAAACGTTTACGCAATGGGAAGATGCTGTCGCGGGCTATGCCATGGCGGACACTGTCGGCAGCTGGAGAGTGTGCGTGTTAGTCACGTACCACCCTAGACAGCTGCTGCCGCTGTATATGGCGTCGGCGAGACGTGCCGTTGGGTTCGTCAACGCCGTCGTGGCACTGGTGACGGCCAATGCCTACATCTCCACCCTGGGAGGCGGACACTTTCTGTGCCGCCATTTGAGTCAGTCAACGTTGTTGGCCAAGCTGCAGATCGGGATTTCTATGGGACTCAAGGACCCGGTGCTGGAGAGCAAGTGCAGGGTGAATCTGATGTACAATGCGCTGCAGTTGGGCAAGTTTAAGCGGGCCAGGAGGATCTTGAAGCGTGAAGAAGTTGTGGCGGAACGGCTGGATAGTAGTGAGCTGCGCAACGTCTGCCATGCTGCCAAAGTGTACTTAGACAAGATGGACCGACTGCACAAGGAGCAAGTGCTGTTTCACAGGAAGAATGGACGTCCGGCGACGCTGCATGACAATTTCTACCGTCAGCGGATCGTTCGAATGACAAAGTGAGAAGGCGAAGACGCCAACACTCTGTCCGAGGTGTCCCCGCCTTTTAATTTGCACTGCATCCGCGCCGACAAGTACTTCCATTACATGTACTTGGAAGGCAACCCAGTCCATAGCTGTAACGTTAAACAGGAAGAGGTTTCATTGCTACGGACTGTAGTCTATTGTATCCTAGTAATAAATTACAAACAGTTTAATCATCAGTAACAGTGATGATGACCTTTTGTTTGCTCAACCTTCCCATTTTCTTTACGAACCTGTACACGACCACCGACAGATAGTCCAGCTGGCGATAGTACGAGGTTTCCTCCTGCCCATACGCTTTTCCTGATGGTATCTCATGATCTGCCTTCGTCCTGCCATACGCTTTGTCATGGGAAGTCGCCATGGTGCTCTTTGATTAAAGTTTTCATTCTGCGATTAATCCCCTCGAAGCAACTCCGACCTCGACGTCGTGCCGCCTCCACGATGGTTAACTCGTTTGTGTCCAAGACTGCAGTCTTTGTGTCGACTTTGCTAGCGTCGCTGACTTCCGCGAATGGTGAACTGGAGACTGTCAAGCTTTCGCACCCGCACGGCTCCAGCGCCGAGGTGTTCCTTTTCGGTGCGCACGTCAAGTCGTTCCGTGCCGCGATGGACCCGAACCTTGATGTAATCTTCATGTCGAAGGACTCGTTCATGGATGGCGTGAACCCCATTCGTGGCGGCATCCCCGTGGTGTTTCCTAACTTTGGTGGCGCTCCCGGTTTCCCCAACCACGGCTTCGCTCGCATCACCAACTGGACCCTGGCTAGCAACAAGGAGGCTACTGACAAGAACCGCCCCAGCGTGGCTAAGTTCACCATGGAGGCGAGCAACTCGACCCGACAGATGTGGCCTGTGGAGTTCAAGCTCGAGTACGAGGTGAAGCTGTATGCTAACCAGCTTAAGACGGCGTTGCGCGTGCACAACACGCACACGGAGCAGATCGAGTTCCACACACTACTGCACAACTACCTGTGGGTGGACGACTCCCGTAACGGAGGTGTAACGGTATCGGGCCTCAAGGGCGTCGACTACTTCGACCAGGTGGCCAAGGTAAACAAAACGGAGACGCGTCAGTCCATCAGCATCACCAACTCCACGGCGCAGACCGGCAACACGTACCTGGACGCCCCGGACAAGATCGTCGCAACCATCAAGGGCGTCAACACCAAAGACCGCTCCGTGACCGTCCAGAAGAAGGGCTTCATCACCGGTAAAAATGGTCAGAAGGCGATCAAGACCAAGACCGACGCTGTGGTGTGGAACCCCGGTGCCGAGCGTGCCAAGAAGCTGGAGGACTTCGGTGACGAGGAGCACATCAACATGATCTGCGTCGAACCTGGTCGTGTCAGCGTCAAGCAACCCCTTCCGGCCGGCCAGACCTATACTTTGGAGCAGAGTATCACGGTCACCTCGTTCTAAGCTAAAGCTACTAGCTGAAACCCCGTGAAGTACTTAATTAAGTACTACGTAGTATTTCACACGATAAATAGTCGAGCTATATTTTACATGTAATACACTTGATGTTCACTCCAATTTTATCTTGTTGTTCAAATGTATCCATCTTCTTACAAATACCCAGTATAAACCCACAGTTAATCTGGCAAACTTTGTGGTGCGTTCCAAAATTTCGAATTAGGTACTTCAAAGGGTTAAAGGGCAGGTTAAAGGATTAAGTACACCAAAATCGCGCAGCAACAATTTGTGGCCCAGCATGCTGCACATTCGTCGCGTTGTGACCCGCACACCTTCGGGCTGCCGCGGTTTCCAGCGGTCCGTGGGCATCGTGGGCATGCCCAATGTAGGCAAGTCCACACTGTTCAATGCGCTGACCAAGACCGAGGTAGCCCAGGCCGCCAACTATCCGTTCTGCACAATCGACCCGAACGTGGCTCGCGTGGCTGTGCCTGACGGGCGTGTGCGGCACCTGGCGGAGGTGGA
Source organism: Phytophthora cactorum (assembly GCA_016864655.1). Lineage (NCBI taxonomy): Eukaryota > Oomycota > Peronosporomycetes > Peronosporales > Peronosporaceae > Phytophthora > Phytophthora cactorum. Next base: position 157,332 of record NHQK01000028.1, read on the forward strand.
GAAGTCCAAGCGCGTGATCGAGACGCAGGTCGGGACTGATCCTGTAATTAGCAGTGCGAAATTCGCATTAACTGACTGCGAACGCTTTACATTTGTCAATTGGCAGCTGGAATTCGTAGACATCGCTGGACTGGTGCGCGGCGCTTCGCACGGCGAAGGACTCGGTACGTTGCAACTGCAATGTCAGGCAACTGATTATACTTTGACAGACATGGTGACTGGATGACAGGTAACAAGTTCCTGGACAACATTCGGCAGGTGGCGGTGATCGCCCACGTCGTGCGCTGTTTCGAGGACACCAACATCCTCCATGTGGACGAGTCGGTGGACCCAATTCGTGACTTGGAGACAATTCGTACCGAGCTGATCCTTGCCGACTTGCAGACGGTGGAGAAGCGGTTGACCAATCTGGCAAAGAAGAAGAAGTGCGTGATTTTTGTGTGAGGTGTGAATTGGGAGCTCATTTTTATTGACTTGTGTTTTGTTCTGGGGGTAGATCAACAGACCCGACGATTCCGTCTTTGATCGAGGTTCTGAAGCGTTTGCAGCCTCATCTGGAAGATGGAAACCTGGCCGAAGGAATGACGTTCGAGAAGCCAGACGAACAACTGCAGTTCGAGCGTCTGCAGCTGCTGACAGCCAAGAAGGCGCTGTACTTGTGCAATGTATCTGAGGAGGATGCGGCTACGGGCAACGACATGACAGAGGCGGTGCGTGAGCGTGTTGAGGCGGAGGGAAGCGTCTGCTTGACGGTGTCGGGCTCTTTGGAGGAAGCTGCTGCGTCTTTCGAAGACGACGAAAGTCAGCTCGAGTACCTGAATGAGAGCGGTTTGAACGAGACCGGTTTAACGAAAGTCATCCGTGCCAGCCAGGAGCTGCTACAGCTGCAGACCTACTACACTGTTGGTGAGAAGGAGGCGCGCGCTTGGAATGTGCTGGCCGGATCGACTGCAGCTGTGGCGGCTGGTGTGATCCACTCGGACTTTGAGAAGTTGCTCATTCGTGCAGAGACTGTCGGATACGAGGACTTTGTGAAGACTGGCAGTATGCGTGCGGCCAAGGAGAAGGGTCTGCTACGCTCGGAAGGCAAGGACTACATCTGCCAAGATGGCGACATCTTCAACTTCCTTGTGGGAAAATAGACTCTAAACGTAGATCTCGCGATTCCTCCTTTAACCCTTTTTCCATGCCAGTCCAGTTTGCCTCGCTGTACTGGTGGTGTTGCTTTGTCCTGTTGAAATTTCAAGTATGCCATCTTTTTAATAATATGCGATCGACTAAGCCTTCACATCGAACTTGAGCTTAGCGAGACGCTCGCTCTCTTCCCACAAGTTCTGAGCAGCGTCGTCGTCGTGAGCAGAGTCCTTGGCCTGGACGCGCTTCGGGGGGCCCCAGATCTCAAAGTAATTGCCCGGTCCGTAGTAGTCGCTGCTCTCAACGTCATTTCCAGTGGCGGCATACAGAGTGGGGAGCGCGCCGGTAGGGGCATCCTGGAGAACCGGTAGAATCCCAATGATGCGCCAGAAAAGACGGACGAGCCAACCCGCTTCCGACGCAGGAGGGGCCATCAGATTCGTGGCTGTAAACCCCGGGTGACAAGCTACAGAGGTGACACCAGACACGTTCTGAGCCTTCAGGCGTCGCGTCAACTCGAACGTGAACAACAAGTTGCTCAGCTTTGTCTCCTCATACACCCCCGAGGGGCTGTAACCTTTATCATTAGCCCGCATGATGGGGGATTCAGAAGTAAAGTGTTCTAGTCTGGCACTCCAGTGAGCAAGACTGCTCACATTCACCACACGAGACGGTGTATTCTGCTTCAGCAGCGGGAATAGATGCGCTGTGAGCGCGAAATGGCCCAAGTGGTTTGTGGCGAACTGGCGTTCATAGCCGTCCACCGTCTTGGCGTACTGCACGGCCATGACTCCGGCGTTGTTGATCAACAGATCGAGTCGGTCGTGGGTCGCCTTGAATTCGTCCGCGAACTTGTTAACGCTGCCTAAGTCACTCACATCCAGCATCATGAACTCGATGTTGCCAGCGTCATGAGTGGACTCCAGAGCTTCACGAAGCCTCTTCTCAGCCTCCTTGCCTCGCCCTTCATTACGACAGGCTAGGATTACATGTGCCCCCTTGCGCGCGAGCTCGAGAGCAGCCTCGTAGCCGATGCCTGAGTTGGCTCCCGTGACGATGACGGTCTTGCCCTTTTGAGACGCAATCTGCGAGGCGTTCCAGTTGTCCGGCACCTGAGGGCGCTCGTCACTTGGAACGCTGCTGCGGTTGCCCATGGCCACGACTTTGAGGATAAAGAGACGCGTCTATCTATGAACAGATCGGTTGAAGAAAGCTGCGGGGGCCCTGACAAGGGCCATTCGAAAACTCGCCGCTACAGAAGCAGACCACCGTGATGTCCGACTTGAGCGCTCGCCCGCCATTGCCCGACAAATGGGACGCCTCGCAGATCCCGTCGCAACAGGGGAGAGTCGCTATCGTCACGGGCGCCAACTCCGGAATCGGCTACGAGACCGCTCTGGAGCTTGCTCGTAAGGGAGCTCACGTGGTTCTGGCCTGCCGCAGCGAAGAACGTGGTCGTGAAGCGGAAGCCAACCTCCGTGAGGCCTTGTCGTCCACCCCTGAAGCTGGTAAAGTGGAGTTCGCCAAGTTGGACTTGGGTGACCTCAGCAGCGTCAAAAAGTTCTCGGAAGACTTCAAGAAGAGCCATACTCGCCTGGATCTGCTCATCAATAATGCTGGTATCATGGGCGGAGCGTGGGGACTTTCGGTAGACGGCTACGAACGACAGTTCGCTACCAACCACTTGGGCCACTTTGCTCTGACGGCTCAGATGTTCCCACTGCTACAGCAAAGCACCCCATCGCGTATCGTGAACGTCAGTAGCATCGTGCACCGGTCGGCCCCGACGTGGAACGAAGACGAGATCATGACGACCAGTGAGGACAAGTACCGGGAGATGGACAACTACGGCGTCACCAAGCTGAGTAACATCCTGTTCACTAACGAGTTGGCTCGTCGGATCAAAGCTGCGGGCATTGAGGGTATCACCGCAGCAGCCTGTCACCCTGGTGTCACAGCGACGAACCTGGCGACGGCATCTACGGCGAACAGCAAGAGTTGGCTTTGGTGGCTGGTGTACAAGATGACAGACTTGGCTCCACGTCAGAGCTGCCCGATGGGAGCGCTACCGACGTTGTATGCTGCTACTGGACGTGAAGTCGAGGGCGGCGACTTCTTCGGACCCAAACACTTCAAGACGTTTGGATATCCTGTACGTGAGGACCCGTCCGAACAGAGCAAGTCGGAAACGGGTGCGAAAAAGCTGTGGACTCTTAGTGAGAGACTGGCACACCTGTCCTTCGACATCAAAAAGTGAGGAGTTTGCCGGGAGCTGGAGTGCTTTGGTCGACGAGAAACTGAAATTCTTCTAGCTTACTTAACAACTTCACTGGAGTGTTGTAAGCGTAGCAGGCAATGTTTTTATTTTCTCTCTTCAACTCATTTGATGAGATTCCCGCAGATTGATTTTTTGAGAAAGAGTGCTTGTTCTCAAGGCTCCCATCCATCCTGATTTCTTTCATCCGATCCAGTACGTTTTCGTTGCTGCGGAGAGCATTTGGTGCTGGATAGCACAGCCCAAACAGAATTCACTCGAACGCGCTGCCTGTCATGTTACAGGTGCCAAGAATTTCAAACTGCACTCAATTCAACACGGGGGCATTCGCTCGTATATTGAAGCTCCAGTTACAGCTAATCCTAGCTCGTGGCTGGCGGATGGCGCGGTGCGGTGGGTCGAGAGCGGAGCGAATCTACAAATGGGGAGCAGAGGTTGATAGTAACCTCAATTTCGGATATCGAGTATGATAGTACTACGTCGTGAAGATAATTTTTCCTAATATTAATACCTAATATCCAATTTAAAATTTGATATATGTTAATATTAATATTTATTTCTACCAGTAGTACTCTTTACTACTTCGGCAAATCCAATTTGATGCTGTCAACCAACGACTGTATTTATTGCTTTAATGATCCTCTGGATGCCTTACCTCGGGAGGAATGACTATAATTCAGTGAAAAGCACTGACATATGTCAAAACGATTGGGATAATTGCATGCCTCACTGAACGCATAGTAATCCTCGACCCCTATTATTTCTAAGTATAGATAGATGTGAGTTTTACTGCAGCGGTAGCACTACTGAAGCGAATATTACTACAAAAATACAAGTAGCACTCTGTGAATAAAATTTTCCTTATCCCTTCGTCGTTCAGCACGAAATGTACCAAATATGCCACAATTTCTCCCATACAAAAAGTAAGTATATTTTTTCTCACCCCTTCCGGTGGACGGCATGAAATTGTGATAAGCCTTTACTAGTGGTAGATGGAGAAAGGCATCACAATACTCGCACATTATCAATATGCCTCTCTACACCTTTCATGAGGCGGTCGCACTCTATTTTCATGTAAAACCTAGCGTGACTCCACGTACACGTTGACAACAATGTAGGCGTCTGCCTCGTCACACGGCTGACGGCGCAAGAAAAACGGGACCCGGTGGTGATTGACTTGACGGCAGAGTAATGTGGTGCACACAAAGACAGGCGGTGGTGGGCTGTACGGTTGGTGGTGGAAGCGAGCCAGCGGGCTGTAGCCACGGGAACGAGTACGCAAGAAGATCGCGAGGGGGGGGGGGGGTCGCAGAGAAGACGACGAGGAGTGAGTAGGCAGGGCAACGAGCTGCGGTCTGGCAGGATCGACCCTCAGTTGCGATTTGGTTGCTGGTTAGTGACAAGTCAAAACAAATGAACGAGGTTTGCCGAAGTGGCACGGGTACTACGCCTGGCAGACTATCAAGGTAGGCTGGCGCAGCTAGTGTAATAGCGGGGTAGGCGGGCAGTAGTACGGGCAGCGACGGGTGCGAATTGCACCTGATAGGGTGGCGGGAACGTTGAGACACCGCCTTGTGCACCGTAGAGTGCGGAGCCTTCGAGCGGAAGTTGGTACATCTCCGTCGTGACGAGGCTCTATATGCACATCCAGTCAGGAGCAGCTCAGGCTTACCGGAGCCTGGGTACAGATACAGCTCCCACACAGCCGTCCCTATTCTCAGGTACTAGAAGACGAACCCTGGTCCATGCTCTAGCTGAAGGGGCAAAAGGCCCGGCAAAACATGAGTGGCCAGCGGTGTGTATTCCGTCCGGGACAGGGAGACCGTTGGAGAACTTTCGTACTATACTCGCGCTGCAGAAGGTACGCCATCGTAACCGTGGCCTAGGTGTCGTTCAGTGGCAACCCCCGTATGACGAACAGCACGGAAGCGTGCAACATCATGAGGAGCGTGGTGGGAACAAACTAGAACAACCTACTATTTGTGTATTTCAGATCCCAACTCTCGATGCTTTGGATTGGCACAGAAGCCATTGCGCAGTTGATAAAACGCGTTAGAATCCTAGTATACGGTACTTTCATATTGCATGATTCTCAGCCGACGGGCTGGGCTCCCTGTCGGCCGTGTAAAGTGTGGCTAGAGTCCCTACCTCTCTCGAATTCACCTCTACTACGTCAGCAAAACCTATCATGCTTGTTTTGGTTGACACCAGAGCTTTCTATCTGGTCTTTACCTGCTAGACTTTGTAACCTTTTAGACCAGTACATCGCAGTTGAGGGATAAACCCATTCGTTTTGCAAACACTATTTTCTTCATGAGACCCCTCGATATTTGCATATTTGCGTAGTTCCAATTATGATTTTATTGCTGTGCTGCTTGTCATAGCTTTTACTACCAGAGACAAGCAATGGGGTGCAATAGCAACTAGTAAGTTGTGGTAAAAGAGGCGTAAAAAAGATTGGGATCTATATCTACCGAGAGTGTTGTTCGCCTACCGTACGTCCTACCACGAGTCTCTTGGTGACTCTCCCTTCTTCAGTTTGTACGGGCGGGATCCGATTCTGCCGCTGGATCTAGCATTTCTGAATACGAGCCACGACTAGAAGAGTAGTGAAGTGGCTGCGTATCGTCGGAAATTGTTTTTGTCACTCCGTGACTCTTGACGCCTCGTCGAGCGTTAGTTGTTGAAAGCTCAGGATCCGAACGAACGCAGGTTAGCTGATCGAGTAAAGGTGCAGTTTGAGATTGGAGGGGCAGTGTGGATCTATCAGCATTTCCGAGCTCGAAGAGGCGAGCGAAGGACGAAGAAGTTAGCGTTTTCTTAGCACGGTCCCTATCGGATTGTGGATCGTGTTGGTGATAACGCTTACCGAGTCGCGGTGCCAACTCATCCAGAACGAGTAATCATCGTCTATTTGAATCGTCTGAAGCGATTTCAAGGTAGCATGAGCCGACCTTCCCCTAACAAAGTGCCAACTGGTGTCGAGGCTCGACCGGATACGGGCGATGAAGACCCGCTTACTGAAGACGACTACCGTCGACAAGATACGTGGAGAGGCTGAGCTTTGGCGGTGAAGAGACGGCTTTTTCTGGCGTTGGGAACGCTGTCGTGGAAGTGCTGGCAAAGCGTGTTTTACGTGGCAAGGAACAGTACTTAGTGCTCACACCGGCGTACGAAGTGTCCTGGAAGCCAACTGCAACACTGTTGCCAGAGTACTCTGTGCTGATTGAAGCATACAAGAACGCTACGAGAAGGGAGAACAGTTGACATGAGCTGATACGGAGTGTTCGATCGACGGGCGAATATGAAGCCGCCGAGGAGGCCGAATTGCTGTTCTAGGAGGAGCCTGAAACAGTTGCGGAACTTGACTGTGAAATGAGCAAAGTCTCGATGGATTTGTGTGGAATTCGTTACGATACACGGCTTGAAAGCCGTGGTGCAGGGAGAAAAAGAAATCGAACGGTGTTGTGCTGTGTCGAATTGCATACGGAGAAATGATGAAAGAGAGAACACTTGGGAAAGAAGAGAAAGAAGAACAAGAAGAATGATACGAAAGCAAAATTGGCTTGAGATGGTTAAGAAGCTGGCCGGAAAGCGAGACCCTGGAAGTGGCGGATACCACGAACACGCGAGACATTGACGCAACGCGACTTCAGACAGGAGTTGCCGAGTGCGGCGGGCGTCAGTCGACCTCGACAGACGTGGGCCGTAGCCGTTGGCCCAGGGTGTGGTCGGAGTCACGGGTGGTAACGCGGTGCTGCTGTAGTCGGCACGCTTGAAAACGGAGAGATTAGCCTTACCGGCCTCAGTAGGGTCGAACGGAGGAATCAGTCGGACGGAAGGTGCATGCTATGAGCTCGAGCAGGATGTCGACGTCCAGGTCGCGAATGCGGTGATTCTGGTAGAGCTCGAGCCACACGCCGTTCGTCAGGTTGCCGACCCACATGCGAGGCATCCAAGAAGAACTGGTAATGTCGATCAGAATGTGTGCGAGAGCTGAGTCGCTGAGACAGCTTTCAGCCTTGGTACGATCGGGTCCAACGCGTCCTGAACGCGAGCATGGAAGGCAAGTCCGTAAATCCGTCTTGGCCCAACTTGAAAAGTTTGGAAGCACTCTGGGTCTTCTTCAGGTACGCTTCCTTGACGGAGCGAAGAAGAACGCCCAAGTCGGAGATTGTAGGGCCCTTGTACTTCTTGTCGGATTTGTTCTTGCCTAGTTGACCGCCCCACCAGAGCAAGTTGCGATGACCGGTCTCCTTGAGTTGATACAGAGTGCCGGAGTAACCCAGGGTTTCAAACGAACGCTGATGAGCCATAAGCGCATCTTGAGCACCCCCATATTGCGTTTGCGTCGTTGTGCTTGGGTAGCGTTGTCCGAAAGTGACGCGTGGAGACCTCATTCAAATGCCGCGTATCTGATGGCCATTCGCGTGCGCCAGTGAGCTAAGTAGAGGCCAGAGAACGCAGCGGGATTGTTGAAGAGACGCTGGTCTTCCCAGGGATACTGGATCCGTTCTACGGGCAAACCACAGTCGTGTACCGTTTTGTAGAGGCGTTTCAAGTCGCTCTTGGCCACGGGAGGCGCCCGTGGCGAGACAACGAATGTGACGAACTTGTTCGACAGCAGCAGAACCGTCAGCGTCGGCAGTTGATGCAAGGGAGGGTCCTTGGGGACCAACATGTAGGGGGACTTGGGCGGAGAACGAGAGATGGTGCGCGAGGTGCTCGAAGATCCTGGAGGCGACAAAGGCTTACTGTGGACCTGAAGTCAAACGGTCATCGAGGCCCTCACGTTACGGCAGGTCTGCGAAGGCCGGATGTTCCGACAAAGCACAATTCGATCGCTGGCGAGCCGGCTACGAGATAAGAGTGACCACGCTGTTGAAACTTTCGGCTGCGTCGGGTTTGTCGTGAATCACGGCGATCGCCACGTCGTCCGGCCGCGCTGCTCCGACGGAAGCGCCGTTTACGAGAAGGATGCCGCGCATCTTCTCCCAGAACCTGGCATTCGCGGCGCAATCGCCCATGGGAGTGAGTTCTTGCTCGTTGAGTCGCCATTTCAGTTCCATGAGAGCGGCCACGCGGACCAATAAGACGTTGTTGTCTGTCTGGGTTATCTGGTCGCTGCCCCCTGGGATTGCCACTCATGGCACTTAGGGTCGTGATGCGGTAGCGTCTCGTGTCTTGGCGTTGAATCGATGAATTGCTGCCACTCACTGCAGCAAAAAGAAAGAGAGTGATGTGTTCTGACGAGAACGATTCCCGGAAAGGACCAGATCTGCGAGAAGGAACTTGCGGTCGTCCGAAAAGGACTGACGTTCGGGTCAAGTGGCCTCGCTACGCTGTTGAACCTGACCAAGTGACCGCGCGGTATAACGACTCTGCTGGTGATGGACGCGCAGAGAGCCTAGAGATATAAGGCAACGACGAGAGACGAGTGCAGTACTTTGCCCACGGGGCAAGAATGAATCGCAGAAGCGTAATCGCCCTGCCGAGCAGTGGATTCGCTAAGTGGTGTCGACTGGCTGGTTGGAGACGCTATAAGGCTTTGGACTGGACGAATATGCTAGCGCGGAGCTGCTGCCTATGCACTGCTTCACTTGCCTGTGCGTTCTCAGTGCGTGTATGCTGACTACTCCGTTTGAGCGATTGCGTGAAATTTTTTGACCGAAGTCTGGCGGGTTGTGTCAGCATGTTGTCGACCTCCCTGAAGATGAACCAAGTGGTACTGCGGAATCCGCGTCTACAGACCGTTACATGGAGCTACGTATGCGTTCGCGTTGTGGGTGCGTTGGTCTCCAAACCGGAGCTAACCTGAAGCAAAACAGGGACATATACGGCAAGTACGGTAAATTGATACGTGCGTGGTGGACTGTCGTGAGGGTTACATTTTACGATTGCCTGCCTGATTTGGCCACGAAGACGAAGAAGTCTGTGGCTAGGTACGCTCTGGCATTGTGGGAAGCGTGTGGTTCGATAACGTCGAGGGTGAGCACGGTCGTTGAAGTTGTGTGCTGATTTGGATTGTTGGTCGTATCGTTGACTTTTCACGAACCCACGCTGTGCATCGGTTGGCATGATGGTGGTCCTCGACGCCTTCAGCGCGCTCAACCTCGTTTTCGACTGGACGTCGTGGAACCCGTACGCTAGTGGAGTGGTGGAGACAGTCGGGGTGTTGACGCATGCGTAGCGGCAAGGAACCACCGATGGCAAATGGAGCCAGGCCGAGCCTAGAGCTGTGTTGGAGTGCGCTCTGGCGAGCGTGAGCGCTCAAACGGTTGTGCGGGATCGGCACGAAGCCCCCCCCCCCCCCTCCCCTCGCTGTGTTGACTCCAACTCAAAGAGCTGGGTGGCTTTACCTGACAGAGCTGAACAAGAGGACGCTCCGCTGAATATCCGTCGCCTGCGTGCTCCTGCTGCTATCTCAGCTCAGCTGAGAGCCACCAAGAGTTGCATTGACAGGGCCAAGTAGAAGATGATTGCCGCTGAGGAGCAGCACGCGCATGCGTTGCGAGAGGAGCTTTCTCACCACCCGGACGTTTGCCGAGGACGGAAAAGTTCAAGTCAGGGAGAATGTCCCTAGTTCGGGTTGGGACGTCGGCGCGCCAGGAGTTAGCCGGGTGCTGGGTGCAATCTCTGGGGTGGACCCACAAGCGCCCATGGCAACGGCGGCTATAGATGTGGCTACCTGTGGTGTGACCCAGTTGGTCTCATGACCGAAGCCAGCTGAAGAGGTGCTTCCTTGATGGCTCGAGTTGGTGCGAGGCCGAAGATGCGCCAGGTGGGACGACGTACGGTCTTCGCTGGACTGCGAATGGTGTTTCCAGCGAGGCGACGTGAAAGGCGGGCGGCACGCTCGCAGAACGGAGCCGCAGCGAGGTCCAAGACGATGGAGTGTCACGCGCGAGGATGGAAGACGTGCACAGGAGTGCCTGGTGAGTATTTGGGGGAAGAGATGTCATGCATATGGAGTGTGTGCAGCGCGTGGACATCACTCACAGCTGTGCTCTCAGTCATACTTCTTGCTCGAAAGTTAGCAAGTGAAGAGAGCAAAACAGTAACAAGGACAATTTTCATTCTCCAGATTTCGTTGGATTTTGTACCAATGGTGTGTGCTTAGTGCAGGACAGAGTGTCCGAAATTTTCCAAATGGAAACGAACACAATCGATTCGAACATGAGGATTCAGTATAGAGACAGTACAATAATCAATTCTCACCACACATGTCCTGCCCAAAACCATACTAGAATACAGTATACAAAGTCGCACTGGGCGCAAAGAAGCTCTGAAATTCCCCGTGTCAGTTTGGTGCCATGTGAAACAGGTTCTCGTCATCGATTAGGAAGTGAAGAAAGCGTTGGGCTACGTACGAGCTTTACTTGGAAGGTACAAGTATATGCCGGTGCCAGCGGGGACAATTCGTATAGGCGTCATCGGTCCGGTCCGTACACTAGTGGGAAGCTTCTTCGTAGCGGTTCATAGGCATCCTGTCACCACAGGAGTAAATTGGCCAGACGTCCACCTTCTCCAGCACATGGTTCGGTCCGAGCTACACCATCGGTTGACCCCATTGGGGCAAGTGATGCAATTTTGGCCAACGGATTTGGTAGATGACTGCAAAGTATTGAGGCCTTGGAAGATTTGGTCCTCGGTGTGGAAGGAACCTCGATCATCGTAGGAAATCGAGGAAAAATGAGACAGTGAATGGCTGTGGATACATGTACAATACACGTAGTCACTTCTGCTCGATGCGAGCGCTTATACACAATTCTCCCCATCGCCTTTGCAGTAGGTACCACCCATTTTACAACGCGCTTGAAGATGTCCGCCCAAGTATCGAAAAACGAGAAAAACCCATTTCGCGAAAGCCTCTTTTGGTTGACTTAACGACATCGTAAATAACCCTAGGGGATTAAAGGAGTAACGAATTTATCCAACAAAACCCATCTTAAAATAAATAGCCAATAAATTACTTGCTTTTGCATGTTGCGCGAAGATGGGCCCGTCGCCGACACGGGTAACATTCACGTGGGCTATTCAGAATCGTTACAGGTATAGGTTATAAGAGGTATTTGAGTTCACAATATCCCAACTACTATCTACTTTGTACACTGATTTATAATGCTTGCGGACAATCGTACCACTTAGCTTACCATCAGCTGTGTTTTTCAAAAGTATATAAAGGCATCAAATTTAAGAGCGCATATTTTGTGCGAAATAAAGAGAATTCGTATAAAGAGGGTGTAGTCATACGAACATATATGAAATACGAGCGGAAAATCGTATTCCCTGCAGACTCTGAAATAAATTTCAGAGAACAGTATGCTTGAGCCTCGTTCACAATGCTTGGCACGACTGGGACGGCTAGCCACTCAGGTCAAACATTGCACTATAAGCACACGCTATCGATCACTGCACGTGCGCTCACACGGGCGTTTTATAGTCCGGCAAGCCCAATTACATGTCTTTTTCATAAAACGCTTTGTCGCCTCACACTTGCAGGATAGTTTGTCTGGTGGCTATTCTGTCTAGCATCGCTATTCTGTCATGATTTCTAGCTATTATTTCGTGTCTAGGACAAGCACCGTTTGCTTGGAGTCCCTCCATCAAAACATACTAGGCTGATAAGGGGTTCCTACTAAACGAGCGGCATTCAAAGCATTAAAATGTGACCGCAACACGCTGCATAAAGGGGATTCCCTCCGCGGTCTATTTGAAAATAGAAAGCTGACACTAAAAAATAAACATGCATTTAGTGCTGTGTTCAAACAGGTAAACGCACGTGGTGCTGCTTTTGTTACGATAAGGAAGGTTACGTTGGGATCAGGGAGGTTTTTGCAATTGTTTCTATTGTATAACAACAAGAGCTTCAGCTAAAGCGATGTACTTGTGATGTAGTGATTTCTCGGAGATCGCTGACGATCATCAGCAAGCAAGGACAAGACTACCTTCAAGTTGCTCAAACTGCAAACCCTCGGTCATGTGGCCAAAAGCGACCTCGAGGTGCGAGAGACTCGACTCGGTCACTACCAAAGACTCATGAGTGCTCCATTATGGCCAAGATGTCGTTCAAGGCAGGCTGTCCTTATTATTAATAATGGGACTGGCCGGATTCGCATTCAGCGGACAAGAACTGACGGCCACGGTACGAAGACTCGGTGGCCGCTGGGAGCGACGCTTGAGAAGGCACGGCGACCGTTTGAACGCTCGGCGATGGTTCAGGAAGAATCGTTGAGCTCTGAAGAGTCTCTTGGCGACCAACTCTTTCCTTGTAATAGGATCGTGCGTCACCACATCCGCCATCGCGTCCGCAGACTGCAGCTTATTGAATCTGCCATGGCGGGCAGCCACATGTGTAGGTATTCCAGCTGCAATTCCAGTTCTCCCTTCGCCTCCCTCTTTGCTCGCTTTATGGCTCCCCTTTTCGGGATGTCTGGTGTAAGGCTCAGAAGCGATATTATTGGCCAAGGCGGCGTTATCCGCGCTATTAATAGTGAAGTCAATGTCGATCGCGACGAAAGTAGCCACGAGCAGAATGAGGAAGAAGGTAAGGCGCATTGCTGAATTTGTCGACACAACTTGGGCACGCAGCGGGGTTTTCGATGAGCGACTGCGAGTTGATTCCGAAATGGGATTCGAGTCGATTATCATGGGCAAAATTGTTGCCACGTTCTTCGACGAGAAGTAGCACGAGCTGCTGCATGAAAGACCACAACAGGATAGTAAGTTTACGTACACCGCAATCCTGCATCATGACCACTTTCTACAGCGCACACAATTACTGTATTCTCGCATCTTTAACCGGGTTACGGTAGATGCTTCTTACTGCTCAACAACAAACGTCAAGCTTGCCAACTTCTCACTGAACGCCCACAACTTCTTCCCAGCAGACTCAGACTTACAGAGTTTCGCCGCTTCATGGCGAGCCGGTGATCCCGTGCTCCTGTCTTTCGGTCCGATATAGTCTCCACCCACTACCTCGTTTCCAGCAGCAGCGTACAGCGTCGGCATGGCTCCCATTTCCGGACTCTTCCCTCCAGGTAGCAGCGTCATGAATTTAATCACCAACCAGTAGAGCCAATTGTTGTTGGCCGCCGCCATGTTCGCCCCCAAGTTCGTCGCCACGTACCCTGGGTGACATGACACCGCTGTGACGTTCTCGATCCCCGCAGCTTTGACACGTTGGTCGAGCTCCACCGTAAATAAAATATTGCATAACTTGGTCTCCCCGTATGTTTGTACCTGACCGAACTTGTCCTCACTGGTGACCATGATCTCGTCTTCGTTAAAGCTCGCCTCCCCTCTCTTATGGAGTCCGCTACTGACATTGACGATCCGTGCAGCCGTACTTTGCTTTAAGAGCTCGAACAACAGAGCGGTCAGTGCGAAGTGGCCCAAGTGGTTCGTTGCGAAAAGCCGCTCGTATCCGTCCACCGACAGCGCGTAGCTCCCACCCATGACACCAGCATTGTTGATGAGCAGGTCCAGTCGATCATGACCCCGTTTGATCGACTCTGCGAACTTACGAACGCTCTTGAGATCGCTCACGTCCAGCTGCAAGAACTGAACGGACCCACGTTCTGGTTCGGTACCCAGGAGTTCGTTTAGCGTGGCAGCAGCAGCGAGCCCTTTGGCGTCATCTCGACAGGCCAGTACAACGTGGGCCCCTTTGGGTGCCAGTTGCAACGCCGTCTCGTACCCGAGCCCGGAGTTGGCCCCCGTGACTACTGCCACCTTGCCCTTTAGCGAGGGGATCCGGGAGACATCCCAGTCGTCGGGGATGGCAGGAAGAACGTCACACATAATGATTGAAAGGACTCGGAATGGATCGGACGTTGTGTACAAGACATAGGTTCTTATTTTGTAGCGATCATTACGGGACGAAGAGCAAAGTTGGGCTTAGATTCGGGGACTAGCGTTGAGGTTTTAATCAGTAAAGGCGCACCCGTGAGGAAAGGGTGAACTGTGTCTAAGCGGCACAATCTCAGCGAAGAGGCTGCCTGTCAGCAGACCAAGAATCTGTGACGCACGCCAAAGTGGAACAGCCACTTCAAGTGGTGGCTGTCCCAACAACAAGGACTTGGATGGCTGCTAGCCATCAGCGCATGCACACCAGTCATCGTTAGCTTTAGGCCCCGAACTAGAAGCTCAGTTTAACCAACATGAATATACTCAGTTCTCATTTTACCAACTACTACGAATATCACCAAGCAACTGGTGACATGGCGTTGGCATGGATGACGACGTGCCATGCTCTGAATACGAGTTTGATCGCTCGTGTTCTGGGGACGAGCTACGAGCGGCTTGTTGGCTGCAGTGTAGAATAGTCATCGGCCACAGTCTCCCGCATACGAAAGGAATGAACAAACTTGTCTCGTCGCACAGAAAACAATGCATGCACTTGTGATAAATTTTCCACGCGTCGCGTACTGCAAACCAAGCAACGAAGACTAACTAACTTATAGATAACTTGCATCTCAGGTCGGTCGTCGTCGTCGTGCTTATCAGCCAGCACATACCACCTTACTTAACCACCTCAAATTTGAGGTGAGTGAGCTTCTCACTAAACGCCCAAAGCTTGGCGGCCGCAGTTTCGGACTTGCTCAGGGCCGACGGATCCTCACGAATGGGCGAGCCATAGCACTCCAAGTACTTTGGTCCGTAATAGTCACCACCCTTAACGTCGTCAGCCGTAGCAGCGTACAGGATTGGCAGTGCTCCCTTCTCCGCACTTTGTGGTGGCGCGACCGCGACTGTGCGGAAAACCAACCACCAGAACCAACTATCCCAATTGGTAGCTGCACCCTTCTTCATAATCTTGGTATCGCAGTATCCAGGGTGGGCTGCTGCAGTGGTAACGTTGTTAATCCCCGCAGCTTTCAGTCGACGGTCGAGCTCCAGCATGAAGAGAAGGTTGCAGAGCTTCGAGACACAGTACGTCGTGATCTGTCCGTATTCTTTCTCGTTGTTGGCCATGATATTGTCCTCGTCGAAGACAAAGTACGCGTGGCGATGCAGCAGACTGCTAACGGTGACAACGCGAGATATTTCGCTCTTCTTTAGCTGATCAAAGAGCTGCGCTGTTAACGCGAAATGACCGAGATAGTTAGTGGCGAACTGCAGTTCGTATCCGTCTACGGTCTTAGTGTACGTGCCCCCAACAATCCCGGCGTTGTTGACGAGCAGATCCAATCGAGGGTGCATCTTCTTGAACGTCTCACAGAATTTGTGAACGCTGCTTAAGTCACCAATGTCGACTAGCACGAGTTTGACAGTGCCATGATCAGGTACAGATCTGATGTGCTCTCGAATATCAGCCTCCGCCTTGAGACCACGCTCTCTGTTGCGGCAGGCAAGCACCACGTGCGCTCCTTTGCGAGCCAACGCCAGCGCAGTGATGAAGCCGATACCCGAATTGCCACCCGTGACGATCACGATCTTGTTCTTTTGCGACGGAATGTGCGTCGCGTTCCAGTTTCTAGGGACTTCAGGCTGGGACGTCGTGCTCTTACTGGAATTCCCACCCATAGCTGCTGATGCAAGACGAAAAATGGTGAGATATGGATCGGATGCAAGAACTCGGATTGGGACGAAGGCATTGAGAAAAAACACTTTCTCAAAAGATCAACACGTTCAACCAACGGGAATCACACCACAGAATTGCTGAAAATGGATCGTGAGTTGAAGAAGAAAAAAAATGATCACCTCCTATGATTTTTAGCCTCATTCCCAAGAAGAATTTTCAGGTATTCGTCGCAGCCCCCCTATATTTCTTGATGTCGAAAGACAGGTGTGTAAGTCTCTCACTAAGAGTCCACAGCTTTTTCGCACCCGATTCCGACTTGCTCTGTTCGGACGGGTCCTCACGTACAGGATATCCAAACGTCTTGAAGTGTTTGGGTCCGAAGAAGTCGCCGCCCTCAACTGAACTTCCAGTAGCAGCATACAACGTCGGCAGCGTTCCCATCGGGCAGCTCTGACGCGGACGGAGCCAAGTCCATCACCAGACCACTTAAAAAGTGGGATTTGTCACTTTTCCCACTTTTTGCTTAAAAGTGACCGATTTGACAAACAGGATGTGGGAAAAGTGGACATCACCTTGTAAATTGAGTTGTTGTCAGCTATCTACTTAGCTAAAGAAGAAAGACGCTTCCATGCAAGATGCCTTCTAATGCAAGATCAGTAAGATAAGTTCTCTTGTCCGTTTTCGCGCATCCTATCGGCGAGAAGTCTGCCTCGACGGTGGCAGTATTGGGGAACACCGTGGCAAGGCCGCCACAAAAGCTTGCCAGTGTTGGGTACAGTGTAGCGGCGTCACCAAGTTGCCACATTTCCTTAAAACTGGCTAGCCGGTGGTCAAAGCTGTCAATTTTGGCGGCTATCGGCTTCTTCGTGTCATAGTCGCGACAGAGTCTCTTAAATTCTTGTCCGATCTTGTCAATTCCGGCTTCTCCATAGTTTTGAACAACTCTATCACGATTACTGTCGATTGTGGCTGAAAGTTCTACAAGTGTTGTTGCCACGAGCTATTTTGGCGTAACCAGAGGAGTAGCTTCTGCTGTTTGAGTAAGGGTGTGAATGCTTGAGATGGCTAGGATGTACATCCGCGCCACAGCGGTTACCACAGTTTCCCGTTGGACCTTCGTAAGCGACTGCATAGTTTTGCAGACCCAAAAGATCCAAGTTCATCACGTACTTTTCCGCAGCCAGATGTGATATGGCAAAGCTACCATTGGCTTCGTGTTTGTCGGGGTCCAGTGCCTTGATATCCGCTGTGGACATTGGACCCACAGCACCGCACATGTTGATCGGCCTTGTAGTGAGACCTTCAAATCTATCTTCCTGTTGCTTAACCAGTGTCGACAACCCTTACAATGACACGAAGACTGCATTTCTCCGTAAATACGCACGGACTCTGATTCCATTGTCGCAGAGCCATTCTGCTACGCTACACATTGAAAGCCATCTCGTACGTGCAACTTTTGGACAAGTTGTTTGCATTTCTGCTATCAGTTTTTGCTGCCGTCGAAGAAAGTGGTAAGCTTCGTCAGATACAATTCGCTGAGAGCCTACTCAAAATCAATTTGCATCTTCAAATCGAGTTGGTGCAACCCACACCAAACTCGGGTTACTTTATGGACGACTTCATCTTCCAACAGAGCGGCAAGACCACTGACATGTCCAAGCATTGTCGGAGCCCCATCGGTAGCGACCCCCAAGAGCTGGTGTCGCCAGTGCGGTACCAACGCATTCAAAAATGCTTGAACAACAGGAAAAAAATGTTTGCTGCTGTGTGTCGTTCAAACATTGGTATTGCAAGTAGATGGAAATTGTGAGCACCTCCACTTTTCTAAAATCTGCAACGAACATCCACATAGGACTTGCCCAGATGAGTTCCACAGTCAAGAGCGATCGGAAATGTCAATGCGTTGGCTAGATAGTGTACCAGTTGCTGTAGAGATACCGCACAGAGAACACGCGCATAGCGGGCAACGACCCCTTCACTACATCCACCATATCGACCAATGCCCGTTTCCTCCATCATGTCGGCGATCAGATTCGAGACCATGCGAAAGGAAGCTCCGCGGCCCAGAAGCGAACACAAAGACGGAATCTTGAGGGCTGCTTTTCAGTCACTGTATATACTTCACCTTCTCGTACGAAACACGCCATTGATCTAGTGAGCGTAATTCCATTGATATCATCAGGGTGAAAAAGAAGACCTCCGATAATCACGTCCACAATAGCAGGGCTCACGGTAAAGGTGAGTGTGTCATCCGACTCAAATACAGACTCGAGCTTCTCAATGTGCGGTACAGACACCGCCCGAAAGAACTGCTTGCGTTCTTCAGATGAAGGTAGACCACTTCGCAGAATGTTGCCCTTTCAGATGCTTCTCGTACAAATCAGTGCGAAAGCAGTTAAAAAACTTTGGGTTCCAATTGGCGCCTTGGAGCTGTTGTGTGTGTTTTCCCTCCCGAACGTAATGCAGAACCTACAGGCCGCTGATTCGACTTCACTTGTAGCCGAGTTACGTGCTCCAACCTTTAGCGCGTAGACAGTGAGGTGTTTTTCCAAGAACTTCGCTCCTTTTGTTGCTGTTTTGCGCCGCGTCGGTTTTTTTTCCGTCGAGCTTCTGTGCCATGCCTTTTTTCATTGCTTCCGGCAAACGCGGGACTGTTAAGAGGAGGGTGTGTTCGTATGACTTGGTAAAAGGTAGAGTGAGCGGTAGCAGCAAGTGTTTTGCCACACTACTATTGAGAGTTACCGGTTTGGTATCGGTTATTGACCGTGAACCGGTTAGCCCGAACCGGTCCAATCCGAACCCACGCCGATTACGCCACCGCCGATTACGCCACTGTCGATTACGCCACCTGTGGGTACAAGATTGTAGGTACAAGATGGGCATCGACGTGGCGCTCTCTGATTGGCTGAAGTAACTCAGTATCCAGTAAAGAATCAAGTAGGGTGTATCCAGTAGGTCTAGAGATAGCAAGAAGGCTTTCGAGCTAAAGACCTCAATCACTTTCGAATCTTCCTTCTCCCCCTCAAGTGGTCTTCGCTCCGGTCTCACCCAGCGTGCTCATTCCTCTGCTTCATCCAAGCTTCGTCTCTCCAACTACACGTTCCATCAGGTTATGAGCCCAAGCACCATGTCCTCTGCCCAAGACGTCTCGACCAAGGTCTCCATCGACAAGTTCAACGGAGACAACTACGCGACGTGGAACCGCTACATGCGTGGCGTGTTCCTGACCAAGTCGGTGTGGCATGTCGTGAACCGAGAGACGACTCCGAGCTTCACGGACACGCGGGCCAAGGACGACTACGTCAAGTCGAGCAACATCGCGTTCGGACTGATGTTGCTCCACATGAATGCGGACTACCATCATGTGGTTGACGACTGCGAGGAAGCGTGGGCTGCGTGGATGCGCCTGAAGACGCTCTACGGTGGTTCGCAGAAGGCTGGTCGCATCTACTTGAAGCGCCAACTCTTCAGCATGGAGATGTCGGAAGGCGACAATGTATTGCATCACTGCAACGAGGTCCTCAACATCAGCGCCAAACTCAGCAGTATCGGCGCCAAGATGGAAGACGAGGACGTGGCGATCTGCTTATTGCGCAGCATCCCCAAGAGCTACGAGAACGTCATGCTCAACTTGGAGATGAGCAGCGCGGAACTGCGATCGCAAGACGTCGTGAAGGTGCTCACGAACGAGCATATCAAGCGGCAAGGCGAGAAGACGGCGACGGTGAAGACTGAGAACGCGGCCAAGGCACCTTCCAAGTCGAGCGGACCAAGTCTGTGTCGCGGTTGCCAGCAAGGGAAGATGGTCCAAAAACCGTTTCCAAGCAACCGTGACAAGCATTGTTACGACACGTTCGAGTTGCTCCACTTCGACATCTGCGGACCCATGGAGGAAAACTCGCTTGGCGGCAGCAAGTACCTGCTGCTGATCGTGGACGAAGCCAGCGGATGCATGAAGGGTTTCTGTCTGCGTGCCAAGTCGGAAAGCAAAGCCTGCATCAAGACGTACATCATGAGGGTGCAGAAGCAGTTCGGCAAGAAGGTCAAGTTTGTGCGGCACGACGGAGCTCGTGAGTTTGCGACTAACTCGCTCAAGGCCTTCTACCAAGACGAAGGCATCGAGCAGCAAACCACGGTTCCGTACGCGCACCAGACCAACGGCACGGCAGAGCGAGCCATCCGGACTATCGTCACGATCGGCCGCAGCATGCTGCATCACGCCAAGCTGGACAAGTGTTTCTGGGCTGAGGCGGCCATGACGGCCATCTATGTGAAGAACCGCCTGCCGTCACCCAAGATCGAGCACAAGACTCCGTTCGAGATCGTGTACAAGTCCAAGCCGAGTGTGAAGCACATGCGCGTGTTCGGCTGTCGGACGTACATTTTGACTCCGAAGGAGAAGCGGCTCAAGTGGGACCCCAAGGCTCGCGCCGGAATATTCCTGGGCTACGAAGAAGTGTCCAAGGCATATCGACTTTATGACATCGAGGCGGGGCAGGTGGTGATCAGTCGCGATGTCAACTTCGATGAGTCGGCCTTTGGACTTTCACCGCGGATTTCCGATGAAGATGTCGATGACCTGGACGTCGACTCGCTCGATATCGACGATGACGGACCTCGCCAGACGGAGTACAAGCAGACGGGGAAGCGCAAGAGTCGCCCAAGTGACGAAGATGAAGCTACCAGAAGACCGCACACTGTGCGCCATCGGCCTGGACTGGAAGAAGCAAGTGCGCCGGATTCCTCTTCCTCTTCGCACCGAGTGGACGCCGACGAAGAAGAAAAATCTGGTGACCAAGATGAAGAATCGACTCCCCCTGTGTTTTGGCGTGCAAGTGCCAATGCTGTTGAAGCGACTGTGGACCTGTCGGAACCATCGACATTCCAAGAAGCGGTGAACGGCCCGGACCAAGTGCACTGGCGCAAGGCAATTCACGCTGAGCTCAAGTCGATGCGACTTCGTGGTGTGTTTCGTGCTGCAAAATTGCCCAACGGACAGCGCGCCATCGGTACCAAGTGGGTGTTCAAGATCAAGCGCAAAGCGGACGGATCGATCGAAAAGTACAAGGCGCGCCTCGTGGCCAAAGGGTTCAAGCAGAAGTACGGCATCGACTACACGGAGACGTTTTCGCCCGTGATCAAGTACGTGACGCTGCGCATGGTCATCGCTATTGCCAAGTACTTCGGCTGGCCTCTCGACCAACTCGACGTGGTGACAGCGTTCCTGTACGGGATAATGAAGGAGCAGGTGTTCTGCATAGTTCCTGAATGCGTCGAACTGGATGGCAACTTCGACTGCCTGGAATTGGTGAAGGCGATCTACGGTCTCAAGCAAGCTTCGCGCGTGTGGAACGAGACCTTCGACGAGTTCGTGTGCTCCATCGGCTTTCAAGTGTCGGCCTTCGACCCGTGCCTCTACATCAAGGTGGTGGACGGTCACTGTGTGCTCGTGCTGGTGTATGTGGACGATGTGCTGATCACCGGGAGTTCACCCGAGCTGATCGCACGCACGAAGAACGACCTCAAGACACGCTTCGAAATGACTGACAGCAGCAAGTGCGTGTTCGTGCTTGGGATCGAGTTGGTAGACGGCCCAGACGGCAGCGTGACGATGTGCCAGCGGCGTTATGTGGATGATATCCTGAAGCGCTTCGGTATGGACGAGTGCAAGGCTGTGGTAAATCCGGTGGACATGAGCATTCGACTGGTTCCAAGCAACGCAGCGACGAAGGTGAACGCTCCGTTTCGCGAAGCTGTTGGTGCTCTGATGCACTTGATGACTGCTACTCGCCCGGACATCGCGTACGCCGTTGGCTATGTGTCGCGCTTCATGGAGAACCCTCAAGAAAAACACTGGGTTGCGGTCAAGCGCATCGTTCGCTACCTGCAAGGCACCAAGACGCATGGGATCTGCTTCAAGCCGGGTGACAACATCGACTTTCGCGGGTACTCCGACGCGGATTGGGCTGGCGACCTCGCGGACCGCAAGTCGACTTCCGGCTACACGTTCATGCTGATGTGTGCGCCAGTGAGCTGGGGCAGCAAGAAGCAGTCAAGTGTTTCGCTGTCTACGAGCGAGGCGGAATATATCGCGCTCAGTCTGGCGATCCAAGAGGGCAAGTGGATTCATCGC
This sequence comes from Phytophthora cactorum, assembly GCA_016864655.1. Classification (NCBI taxonomy): domain Eukaryota; phylum Oomycota; class Peronosporomycetes; order Peronosporales; family Peronosporaceae; genus Phytophthora; species Phytophthora cactorum. The sequence continues at coordinate 179,400 of NHQK01000028.1, forward strand.
CTGCTGTGCGAGATCCTGGCAGCTGCCAACGAGACGGGACCCGAGCTCAAGATCCGCGAAGACAACCAGTCGTGCATCAAGATGACGAAGAACCCAGTGAACCACGGCCGCGCCAAGCACATCGACATCAAGTACCACCACATCCGCGACGAAGTGAAGCGTGGTGAAGTGAAGCTCGAGTATTGCGAGACTTCTGTGATGCTGGCGGACATCATGACGAAGGCGCTCCCGGGACCTCGCCACACGGACCTCACGGTGGCTCTCGGCATTCATGGGACTTTGCATTGAGGGGGCGTATTGAGAGTTACCGGTTTGGTATCGGTTATTGACCGTGAACCGGTTAGCCCGAACCGGTCCAATCCGAACCCACGCCGATTACGCCACCGCCGATTACGCCACTGTCGATTACGCCACCTGTGGGTACAAGATTGTAGGTACAAGATGGGCATCGACGTGGCGCTCTCTGATTGGCTGAAGTAACTCAGTATCCAGTAAAGAATCAAGTAGGGTGTATCCAGTAGGTCTAGAGATAGCAAGAAGGCTTTCGAGCTAAAGACCTCAATCAATCACTTTCGAATCTTCCTTCTCCCCCTCAAGTGGTCTTCGCTCCGGTCTCACCCAGAGTGCTGCCTCCCTCCGCTTCGTCCAAGCTTCGGTGTCCAAGATCCATACCTTCCATCACCTACCATCAGGATTGGTTCCACTTTTTGGAAATTCTGCTGGTCACCAGGAAGTAGGAAAAGCGAGAAAAAATTAGAAAAAATCCCACTTTTGAAGTGGTCTGCCCATCACCTTGAACGCCAGCCACCAAAGCCAGCTCTCGCTGTTAGTCGTAGATGCCGTCGCCAGGTTCGTCGCTGTGACACCAGGGTGACAGGCTGCTGCGGTGATACCCTCAATGCCCGCAGCTTTGATCCGACGAGCCAACTCGTTAGTGAACAGGATGTTACTCAGCTTGGTGACGCCGTAGTTGTCCATCTCCCGGTACTTGTCCTCACTGGTCGTCATGATCTCGTCTTCGTTCCACGTCGGGGCCGACCGGTGCACGATGCTACTGACGTTCACGATACGCGATGGGGTGCTTTGCTGTAGCAGTGGGAACATCTGAGCCGTCAGAGCAAAGTGGCCCAAGTGGTTGGTAGCGAACTGTCGTTCGTAGCCGTCTACCGAAAGTCCCCACGCTCCGCCCATGATACCAGCATTATTGATGAGCAGATCCAGGCGAGTATGGCTCTTCTTGAAGTCTTCCGAGAACTTTTTGACGCTGCTGAGGTCACCCAAGTCCAACTTGGCGAACTCCACTTTACCAGCTTCAGGGGTGGACGACAAGGCCTCACGGAGGTTGGCTTCCGCTTCACGACCACGTTCTTCGCTGCGGCAGGCCAGAACCACGTGAGCTCCCTAACGAGCAAGCTCCAGAGCGGTCTCGTAGCCGATTCCGGAGTTGGCGCCCGTGACGATAGCGACTCTCCCCTGTTGCGACGGGATCTGCGAGGCGTCCCATTTGTCGGGCAATGGCGGGCAAGCGCTCAAGTCGGACATCACGGTGGTCTGCTTCTGTGGCGGCGAGTTTTCGAATGGCCCTTGTCAGGGCCCCCGCGGCTTTCTTCAACCGATCTGTTCATAGATAGACGCGTCTCTTTATCCTCAAAGTCGTGACCATGGGCAACCGAGCTGGACACGTCGATGATTCAACCGCAGCAGCGCTCCAAACGGTGCCGGACAACTGGAATGGCAGAGAATATCAACATGGAGAACGGATGAAATGGGACTGCAAATCTCCAAATTGGAGGAGTCGGCAAGAATTCTATCAACCTGCCTAAACCCAAGTCAGCCCTTCCTGTGCATTAACCCTATAGGGCCGAGCGGGCTTTCCTTTTTTTCGCTTCGCAGCTCACGCCGCCACTCCGCATCCTAATTTTCATAATAATGCTGTAGTGTTGATTGTACACCGGATTCGTACATAAGCGGAAGGATGGACCATCATTGTTGGTAACGAATCGTTGCCAAAGAGTCTCTCCAATTGGAGAGTGATCGCCATTCTGAGAAGTAAGCATTCATTCCAGTTGGAATGTTTGCGTCTCAGAATGATTGTTAAGCGGATTTTGTAGGACAATCACAGGACATGGAAAACAGACTATTTTAGCCAATGATAATGAAGATGTTAACGGTGGAGAAGCCAATCATCTCTGGCCCTGTCGCGCCCTCATACCCGGCTTCAGGGTTCCGGAAGCCCCCAAAATCTTGAAATCCTTGGGGGATTCATTCAACGGTATGGGTGGGTGGGATAATCAGATAAATAACCCCTATTCCTGTTTCCAATTCTTTTAATTGGACACAATTAGTTAATGAATTGCACTAGCTCCCAATAAATGGTTGGCTCGCACGCAGTAGCATTCCCAAAATTCAATGCAGACTCTCGCTTTCGAATAAGCAGGCTCCCCTCAAAGACCTTTCACACCTATTTCACACCCTGTCGTCACGCACCAGCTCGGTTTCCCCTCGCACGGAGCGTCCTCCTGCCGCCTCGGAGTCGAGTAATCGCTCTGTTCGCCCTGGTCGAAAGGCTGACCCAGCCTGGGACCTCGTGGATGTGGATCCGCAAGGCCGTGTCTGGTGCGAGAAGTGTAACCAGCTACTTCATAGAACTGATCGTAACCACGTGGAGCGTATCAAGCATCACCCGACGAAGCGCTGTCGTTCGCAGAAGAACATAGCGCTGATAACTGACGCCTTTCGCGCCCGCCTCAAAAGCGATACCAACAAACAGTTCCAGGAACGCTTGGCTTGGTGGGTGTACAGCACCGGCATGCCGTTCTACAGAATTGGCATGCCAGCTTTCTGGAAGCGCTACAACTGCTACACTCTAATGTTGAGGTTCCAAGCCGTGACCAGCTGGCGACGGTGTTTCTAGACCGTGCGTATGCAAAGCTGATCAAGATTCTCAAAGTGACGCTGGCTGGCAAAATTGTGACTTTGGTCACAGACGGATGGACAGATATCAACGGCCTAGCTGTAGTCAACTACGTGGTAGTATGTGGTTTTCCTGGAGAGTGTCTATACCGGTAATCAAGCGCACGACGCCGAGGTTTGGCAGCTGACATTGAGCGTGTCATAAAAAAGTAATATTTTTCGAGATCGGAGCCGTGGTGACTATTCTAGCGCCAACGAGACCACTTGGGAAGCATTGCAGGCAAAGTTTCCAAAAACATTCTTCCACGGTTGTGTCTGTCATGGCCTGCACCGGCTTGTCAAGGACATTTTGAAAAATATCAAGAGGATGGAGGCGTTGCAGAGTGGATGCAAGGTGCTGGTGAACTTCTTCAAAAAGCCCCATAAGATGTAGGCAGACTTATCCGCACGGCTCGAAGCGAAAGGACTACAAGTCCTTGCGAAGCCAGGTGACGCAAAATGGGGATCTGTGCTCAAGTATTTCGGGACAGTGTTGGCTGCTGAGGCTATTCTATTCTCGTGTGTGTCATCCCGTGGATTTCTTAAACCGAAGACTAAGAAGCAGAGGAAGACCCGCCGGGACGTGTATGACTCGGTAACGTCGGTCGATTTCGTACCACGTCTAAAGAAGGCGGTTGCCTCGCTCAAGCCGATTGCGACAGCGATGAAGCTGTTTAAGAAGAACGAAACACCAGTACCAAGTTTTCGTCGATTTGCCTACCAAGCTGAAAGGAACATGGCTCACTGCTGCAGAGTACAAGAGCGTGGAGGCTCTGATCAACTCTCGGTTTCCTGCTGTGTGAGCGAAGGATTCCCCTGTACGACTTCTGGTGTGGGTTGATCAATCTCCCTTTGCTACAAGACATTGCATTGCAGCTGTTTCGCTGCGCCGCTTCCAGTGCTCCGTCCGAGCGCAACTTCTTGGCCTATGCCTTCATTCACTCGAAGCTTCGCAACCGATTGGCGCCAGATCGGGTTGAAAAGCTCGTGCGTATTTTCTGCAATGCGAAGAATATTTCTGATGAGAATATTGAACGCTATTCGCGACTGGAAGGTTTACCACGTGTATTTGCAGAGGAAGATGAGGAAGAGGACACCGGAAGTGACAACCAGAGCGAAGATATTGATTATTTCTGATTATACATTGGTTTCTAGTTAGATACGACTAGCTTGTAATAAACTAAAAGTAGAAACTCATGATTTTCAAGCTTCACAGTAGGGATTTTGGTATGTACAGCAGGGTGGTTTGTGGCGGCCTATCATTGCAAACCATGTTCGCGGATAGACCATTGCACAATGCCATGGCTATAATGCCGTCTATACCCCATACTAAATACCCAACCAACGACTGCAATGCATTGTACCGAGGTACTTCGGGTTTTTGATGTAATCGTTCACAGTTCTTCGGCCCGTCGCCCCTATGCTGAAGCAAGGAAATTCAAGAGTGATTCCAGAATGCAGCCTTTTAGACAAAGTACTGGGGCTCGAGGAAGCCGATTGATAGATTGGCTATTGATAGATTGGTCGATGAGTAGGTGAGCGGATAATGGTTGGGCGGGTTAATGAAATATGGGTGGGTGTTTTTTTAAATCCTTAATACACCCACCCTGGAGGCATTGTGGGTGGGTGGTCTAAACAGTTTATTCCTGACCCATTTAACCCCAGCCCGGAACCCTGCCCGGCTTGCTGTAAAATGAGGGCAGCACTGCTTCTTTCGGAGCCAGTGGCCGTCTCAGCCGCCAGAGCCACGGCTAATTTACCAGTTCAGTATCTCCAGTATGTGGTGTTGGAAATCCCACGTGAATTCTAGCTACTAATGTAGTTAGGTAGTTCCCACGACAATACGTCTACCAGAAACGGTAAACGATCGTTCGGGCGGACCTGAAGACCCCAGTTTTGCCCTTGCACCGGGACAGACTGAACCTTGTAAATCGCTTATATAGACCAACCAGTACAATACCAACACACTACTAGCATGAGCAAAGTTAGCAGATGTTCTCACACACTTCAATCATCGTGGTCCCAACAGCGGAAGGGTACCAGGCACGGGTAAGCATTTTACGAGGGCGTCGAGGGTTAAACTCGGCTGAAAGAATAGATAGGAGGCGACACGCCCCCCCCCCCCCCCCCAATCGGGCGAATAGGTACAATAAAGCTGTCCCGTAAGCAAGCGATAGTATTCGGCCACACACACACTTGGCCTTGCCAGATGGACCCTCGCTACGGAGCTACAAGTCCACCGACAGGCATAACACACTCAAACAAGCTTGACCGGACGCTTACCTTGAAGCCGGACGTCGATCGTGTGCTTGAATGGAAATTCTGTTCTGTATTTCTGTTTGTTTCTTCAGACCATGTCCTAATATGCAATCCTAATCAAGTATACAAATATCAAGTGAACTACGATCTGTTATGGACCACTTCCCATACCCGAGCTGATCTCACGCACGAAGACGGACCTCAAGACTCGCTTCGAGATGACCGACAGCGGCAAGTGCGCATTCGTTCTTGGGATCGAGTTGGTAGACGGCCCAGACGGCAGCGTGACGATGTGCCAGCGGCGTTATGTGGATGATATCCTGAAGAGTTTCGGTATGGACGAGTGCAAGGCTGTGGTAAGTCCGATGGACATGAGCATTCGACTGGTCCCAAGCAACGCAGCGACGAAGGTGAACGATCCGTTTCGCGAAGCTGTTGGTGCTCTGATGCACTTGATGACTGCTACTCGCCCGGATATTGCGTACGCGGTGGGCTATGTGTCGCGCTTCATGGAGAACCCTCAAGAAGAACACTGGGTTGCGGTCAAGCGCATCGTTCGCTACCTGCAAGGCACCAAGACGCATGGAATCTGCTTCAAGCCGGGTGACAACATCGACTTTCGAGGGTACTCCGACGCGGACTGGGCTGGCGACCTCGCGGACCGCAAGTCGACTTCCGGCTACACGTTCATGCTGATGTGTGCGCCAGTGAGCTGGGGCAGCAAGAAGCAGTCAAGTGTTTCGCTGTCTACGAGCGAGGCGGAATATATCGCGCTCAGTCTGGCGATCCAAGAAGACAAGTGGGTTCATCGCCTGCTGTGCGAGATCCTGGCAGCTGCCAACGAGACGGGACCCGAGCTCAAGATCCGCGAAGACAACCAGTCGTGCATCAAGATGACGAAGAACCCAGTGAACCACGGCCGCGCCAAGCACATCGACATCAAGTACCACCACATCCGCGACGAAGTGAAGCGTGGTGAAGTGAAGCTCGAGTATTGCGAGACTTCTGTGATGCTGGCGGACATCATGACGAAGGCGCTCCCGGGACCTCGCCACACGGACCTCACGGTGGCTCTCGGCATCCACGCTGAAAGGGGTTACGGATCTTGGACGAATAGGAGGGAGGGGAGAGTCACTACGCGGAGTTTGACCGGAGCGAGGACACTTGACCACTTGAGCAGAAGAAGGAATATTCGAAAGTGATTGATTGATCGGAGCTTACACTGTCTTCACTACCTAGTCTGCATCCAATCATTTGGTGCATCCAATCACCAACACTCTGTACTCGTCCAATCATCCTACTCGTCTAATCATCGGTGGCGTAAACAACGTACCGTAATCATCGCGGGATCGTATTTGACCGGTTCGGGTTAACCGGTTAATGGGTACAACTGGTACACAGTACCCAAAACCAGCAACCCTCAATACGCTCCCTCAATGCGAACACACGTTGATGCCGAGAGCAGCCGTGAGGTCCGTGTGGCGAGGTCCCGGGAGCGCCTTCGTCATGATGTCCGCCAGCATCACAGAAGTCTCGCAATACTCGAGCTTCACTTCACCACGCTTCACTTCGTCGCGGATGTGGTGGTACTTGATGTCGATGTGCTTGGCGCGGCCGTGGTTCACTGGGTTCTTCGTCATCTTGATGCACGACTGGTTGTCTTCGCGGATCTTGAGCTCGGGTCCCGTCTCGTTGGCAGCTGCCAGGATCTCGCACAGCAGGCGATGAATCCACTTGCCCTCTTGGATCGCCAGACTGAGCGCAATATACTCCGCTTCGCTCGTAGACAGCGAAACACTTGACTGCTTCTTGCTGCCCCAGCTCACTGGCGCACACATCAGCATGAACGTGTAGCCGGAAGTCGACTTGCGGTCCGCGAGGTCGCCAGCCCAGTCCGCGTCGGAGTACCCTCGAAAGTCGATGTTGTCACCCGGCTTGAAGCAGATTCCATGCGTCTTGGTGCCTTGCAGGTAGCGAACGATGCGCTTGACCGCAACCCAGTGTTCTTCTTGAGGGTTCTCCATGAAGCGCGACACATAGCCCACCGCGTACGCAATATCCGGGCGAGTAGCAGTCATCAAGTGCATCAGAGCACCAACAGCTTCGCGAAACGGATCGTTCACCTTCGTCGCTGCGTTGCTTGGAACCAGTCGAATGCTCATGTCCATCGGACTTACCACAGCCTTGCACTCGTCCATACCGAAGCTCTTCAGGATATCATCCACATAACGCCGCTGGCACATCGTCACGCTGCCGTCTGGGCCGTCTACCAACTCGATCCCAAGAACGAATGCGCACTTGCCGCTGTCGGTCATCTCGAAGCGAGTCTTGAGGTCCGTCTTCGTGCGTGCAATCAGCTCGGGTGAACTCCCGGTGATCAGCACATCGTCCACATACACCAGCACGAGTACGCAGTGACCGTCCACCACCTTGATGTAGAGGCACGGGTCGAAGGCCGACACTTGGAAGCCGATAGAGCACACGAATTCGTCGAAGGTCTCGTTCCACACGCGCGAAGCTTGCTTGAGACCGTAGATTGCCTTCACCAATTCCAGGCAGTCGAAGTTGCCATCCAGTTCGACGCCTTCAGGAACTATGCAGAACACCTGCTCCTTCATTATACCGTACAGGAACGCTGTCACCACGTCGAGTTGGTCGAGAGGCCAGCCGAAGTACTTGGCAATAGCGATGACCATGCGCAGCGTCACGTACTTGACCACGGGCGAAAACGTCTCCGTGTAGTCGATGCCGTACTTCTGCTTGAACCCCTTGGCCACGAGGCGCGCCTTGTACTTTTCGATCGATCCGTCCGCTTTGCGCTTGATCTTGAACACCCACTTGGTACCGATGGCGCGCTGTCCGTTGGGCAATTTTGCAGCACGAAACACACCACGAAGTCGCATCGACTTGAGCTCAGCGTGAATTGCCTTGCGCCAGTGCACTTGGTCCGGGCGGTTCACCGCTTCTTGGAATGTCGATGGTTCCGACAGGTCCACAGTCGCTTCAACAGCATTGGCACTTGCACGCCAAAACACAGGGGGAGTCGATTCTTCATCTTGGTCACCAGATTTTTCTTCTTCGTCGGCGTCCACTCGGTGCGAAGAGGAAGAGGAATCCGGCGCACTTGCTTCTTCCAGTCCAGGCCGATGGCGCACAGTGTGCGGTCTTCTGGTAGCTTCATCTTCGTCACTTGGGCGACTCTTGCGCTTCCCCGTCTGCTTGTACTCCGTCTGGCGAGGTCCGTCATCGTCGATATCGAGCGAGTCGACGTCCAGGTCATCGACATCTTCATCGGAAATCCGCGGTGAAAGTCCAAAGGCCGACTCATCGAAGTTGACATCGCGACTGATCACCACCTGCCCCGCCTCGATGTCATAAAGTCGATATGCCTTGGACACTTCTTCGTAGCCCAGGAATATTCCGGCGCGAGCCTTGGCGTCCCACTTGAGCCGCTTCTCCTTCGGAGTCAAAATGTACGTCCGACAGCCGAACACGCGCATGTGCTTCACACTCGGCTTGGACTTGTACACGATCTCGAACGGAGTCTTGTGCTCGATCTTGGGTGACGGCAGGCGGTTCTTCACATAGATGGCCGTCATGGCCGCCTCAGCCCAGAAACACTTGTCCAGCTTGGCGTGATGCAGCATGCTGCGGCCGATCGTGACGATAGTCCGGATGGCTCGCTCTGCCGTGCCGTTGGTCTGGTGCGCGTACGGAACCGTGGTTTGCTGCTCGATGCCTTCGTCTTGGTAGAAAGCCTTGAGCGAGTTAGTCGCAAACTCACGAGCTCCGTCGTGCCGCACAAACTTGACCTTCTTGCCGAACTGCTTCTGCACCCTCATGATGTACGTCTTGATGCAGGCTTTGCTTTCCGACTTGGCACGCAGACAGAAACCCTTCATGCATCCGCTGGCTTCGTCCACGATCAGCAGCAGGTACTTGCTGCCGCCAAGCGAGTTTTCCTCCATGGGTCCGCAGATGTCGAAGTGGAGCAACTCGAACGTGTCGTAACAATGCTTGTCACGGTTGCTTGGAAACGGTTTTTGGACCATCTTCCCTTGCTGGCAACCGCGACACAGACTTGGTCCGCTCGACTTGGAAGGTGCCTTGGCCGCGTTCTCAGTCTTCACCGTCGCCGTCTTCTCGCCTTGCCGCTTGATATGCTCGTTCGTGAGCACCTTCACGACGTCTTGCGATCGCAGTTCCGCGCTGCTCATCTCCAAGTTGAGCATGACGTTCTCGTAGCTCTTGGGGATGCTGCGCAATAAGCAGATCGCCACGTCCTCGTCTTCCATCTTGGCGCCGATACTGCTGAGTTTGGCGCTGATGTTGAGGACCTCGTTGCAGTGATGCAATACATTGTCGCCTTCCGACATCTCCATGCTGAAGAGTTGGCGCTTCAAGTAGATGCGACCAGCCTTCTGCGAACCACCGTAGAGCGTCTTCAGGCGCGTCCACGCAGCCCACGCTTCCTCGCAGTCGTCAACCACATGATGGTAGTCCGCATTCATGTGGAGCAACATCAGTCCGAACGCGATGTTGCTCGACTTGACGTAGTCGTCCTTGACCCGCGTGTCCGTGAAGCTCGGAGTCATCTCGCGGTTCACCACATGCCACACCGACTTGGTCAGGAACACGCCACGCATGTAGCGGTTCCACGTCGCGTAGTTGTCTCCGTTGAACTTGTCGATGGAGACCTTGGTCGAGACGTCTTGGGCAGAGGACATGGTGCTTGGGCTCATAACCTGATGGAACGTGTAGTTGGAGAGACGAAGCTTGGATGAAGCAGAGGAGTGAGCACGCTGGGTGAGACCGGAGCGAAGACCACTTGAGGGGGAGAAGGAAGATTCGAAAGTGATTGATTGATCGGAGCTTACACTGTCTTCACTACCTAGTCTGCATCCAATCATTTGGTGCATCCAATCACCAACACTCTGTACTCGTCCAATCATCCTACTCGTCTAATCATCGGTGGCGTAAACAACGTACCGTAATCATCGCGGGATCGTATTTGACCGGTTCGGGTTAACCGGTTAATGGGTACAACTGGTACACAGTACCCAAAACCAGCAACCCTCAATAGTTTATTCACATCTCCACCCGAACTCAGCTTAGTGTGCCAGAGATCGTTCCGAAGACAACGAATCCGATGAGCCAAGCCAGCCTTGTTCGCTCTGCCCTCATACAGATCGCACAATGCTTTCCATATTTCAGATCCAGTAGTCTTATCGCGAATCTGGTGCAAGATATCAGGCGGCACTGACGTTCCTACCATGCGCATGATCTTCATCTGATTAAGGTCGAATTCTTCTTCACGCTCCGAACTTGAAAGCATCGATCTGGTCATCGTCCCCTCCACAATGTCCGTGAGCTTCTTCTCCCGAAAAACAGTATTCATCGCCCATTTGTAGGTCGCCCAGTCTTTTCTGTCCCAATTCTTGGGTATCCCCTCAGCTGTGTACTTGAGTGGCAGCGTCATCTTGGACCACCACTAGTGCAGCAGCAACTTCGTAGTACTTGGGCTCAGAACCCTCTTAGAAGATGCACTTAGTCTGTAATGACCTCAGCCACACACTTAGAAGGAAAAATGAAAAGTAAGATTAAATTGTTAACACCGTTGCTTCTGAGCTCCAACATTCTTCTTAAGCGGGCTTGACCAGCTTCTCAAGCTGACCCCCACTTCACTTGACTTAAGTATGCTCCGAAGTACCGTAGCGCTTATCTCCATACGCAGAGTCCCATAGCATGTTGATCTTCAACTACACCAACTGCTGTACTCGGTCAATATAGCGCACCAGCACTTGTCGTACTTCGTCAATATGCATTCCAACAGCCACCCCCGATCCCGGCATTGTTGATCAGCAGATCCAGTCGATCGTGGGGACTTATATTCTCCTCGCAGAGGTTGGATACGAACGCTGGCCAAATCGCCCATGTCGACTTGCATGAACTTCACACTACCAGGATCAGGTGTCGTTGCTAGAACTACTTGAATGTCGGCCTGGGCACGGAGACCACGTTCTTCATTGCGACAAGCCAGAATCACATGAGCACCATTGCGTGCGAGCTCAAGAGCCATCTCGTAGCCAACCCCCAAGTTGGCGCCCGGGACGATCGCGAGCTTGCCCTTTTGCGATGGCATGTCCGCTGCACACCAGTTGCTGGGAACTTGAGGATGAAAAGTGGTAGTCTTGCTGGCGTTGATACCCATGGTCGCCTGTTCTTCTCGATACAGAAAAAATGGGAATGCAAAGCCAGCTTAAACACTAACGGTTTAGCTAGAGCGTTCAACTGGGACGTGGTATTGAGAAAATGAAGAAGATGCGGGGTGATGATTAACGGTCGGGTCATTCCTGTACAGTAATTTACACGTCTGGGCTCTCTCCAGCTTCTGAAAGGTAGAGACACCAAGCTGTTGGTCTCTATCTTTCCCACGAGGCGCAGGTACTGTAGACCATTTTGCATTTGAGGATGTCGAGAAATTTCGACAAGTATGCACGATATTTTCATAATAAAACACTATTTGAAAAACAAATCATTTTGCGCGAAAGAAAACAGTTTTTTTAGGTTCAACTCTCAAACTCGATGGCGTCGGTGTATGCGTCGGTGGAGCCGCAGTTCACGCGCGAGCTGCTGTCTCCGGGGCTGCGCGTGGGCTACACGGACGAGGGCGGTGTGTGGCAGTTCCTGGCGCCTTCTCTATCGCAGCGATTGCCTCTTCGCGCCATCGAGTGGCGCAACCTCGTGGGGGTGACCAAACGCATCGACCAATTGCCGCTGCACTTTGACGAAATCTCGGTTCAAAATGTGAAAAAAGACCTTCCGCTCGCTTGCATTTACCTGGTCAAATGTGAGGATCTGGACAGCTACAGGAGCGTGGTGCGGCCCCCATTGGTGGCCTGGGTGGATGCCATGACGGCTGCCAAAGTCGAATGGCTCGTGCTCTACGTACCGCTGGGCACACGCCCCAAAGCAGCCGGGAACGTGCCCAACCCCGTGTACAGGAAGATCTTTGACAGGTTACGGGCCGATTTCGCTCATAGGAAGGGCGGTCCACTACTGGGTGGGGCTATTGGGCCCGCCTCGACCACTTCAGCCTTACAGGAGAAAGTCTGCAAGATCGACACGTTGGAGGGGACAAGTGTACTGGGACAGCAGCAGCAGCACGAGTCTCAGTGGACAGAATTGCTGCTAAGACTGCGACATTGTGTCATGGACGCGTTCCAGACCAAATGCTTCCAGTACGAGGAGAGTCTCAGAGTGCTGGACGCTAAACGCGGTTCCTCTGGGTGGGAATTTGGAGCCTTTTTCTTGGCTAAGGAGAGGCTGGCACTCATGTACCAGCAAATGTATCTACAGGACGATGCGATTAGACACGTAAGAAGGTGACGATGAAGGAGGAAATGGGTTAGTATTGACCTTAGATACTGTTGACTGTGTTAAACAGTTAGACGAGCTGGACGCAATTTTCATCAATTTGAATGAGACGGAGAAGCAGGCGTTTCGAGACGGCAGCAAGACCTCGTTTACGTCTCAAGACCTGATCTTCTCGCAGTCTCCAGTGAGTAGAAAGCGCTTCTTGTTGCGTGTTGAGACCGTGATCACTAATGAGATTATGCGTGTTGCTGTAGCTGGCGCTGGACCTCACTGAGACCCAGCAACTGATTGCCTCGAATCGCGCGTCGGCTCGCCTTGTCTCGCTCTACTGTTTCTGTCGACAAGTCCGCACCCTATACGTCATGGGGAGCTTCCCGCAGCTACTGACGCGTGCCAGTTCATTTATCGAGGTATTTCTAGCAGAGTTGAAGGAGATGGCAGCGGAAAACACTCTGGATTGGCATCAACCATTCCTTTGGGCAGTGGGCGCCTGCATGGAGGTTTCGTATGCGTGCGAGCTCTCATGGAGTGGGCGTGACGAGGAGTGGACTGCCTCTAGCGTGTCAGTGCAAGCGGCTCAAGTCATTCCTGTTGAAGAAATGTCCCGTGCACTTGGGAACGTATTGTACCTGGCACGTCGATTACTGAAGAACTTCGCTAGGACCAACCGATCCAGGAATGACCTTCGTGTTTCGTTCTCTAACATCCCACAAGGAGAAGCAGCGGAGGCAGAATTGACACTGAAATGGTACCAACAACTGGAGCAAGTGTTTGTGGCCCCCAAGTGGCGACGATCTGATGTCTGTGAGCCGTACGAGCGCTGTCTGTCAGAGGTATCACATCTAGCTTCGATGTACTTTTCGCAGTCTGGACGACATCGCTTTGCTGTGTTTCTTGGAGGGGAATGCGCGCGTTACCATCTTGCGCGTGGTGAATTCGAAAGTGCGTCGAGGCTGTTGCGGTCGCTGGCACGGCAAAGCGAGGAAGACGGCTGGTGGATGATCTTCGGGGCTTGTGTACGTAGTATCTGTCGCGCAGAGCTGGCATTGGGACGATCGACACAGGCAGTGGCCGCTTGTTTTAGCATGTTGCAGCTGGCGCAGGAGGAACAGGTTGGCGTGAGTAAAGACGAGATGGAACAGCTCATGGTTGCTCTTGTGGCTAGTCTTGAAAATAATGGCACGGGAGGGAATACAATTGACTCAGTGGAAGACTACAACGAACCGAGAGTCAACATGGGCGAACTGTTCAGGCCGACGGTAGCTGTCGAGACAACGCAATCAAGTGGCAGTGCACTAGAACATGGAGATATCCGTGTCACGCTGGGTATTGCGAATGATTTCCCGGCAGGAGTGCACTTGGAAAAGGTTCGCATTCGGTTTACGAGAATGCCGATCACACATGAGAGACCCCAGCAAGAGGAACCTACTCTGGCTTCGGCGTCTCCATACATTAAGGAAAAGAAAACAAGCCCTGGTTTCTCTGGTGAGCAACCTATTGACACCACGCTGCCTGCCGGTCTATCATCAGATAATGAGCGCAACCAGTTATCCCGAAGTCACGATGTTGAGGCCGAGGTAGCGACGATACTTCACAAAGTTATTGAGAATGTCCACAAAGAGCTCAAGGACGACAAGGAATTGCTATTGGAGGAGAGTGACGTCCATCTCGACGAGAAAACAGGCGTAAACTTGGTGTTCCTTCACTCGGGTGTATCGGTGGGGCGATACACCTGTACTGGCATTGAATGCGTCCTTGCGGGGAGTACCTTTCGCTTGCTTCCTGCGAGCGCGCTTGCTCTCGCTAGCTTCGAGATCGCTATGAAGGAAAGCACAGTTCAAGTTGCCATTGATGGTGCACCGTTGCTGATGCCAATGCCACTGGCTCAAGTGGAAACGGTTATCGTCTCGATCCAGGCGAACGATGACATGGTGTCGAATGGAACCCTTGAGCTGCGTGTGTTCAAGCGTGCTAGTAAAAGTAACCAGACTGGATACACCACGCAATGCGATGACGAGGAGGTAGAAGACGAGGACGAAAGTGGTGGTGAAGAGGAGTGTGGCATCCAGTTGATTGAGGCAAAGTTACGTGACGAATCAGACTCGGATGCGTCGAGTACCAACAAGGACGAAGAACCGAGCAGCATGTTGAGTGTGGCTCTACCTACAGTGCCCTGTGGAGGCTTTCTGTCATATGTCGTAACTCTCGCGGTGCCTCCAACTGATCAGACAGATCAGAGCTCCGAGCCAGAAGATGAGAACGATAACGTCTCTAGCGTTATTATTCGAGCAAGTGTACGGTATCACCGGGAAGCGACGGATGCAAGATCCCCGACAACGACTACGGAAATACGGTGCGCTGAGTCAACTTTCCGCGTGCTTCAGCCACTGACAGAGATGGTGCGACTTAAACGCGTTGGCGCACGGATCTTCGCCTCCGTCGCTCTTACATGCAACCCTTTCATCCCCGTTGTTATCCACGACTACAAGCTGGTATTCTCCCACAAAGAAACTCACGCTTCTGTGCAGAGTCTAACAGTGGAGCAGGATCCGAATACCAAGCTGCGAGGTATAATTCTGCGTCCAAGCGACTGTGTGCATTTCGCATTCACTCTAGCATGCAGTCCAGACTTCGAGAAGGAAGCTAGTAGCAGCTGCTGCTCGCTTCAATTGGAGCTGAAGTATGGCGAAAAATGGCTGAAAACCGTGAATGTTCAGTTGCCGCTGACTGAAGCTGAAGGAAAACGCTACCGAATCGACGTTCTACCCAGAGGCCAAGACGTGGCTCACACGTTTACAGACGAAGTAGTTGAGGCTACTGCGAGTGAGCCTATGACGTTCCAGATCCACGTACAAGAAGAGGTTTCGCGGTCGAACAAGGCCGCGTTGGCGGATGACACGAGTATCTTGTCGCTGTGTTTGAACGAAAGCAGCGAGCGAGATTGGATCCTCGTGGGGAGACAACTCGAACGTTTTACGCTGGATCCGTGTTCGGGAAATCACGGCGATCTTAGACGCGAGTTCAGCACGCAGAAAAGGCTCTTAGCCACCCACTTAGGTCAACTACGCTTCCCCGCGTTCCGACTTGAAGTCAACGGTCAAACTATCCCAGCAGCACGCGTTCACTGTCAGCAGAGCAGTCGACGAGTAATTGTAAGTTAAGAAGTGAATGGAGGTGGAGTCTAAAGCCACAAGGTGGGGTTCTCTAATTGATAAGTAGTTCACGACAGCTACTCTTAAAAAAAAAGACACTCAGGCAGAGTCTCAACGCCAAGAAGCACAAGTTTTTAGGCCACAGCGTCGTCCGCCAGAATGCCAAGCGTACGCAGTTCTCGCTGTTTATCTTCGCAGTTCACGTACGAGTCGCCATTGCGGATATGCCACAAGGCGCCACCTAGATTCACACCCCATGCTGCTCGCGGGTACGGCGCCTCGGGTGGCACAGAGAACTTCGTACTCATCGACGCGCAAGTACCGCCGTGCAGCTCGGCATACGCTCGGAAAGCAGGCAGCAGCACCTCGTTCCAACGCTGATCATTGGAGCGCCACACGAAGCCAACCTTGTCCAGCTCTGCACGCAACTTGGACGAAAGCGCCACCTGGCCAGACCGTACGCGCGTAATCCACTGACCAAGTCTGAAGCCCCGCGTAAGCACCGGCCAGTTCGGGTCGCGATCGGGTACCACAAAGTCCGTCGTCACGAGGGCGTCGTTGCCGTGTAGTCGCCGATACGTGGTCAGCGCTGGGATCACCACACTACGCACAGTCTTCTCCACACGGTGGCGCGCATTCCACACAAAACCGAGAGCGTCCAGCTCCATACGAGCCGCCTGCACCTGAGAATCGTACGCTCCTCGACGAATGTTCTTGACTGTATCTCCCAGCTTCAGTCCCCACGAGTCTTTCGGCCACGGTTCCTCGGACGGCACCACAAAGTCCTGCCACACATCGCAGTGTCCGTACTGAGCAGAAAAGACCTCGAGAGCTGGGAAAATACTCTCGCTCCAAACCTTGTCAACCAGTCGGAACGAGAAGCCCAGCTCATCCAGCTCCTCTCTACTATCTCGAGCTTGCGTCGCGTATTTCCCCGATCTCACCATGTACACGTGTCGTCCCAACATATATCCCTCCAATACCTTGGGCCACCTCGGGTCTTCCTCATGTTTCGGGATCGTAAACGCCAGCGGCACGTCGGCGTTTCCCTGTAATTCCTTATATTTCCGCAGTCCTGGCAGAAAGAACTGGTACCACTTGGTGTCTCGCACTCTCCATACGAATCCCAGTTCATTGAGTGCATCCACTTGGTTCTTGGGCAGAGGTGGCAGCGCTGCACTGGACGACGTTGTGCTCTGCTTCTTCTTGTCCTTGAGCTGTTGCTCTCTCTGTCTCTGCTGTTGCACCTGTTTCCGGAGTTTGGCCACCGCCAGTCCGAGTTTATAGCCCCTGGTGGCCCTAGGCCAGAGCTCAGCGTCGTCATCGTCCTCCTCCTCGGGCACTATGAACTTCTGAGGCACAAACAGGTCTCCGTATTGCTCCTGGTACGTCCTGAGAGCTGGGAGACAGACCTCTTGAAACTGATATTCCTGCCACGAGTGCAGTGGGAAGCCCATGTCTCGAAGCTCTTGCATCTGCTCGGCGCCCTGCTTCTTAGTCTCAAGCGCTGAGGCTGAGCCCTTACTCAGCGACTGCATAAAGCGATGTACCTTGACCCCGAGCGGCAGCTGGTGCAGCTCCTTGGGCCAGTGGTGACTCCTGGGCACTACGAAGCTGAAGGGCACGGCGAAGTGCAGCTCCAATGAGTGGAAGGTGCGCAGAGCTAGCACCAGTTGGCTCAAAGATTTATTGTTGCTGGAGCGACGGCCCTTTGCGGAGTCATTTGAGGACGAGACGCGGTAGAATCGAGCGGCATCGGGTACGGAGGCGAGAGCGGGGGAGCGCAGAGCGGGGGGAGCGCAGAGAAGTCGCGGGCGAAGTGGCAGAAGCTGCAGCAGGCGGCGACGACGCATGGCCACCAAGAGCTACAGTGCTTTTTAGTGTGTTTTGGGATTCTATTATGGGTTTTATAAAAAAAAGGCCACATTAAAAAGTCTTTTACATAAATAATCGGGAGATTGTTTATTATACAGTAGTATTTGAGACGGCGTCAAACGAAAAGATGCTTACAAACCTAAGAACGAATCGCGATTTAGGCACACCATTTGAAAGAAGCGTATCTCCTCTTTGCCTTCAGACCATCGAAAAGTTGAAAACTCGCAGAGACTCGGTCTTCTGGAAAAGTTACACTGGGAACCGTATTTAGTCGAGTGGAAAATTAGTGTCAGTTCGTAATTAGTCTCACTCTTTTCTACTGAGACTAATAAAGGTGAGATAGCCACATGCAAGTTCATAAATAGTGTGAGTGATTAATTAGTCTCACCAATCTTTGTAGCTATATTAATTAAGAGTTGGCACTACAACCGCCACAAAACTCATCATTCTCCTTTCGCCAACTAAGCAACACATCCCAAGCTGCTCTTCAGGCCCCTTGCGGAGGATGCGGCGATGACGTAAGTCCTGTTCATCACTGCCCCAACTGCTACGTGCACATGCACCCGTTTTGAGGCACTCCTGTAGGTGACGAAGGATTTGGGCAGTTCGTATTGTGTCCTGCCTGGAAAGACAAGAATCTACACTCGACGTCGGCGTCTCCAATCGTGGTGGTGCTGCTCAGGCAGAGGCAGCGTGATCCGATTTCGAGCACCAGATCCACCGAGAGGCTGACATCTCAGAGTGACGTGGTTGACCTTGCAGGATCATATGACAAGAGCGAATCGAATGATGATGAGGTACCAAAATCGGCCGGCACAGAAAGTGAAGTAACCGAGACACCAGATCAAGCGCTTAACCGGTTGCGTCAGCACGTCAGCACAATTCAACATCGCCAACGGGTAATAGCGTGGATGGAGGATTACACGAACTGAAGTGGATAAAAAAAATGTTTGCAAGCGCCGTCGACAACTTTTCGCTCGTATTCAACTCCGGCACACGCAATGCAAACTTAAGCAAAGCTATCTACTGGTGGAAAAAGCGTGAGACCTTTACTGAAACCCCTCGTGGAACTGTTGGCATATCCAACCGCAGAGAGGCCGGAAGAAAGGGCATCAACGCAAAGGCCATTCAAGGCCGAGGAAGACGCAGAAGCGAATGGGTCAACTGGATTTATCCTCGCCTTTGTAGTGAATTTGATCGCTTCCATAAAATGGGTCTCAAGTTTGATACGGGCCTTTTGAGGCAGCTGGCATTGCGCATGATAAAGCAGCCCGACGCTCCAACAGTAGATAGTAAAGGTGCATTGCTGATAGACAAAATCACTACACACTGGATAAAATCTTTCATGGAGAACCATAACATTGTACTCCGCACACGAACGGAAAAATGTCAGCTTAGCCCCGAAAACAATGCTGAAATCGAAAAAACGTGTGGTCATCCACCATGGTGAGCTGAAGGGAGGCTCCGAAGTGGCAAGTACGACGAAAATGTCATCGAAAATATTGACGAAACCCATTTTGCCATCGACTTTTACAACGGAAAAATCTTGGGATTTGGTGGTGATTCAGAAGTCAAGTATGCAGACGTGGTTAGCGGGGGTGAGGACATGACAATGGTGGTCCGTATTTCTGGTGGTCCAAGTGGCCACATTCACCCACCGATGATGATCTTCACTAATATAAATCGGAGCCGCCCTATAAAAGGTGTAAAGGGCGTAGAGGGTGTGTGCTATCGAAGTGGGCCAAAAGGGTGGATCGATCAGCAGTTATTCCGTGAATACTTGGCGAGCAGAAGGAGCAGGCACCTGATCGGTTGGGACGGAAGAAAACCATTTTTCTCGATAACTGCTCGGGCCACCTCAGCGAGGATGAGTGCAAAGAAAACTGGGAGCTCTCAATGCATCGCTGACGTACGCAACGGACCTGTACCAACCGGCAGATTCATTTGTGGTTGCAAAAATCAAAGACGTGTGGAGACGCATGTGGAATGAAAAAAAGATCGACCTAATTCACAATGGAGATTGGCAAAACAAACATCGGGGTAAAAGAACGGGCTCCGGCATACTTAAAAATCTCGGCAAGGGATTCTTTCTGTCTTTGGCAGCAAAAGCTGTTCGCCAAGCAAACGCTTGCCGAGACAAGAACAACTTGAATAACGCTCGGAAGGCAATGATTTGCTGCGGCTGCTCTCTTGATGTAGATGGAGTGTGGCGAGTGAAGCAGTTGAACCCACACCTCCAGGAGCTCATAAAAAAGTATCCCGCAGAATTTGCTCGATCCAACAAAAAATCGGACGCTGCGGAGAAACAGTGCGCGCCTCACGCTACGAATCAGAGTGATACGGTGATCATCGCTCGACCGAAATTTAAGGTATGGCACGGTTGTATAACCTACGTTGCTTTGTATTTGCATTTGTTGCCCAGGTTGTATACGTTCGAGTTAGGAAATGTGATTTCGAGTACGACAACAGAATGTATAAGATAGTTTTCATTATACTGACGAACTATCTGATTTCGTGACCTACGCAGTTTGGAGCTGCAAATTAGTATGAGTGTGACTAATTATACATTACTCTAAAACAGTATCAGTTCACATTTAGTCACACTACGACTAATTGATGTGAAGACTGCAAAAACCATGTCACATAAAATAGTCTGAGTGAGAGTAAATACGGTTCCCAGTGTACCTCCTTGAAAAACCTTTTTTTTTCCCCAAAAAACAGTTTTTGCTCCATTTGCGTAGTTTTAGCTGCTGAATCGTTTGCGCCTATTCCCAGGTTCTAATTCGAGTTCCTTCCGTTTCAAATGAGGACCTTTACGAGTAATGGTCAAAATAAGAAGGGTATATTTTGATCTTTTTGGGTACACAGAGCCCTTTTTAGAAAAATTGGGTAGTGGACGGAAGGATCATTAAGTTTTACTGAACATACATCGCGTCTGTTGGATTACTTTCTTTCCTGGCACGCTTTCGAGTTCGTTTCCCGGCCTGGGGTTTGGCAGCCCTGCCCCTCACTATCTTCGTGTTGTCGTGGTTCTCTGTTGGTTGCCCCTCTGGGGGCTTCGTGGGCGTATCTTTGGCTTCAGCAGCATCAATGGCATTTTTTGTTCTTCTGCGCGCTTGCCTTACGACGGGCTTGCTTGGCTTCATTCGCCATTCTCTCTTCCTCGTCGGTAGGTGCAGCGTAGATTGGGACTGAGGCGTACTGGTGGGGTACAAACGGCTTCACTTTGTTGTGCATTTGTTGCTTCTTCTCAAAATTGGGGGCAGGAAGTTGTAGAGGTTCGAGATGAGAGTCGAGGAGATTTCGCAGTTTTGCAGCATCCGTTCGTATCCCATCAAACGTTCGTCGCAAGACTTGATCAACGCCCACGGCTACCGGCCCAACACGACAAGTCATAACGCCTGGGTTGGCTGTACGCATCGCGAAAAGTTGATATCGCTGCACGTTAGTGAGATTCTTGTAGCCTTTTGTGACGACACTACGGAACTCTTTCATCATCGAGTTGCCCTTGGGAATGTGCACGAGAGCTGAGCTAACAGAAGACTTCCAACAACTGATCTGTAGTCCACAGGAGAGTCTACAACCCGCTTAGCGTCTTCAGACGGACCATAGTCGACGTCGTACAACCCAGAATAATGTTGGTCCGGAGGGAAGGTGTTGGGATCTGTAGCAGTACAATTGAACGCCGTAGTGTAAGATACACGTAAGTCAGTAATACAAATGAATAATTTTACCAAGATGCCATCCTTTTTTTCGAATTTTCGCCAACTCGGGTTCGTTCTTAGCAAATTCCAGCATGCCTGCTCTACCCAACGCTGGGCATCCTGAATCAAATGCATCCTCGTCTTGGGGTGCCTTACCTTACGTTGTTTCGTTGTCAGCATCCTCGTCGGCAGGTTCACTCTCAGCAAGCATCTCGGTAGGATCATCCGAGTCGACATCCAATAAAACTTCATCAAACGGCATCGCATCCTCATCTTCATCACAATCGGAGTCTACCAATTCAAATGGCAGCACAGCTGCATCAGAAATGCCACTTTAGCATCCTTTCCTCGTTGCTGAGCGTCGCTAGCTTGGCCTTGACGTGCCTTGGCTGCAGCACTTTTCTTCGCACCTGCCGCTGCCCCCTGGCCTCCTTGGCTAACGTCTTGGTTGATTTTCTGTGCGGCTTTTTGACAGCAGAAGAAACTTTGGTTGGCGCCTTGCTCGCGGCTTTAGCCTTACCTGCCGCCTTGCCCTTCACTTCAGCATTCGCTGATATCGGTGCGTCAAAATCATCTTCTTTATACCATTCTTCGTCGTCTCTATCTTCTTCTTCGTCATCCTGTTTCTCGTCGCCTAGTCTCCAGGCCTGGTCGACTGCTTCTTCTTTTGCATCAACCGCTTCTTGCCGGATCCAGCCAATGTTTTTGCTACCACAGCGCGCCGCTGCTACGACAGTAGCTGCTTGTTGCGGAGCAAATATGCAGCATATTTCCCCATAGGTTGAGGTCGATTCAAACGTGCTTCGGGTGCCAGCGGGGCAGCAGGCCGCTCAGTCGCCACGATAGCAAGTTCAGCAGTCGTGAAATCTGCGTCCGTTGAGCGCTCTCGAGCCAAGAACGTGTGGTGCTCCATCATCAAGCGCGGACGATCTCCGACATGAAACGCCTGCAGGCGTTTCATGAACGCAGTCTTCCCTTGTCGCGTCTCGCGCCTCACAACCATTTCTTCGACCTTCTGGCTCCGCAAATTCTCAACTGGCGCTGACTTAGGGCGCGAACTCTCCACCGCACACAAATGATAGCACGGAGTCAGGACTTCTCATTGGCTTTGCTTTTGCCTCATTTTTATTCGCTACTAACCTAGCCCTGTTCATCGGACGTTTTATGAGGTATTTGCTTATACTTTTTTTCACTATAAAATGAACGTTTTCCGAGCCAATACCTATACAAAGATGTTGTAGGTACAACCTCGGTCTTTGGTGGTGGTGGGGGGGGGGGGCAAGACGCCTGATCACGGTCACCTTATCCAATACAGCGCGATAGGCTTCTGTTTGCATTGGTGTATGACGCAGTTGCAACGCGTGGAGGTCGTCTGAGGCGGTAAGGATCGAAATCTTGTCGAACTAACGCATAACGTAGACCAATACGGGTTAACCAAACTTGTACCAAATGACACCACGCATGCACAAAACAGCGAATAATGTAACCACGTACAACAGGAGCGCAAAGACCATTCGATAGAGGGTTGCAGAAGTAGTGTAGTGCCCAAAACCTTCGGGGCATCGCTGACCATGCCGATGCCTTCGCATCAGCCTCCTTCTTCAGCTTGAACATTTGCTTCGATTTGCTTGGCCTTGCTTCTTTCGGGGGGTTTCGTCAGTTTTGTCGCAGGTTGGAAACGGTGTTACGTTGGCGGATCTGCCGCCCGTTACCCCCCCCCCCCCCCCCAGGGGCCTACGTATCTACACCAAATGAGCCCACTAGCTTCGTGGTAGGAGCTTCGGTCCTATCTCTGGTATCTTCACTGCCTACACCGTCCAGCCCACCTCCACAGCTATCTTGTTCGGTCTCAGCAGTGGGCTCCGCTTTATCAGGAGCAAATGCAAACGTAACGTTTCTGTGTGGGTCCAGTTGCGGGACAATTACTAGCGCTGCTTGATCTCGAAACTGCTTGAGTGCCTCTAGCATTCCTTTGGACTTAGGCATGCACATCACTTGCATGATAGACGCGAGGTCATTCATCACTTACATTGATTCCGTGTATTTTGCTCGCGGTGGCAATGCATCGCTTGGGTTGGTCTTGAACGAGTGCCGGTAGGCCACGTCTGAAGTCGTCACATCCTCCTCGCGATTGATATCGTTAATCTCCACATTCCGACTCCAGCGGGGTTCACATGTGTAAAGGGTACAAAGAACTAGTACATCTGACACGTGTAGCAATAGTAGTATACGCGGCGGCACGGGTGAAGCCTGGTTCGTGAAAATATGCAGCTGTACGCGAAGTCCTTTAGGCGCAAATACACCAGAGCCGAAAGGAAAGTAACCGAATTAATGCCAAACAGATACAAAACATTTTCCCCTCAACGTGAACCCGCTCCTTGGCACCCGTCTCGTTACTGAGAAACGTAACATCACATTCAGTAACAGCCGAGACTTCAAGATGCGTAGCCTTCCCCAGTGCGTACTTGAACTGGACCTGTAACGTCAAACATGTGTCAGACTTTATGTAGCAATTCTGTAATGAATCACAGAGTCTTCCATACACTAGTGAGTTCGAATGCGTGTGAATTAATGATGTTCGCTAGCTTTTCCAACTCATTGCGATGCTTACGCTCTAAACTGGCCAGCTCGTCATCATCCAGTGCACGAGTCCCGACGCGCAACAGCTCAGCATCGTAGTCATCTTCACAAATGCCCTGAAGAAGGATTAGAGTCCCAACGCAATCCGCCATGTCGAGACTTGAATTTTCGGATGTGTTTCAACTTTGCCCACTTGGATTCGATACTGTTCGTTATAGACAATGATACAAATGATGATTATCGTCACAGCTACACCAGAAACGAGACCAAGCCGCGTCCAAAAGCTTAACTTACGGACTGTTTGTGTTATTGCCTAGGTGTGCTGCATTATTCCGCATGTTGGGGGCCCATTTGTCCGTTATGTTGTCCCAATTACGAAAATAGTATGGGAACATAGGGTGAGTCTTCCTTCCGTCAACTCGCGACCGCAGTAGAGCCTTGCATCGCTTATATTTATGCTCTGAAGAAGCATAGATCAGCGTGGTCATGATGTCGCGCAGCTCCTGTTTATTTTCTAGCATGCCCGAGTACAGTTGAACGACTTAGACAGTTAGACAGAACCATTAGCAACTTTTAAAAACTCATTATTCAAATTTACCTGTTGGTCCAGATAAGTAACCACGTGACACTGACACAATAACATTCTTGCAGAAAGAAAACCTCGCTCAGCACAGCACGTTCGGTGAAGTCTTTATCAGTTACGATGACTTTGTTGGAGCATCACTTCTCATTGCTCTTCTTGAACGTTTTGACCGCATCCATCATATTTGTTCGTGTTTCTGCTGCCAGCAAGAGTGCTGGACGTATTGTTCTTTACCGTTGAAGTTGTGGACGAGGAAACTGAACAGTTTGTAGCGATTGCGATTCGTTCCGAATGCCATGTTCACAATCATCACATCGGAGAAGGCCGAGAATAGACGGCGCAGCTTTCTCGTCTGAAAAACAACCGCTTCAGCAATGGTGTCGTCATCCATGTAAATATAGGCGCGGGAGCCGCTGTCATTGGCGTACACGTCCCGCAAGAACGCCTCCGCACGTTGAACGTCTGTTGCGCCAGATCGAGAGAAAAATTCAGCCAGGCGAGTATGTTGTGAATATCCTTGGGCGCCGGGGTTTTGCCTACGTTGCATCATGATAATTAGTGTGTTTGGTAAACGTTTGATACAGGATCGGTACATTTTGGCGATCCACGTACCGGACATTTCTCTCAAATAAAAAAGGATACCCTTGGTCTTGGCGCCGCTTTTCCTCATTTCGCCCACGTTCGCCAGCAACGAGTAACTCTCATCGCGTCGGTTCTCGGGGTAATGCCTGAAGACGCATGGACCTCTCGCATGGCTGCGCTTGCCGCCACATCCGGAAACGACTACTCAATATTGACCCCAACCTACTCTACGGCTGGTCAACCCGTAAACCGAGAGAACTTGTGCTTGCGTTTGCCAGAACTTTTAGTTTTGCGCTCGAACCCGTGTGTGCACAACAACGTCTTATCATACGTAGTGTACTGCGTAGGGAGTAATGGGATTTTCTCGTGACTTTTATGAGACCGCGCAGCATTATGTCGTGTTTCAAGTTGCTCGTTACGAGTTTTAAACGATGATGACGTTCTCTTACGAAATATCTGGTACGTCCTTTGCGAGAACTTGGCTAGCGCAGCATCGAAGTCCTCCCAAGAGTGATACGTCCGCTTGAAACCATCGAGACATGCGTCCGATTCATTTAAGCCCGGCGAACTATCTTCATCACTGCTCGCTTCGCTTTCAGCGGCCTGTTGCGTCGATGGAGCCCAATCGTTATAGTCGCTGTCGCTATCCGATGCAGATTGTGCACGGGCGCGGTTTTTTTTCTTTGAGGGAGCTGTCAGTGTATTCGACACTTGATTTAGCTGAAGCATCGTCGTCCTCCCGGGTTTCCTGGCTTCTGTGACGACGTACGCGCCTCTTGCTCGATTCATCGCCGCTCGCTTCCAGACGCCTCTTCCCGCCAGCAGCCCCCTCCTCGCTTGGTCCTTCCT
Source organism: Phytophthora cactorum (assembly GCA_016864655.1). Lineage (NCBI taxonomy): Eukaryota > Oomycota > Peronosporomycetes > Peronosporales > Peronosporaceae > Phytophthora > Phytophthora cactorum. The sequence continues at coordinate 205,313 of NHQK01000028.1, forward strand.
CTCCTGGCACTAGCGTGCCTTGGTGGGGTGTGCGTGTGGAGGCTAGTCGTGAAAGAACGGCCGCAAAGATTTCTAAAATGTAGAGATACCTTGTTGCCTCGTCATGACGCAGCTGCGTCTGTTCAGTTTCGGTTCAAATAGTGGTATACTCTCACTCTGATCCTACCAAACGCTTGGTAAAAGTGTACTAAATCGCGACTAAACATTCTGTATCTGGGGCCACTCTCAATAATGGGGGGGGGGGGGGGGGGGCAGGCGGTAGCGCCCGCAACCTAGAGTAGAGAGCTCACTTTGCATTTTGCAACCTGATCAACAATACACGTTGATCTTCGCGGGAGTTCTAGCTCCCAACCTTTGTTGTTGACACGTCACAAAGTTAACTTGCAGGTTTTGGCCGCCACCTACCAGCACTTTTTTCACTGCACGACGACCACGAATACTGCGACCGCGCGTGCGAGACGACCACAGATTGGAGTTAGTATCGTCCATGTATATTATCGACTTTTCCATAGCTTGTAGCTCTTGTAGGCGAATGAGATACTTGCGGCGTTTGAGCTTGTTGACTTCCGTGTTCATGTATTGTGGTTCCTTGTGGAACTGCTTGATGGTGATCAGATTACCATCCAGATGATTTTTGATAGTCTATGGACAGACTGAGATGGAACATTGCGTGTCGAGCTTGTCGCCCAGCTGGCGGAGCGTCAAGTCCGGGTCAATCGAAAGCTCGGAGAGAAGATAGGCCACCCCGTCGGCCGTCATCTTTTGCTGCCGTTTTCCACCACGCGGGCGAGGTTGCAGCACGTCCAACGTCTTTGGGTAGCGACGGGGCCATGACGGAGCAGTGTTGATGTTCATGTTGTTCGTCTCGGCGATGAGTTCCCAGTCTCCACCAGAGCGCGCGGCCTCGAGAATGCGGAGCTTGATTTGCAGCGAGTAGCGGTTGTAGAGAGAGGGCATCTTGGGTAGGAAGAAAGTTGCAAAGTGAAAGCTGTTCGGGTGCAAAGCAGCGGAGTGAGCCCACCAATGTAGAACAACCGGCAAATGTGATTCTCCATCACATGCATGCCGCGGTGTCCATTCCAGCCACAATGTGCAACGATAAGTACTCTCTGCGTGATGTCGTGCGCTCCACTAGGTATCCAGATTTTGCCTTTCACTCTCCACAATTCATCGTTACTAACGGTTGCCCCCTTCGGAACATATTGCAGTGCTTGTTCACTACCGATCTCGTCGATAGTTGGCCAGATGAACCCGTCTTGGTCAAGTGGTCGTAGTGGTGGTGGCCCTGTACTGGCCTGCGCACCATCACCAAGCTCCCGCTTTGTTCGAGTAAACCGCTTGGTCGAGTGAAGTCGCACTACCGGTTGAGGCTTGCCTCCCCACCTCGAATCAAATCGGTCCACACGTTGTGGATCCCCTCGATGTGCTCAATTGAGTATGTGTACTCAAGTAGCTTGGTAGACCAACGTAAGAGTTTTCCTCGGATGTGTTTTTACATTTCCTTGCCTGGTACAAAGAGATAGACGATATTTCGATGGTCTCAGTAGAGTTTGAATCCCTGTGGTCGAAGCAGAAGAAATTCCAGACGCTCGCACGCGTGAGCGGTCGGGAAGGATTCCTTCTCAATCACGCTCCAGTTGAGAGCGGAACCGGTAAAACTACCCCCCCACCACCACCATGCAGATCAGCAACTCGTGGTCCTGTTGCTGGATGGGTACCTGCGGTTTCCATTGATCTACTTGCGAAACAACCAGCCCCCAACCAGAGTCGGAAGCGTCGGACATCACTACCAACTGCTTCGACGGGTCTGGGTACGTCAATGTCGCCGAATGTGCCAGCAAGTTCTTCACTGCTTCAAAACTTTCCAATTCCTCCATCGCCAAGTCGAGTTGTATACCTGCTGCAGCTCTCTTAGTCTTGTTAGTACCAGCCAAGGCGGAGTCGAGCCGCTCCTGCAATGGTCGTGCAACGCGAGAATAGTCTACCAGACCAGCACGCATCCAATTAGTGGCACAATGAAATTGCTGTAGTTCCGCCGCGGTGGTTGGCGGAGGCATCTCCCGTAAAGCTTGGATGCGACTCGGATCATGGCCGATCCCGTCCTTGTTAATGATCCGGCCACACCACTTGACCTCAGTCAAAAATCAAGGAACACTTCTTCGGGTTCAAGATAAATCCGAATTCATCCAGCTTCTGAAGCACTGCCTCAATAACATTCACCAATTCTTCAGCAGTTTCCGCAAACACCAACAGATCATCGATCCACACGATGACAGACTTGTTCACCAAGTCACCTAACACCATCTCAACAGTTGATTGAAACTGAAGTGCAGCATCTGTACTTCCTTGTGGAACTCTGGTTGGTGTGAACACGCCTCGGTCGGTCATGTAGGAGAGGACTTCGCGGCAGCTCTCATGCAGCGGGAGCTGCCAGAAGCCTTTTAGAAAATCAAACATGGCATAGTACATCATCCCCCGGCAGCGCTCCAAAGCAACCTCAATGCTCGGCATTACTCCGGCAATAGGCTCGGTAAGAACGTTTGTTGGTCGATAATCCACTGCCTGAGGGTACTCGTTGGAGCTGGGCTTTTTAACGGGAAGAGCTGGGCAACACCAGCGACTCTCACGGTTCTCGTAAACCCACCCCAGTTCGACCAGCTTCTTGTTGAACGCGTCGAGGAATTCTGATTTATCTGGACTATACTGCCGCACCTTACACCGGTAAGGAGATGCACCAGCCTTCAATCGGATTTGTAGAGGAGGAACACGAGCTGGTGGATCATTACCAACTTCCAGTCTCCACCCTCCAAATCGTGCAAAATAGTGTGCAGTCTAGTCGTGATATACTCATCCACCACGCCGTACGTGGACGACGTCTCGCACCCCGCCTTTGTCAAGTGGAAACGGGAACGGCTATTGCATGTGACAGGTTTACGATACTTGCTTTTATGAATATGACTTTGCTCTTTGTGCGTTTGAATTTGGGTTCAGTGCATTTCATTTGTTCTTAGTGAACTTAGATTTGTTCTTGGTGAACTTGGACTGGAAAAGGTGTAACTTTTTCGTGGTCTTTTTATTTTACGAAATGACCGACATTTTTTATCACCTAATCAGGTACCGGTAAACCATTTCTGAAATCGCCAACATTTCGGAAATGGTTTACCAATTTTGCTACTTCAATCCGAACTGAAAAAAATGAAACCCATATTAGGGGGTTTCAATAGGCGGCTATTTTAAAATGCACGCAGAATGATCTTTCGTAACAGCCTCTCCATTATTGTCGATCGCTCCAGTAGCCAACTACTTAGCCGTCTTATTTGTTGTTTCTCCGCTGCATCGCATCGGCATGGGATTGTAGCCGCAGCGCCACAATGCAAGTGACAAGTTTCAAGTAGTTTTAGACTAAAGTGCGAGGGGCTAGAGGTCAATCGAAGTGGCACAGAAGGCCTGACCTGCAAGACAGCACCGATAGGAGTGAATTACTCCCTCTTTTTCCTTCGCTCGAGAATCTCAAGTACTACACTGCTGTTATTACTTCCGTCGGAGCGAGTATTCACTGCGAGATGGCGCGGACAATGTTTCTCTGCCACGTCGTCTTTCAGCTCACGCTGGTCTTCATTGTCATACGCGCAGATCAAAGCAGCAACAGCAGCGGTGAAAACAGCGGTGATGGTGGTGGAGGCGCGAACAACGTCGGAGATTTCGGTGAGGTCACTTATTTACCAGCCAAAAATCTGCAAGATCAGCTTTTGAACACTACCGATATCGCCCCCGACACGTTGGTAGCTGTCGCTTCCAGCTACAAAGCGCTCAATGACGACTCTATCGGGATAGGGGGGACTACCGCTCCTAATACGACAGCGTTCGCGTCAATTCTGATCGTGCCCTCTTTTGCTAATGACACGGTGTCAACCGCTGGAAATCAATCTCAACCAACGCCTAGTGACAAGCGCTTGGGTCGCACGCAGCTCTTGTACAACTGCACTTCCGCGACAAATCTTTGGAACCTCCTCGGGGACTCTAACGTGCTAAAGCTAGAGGATTTTCAACAATTTCCAAGCAGCGACAGCAGCACTGTGGAATCATCATCTGGCAGCAGCGCTAATACGTCTACTAGTCGCGATATTGTAGCCGTTGCCGTGGTACAGATTGCAGATTGTGCCACAATTGAAAACACATCAATGGGACGGCCTGTGGTCTTGAACTCATTCTTCGGGACTGGGTTTCAGAATTCTTCTCCCTCGTACCTATACATTACCAACACTGTGGTACTGGGTACCTCTTCTGTTTCTGCTTCTTTGTCATCTGGTGAGTGTAGACTGAGACTAGAAATGGCGCAAGCGACTCTACCCGAAGTGTATCCCCAATGCAAGATCAGGTTTCAATCGACTGACTTGGATACTATCCTGTTGGAATCTTCAACGACAAACGATGACAACACGAATCAACAACAATCGAGTCGACGTCTTGAAGACGCGAGCTCTTTTGACTTTATTAGGGATCCATCGTGTTTGACGGAGTGTGGAGCCGATGACCTTGACCATAATACCTGCTACGCTCCATCGTTGGAAGGCCAACAAACGGTGGTGCAGTGCAAAATGCAGTTTTACGCGAAAAACAGCGCTTGTAACTTCGAATGTGGCGATGAAACAGGTTCCCCGTACAATCATTCAGCGCTTGACGTGAGCCAATGCTACAGTTGCTACTCAGAATCCAAGTACGGGTGTCCATCCGGCTACTTATCAAACAGTGCTGGTTGCTGTCGAGTTTTGACCTGCCCGGCAATTTCAGACTCGGCAATGTCGTCGCCAAGAACGTTCACTCTGAATCTACAACCAAACCGAAGTACGATCACGAATCCCTCCATGTTGCTGTACACCAGTGGTGATTGTTCCGATCCAACGAACCCTTCCAACGACTGCTGTCGTATCACGTGTGAAAACTGCTTCATCAACATGTCGATTGCCTCGCTGTATGCCGCAGTTGACGTTTATTCGTCTTCGCTTGATTACTACACAGCGACCGAGATGAAATTGGTTGGAAATTCGGCGATAAACGTCAAGGTTGTTTCTCCCAACGGCTGCAAGCTCGAGTCGACTACACTCAAATCATTCCGAATTAGTCCGCTATCGATACCACTAGGCCTGACATCCCTCGAAGTTGACTTTACCGTGGATTTCATTGGAGAACTCGCTATCAAGCCTCATGGAACTAGCGCCGAAATTGGAGTTACCGTCCAGATCCAAAGTATGACTGTGGGATCAGTGAATTCTAGCGGCCTTGTTGACAAACAAATTGTGTTTCAAAGGGGAGGAGACATCTCAAAAATTGGCGTCGATACTGTCGTTGAGCTATCGGCTACTCCTACAGTTAGGGCGAATCTAGTGTTTCTAGATCTCGCAAATGTCGGGACACACGCTGGAATTCCTCTGTTTGTGCGTCTGGAGTCCACAGTCAAGTATCCAGAACTGTTTGCTGCCTTGCCAACGTCATATCTCGACGATTCGTCAAAATACCGCGGTGGAGACTGTACTAAGCCTCACTTCATGGAATACAGGGGAATATACGGATACAAACCTGTTCAAATGGCATCTTTCGCGACTATCGAGATTCCATGGGATTCGGATCTAGCGTATGACAAGCCACCGGTGCAGTTTGGCTCGGAGTACTCCAGCAGTCTATTCAGTGGGTGCATCTCTTCCGAGTACGATGCGATAATGCACCTTACTACCGCAGCGAACGCAGTCACATCAGCCACAGTAACAAAAATATCGACGGCACTCCAGAAGATTCTGATGTGGGCTCTCAAATTCCCTGACATCGACCCCAACTTTCTCAAAATTTCCATTCATTCCTCGGGTCAAATTTCCGTCACCATCGCAGTGCCTCCTTCTGTCGCCGACCAATTTCCTACACAGTCCGAACTAGAGACTCAGTTTTACCAGGTCGCAAGAACTACCTCTTTCTCCGACACGGTGAGCTCCTTCGTCGGCCTAAGTATTGTCTCGCAATGTGAAAGTGGATTCTGGGGCGCTACCTGTCTTAGCGCATGCACCTCACCAAACTGTGCCACTGTTACCTGCAATTCTGCCACAGGAGTCGTGACGTTGTGCACTTCCTGTAAACAAGGGTATTGGGGATCACCTAGTTGCAGTAGTACATGTAACTTGCCGCAGAACTGCAAACCAGGCACAGTCAGTTGTGATTCCAAAGGCAAAGCGATCTCGTGTACAGCGTGCAATGAAGGCTGGTGGGGCCCCACTTGCACTAAGAAGTGCACGTATCCACGATGTGGGGCCGGTACTATTAGCTGCGAACTCGACGGTACTATCACTTTGTGCAGTTCGTGTATTCCGGGATACTGGGGTTCTACTTGCAGTAATGCGTGTACATTCACACAGTGCCCTGCAAATTCGGCGAGCTGTGATGATCAAGGGAATGTGACTTCGTGCAGCTCATGCGAAACAGGATGGTGGGGTCAGACGTGCAGCAACGAATGTACCTCACCCAACTGTAAAACCGGCAGTGTCAGCTGTGATTCCGAAGGCATGGCGATCTCGTGCAGCTCATGCGATGACGGCTGGTGGGGAGAGTCTTGCAGCGATCAGTGCACGTCACCTAACTGCAAGACCGGAAATGTTACTTGCGATTCCGAGGGCGATACGATTTCGTGCAGTGAATGCGAGGAAGGCTGGTGGGGGTCGACGTGCAATAATACGTGTGATTCTTCACAGTGTGCGGCCGATACTATTGTCTGCGAACTCGACGGTACAATCACTTCGTGCAGTTCATGTAATCCGGGATACTGGGGTCCTAGTTGTAGCAACGTGTGTACATCCACACACTGTCCTGCAGATTCGGCGAGCTGTGATGATCAAGGGAATGTGACTTCGTGCAGCTCATGCGAAACAGGATGGTGGGGTCAGACGTGCAGCAACGAATGTACCTCACCCAACTGTAAAACCGGCAGTGTCAGCTGTGATTCCGAAGGCATGGCGATCTCGTGCAGCTCATGCGATGACGGCTGGTGGGGAGAGTCTTGCAGCGATCAGTGCACGTCACCTAACTGCAAGACCGGAAATGTTACTTGTGATCCCGATGGCGATACGATTTCGTGCAGCGAATGCGAGGAAGGCTGGTGGGGGTCGACGTGCAATAATACGTGTGATTCTTCACGCTGCACGTCAGAAAATATCACCTGCGATCTGGCTGATGGATCGGTCACTTGGTGTAGCGCATGCAACACGGGATACTGGGGGCTTCCTACGTGCAACAACACATGTGAAGCTTCACACTGTCCTGCTGGTTCGGCGAGCTGCGACTTCCAAGGAGATTTACTCTCGTGCGACTCATGTGAAACAGGATGGTGGGGTCAGAACTGCAGCAGTCAATGCGTTGCGCTTAACTGCACTGAAGGTAACATCAGCTGCGACTCAAATGACGGGACGGTGTCCACCTGCAGCTCTTGCAAGGATGGTTACTACGGATCAACCTGCGAGAATAAGTGCGAATTGCCCGAACTATGTGCGAGTTCAAGTTGTGAACAGCAAAATGGACGAGAAGTCGAGTGCGTATCGTGTGAGGACGGCTACTACGGACCGGCATGTGAGGAGAAGTGCAACATCCCACACAACTGCCAGAGTTCACGATGTGAGAAAGACTCGGGGGAAGACGTCGAGTGCTTGGTTTGCAATGATGGCTACTTTGGATCAACGTGTGAGAGCGGCTGCAGTGTGCCGGATCACTGTGACAGTACCCGATGTGATACTTCTGGAGAAGTGACTCAATGTTTGACGTGCACGACTGGGTGGTGGCACGCTATGTGCCGTGAGCAGTGCGTTTCGAGCCACTGTATCGCAGGATCTGCCACTTGCAACGTCGACGATGGTGCTGTCACCTCCTGCGACTCGTGTGAAGATGGCTGGTGGGGTTCGACTTGTGCTAATCAGTGCTTTTCATTGAACTGTGTCGCTGATTTTGTCAGTTGCAATGGCACGGACGGAACTGTCACCTCCTGCAGTGTCTGTGAGGATGGCTACTGGGGGCAAAGTTGTGAAAACACTTGCGAGTTGCAGGGGCATTGCAAAAGCACGCGGTGCGCCCAGAGCACAGGAACGGAAATCGAGTGTACGGGGTGTAACGATGGGTGGGAAGGAGACTTGTGCGATTCCACTTCTACTACAGCTACCAGCTCGTCCGCGGATACAGATGCGGGGGCAAATGCAGCGTCACACCAACAACTGGCAAGCTTCATGGCATTGTGGCTGTCGAACTTGGTCGCTTTCGTGCTGTTCTGGATGATGTAAGACCGCCGCTAGGTCTGCGTTAGACAGAAGCATTTTACTCCTTATGGTTCATTATTTACTTTACCCCTTTATAAACCTGCACTAAACAAAGCATACGGAAACTAATCGTTCTGTTCACTACTTCAGTTCGTGAAGGGAGCAGTAGCATGTGAAATAGACAAACACGTAAAATAAATAAATCGTGACTATTGATCCGGGAAACAACCGCCTTACGAGAAAGAAAAAAAACTCCTTCAAGGCAATTTTTTTTGCTGTATCGCAGCAGACTTGGTGACCATTACTGTTCTCTGTAGTGCTTTGTTTTAAGCCTTCGTCGCGCAAATTGGATTTTACTTTCAGTGTATGAACCAGTTGGCGGTGACCCGGGTCACCAACTATTTCCAGGAAGGAATCTGAAATAATTATTTTATGTTCTGTATGGCTTTTCGAAAGCTGTTGGAAGGTACGAATTAAACAATTTCAATAGCGTGAGAGGAACCATCTCGAGTGCGGTATGCAATCATGGACCAAACACGTATTCATACAGCATTACATGTGGTTCAGGGCCTGAACTTCAGGCACAACAACAGTGTTACCAGTCCACGACACGACCGACGGCCAAGAAAATATCATACCTTCTACAGCTCCGATGGCAGGCAATAATTGTTCGTTCGAAGACATAATTGACACGTAAGAACTGACACAGCATTTTATGATTGTAAATTGAGTGGATTGCCAGTAAAAATAGTGCTCTGCTTGAGAACAACTCAACAACACAGAAGCAAAAATAGCAGGACCTGCTATTTTTGGTCGACGATTCTCATCGAGCTGAACCGCTAAGATTATCGTGGTCACTTTGGAAAGCCAAGCCTTATTACCAGAAACCTCAAATAATACATATGCATTATGAAAGGATTGTTGCATTAGTGCGCCCCCGCGCTACCGCCAACTGGTTCATATATCCTGGAAAAAAGTTGTCATAAAATCACTTTCGGATTGGAAGGCCAAGGGCGAGTCGATTCTCCGCCAGCGTTAACCGCTTTGTGTGGGGTAATGCGTATTGCTCCATCGTTGCTCAGCGTACAAGTAGCTCATTAACCGTAACCACCTGCATCCCAGCACTCCGTTTCGTTTTCGGTTGGTCCCAGTGTTGGAAATCGTCAATGAAAGTTGCAGTGCATCCAACGAAAATAACTTGCATTTATTTTCCTTACGTCAGACCAGGCGCATATTCTGCACAACCAGGAGTGTTCATAAATCGTTTAGAGCGAGCAATTCTGTGGGCGGAGGCGATCATAGACACGACAGATCTGAAATGTAGCCATGTAGCCCCCATCGCGAGCTTCATGTAGTGTTCCGTGTTCTTGCCTACATGCACCATGCAGTAGTACCAGGTAAAGACGAGCTTCGGAGTTCATTCTTTGCGTGAAAGCGAACCCAATGGGCCAGCAGGACCGCGTGGAGGTACATGTATTCCCAATAAACGAGTCCCACTCGATGGTCGATCCCCGATTGACGCGACTCATTCCAGCTTTCACTGTCGGGCGTGTAAATAAATTGCGATGAAGACCTATCAACTGTTGGTGCTGCTGTTGTTGGCTCTGATTGCCACGTCCTCTAAAAGTCTTCTTCACCGTCGAGTGCTTTATGACGAGCCCGGTCCAGAGACCAAGATATTTACAAGCTACGACGCCCTGCGGGAGGTTCCAGCTCGACTACACCATGCTGATAGTGCCCAAACGAGTCTGTTCGCTTCTGTTCTCGTAGCTCCAGGCGCGTCGAGTCTCGCCCAGTCTGAGCATCAAAAATCCGCGCCACCAAGCACACACGTCGCTTACAACTGCACATCGACGTCTTCGATCTGGAACCTTCAGCAAGACCCCAACGTGTTGAAACTGGAGAATTTCGAGACACTAAGCGGCGAAATCACAGCGGTTGCCACCATATGGGTCGTGGACTGTGACGAGATACTGCGCTCGTCAGTCGTGGTCGGCAACTCATTCTTCGGGGCTGCGTTTGCTAGTCCCACCACATATTTCTACGTAGTAAATAGTGTTGTGTTGGGTACCTCCGAAAGCCGAGATACCAGTCGGAAGTCCACGTGTCGTGTGAGGCTGGAAATGACGCAGGCAACTTTCGCTCAGGTGTATCCGGACTGCAGGATCAAATTCCACTCTACCGACATTGCTAACCTTATTCAGACGGAGTCGGTTGAAGCTGCTGCTCTAATGGAGAATCGACGCAAGCTTACGGCTAGTTCTTTTGAATTTGTGAAGGATTCTACTTGCAATTCTGACTGTGGAGAAGAAGGCGAGACAGGCGAGATCGACGTCGACAAATGTTGGGCCAAGGGCAATGGAAAGTGGACGGACGTACAATGTAAACTGCAGTTCTACGCACAGAACCGTCTGTGCACTACTGAATGCGGCTATCAAGGGGACGACGAGACGCTTCCTCCGAATCAATGCTACGAGTGCTCCTCCAGTGACGGCTCCTGTGATTCCGGGTACAATTCGACCGATGACGGCTGTTGTCGAGTGTTGGAGTGTGAGGTCCTTGATGACACGACCATTACCAGTCCAGGGGTGTTGTCGTGGAATCTAGAAAATGACGGACTGACGGTGAGCAACAGCAGCTACTCGATCTTCGAAACTGGAAATTGCTCCAACATCTCGGATCCGTCAGCAAATTGTTGTCGAATCACGTGTGAAAATTGCTTTTTGAATGTGTCAATTGCGTCGATGGTTGCCGATGTGGAGATTGTAGATGCATCGTTAGACGAGGCCATTGAGATGGGATTATCCGGCAACGCTAACCTCGAGGTGGCCTTGTACGCACCAAACGGCTGTGTTTTGGACGAGACGACGCAGCTCAAGAAGGACAGCTTCACTATTCCGCTGGGTGAAACAGGGATCAGTATCGAGATCGCAATGGGGCTGGATCTGCGCAGGAAACTATCTCTTCAGCCTCACGGGTCGATTGCAACTATCGGAGCGACCGCTGATCTACAAAGTTTGACGGTTGGTTCGCTTCGGTCCGAGTCTTTCTACGATGTGCAGATCACGAACAACATTTCGAGCAAGTTGGCACAAAGCAGCATCGATCTCGAGATGGAACTGGAGCTGGTTCCCTCGTTCCAAGCCTCTCTATCACTGTTAAAAGGTCTCGCACGAGTTAGCGTCAAGGCAGAATTCCTGGTCTTTCTTGAGCTCAACAGCACATTCAAATTTCCGGATCCGTTTCCAGGTCTCACATCGGAATTTCTTGATGATTCGTCATTGTGGCACGGAGGCAATTGTCAACTACCCCACTACATGGAGTACAACTGCAACGCTGGATACGGAGAAGTCAACATTTCCATCCCATTGTCCGCCAAAATTCCAGCCATCGGTAACAAAACGACGGAGCTCGACATCGTGTCGTCTTCGAGTCGCTCCAGCTTCAGCCTCTTCAGTGGATGTGTAGCTACCGCGTACGACGCCGAAATCCTCTTATCGACAGCCATCGACACGGTTTCGTCTCTGTCGGACGAGCACAAACAAGCACTGAAAACAATTCTTGTATGGACGCTCGGCATGACCGACATTGATCAAGATTTCGTCAACATCACTTCAGTCTCCACTACCACAGGAGAAATCTACATCACACTGTCTGTACCGCCATCACTTGGTGACATTTACCCAAATGCAGCGGATTTTGCCTCCGAAGTTTATCAGCGGGCGAGGAATGAAACATTTACCACACTGGTCAGCAACTACGTCGGGGTGAATATTGGAGCCCAGTGCGGTGGCAACTGGTGGGGAGTCCAGTGTGACCAGGCTTGCAGTACTCAAAACTGCACTAGCGAGAACGTCACCTGTAATGCCGTGGATGGGACCATCTTATCGTGTGGCTCGTGTAAAGCTGGATACTGGGGGGCAGCTTGCGAGAATGCGTGCCAAGTACCCGATGAGTGTACTAATGCGCGTTGCAACCAGGTCACTGGAGCTGAAGAAGAGTGCGTGGCATGCGACGACGAGGGATCGTGCAGCGATACTTCGTCAGCACTTGACACCATGCTATCAAACGCTGCTGTGCTTGGTCTCATAGGAATCAGTGTGTTTGTTCTCTTTTGACCTGTCCAAGCGGTCTGGTCGTTCTCGAAAAATGCGCGAGGCCGAAAATCTGACTGGTAATTCTTGCATCAAATATCGCGATTGATAGCGTCGGAGTGTTTAGCGTCCAAATAGATTCTACTGTGAAGGTATTTCTCCTTTGGAATTGGTAACTTTAACCACTCAGGCCAAACCGACCTTCAGCAGACATGATGGACATTGCGAGCCAAGATCAGACTGACTCCCCACATCTTTTTAGGCCACGGGAGCCTTCGATGAGATGACAAAGTTGTCTGGAATATCTTGATGCCCGGTCGCACTCGCAGGAGTGCGGAAACACGCTTTTTCAAATGCATTTGCGGAAATCCTCAACGTATTTCATGCCTTCCGCATAGTTTCGCGAGTCACCCCACGCTTCATCCTCCACGAAGGCTCAGGCCACGGATCTTGTGACGGCACGACAAAGTCACTACGAACCCTACAATGTCCATTCTTGTCTCGATAAACTTTAAACGCAGGGATAATGCGTTTAGTCCACACGAAGTCAGCAACATCCCAACAAAGTCCAGCGAGTTGAGAATCTCCTTATCTCTGACCGATTGTTTTCTATAGGTTTGACGTGCGCGAATCGCATTGACAACCTTCCCAAGACGCATCCCCCACGCTTTCTGTGGCCACGGCGCCTGTGATGGTAGATTTCTTTAGGCGTCCTGTGCATTTATTACTTTTCTCATAGGGGTAAGCACCCCAGAATAGAAAACCTCGTCAGTTTTGTATTTCTTTTTACAACTGTGGTGAGAGGGAATATTACCTTTGTTTTTTTTTTCATACGGGGCCACTTTCATAATTCTGATATTACTTAAATATTTCTGGGTGACTACCGAGGGGATTGTCCGATTTATTAATCTTTTGACCAAGGCGAACCAGGAATTATCTCTTGGAACCTTCTCAAGCCGATAACGAAGAAGCACGAGCTCGAAAATGCCTTACTTAAGTACTGCTCATGTATGAAGATTAAAGTAAACCCCGATCAATAGCATCCTGTCCGCCACGGCGGTTTCGACTCGTCTCAATCGCCAGATAAGGTATTTTCATGGCGGTATTTCCGGACGCACAAGGGTCTTACGACTTTGCTGGTTTGTGTCGGTGTGCGTCTAGCAACTTGATCAACTGGTGGCCCATTTTACAACGTATGGATGGTGGGGCTGGACAAGGCAGTCCCAGTAGAACATCATGGCAATAACCCACCCGCTTCAGGCCACCTTGGTGCAATAGCGGCGTCCTTGCTGGACTCGCTGCTACATCGACGTGCCCAACAATCCTCAAGCAGTAAAAGCAAAGTGGGTCCTCAGCACTGGTCAAAGTATTCACGAAATTCTCGATCACCAAGCAGCAGTCCTAAAAACAGGCGAGACGAACGCAGTCGACGGGAGGCTTCGAGGAGTAGACGGGAAGGACACAGCGGTCGAGAGGGACATTCATCACCAGCACCACCCAATCCGTCCATAAGGCGCTCGAGTTCGGCCAGACAGCTAGTAGCGGGCTTGACCTCTCGAAAGCTCCGTCAACCCTCTGTTAGTGCGCGAAGTTTCAGTGCTAAAGTTGCTGTGAATGACACCGACAAGAACGAAGCCCCGGAAGTTGTGACCAATTACGTCTATGAGGTCCCCGAGAAAAAGCTCAAGCCAAAGACTCCAGGAGCTGACTATGACGATACCGACGACCAAGAGTATGACGATTTCGATCTCGACGAAGAGGAGGAGGAAGAAGACGAACTGGAGTTTGAACTGCGACCATTTATCTCACAGGACGAGGACGAGATCGCGTACTTTGCACATAAGACGGGTGGGTCGGAATTCAAAATGCTTCGACGACACGTGCTACATCCACACGGACGTATTCGTTCGATATGGGATACAATTGCCCTGTTCCTGACGACATGTACGGGGTGCTCTATCATCTCAACTGTTTTTTCCCTCGTTGTTCTAATATTCTCCTTGACATAGGGATCCTTGTTATCGTGCCGTTCGAGCTCAGCTTCGCCATGCGTGACTCTCTGCATCGTAGTATTCTTCACTTGGATTTATTCGTCGACTCTTTGTTTGTTGTAGATATCCTGTTCAAGTAGGTTCACTGCTGTAGTATCACTTCTTCCACTGCTGAACTTTACTCATAGTCTTTGTTTTTCTGTGGCTATCAACAGTTTCAACACAGCAGTAGAAGACGACGGTAAGCTCCATTTCTCGTTATCCTCCATCTTCCGGCAGTACACACGCGGATGGTTTGTGCCCGAATTGATCTGGACAATCCCATTCTACGCCATATTCGAGGGACACGACCCCGAAGCGTACACACCGGGTGGCTCTGCTAGCAATTCTCTATCCCACTTATCTGCACAAGCTGCGTGGCTGTATCCAGCTGCACGTTGTCTCCGATTGCTGCGAGTTGTTGGTCTACCACGTCTGCAGCGTCGTCTCGAGCATTCCTTACTCATTTCCTCCAAAGTGAGCAGTCTGGGGAGTTTCTTGTTCGTGGTGCTGGCACTCTCGCACGTCTTCAGTTGTGTGTTCGCCTACTTGGCTTTCCACGACGAAGACCAGTTGGAATTCGCTCTCAGTTCGCGAGTATTGCAGGATTCCGAAGTCAAAACGCGATATATCGCTGCCTTCTACTGGTCCATGATGACCATGACCACAGTCGGCTACGGCGACAGTACGTAGCTCTCTCCTCTTTCACTTGAATTGGTATCTAGCTCACTTGTTCTTTAACTGTACTAGTCACGGTGAAAACGAACGCTGGGAGACTCTTTTCCATTGCTGCGATGATCGTAGGAGGCGGGGTCTTCGCCTACGGTATCACGAATGTCGTGTCGCTCTTCCAGCAGCTTTACGAAAGCGACACAGCTTACCGGAGGGATATGGACCAGATCAACGACTTCATGCAAGACCGAATGCTGCCTCGAGCATTGCGTGACAAGGTTCGTGCCAACACTTTCCATTGGCGTAAAGCTGCACGGGGCGAAAACAAGGAACGCGATCGCGCCATCGTGGAGCGAATGGCGAGTCTAATCCGCGCCAAAGTGGCAGACCGCTTCTGCGAAGATATGATGCCTCGCAAGATGCCCTTCCTTGCTGGCTGCAGCGCCGAGTTCATCCATGACTTGTATCTACGCATGCGGGTTCAATGCTATTTGCCAGGTGAAGACATCATCAGCCAGGGGGACTACGGATCCGAGATGTACTTCCTGTTTGTGGGCCACGCTCAGGTGCTGCTCGGCTTGACTAAAGTGGCTCTCTTCGGGCCGAACTCGTGCTTTGGCGAGTTTAGTATCGCCAATCCACGCAAACCTCGCCTCGCCACCATCCAAGCTTTGGACTTCTGTGAGACGCACTGCATCGACCGAGAGCAAATTCTGCGCGTTCTTCTGTGCCATCCGATCACGATGCGATCTGCTCGCCAACTGGCGACTCTGCGGTCTCGAAAGGCACTCACGCTTATCTACGAGAGCGGCGGGAAGTCACGGACTCTGCTGCAGGGCTTGGCCATGATGTGGAGGGCTGAGGGCGTGGAAGCAGTGCTACCAGCGGGGATATCTCCCGCCAGCCTGCCGTTTTTGCAGGAATTTGCTGCCAGTTCAACTGGTAACACGAGGAGAAGCTCTAGCATTGTTCAGCCCATTCAGCTCCATCATCATGTGCACTCTCAACAACACAGTGACCCACCGTCAACGCCCTCAGATCGAGCCACAAACGCCACAACAGGAATCAGCACTGGATCAGCTCGCCGTCCTTCCCTGGCGTTGGATCCAACACTCGCGCTGACAGCAACCCAAGGCTTGCTGTCAGCTGCTTTGCCGTCTTCTCCTTCGCATCACCGTG
This sequence comes from Phytophthora cactorum, assembly GCA_016864655.1. Taxonomy (NCBI): domain Eukaryota; phylum Oomycota; class Peronosporomycetes; order Peronosporales; family Peronosporaceae; genus Phytophthora; species Phytophthora cactorum. The sequence continues at coordinate 221,570 of NHQK01000028.1, forward strand.
GACGCAACGGGATGGTAAAGCTGCCCAAGATTAACGTCGACGAGCTAACAGCACCCGCCGATTTTGAAGTGAAGGAGGATACCACAGAACGCAATATCGTGGCAGGTTCTTGCCCTAGACCCGGACTGAGGCGAGTGGCCAGTGTCAACACCGGTAGTCCGCTTGTCGTCGTACATGCGACGCCTTCCCCTTCAGCGCCACCGCAGGACGATCGACTGGAGCTGCTTCTCACCGAGATACGCAACGTGGCTAGTCGACAGAATATGCTGGAGCTGCAATTGAAAGAGCTCTTGGAAAGGCAACAGCCTACACCAGAAAACATCGGACCCCAACTGGACAACGAAGAACTTGCCTACGAAAGCGGCCGCTTTGACGAGCAGCACTGGATAGACGACCACGCGCCTCCTCTTGTTCGCCAGCGTTCTGTATTAATACTACAACATACAAGTAAAAGCACCGGTAAAGAACCACTCAACGACTCAAATGCGTAGTCAGACATAAATACAAGCCATCCATTTGCTGTTGTGCCTGCTGTGACAGTGCTTACCACGCCATTCCACCGTAGATTAACTACACTAGTCAAAGAGACCTGGCGTCGACGGTGTCTGAGGAATCTCACCGCCTGAAAGACGCACGAGCCACTTGCGAGCATCATCCTCTAGAGCCTGGCGTCCTTTGCTGCTGCCATTGCGAGGAGGCAGCAGCGAGATCTTCTTGCCTTTGTAGCTGAGACTCACAATGAAGGCTACATACATCACAGTGTTAGCATTATACCAACCTCCCAATATGAAGGCAGCGCAAAAACGTACGAGCAGGGGCGTGTCCGAACTGCGTCTGCCAAAGCGCGCGCTTGTCCGTGGCCTGTGTGTTCATATCGATCCAGCAGAACGTAAGCGGGTCGTGCTGGAACTCCGTCGCCAGCTTCTCCACGACACTAAACTGGTCTGTTCAGCAGCAAATAGATCCTTGTAAGTCATCCGACCTCCACCCTTTCCCCTATCCTTTATCCACTCACCTCTCACACTGCAGTCGTGTCGTGTATCATCCGGAAAGAAAACCAGCGTCCGTCTCCCTCTTGCCGTCAAGTACACAGGCTGGAGCTCGTAACTCGACGGCGCAAAGACCTTCGCCAACTGCTCTAAAGGACTTTTCTGCGTCTGCTGCGTTGTCTCGCCCGTCTCCGTTGTCTTGTTCCCAATTGAGAGAACTCCCATCACCACAGCGAGCAGCACCATCAGCAGGAAGGGCGTCGTCAGGTGGGATAAGTCCCAGCGTTGCTGGTACTGATATTGGTAGTTGCTGTTGTAGCCCCCGTTGTACCCTCCGTACCCCCGTCCGTAGCCTCCGTAGCGGTGCTGCTGTTGATGCCTCTGTCGCCTCTCCTGCTCCGCTGCCGCTGGAGCGTTCGTCAGCTTCTCGTAGGCGGCTCCGATGCGCATAAACTGCTGCTCAGCCTCCGGATTGTCTCGGTTCTTGTCTGGATGCCATTTGAGCGCCAGTGAACGGTACGCGCGCTTGATCTCGGCCTCGGAGGCCGAGCGCTTGATGCCCAGCACCTTATATGGGTCCTCTCCGAAGCCATCGACGCTGGAAACCAGCAGTAGCAGCGCCAGGAACGCGAGGAGCTGGGTGCGCATTTGTTGCTTCGACTTGGTAACTGCCAACTTCAAAATGAGTCAAATGTGTGACACTCATTTTATCTTCTACCCATATCACACATTTGAAAACACGACGTCTCAATATAGCTTCTGTACGTCGTGTTTTGAAATATGAAACAGTACTCATTCAAATGAGTCCACTGTCCTATTAAATGGACAACTTCACTATGGCACATTGACTCTCAGTTTGAATTTTGCCATGGAGGACGAGAGCTTGTCGAGCGTGGACCAGTTCCTCCGGGACAACGGCTTCAACATCTCAGACCCTGCGCTAGGGCTCGCGTCACTGAGTGGAGATGAGCTACTGGACGACGAGCTGCTGAGTGACGCGGACGAGCGAGCGCCGCCCGAGTCTCCGCGCTTTGTGCTGCTGGATGACGAGGACCTTCTACTGGCCCAAGACCGAGTGCGACTCAGCGGAGACAGGACCAGCGAACGTCCAGAGGACGATACTAGTACTGCCGCTAGATCCGGAGCTAGCGCGCAGCAGGAAGAGCAGCAGGACGACTCGCTGGACCGCTCTATGCTATTTGGGGGGTCCGAGATCTCTCTGTCCAGTAATACACCCCCCATCAGTGATATCAGAGACCAAGGCACGCTGTCGCCGCCGCCTTCCGTTGCTTCGTCGTCCTCGATGCTGGAACTGCAGCATATTGAAACACCGGGAGCGTCGCCCTTCGCGTCGGTGTACCAGATGACGCCACAGCAGAAGGAGGAGGAGGTGGAGAGCGCGGCCATGGTGTCCGCTGCGTCGTCGACGTCACTTGCTCCATCGCTGGTACATTCAGGATCCTCTACTTCGTCCGGGAGGGTGATGGACGATGAGCTGAATGACGCACTGGGGGTACCAAGGTCGTCAATTGGAGGCGGGAGACTGAGCATGTCGTCGAGAAGGTCAAGAGAGGAGGCCGAGCAGAGGAAAAGTACAGGGAGTGGCAGCGATCGTCGCTCGCAGCAGCCGAAGACGCAGAGGACGTTGTTTACTGAGAAGAAGGGAGATGCTGGGAGCTCTAGTGAAGGAACTGGTCGTGACGAGCGTGTGGCTAGGTCGCTGCGTAGTTCTGATGACATGGCGAGCAGGTGGAGTGGGTCTCGAAGTGCCAGTGAAGGTGATTTGTCGTTGTTTCATGAAGCTGAAGAGAAGAAAGAGGAGAACGATGGTAACAACGGCAGAAACATCGCCGCCGGTAGTGGACGAAGCAGCGAACGTGAAGAAGCAGCTGAAGGCGGTGAAGGCGCGTGGGACGGACTCAATGATCTGCTGCGGAGAAATGGACTCCCAGCAGTGCGTTTTCGTCGTGTCGGATCCGGAGAGGTGCTGCCAGACAAGGAGTCACTCTTTAACGTTATTCACGACTTTGGCGTGCAGCTAGAACACAAGAACGAGGTAGGAACGCTAACGTGTATAGTTGTCTAGAACCAGGAACCCATTCTGACCGACCTGTAATGTTTTCTATCGTGTAGACGATTCAAGATCTGGTGCTGGCGTCCAAGCGCAACTCAAGAGTACAAAGCAGACGAGAAGGAGAGCTGCAGACTATCGAGAGAAAGAATGAGGATACGCAAAAGGCTCTGGAAAAAGCCAAAGCGGAAATTCAACGTTTGAAGGTGGAGTTTTCAATACTGCGACGCCAAAATTTTGCATTAGGATTTGCTCGGCGCTTTTATCGTAACTCATTGTATCTTGCTTTTGTATGGGGATGTCGGCAGGCTTTGCAGAAAAAGGAGAGTGAAAGCGCCGAGCTCTTGTCTAAAAAGCTCAAGAACTCGTGTCTTCGCTTGCAGCAGCAGCTCAAGGTTAGCGAGCACCGCGTGAAGGCCAAGGAAGTTATCGTTGAGAGGATGCAGGCCAAGCTGCAGCAGCAGGTGGACAAGGAGAACATGAGCAAGACGCGCGACCGACGCGCCTTCCGCAATCTACAGGACCGGGACCCACGCCGTGCCAACCCGCGAGATATTCAGGCACTCGAGACGATAGGCGTGTACGAAGCGCAACGTGAACAGATGCAGGAGGAGATTGAACATTTGAAGTCGCAGGTGGCAGCACTCAGCAGCGAGCTTCGTGACAAAGACAACTTCATCGCAAGACAGAGCAGTGCAGCGTTGAAAAGCGAGCCGCCAGTGTGGGAGCAGTACCTGGACGAGGACAGATCGTCTGGATCCCAGTATCGGCCTCGACACTGGCCTGGATCTTCCGTCGCGTCGGATGAAATGATGCTAGAGCAACTCGAAGCTGCGCGTCGAGAGCAAGAAGTGGCTGCAGCCAAGCTGCGACATCGCGAGGCTGCGATGATCAAGAAGGTTGCGATGATCGAACAAGAACTGCTTACGGCGCGTGAGACCATTGCCGAGTTGAAGGAGGAGAATGCGAACCTGACGCTGGAGGCGGAGTCGCGTCCTAGTATCCGCGACTACCGTTTGAGTCAGCGACGTATTCATCAATTGGAGCGACAGGTGGCGGAGAATAAGCTCGCGTTGGAAGAGGCCAGCGATCTGAACGAGCTGCGGAAGTACATGGGGACCAAGGAGCTCGTGGATCGGGATCGACTCAATCATCGCCTGCATCTTAACCGGCTGAACACGCTGCCACGTGAGACAACACTGGAGGTTGTGAAGCACGTTTGCCGTGTACTCCACTTGACAGACATTACTCTTATTGCTCCGAGTCTCGACAAGCTTTGCAGCGTGGTGGCAGCCGTCCCGCGCATGGAGAAATTCATCCGTGACGTGTGTGGGTTTGTTTTCTTGAACTTGAATGAAGATACGGAGACGAAAGAGGCAGCCAGCGCTAGATTCGAGCTGGAGCAGGTGCTTCCTACGTTGCAGCAGTGGATGGTCGAGCGACGGAAACTGCACGCGTTGGAGGGGTTTAAGGCATCGCTTGTCACGGAGCTATGCAAGCGGACGGTTGAGCCGCGTATTCTGGACGATAAAGAGGACAACAATCGTGAGGAGAGTCCGCCCAGCCACCCAACGACACTGTCGCGCGCAATTCATATCGTCTCCGAACTGGTGGAGCTCGAGAAGAGTGTCATACATCATCGTGAAATTTACACTCAAGCTGCTGCCGAAGTGGAGGTAAGTTATCTACTGAGCTGATAGAAAAGGGACCGATCTGTAGTAATCTGACCTCCTGGTATGTCTGATCTTGCAGCGCCGTCCAAATGTTTTGATCAACCAGATCGTGAGGCATTTTTCACACCTTTTTCAAGTCAAGACTATCGATGGCGTTCTTCCAAAGATCAATGTACGACCCGCCACATTTTAATATTTATTGCCACAATTGAACTAACTATCAGTCCGTGTATATTGCGCTATACAGGAAATTTATTTGCTTGTGAATGAGATGAAGAACTTCCTACACGTTATTCGCGACCTCCTTCACTTGAGTACGTGTACTTTACTACTCTGTTGCTCGAACTTGTTACTTATTTTCATTTTTCATTTGTTTCACAGACAAAGATACGTCGTTAGTACATTGCTTGAATGTCATCAAGGAGCGGCTACAGGACAGCGCAGCCGATCCTACTCGTGTGCGTCAGTCAGACGAACGCGAAGACGCTGAGCAGGAAAATAACTACGGTGGCAACACGCCGAACTTCGTCGTTGAGAAGCGTCGATCTCAGTCGATCGCACAGGGTGAACCAGATCTTGTTGGTGTTCGGCAAGTTCGCCAAATGAGCATTCTGGTACGAGAGCTCAAGCGTGAACTGGGCGCTGCCACGATGGAAGAAATCCTGCCAAGAACGAAGCGCTTGATGGAACTCTTGAGCCTGTCCATCCACAATTCCCACCCAGAAGACGATGAAGAATACGAATAAACTCACACAGGTTTGGGTACGACGTATGGGTGCGTAATGGTTAACCATTCGACGGCATTCGGATGTTATGAAAGGATGTATTTGATGATCCAAGTGAGCGCCTAGACGATCGATCGATGCCTAGACTACTGCGGCTACCGCTTGTCCCCAAGAGAGCAGGATTCCTCTATTGTAATACAGCAGACGTCCAAGCTCTCCTTGATGATGGCGATCGGGAGAGGCGTGGCTGGCTCCATCACGGTGTAGTTGAACTGCGAAAGCTCGTCTTTAGGTGATTGGCATGGTGCCACTGGGACCACAGCGCCTTCAATCGCCAAGCGAGACGGGTGATACACGCCGTACAGCGCCACTTGAACGAGTCCGAGTGATGCGTTGACGCTGGAAGGGACGATCAGGAACAGGTCGAAGACGAGGAAGCCGTACACAACCCACAGCAGATTGTTGATGGCTCCAGCGAGGATCATGGCAAACGGCAGTGAGGCAGACGACCGCGTTTGCAGCACCACTTTGATTGCCGCGAGGGGCGACGCATACAACGCAAGGCTGGAAGCGACAGCGATGATGCCGACTACCAACGTCATGGTGTGTTGCGACTGCTGAAATGCTCCGTTCATGCCCAGCACGACGTACATCGTCACCACTGCATTGCAGAGTAGAGCAATAGAGCAAGTCTTAAGGACTGCTTTGCGTTCCGTTGCCCAACGGATGTACACCGCAAGGAAGATGATACTGAGCGCGTCTCCGATGGCGTATGTAGTGAATACGGGGAACAAGTTACCCGTAACGTAGCCGTAAAGCATCCTTTAAACACGAATCAATAACGGTTAGGGATTCCTGTGGCTGTTTTGTTGACTGTAATTGCAGGATTGGACGTACCAGATGTGGTTGCAGACCCAGAGCGTCGTGAACGGCAGGATGGAGGCACTACCGACGTTGCGGTGTCGGTGGATGCGGAACACCGCGGAAGAAGGACTCGCACACATGTACAGCGCCGACACCGTCGTGACCACCCGCATGACGTCTTCGAACGAGGCCCCCATTGATCTTGAAGACGGACAGAAGGAGGGGCAACGACCCGAACGAGCACCGTGTGCACGGCTGCTGTGACCTGAGCTGTAGAAGGTTGAATTTCAAGTGAGCATCGGGGAGAATGCTAGGCATCAAACGAGATACAGCAACTAGCCCTCGAGAAACCTCTCATGGCTCCCTCTCGCATCAGTGGCGTCACTCCTCGGTTTTCACCGAGTGTCTGCTCGTCGACAAGGCATCCGGATCGTTGCGAGCAATGAATCTCGCGTGCTTTGATGCCTAGCCATTCATTTTCACCTCTCCGCCCGGAAGCAGGAGCACCTCTCAGCTAACCCCAGGTGGACGGAGGGACGAACACACCTCCTCTCTCAGGAAACCCCGAGTGATCTGGGGCTCACCAAAAACATCCATACGGTGGTCACGAGACAGGCACTGCAAGTGCAAAGTCGATCCGTGGACAGCGACGCAATGAAGCCGAGGAACGGTGTTGGAGACTAGGCCGAACTGACGCCACGCTCGCCTGGTCCGAATTTTCCGAATTGACCACCACTACGCGAGGGTCACGATATACCGGCATGGCCAGCACTCCTGGCTTGGAGAAGACTGAGCACATTCTTGAGTGAGTCGGTCAAGCAAAGCGCTTCTCCGTGAAATATGTGACGAGTCGGCGGCTGCAGTATCCGTCCAGAACCAATCTGGCAATAAAGAAACTGCAACGCAACAAACTTTTGTAGTTGTGCACCGTACCCGAGTCCGTGGCGAATCGCTAACGCACTAGCGTTCCAGCATGCTTCATATTATCATCAAAATGCGTCTTACTGGGCTAAGCTTTTCTAATGTATAAGTTTTTGTTTTTCAGCCCGAAACTTAAAATTGAGGTTAAAGCAATAATTGGTGTAAATTAGGTAGAATATTGAAGAATAAATGAATTTTAATTTAAAATACGAAACGTTTCTGCTCGTTTGCGCCAGAACAATTATTTTGTCTAGTATAAAGTACCGGCTTCCATGGATTTCGTGAAACCTATGTAAAAATTAAATTAGTAGTAGTGTAAAAAGTCGAACCTGGTAAAAAGTTTTACACGTGGCTCCAACCGTGACTGGTCCTCCGCCAATCGTAGACCGAGCTCATTTATTTTAGCCCCGCACAAAGCATGCGTGAGGCGCTTCACACGAATGCCTTCCGCTTGAAGGCAGCAGACGAAGCCATCGCAGCCGGCGTGACAAGCGCACTTGCCCAGGCAAGCGATTGTCACCGCACGACAATTTACCGCTGGAAGAAACGGCGGGACGAGATTGCCTCTGCTACTTCCAGCAGTACAGTGCTAAAGTCAGGACGCCGTGGACCAAAGGTCCGGTTCCCAGACCTCGAACAGCGGTAAGAACATATTGTTACTGCTTTTATAAGTATATATTTAACTAATTGTCATTTTATTGTCGTACAGACTGCTCGATTGGGTCGAGGACATGAGGCGCAACAAGGTTCGCGCGGTCACGACGGGCTGCTTGCTCGTGATGAGCATCAAACTTGAGCCGCGGTTTCTTGACACCCGCACCGAGGCCGCCGCCGTCAAATACCTTCGACGCTTCCGCCTTCGCAATCGCCTATCGATCCATAGGATTACGCATAAGGGACGTCGGAAGCGGTCGGAAGTGCAGGTAATTTTTTTCAATATTTATTGGTTCAGTGCTTATTGACATAAAATATATTGTATTTGATTCTAGGTCGTAGCAGACGAGTTTGGACATTCCATGCGCTATAAGCTAGAGACCGGCTCCGTGCTGGCGGGATACGATAAATACGAGCATCTTTACAACATGAATCAAACATCTATATACGTTGACATGAACCCGAAAACGACAATCACATTTCGGGGTGATCGTGATGTCGATGTAGTGCAAGGTATGTGCATTGTTGACAACAAAAATGTATTGGTTTTTAATTATTATGTTGTGTATTTCTTTATTGTTGATAGGAATGTCGGAAAACTCTTTTCACGCAAGTGTGCTTTTGTGTGCTTCGGCTACCGGCGTGAAATTGCCCCCTTTCATCGTGTTTCCTGGCGCACAGGGGTGCAAAGTGGAAGCTGAAGTGTACACAAACACATTGCATAGGGATGAAAAAGTTGTTCTAGCAGTGCAAAAGAATGCATATTGCGACGAACGTGTCATGTTGGAATCGATCAAGGAGGTAAAGTGCCAAAAAATACTTTTTCATTATATTTATTATTAATTTGGATTCATTTCATTTTATTGTACAGGTTTGGACGCCGTCGGTGTCCTTTTGTCGCGTTCTCTTACTAGACAGTCTGAAAGTCCACAAGATGAACACTGTTCGTGCTCATCTTGAGGACGCAATGACCGACGTCGAGTTCGTCCCTGCTGGTGCGACAATGCTTGCTCAGCCTATGGACGTGGCCGTCATGGCTGGATTCAATCGCGAATGCCGTGAGCTGTACGTCCAACACCACTGTATCCATGACCACAGGGCGACACCTCAGGAGCGACGTAGTCTAATTACATCGATTGTAGTGCAGGCATGGGAACAGATTTCAGATGTGACAATTCGTAGAGGTTTCATGAAGGCTAGCTTGGTTCCCATCGGACCGCGCACCAGTGATGGCCGCTTTACAATCTCTAAGCCCCCAGCACCCCAACTTGCTGCTACCAGCAATAAATAAATGATGCATTCTGTAGGATGGAGGTTGGTCAGTAGGTGGGATGTCACTTCCTATTATTAGTTGGCTTTTAGTTTTTACACCCGGTGTTGCACGAAATTCGTGGTTGCATGAAATCCATGGAAGCTGGTACTTTTTCGCACTTGAGTAGGTCCCGAAACATAAGGCCACGTCAATTACTCAAAATTAGTATTGGTTCGGTTAGGTGCGAGAGATTGTATTATGAAAAGAGACAGGAATATTCGTACCTATGAGGAAACGGCAGAATTTATGCAGTTGTTTCATCCGCTGAACAGGTGATTGCATCCTACGATGAAAATACAGAAGCTTGAAATTTAAGCACAAATCAACGAACACTAATTCATTTTTTGGGTCTTTAGTGTAAATTTGGGATGAGAAGTGGCCTTATATTTCGGGACAGAGGAAATAGTTTTGATTCTTAGGCCGTGTTTGACTTGCAAAGACCGTTCCAGCTCTTTCTTCAAATGGTTGGAATACACAAGCCAGTCGTTTTCAATGTACACAGACAAGGCATGACCAAGAAAAGATGTTTCAGATGAAACGGTTGGATGAGGATAAAGCGATGTAGGGTTCGTCCGTAATGAGAAGTGAATAGCCTCATCGACATCATTTCTGTTTTCTACGAAGAAGATGGAATCGAGTGGCGACGAAGACGATAAAGATCAATTATCGGAAGGAAGTTTTGGCTATTACTTTGGACTGGGTGGGACGAGCAGCCTCGTGTCGGGACCAAGAAGGAAAAAAATCGTTTGGCATTTTCTACAGTACACCGTTATCGACGTATTAGATTGCATGCTATAATCCGAGCATTATCGGAAAATACTTCGCTGCCACGTAAAGTCCCAGTGTCTTTTATTAAAGACTTCCCCTATTTTGGCTAGGCTGTTCCAGCTATCGATGGAGTACACATACCTGTGGTAGTTGCTGCAAAGGATTCGGAGCGCTTCAGAAACAGAAAAGGATGGACGTCAACGAACGTCCTGATTGCGTCGAACTGGGAGATGAATATTGCATTCATCTACCCAGGAGCAGAGGGAGCTGCTCATGACTCCATTATATTGGCTCACAGCCTATATCTCCTAGACGTCGCGGAGCATCACTACGTCATTGCGGCTGGATACGCTTTGTTGCCTCAAGTTCTAACTTCGTATCGAGGAGTCCGGTATCATCTAAAGGAGTGGACAGAATCTTCATGTAGGCCAAGCACAGCAAAAGAGCTTTACAATCTCAGACATGCGAAGGCTCGCAACGTGGCCGAGCGGGTAAATGGATGCTTAAAGAGGCGGTTCAAGATTCTACGTGTGCCTATAGAGTGCGAGTTCATTATTGTCAAGGCCATAATAATTGCTTGCGCGTGTTTGCACAGTTTTATTCGACAAAAGAACTCGGCCGACCTAGCGGAAGATCTATGCGACGAAGACCCCAACGAGACTGATGAAGAGATTGAAGATGATACTTGAGCCAGTGCTACAGAAGCTTTTCCGTTTGATTTCAGTTCAGCTAGCAATTAGAGAGACTGGATGGCGTTGGCATGTGGAATGAGTATGAATCATGGAGAGAGTGGTGCATGGACTCATTAAAAAAAACTTTGCCAAAAGCCTCCAGAAAATTTGCGACCTCGTCCCATTTTTCATCTCCCTGTCCCACATTATGCTCTAGCGTCCACCTAAGTTTACCGCCGCGTCTCACATTGTCCACCGCCGCGTCCCATACGTCTGGGACGGGGCGATGAAAAATGGGGACGAGGTCGCGAGTTTTGTGGAGACCATTAGCGAAGTTTCATCATTTACAAAATTGGACAGGGTTCCGAGACGTGAAAGCTGAGAAGCTGATTAACGTAGCAGTCGGTGTATTGAGGCTGTACACTAATCGAAATGTGAGACGTTTTGCTACTTGCACACTTTCCCTCCCGTCTTGTTCACCCAGCTCACGCGCTAGCAACTCCATTTTCATCTGGAAGTATTGCTCCGCCGTCTTGAGAAACGATGCCATCTGATCGTTGTTTGCTTGAGCCTTGTTGTTGCTGCTCTCTAGTCTTCCATCTCGGTAGCGCTTGATTCTATCTGTACGCTGACCAAAAGTAGATGACGAACATGGTGGAGTGGGGGGGGGGGGGGGCGTCTTCCCTTTCGGCATTGCTATCCCCATCCTCTACAGCTCCCGTACTTACTGACTCTGTCTGCACCTCTGCTGAACTGTGCAGTAATCCAGCAGCCTCATTGTTCACGAAGTCCTCCAAGCTGACGGCTTCCGCTGCGGTCGCACGCGAGTCACCAGCGATCACGCTGCACACATTTGTGTGGGAGAATCCTTCTTCACGAAATCGCTTCAAGAGCGATGCATTTCGTGGCTGAGTCTTTGTCAAACTTGCCCACGTGTCGTGGTCGAGCATAGGAGCGTTTATTTCACTGTTCCAGCCTCCCCCACTGAGATCACACAGCCATTTAAAGACATCGTACTCATACGGCAGGCGAGAGTACTTTGTCTTGCATTGATCTGAGCATAAAACTTTAAATGATTACTAGGTATTGATCACAATTACAAGATAATATGTACCTTTATCAGCCATGATATCTTCTTCGACCAGTCGCGATACGATGTGGACCCAACCCTTGCTTTTAATGCCTTTGTCAATCCTTAGTGTAGCGTCATTGCGTGCCCCGAGGCAGTACTGCAGCAGGAGTTTTTCATCTCTTCGTTTCCAGGTCGCTCTCTGCTTCTTGGCTGCTGACTCCATGACATTGGTTGGTGTGGGCGTTGGTGAGTGGATGTTGTTATGCCCAGGTTGCAAACCAGCTCATTTCGAAATTCAGGCAGGGCTTCAATTTCAGAACCAGTCGTTTTATCCCTTTCGAGCCGGATCGGGTTTTACCTGTTTCACTTCACAATCGAGCTCGATAATTTTATCCAGCTGCATTTCACTTAAAACAACTAGATTAACGCCAAGTCGAACACGGCCTTATATCGTAGAAACATCGTAAGCGAGTCGGAATGCTCGGAATTCCCTTCCATACAATAACTCCAATCATATTTTTGCAATTATAAACGGTACTGCACATGACTAAATTATACTTATCAACACAATTTTTTGTACAAGAAAATCTATTTGTCTTAAGATACATACAAAGTCCCAGTTTACTGTTAGAAATGTGCGCCGCAATGAGCACCATTCGACAGTGCAGAAGGCAGATCGGCAGTATGAGCAAGCCGTTAAATACGGCTCTCTTCAGCAACCCGCGTATGCGAACGTATTCTTGGCCGGGATCTAGGAATGCACCTCCTGCGTCACTTCTCGCGCCCAGAGATTTGTCCATCTACTGGCGAAAGTCGGAGAGCAGTGCCAAGCTATTATTATAGTGATAGAAACCATTTTGCGCCAGCAGACTGTATCTATCGCTACTAATACTGGGGTATCTACATTAACTGCGATCTGCACGCCAACATGGAGACCGACCTCGCGTGTCTCCAAACGTAATCTGAAGCGCAAGAGCAACATAGAGAGGCTAGCAACGACCTCGAGGCACTGATCTTAGGCCACAGGATAGAGCGAACATAGCACCCTACATTCGAATGTAGCCAATACCAATTCCGAGCATTTTCAAATGATCGTGTTAATGTAAGTCTAGTTCATATTGACACGACGTGTCGACAGACTGCCATAGCTGACGACTAACGTTGTTTATGGCAAACCATTTATATACTGATCAGCGTACCGGATACCTGTATCTGCCGTTCACTACTATATAGTGTACGCCAGTGTGTATAGTGGACGGTTAAAGAGAACCGGTCATTGTGAAGCGTTACCCACTGCTCAACCTGAGCGCGTAGCTAGCTCCGCTAATTTGCTTAGTGAGCTTATTTTTTATTTTATTTTTACATTTACTACTCTTTCTTCTCCTTCACACAACGCTGTGAAATCTTGCCATAGGTTATAAGCTCAAGCCAAGTCTCAAGCGACGCCTTTCTAACCCCTTGTCGGCGCCGAGAACCTCGATGTGTGGAAGAACCGCGTGTGCCCTGCCCTCAGCGGTAAGCACCTACCCGGCTACGTTAAGAAGCCCGACTACGATGATGTATCAGAAGATGGACGCAACAAGAGCAAGAGCAACATGCTCAACGATGAACTAAAGTCGCAAGTCCGCGAAGCGTTTTGAGGTCGAATCTGATGCTGAGGACTACGAGGGGTGCAACAGCGAAGTGAAGCCACCATTCGGCTCCGATGAAGAGATCGGACACTCAGATAATGCGCAAGGACCTATCAGTCGTTCAACCGTAGCCAAACACTCCTAGAATGAGAAAGCCTCAGCCTCTGAGCCTGCGCGAGCGACGCTGCCAAGGAGCCAAGATCAAAGCATTCTTGATGAAATGGTGGACAACGCGCACGTCCGACTGGCCAAAATGTCACGAGTTCCTATGGAGATCAAGTACGTGGGGGGGCTCCGGTCTGACCGAGCTCTTCCTAACACGACGAAAGCCGCACAAGAAGCCACCAATTCGATGATGACAGAGGGACAGAAGTAGATATACCTGTTCCACTCGATGCCCAGATCGTGGAAGGACGACCTCTGCGTCTGGAAGGGTCACCGAAAGTACACCCCGCACAAATCCCTGAAGCAGAGCATTGAAGGCATGCTCCGTGACATCAGTGCTTAATCCTTTCGTGGTAAAAGGGTACCTCATACGCCCTTTAGGGGCTCTTGCAAAAGAAGGGGGGGGGTCAGGTCCTTAAAAGGGCGATTGAAGCGCCCTGATTATGTACGGTCTATAAAACATAGAACAAACAGTATGATTCGTAATCACCCAGCTTTCTGTAATCAAGTTTCATTCATCTATCAGGTTGTATCGTCAAATCATCTTCAATGATTTGTCACAAGAGAAGAGCCCAAATAAGTACAGTGATTTCAGTAAAAGGCACATGGGGCGCCCTTCAATATCAAATATCTTGGATTTGTAAAGTATAATTTAGGTGGCGCACGAAAGGGTTAAGTACGCTACACGCTGCCCAAACAAATGATTGAGTGTAGCGCCACCAAGAATGAGCGGGCTCTTGTAGCTACAGCCCCTCCTGGTCTGCGTGACAGGACCCCAACGGTGACAGCCTATGCATCTACTGTGATCGACCACGCTACACCACCGCAATTTGCAGAAGGACTCGCGAGATTGCCGAGTGAAGACGGGAACTGTGCAAACTTTGCATTCAAGAGCAACTCCAAGCGCGAGCACCCGTACCGCAGCATCAAGAGCTAAATTCAAGGACGCAACATCACCAACAGCGTAACAACCACAGAGGCAAGAACAATAGTGGCGGTGGGGGTAATAAGTACGGCAACAATGACAAGTATCGTGAACGTGACCAAGCCAAGAACCGGCGAGTTGACTCTGACTCTGACGAAGGCAACAATCGCAAGGCGTTTAGCCAAGAGCGCCGCGACATAGGTGTGAATGCTGTTGCTACGACCCCCCGCCAGTCACTCTGGCTGCCCAACCCAACGTGCAGTTGGACCCCGCCTGATCATCGGTTCTAGACGTGTGACGCACGAACCCAGTGGCTCAGTGGTAGCGTCAAAAGCGGTGGCTTCATTACCGTTGGAGGAAACATTCAGATCTTAGTTATGGCACTGACGTGTTGAACTGGCAGTCGTTGACTCCAAAGGCAACTCGACGGAAGAAGCTTACCCTTCACGGCGTCCTGTATCCCGCCCAGCTGCACTTCAGCCTGCTATCGGTCCCAACGACAGTGAATCTTGACAACTCTTCAGCTTCGACCGCAATCAATCTGTTGTACAGATCGACCAGCGCTTTAACTGTACCAGTTCCGAGTTCGGCCAGTGGTGAACTCAACAGTACTTGTGGCCTCAGGTGAGCCACAATTTCTGCCGCTATTGCACAAAGGCCTTACGTTCGCATTGTGGCGTGACCTATCTAGGAGCCAAGCTATCCATGGACTCGATGCAGAAGCATCAATCCAAAAACACAGCTCTTCTGAGCCACCTGCACATTAGCGAAGTCACACTGCCCACCATTCTATTCTAATAGAGTTGTTGGACATGCCACATCTCCTTCAGCAAAAATGCATACATATATTTGTGGTCCATGGCCTGTACCTAGCCTTACTGGTATTTTCTGATCTTCTTCTCTGAATTCATGTTCGCGTACCCAGTTAAAAACCGTAGCGAATTGTACAAGTGCTACGAGGACTTCAGGAATGAAGGCCTGAGTTTCCTCAGAAATGATATCAATATGCTCGAATGCCCCCATGCTATACCGAACCACAAAAAACGCTCAGGTTCTCCAGGCGAACAATTTAAAAGAATATGAGAAGCCAGGTTGTATGATACTAAACCCTATTGCTGCCGATTCCTCTTCAATATGCTTGGTTTTACAACTTTAAGCGAATCAAAATGTACGGAATTTATTTTGGACCAATCAAATTTTTTGCGGTAAACCAAGCATATTGCATGGTTTTACTACACTAATTGCAATAATTATTGGTAAACCCATGCAATATGGTGTATTATGCTGCGGGATGCGGAGTAAAACCAAGGATATATGCATGTTGTACATTTTACTATGGGTACCAAATCCAAGTATATTTTGGCAGCAATAGGGTTAAAAAGTACGGAAGTTTTTTTCAAGACATACACTCATCAGCAAAATGGAGTTGCTGAACGGTGTTCGCGTGGGATAATGAAGCAGGGGTGGGCACTCTTACTTGATTGGAAGCTCCCTAAAACAGAGCTGATTGTGTGTGTGTCATATGACCACCTCAATTAATATGACACCCATGGCGAGGGTACATAGTATGAGGTTTGGTACCATTGTATCGCACCCTAGAACAACATCAAAGTATTCGGATGCAGTGCATACATACACATTACGGAGCAATATCGAGACAAGCTTGATGTTCGAGCACGACTGTGCATGTACCTCGGCATTCCTGATCAAAAAAGGCAAGCTATTTAAGAGTCTGTACGGGCTAAAACAAGCTATGAAGCCTCACTCTCTCTATCTATCTTTCTTGAAAGTTTTGGATTCCACAAGCTTATCAGAGATTGTTGTGTTTTCACACGAACCGAAACTTGCTACGTTGCTGTCTACGTTGACGACCTTTTGATCATTGCATCAACGGCTGCTGGTGAGCTCAAATCTGCCCTGAATCAGAAATGTTCCATGACAGATTGGGAGGGGGGGGGGGGGTACCTAGGGCGCTAATGAAATTCCTTGTAGCTATTCGCTTTGCGTGAAGGCTAGAATCTGTTCTTGGTGAATAAGTCCTATATATTTCCACCTCGTTCCTCTGCCGCGACTTCGTCCTTGATAAATCCACGTCGACAGTGCATAATCGAGGGTCCAAAGCCAATCAAAAGGCATATAGGGGCGCGAGAAACACGACGTATGGGACCTGTTGGATAGATTCAAGTAGGGGTGAATGGTCTTACCCGTATGACGCTTGTTCACGATAGCAAAGCGGGTGCTTCAGTCGGCCGGTGGACCGATGTCTACAAACAACGTTCATCATCCAAATCGGAAAGCGGGTGCGTACGTCGCCGCTTAGACAGAGAACGATTAATGTGGCGAGCGGTGCTATTTTTCTTTTTTGTCACCGTAATCACCGGCTTTGTCAGAGCCTTTCGTGTCCTCGTTGCAGTCATCCTCCTTGTCATCGCTACCACATTAATCACCGGTCATCAGATTCATCGCCTTCTGTTTTTTGTCAACCGTATGTTGCGCTATCGCTGGGGCAGTGGGCCCTAAGGTGCCGTGATGAGATGCAAGGTGCGTCGCGACGCCCTTGAGATGACATTTTGAAGCGGCTGTTGGCTGGGGTTGACATGTCGTTATATAGGTCAGTTCATCACTTGAGCGTTTATCTTTTTTTTTTTTTACCTGTGTATCGCTTTAAACTCAACGGACTGTGGTTCGAAGCTAGCCAATCTCTTTTAACTACTTCATTCTGCTGATGCCCCTCTGAGAGGGATTTTAATGGAGGTGTGAATGAATGTAAGTGTGTGCGGGAAAAGACAAATGAGCCTGACTACAAGCGACGCCCGAATCCAGGAACCACACAGTAGCTCAACCATGTTGAGCGGCAAGTCGGATGTCTCTGTTGCTAGCCCCTCGTCGGGTCCAGCAGCTACGACAGTGGTGGTAATCTCATAGATTGATACCACATCAACGCATTGGAACTCCGGCACTTTGTTTGTTTTGGCTGGTCCCAGGAGCGTATGAGCGCTACGGAAGACACGCATGCTGATAGTTCGAGAAGGGTGGTTTGAGCAGGTGAGATGTCGACTTTGCAAATGAGAGAACCGAATCGGAAGTGAGAACTAATGACAACCAGTAATAAAACTGTCTGATCACCACAATCGCGGCATGTACTTTGTCTTCCTTGTTGCACTTCTTCGTGGTACTGAAAATAGGTGTATCCTGCCCAACAGATGCTTCCACCATCACCTGCCCCGCGTGAATACGAGTTTCCACCCAAAAAAAAAGCATCATGTTTCTGCAATATAAAATCAACAATATTATCTACCCAGTAAACGTATTGTGAACACCAGCTCTTTTGTCCTTTCGGATTTACTCACTCTCAAACGATTTGCCATTGCCAAATAGCCGTCGATTTATACATAAATCCCTCAGAATGCCGTCTGCTACCTGGGCATTCAGGTCGAATTAAATATAAATCTACCAGCTCTTGCCCGATTGACCAATCAACGCCTTCAATGATCGCTATATGCACGAAACCGCAGCTAAATACTCCAGCTAGTTGACTTTGACAGAAGTATAGCCATCGACGTGTTCGGTCTAATGAGGGGTAAGCTGAGGATTTATATACTAACTTGAGGTAAATAAAGCATAATTCCCATAATAACGGTGGATTTAGGATCCGAATAGGACCAAACGTGTGGTGATTCCAATAATTGAATTTTTACAATAATTGCTATGGCGTAAACGAGCAGAAACTTTTCATCTTTTTAAATTAAAATTCATTTATTCTTCAGTATTCTACCTAATTTACACGAATTATTGCTTTAGCCTCAATTTTAAGTTTCGGGCTGAAACCAAAACTGCAACAAAAACTTATACACTAGAAAAGCTTAGCCCAGTAAGACGCATTTTGATGATAATATGAAGCATGCTGGAATGCTACCGTCTTCCCCCGCACATTGCACCTAGGCGTTGTAGAACGAATAGTAGCACTCTGCACGAAATATTCGTTTATAACACCTAGGCGTTATGCAACGAATAGTTTCTTAATCTTTGATGAGCAGGTTGCAAGCGGGTCCTAAATCCAGCTTAGTGGTGAAGGCCTGACCCTCCTACGCTGCTGGCTGGAGTTCAAGCCCGCCTACGTGCAGTTCACATCGAGTGTGCAACGTAATGGGTCTTTCTTTCTCGGTGGTTGTATTGAATATGGAGGTTTTGCTGAAAACAACTCTAATTTTGTGTAAATGACAAAAATAACACAATAAGTGTTCTTTTTCGTGCAAAATAAATATATATATTCAAGCTTTTACCTATTGGTACTAAAGCAAGTAGCCATCTACCTTGACAGCAAGAATGGCCCACTGCGTGCAAGCTGCACCACCTTGTCAGGTTCTTCGACGCTGTAGATAAACGTCGACACTACCTTACAGTCTGCGTTGACTGTTTTGACTTCGATGTTCCAGTTGTGAAGCTTGGAAGACGCATAGAGCTCAAGCTCTCCCGGGTCTGCTTCGCCGTATGTTATCCAGGTAGGTAGCATCAACGAGCCCTTCCAAGTCTTTTAGTGTCGCCATGTAGTCTGTAAGATCAGCGACGAAGTCATCTCGACCAGTCCCCAGGCCATGAATGAGGCACGAAAAGAGGCTGGACCTTTCCTCGTCGGGGACATACAATTCTGGAGCTGAGGGGCATAGCTGCTCAAGGTCATTCGCCTGGTCCAAAAGATGCTGGTAGGATGCGTGCCAGCGATCCATGTCTAAGTCAGGAGACAGGATCTCCCGAAGAGGGGGGGGGGGGGGGTGAAACTTGTCCTCGCTAAACATCTCCTTGGGAACCAGGCCACATAGCTGAAAAGCCTTCACGATGCTCTCAGGCGTCCGTGTAGCCATCCAGTCGAGTGTCCATTGTCCGACCGTGCTGTAGTTGGGGACTTTGGGGTTGCCTGCCCTTGTCTGGAGCGCTGGATCTTGTAGAGCGTTACCGATGTACTCATCGTACTTGTTCCTGTAGTACGCCTGGAAGCTACGGTTCACTGCCACGTCGAGGGGCTGCAAGATGTTCGTCAAGTTGGGTGGAATGATAACCACGAAGGTGATGTATCGCTCTAGTCGACGCGACTCCATCAACTTGACGTGGCATCCGTACGAGTCGATCAAGTAAAGCACTGGCTCATCAGCGCTGCGTTTCCTTCGTTCCTTCCGGTTGCACAGCACCTTCTTGGCATGGTCCAGCACGATCTCGTCACTCCACATACCCGTCCGATTGACGTCAACGATTAATCCGTCAGGCACAGTGGGCCTGTTCTTTAACTTAGAGAAGAGAAGGTGCGGTTGCAACATTGTACCGTCCGCCGTGATTGAAAATGTGGCGGTAAACCACTTGTGACTTGTTCGACCCTTGCGCAGTAACACCTCACGTGATCCTCGCGTTGCAATGGTAGTCTTGGGTTCCGTCTCAAAGTACCTCGGCACTTGATCCATATTCACGATGTTCCGTGGCTGGATTTGATGTAGCTCGATGAGTTGCTGTACACGCTGGATGAACTCACGACAGGTATGGGCTGCGTCTTCGGGCAGCGTTCGTGTCGTCGTCTGGCGCCGTGACACCAGCTGCTTCCGCTCCTTGAAGCGCGCAAGCCAGCCAGTGGAAGCATCGGATTTGGGGCCGTCTGGGTCACGCAGCTTCCGGTAAATGTTCTGCGCTTGTAGGCAGATGTAGCTGTCCTTCACCCGTAAGCCCTTGACGTTCCGGTCGAGAATCCACAGATGCAGCCGCTCCTCCACCTCGGGATACTTGGGCCCGCGGCCTCCATCACCTAAGCGTCTCGCTGTCCGCGTAGCTATCTGCCTGTCCTTGGAGGCATCTTGTAGCTTCTGGCGGTTCTGCCACCACCCACGCAGCGTACCCGACGCGACATCGTGCTTGTTACTGAGGGCATAAAAGCCACTCCCAGCAACGCCTTCTTCGTGCTCAGCAATGACAGCAAGTTTGTCCTTGATACTGTAGCTCCGACGCTTCTGCTTGGCCTTGGTGTTGTTCATGGTAGGAATTTTGAAAGTGGCAGCTCCAGTATCGACTTAAGTCTGCATGTAATGAATGGTGACGGCGTGCACTGCCGAACTGCTGGTTGGCATCGTGTATTTTTAAAATTACCGTATTTTGTCTAAATAGTGCATCAGCGTTATATTCCGAGTTGCGCTCTTATCGAAATATTGGAGGTAAATTTTGTAATAGGAATATTCGAATAGAGCGCCTAGGCGCAGTGTGCAGGGCATGACGGTAGTGCGTTAGCGATTCGCCACGGACTCGGATACGGTGCACAACTACAAAAGTTTGTTGCGTTGCAGTTTCTTTATTGCCAGATTGGTTCTGGACGGATACTGCAGCCGCCGACTCGTCACATATTTCACGGAGAAGCGCTTTGCTTGACCGACTCACTCAAGAATGTGCTCAGTCTTCTCCAAGCCAGGAGTGCTGGCCATGCGGTATACGTATATCGTGACGCTCGCGTAGTGGTGGTCAATTCGGAAAATTCGACCAGGCGAGCGTGGCGTCAGTTCGGCCTAGTCTCCAACACCGTTCCTCGGCTTCATTGCGTCGCTGTCCACGGATCGACTTTGCACTTGCAGTGCCCTGTCTCGTGACCACCGTATGGATGTTTTTGGTGAGCCCCAGATCACTCGGGGTTTCCTGAGAGAGGAGGTGTGTTCGTCCCTCGTCCACCTGGGGTTAGCTGAGAGGTGCTCCTGCTTCCGGGCGGAGAGGTGAAAATGAATGGCTAGGCATCAAAGCACGCGAGATTCATTGCTCGCAACGATCCGGATGCCTTGTCGACGAGCAGACACTCGGTGAAAACCGAGGAGTGACGCCACTGATGCGAGAGGGAGCCATGAGAGGTTTCTCGAGGGCTAGTTGCTGTATCTCGTTTGATGCCTAGCATTCTCTCCCGATGCTCACTTGAAATTCAACCTTCTACAGCTCAGGTCACAGCAGCCGTGCACACGGTGCTCGTTCGGGTCGTTGCCCCTCCTTCTGTCCGTCTTCAAGATCAATGGGGCCGTTCGAAGACGTCATGCGGGTGGTCACGACGGTGTCGGCGCTGTACTATGTGTGCGAGTCCTTCTTCCGCGGTGTTCCGCATCCCACCGACACCGCAACGTCGGTAGTGCCTCCATCCTGCCGTTCACGACGCTCTGGGTCTGCAACCACATCTGGTACGTCCAATCCTGCAATTACAGTCAACAAAACAGCCACAGGAATCCCTAACCGTTATTGATTCGTGTTTAAAGGATGCTTTACGGCTACGTTACGGGTAACTTGTTCCCCGTATTCACTACATACGCATCGGAGACGCGCTCAGTATCATCTTCCTTGCGGTGTACATCCGTTGGGCAACGGAACGCAAAGCAGTCCTTAAGACTTGCTCTATTGCTCTACTCTGCAATGCAGTGGTGACGATGTACGTCGTGCTGGGCATGAACGGAGCATTTCAGCAGTCGCAAACACCATGCGTGGTAGTCGGCATCATCGCTGTCGCTTTCCAGCCTTGCGTTGTATGCGTCGCCCCTCGCGGCAATCAAAGTGGTGCTGCAAACGCGGTCGTCTGCCTCACTGCCGTTTGCCATGATCCTCGCTGGAGCCATCAACAATCTGCTTGTGGGTTGTACTATACGGCTTCCTCGTCTTCGACCTGTTCCTGATCGTCCCTTCCAGCGTCACGCCATCACTCGGACTCGTTCAAGTGGCGCTGTACGGCGTGTATCACCCGTCTCGCTTGGCGATTGAAGGCGCTGTGGTCCCAGTGGCACCATGCCAATCACCTAAGAAGAGCTTTCGCAGTTCAACTACACCGTGATGGAGCCAGCCACGCCTCTCCCGATCGCCATCATCAAGGAGAGCTTGGACGTCTGCTGTATTACAATAGAGGAATCCTCTCCTCTTGGGGAAAGCGGTAGCCGCAGTAGTCTAGGCATCGATCGATCGTCTAGGCGCTCACTTGGATCATCAAATACATCCTTTCATAACATCCGAATGCCGTCGAATGGTTAACATTACGCACCCATACGTCGTACCCAAACCTGTGTGAGTTTATTCGTATTCTTCATCGTCTTCTGGGTGGGAATTGTGGATGGACAGGCTCAAGAGTTCCATCAAGCGCTTCGTTCTTGGCAGGATTTCTTCCATCGTGGCAGCGCCCAGTTCACGCTTGAGCTCTCGTACCAGAATGCTCATTTGGCGAACTTGCCGAACACCAACAAGATCTGGTTCACCCTGTGCGATCGACTGAGATCGACGCTTCTCAACGACGAAGTTCGGCGTGTTGCAACGGTAGTTATTCTCCTCTTGGGGTGATATTGGATTTCTTGTCCAAAGTGTCCAAATTTGGACAACTTGTACTGGGAGGACAGCTTTAGCTTGCTGAACAGGCTAACCAATATGAGTCCATAGTCCACAGATTATGGCTAACTGAACACAATCATGTCTGTAAATCTGGTGACTGGTGGTCTTCGTAAAGTCGCTTGAAATAGCGATGTATCACTTTGGCGATTGGACTGGACCCTCAACTTCCATTTTTAGGTGGGCACAGAGTCTCTATTTATGTTTATTTCCTAAATTTCTAGGCAAGACCAACACCTCTAATTTTTTATCAAGGGATTAAAAAATATTCGCTCTACACCTTTGCCGAAGCAAAGTGAGACATCAAGCAAAGCAAAGAGATATATTACCCGTCTATAACCGCCAAAATAGTTTTGGGTTAGATTTCATTCTGATAGTTTGGGTTGCTCCGAAGCAAGCGAGATTAGCTCCGAAGCAAGTGATATTGGTGCAGGCTGTATGAGCTTTACATTTTAGCCTATGTCCCATACTGCATGCCAGTGCATCCGCCACAGCTCGTTACCATTTCTTCTGTGCACTTGACGACGCTTGCACGTGCGCCGCCACGAGCAGGCGGGCTTGGATCTCCAGTCTTGCACAGCTGGTGGGCAGCAGCCCTCGACATGTTGTTGTACCTGGTTACGGTGAGCCAGTCGTCACCCCTTTCGTACGCGGTGAGGACGCGTTGGCGCTCCTCCGCAGTGGCAAGGCGACGTGGCGAAGATGTCGGCGGGCGAGTGTGCTCTTGAGGCATCGTTGTTGTCATTTTGAGCCATCACGGATCATTTTCATTTTGCCCCCATCTTCTCTTGCTCTGGAACAAATATCACTTGCTTTGTGTGTCCTAAACTAATCTGTCCTGGTTATACTTAATTTAGACACAGTCTAGCTCTGCTGTGCTTGATGTCTCACTTTGCTTCGGCAAAGGTGTAGTGCCCGCCGCCAGTCCAATCTAGTGCTGCAGCTATTTATCAAGAGGCAGGAATTGACTGGACGTAAGTTTCCAGCACAATAGTTAGCTTCTGTACGTTTCTCTACAAAATAAACTTGGCGAACGATCATTCAGCAGGTATTAGATGACGCTAGATATCCACTCAGCATCTTGTCCTGAGCTCCTTCCGTACTTAGGATTAAAAGCGAATCAAAAGAATTAAAATCTCAAACCTGAAAACCTAGACCCAAACACGGTCCCTACTGATCAATAGCCTCACCGCTTGTGGCCCACTGCTAGATTGGAAGAATGAGGACAGTAGTCACTGTCCTCCCAGACCAATGCATCGCCTCTAGTAAAAAAAAACTGAACGGTATTTTACCAGAACTGTACAAAAGCTGTCCAGAGTTGGATATATAACCGTAATTTACACTTCTCATATTCCATGCTAATCTTTGTGTTAAAACCACGCCGAGCCTATTAAGTATAGTGTAGTTAGTTACTTGTTCGTGAAAGGGTTAATACCCAAATCATGCAAATCAACAACCATCCGCGCTTCGCTACGCCTTCGGCGCCCCGCTTCGATTCGCTCGCGATATAAAGGTAGGATGTTATGGAGAGTACGATGTGCGGCACCCTGTGGAGCTCGGCGCTGGGCCCACCTCCGCGAATACCACGCGGCCCTGCTTCGCGGGCACCCCGCTCACCGTAGTTGGTCCAAAGCGCTATCGCGGGGCCCGTGCTGTTTAATCTTTACTTGGCATCTCAATAAAATAACGCTTAGCGCTTCTAAATCGTTTTTTTTTATTTTTGGACAGGATATCACCTACCCTTCGGATTTGTCTGACTGACGGACACGAGTAGAATCGGCACAAATCGTTGAGGCAACTTGTCCATAGTACCAGGTAAGTTTGCCTTCCAGGCGGTAGGTCACGGGTCATTTCATCGAGACCATCGCAATCGTGTCCTCCGCGGCTAGATTTCGCCTTGCAGTGGCGAGATACACCATCGCTCAAGTCATCAGCCTTGTAGCGTCTCTGGATCATGCCCTTAAGTGCATTTTACCGACAATAGACGTACAGCCAACAACTTTGCGCCATGAGGCAGTTCTCCGTCCATACTGGCCTTTTAGAGCTGCGCTAAAGTGGAACGCCTTCTCTTGTCGTTTAAGCTGCTCTTGCAAGTATTTCGGTTGCCGTAGCTACTGTTGTGCGAGCATGGCGGGTCCAAATGAAAGGGGGTAGCTGGCGGGAGGGTCCACCCAGCCATCAATATGGGGACTCGTATGTACGTTTCAAGCTTTTGATTGGAACAATCCAGACGCAAATCGGATAGGTATTGGCGAATCTAATGTGATTTTTGTCCAAATGTCCCTATTTTTGTGAACGGAGGAAGTATTATATCTTTGTCTGTGTAACAAATGAAATAAGTAATAAGCTCGAGCAGCAGAGTTGCAAAGTACACGTACTCAAGTGGAGATGGTCGCCAATAGTGTGTAGGAAGTTTCTCAGCCCATTCACAAGCAAATAAATATCCTGTTTACTGTTAGCATGTTAGCACAATGCAATATACAGGGGTGTTAGTTCACCTGTCAAATGTGACAATTTTGGTGCAGTCTTGAGTAAAGTTGCCCCGAAATAGGTGTGAAAAGTGGCTCACGATCTGGTCTATCAACACATTTGGATGGCGCTAGAAGATCATACAAAATAGAAGGTCAGCTGCATGTATTACAGGTCGATCGCTTTCAGTTAATAACTTACCTCCACTTCTGCAATAAATTTCACTATGATGTACATGTACCAATTTTGAAGCGGGACAGTGGCTGTGCGGAGTCTCATCGCCAGAGATAGGAAAATATATATCAAAATAAAATTATTGTATTTTTGAACTGTATAACTTACAATCCTCTTGCAGTATAATAATAAATACAAACTTAAGCAAAAAAAACTAAACCAAATTTGGGCTAACTATCTATTGCAATACATGTAATTGGTCAAAATACCTGAGATTGGCAAATCCTGTTTTGAAATGACTACTACGGGAACATGAAAACGAAAATATTTCAATAATAACATCTTTTATTTTCAAACCTCTGCTCATCACGACTCCTGCCCTCATATTTTTGAAGCTGTGTACCACCTCAAACTCGATAATTTTGTAGTTGTCAGAAATAAATGCAAGTTTTGCAAAGCTACACCTTGTATGAATGGTTATGGTACTTGAACACGTACCCACCCCCATCAACACCGATACATCGGACAGTAGTCGTGTGAAATCTGCCCGCACTTCATTTTGCCAGTCTGTGTCAGTGCTTGCATATCTGCGAGTTGCAGACTGTAGCATCTTTGTGAGGATTGCAACGTCTAGGCACGATGAAGCTGACAGCTAGATCTGGGTCGAGTAGCGAAATGTGGGTTACAGTTGGATTTTCGTAAATTTTGCTACGCGCAAACGCAAACTGACAGGTCCTATTGTGTGCATTGCCCTCACACCAGTTCGGACTGTAGACGCGTTGACGTCTACTCTCAACAGAAAAGGGAGCGGAGGTCTTTGAAGAGTTGTACATGTACTTTCCCACGACTACGCGTAGCAGTGAGCTACTAGGGCTTTTAATGATATACAGTGTAGCAGGTTTAGCCCTTATGCAAGCGTGTCAGTCGGGTTCGTATCGACAGCATTATTTGTCGGCTACACGTATGCTTATGTATTATTGGTACCGCCTCGAATCTTGTCTGTACAACGAAGTTTGAAGCGCTGTCGAGATCGAGCCTCTTTTACTCTCGCAAATCCAACGAATTCACCAAACAATTCCTCGAAAAAAGGAAAAGGTGAACCCAAAGGGTTCAAAGCGCACGAAGCGTGAAGTATGCGCTGCATACCATAAACGGTTGTCTACCAGTCACGACCTGCCATGGGCAAGTAAGTACCAGGCCTCCTAAAATACAATAGTCAATATACGCAGGCAACTCACACACCAGTAATAAATAGTGAAGTAGCAAGTCAAACAATAATCCGCAATGCCACAATATTCAATGTATTGTTGCGACCAAGCTCAACTGCGAGATCACGGCACAAGAGTCGACGCGTTCCAGAGATCCCGGTTAGCCTTTAGAAACATCAGTCTCTCAAAGTCATCTGAGTGCATGAAGGCACGATGCGACTCAAGCACGTACTTACACTCCGAGAATAACCACTCACACCGGTTACTGGTTGGGGGGATGGCACCAAGTAGTGGTATGTAGGCCTCTGCGACTGGCGAGGCTTCTTGGCACGGCGAAGAATCTCGCTCGCAAAGTCAGCAGCTGGTTCATCCTCACTCTGTCCTGAGCCTTCTGGACGCCGAAACGGCTCGAGCGTCTTGGCATCAGCACTGGTAACAGGAAGGGAGCTTGTAACCTTGATTACAGCTGCTTCAAAGGTCGGCGAATGAACAATCTTAGCGGTAGGCTTAAGATACTCTTCCATGACAGGGTACTTTGCCATACAAGCTTCACAAAGAGCACGGACCTCACCGAACGTTCGTTTGTGCTGTTGCAGATTCTCGCAGACGCTCTGCAGCTCCTTCAGCTTGTCGTGCAGCACCAGAATCCGACGGTGGTCACTCAGGCGGGGTAGCAGCTCCTCGACCGCAGGAACATGCTTCGCAGCATCGCAAATGCGGACATACTTGTGCACCATCTTCCACACGGAAGACCAGCGCGTAGCATTCGCTTTCTCTGGGAGGAGTGCCGTATGGAGCACTAACTGGGTGGCGTTGTTTGGTTGGCGAAGGATCGTCATCAGATTCTCAGAATCAGACAAAAATCGTATCATTGCCAAATTGAACCGGTGGCTGGCACACCCAATCAGGGGGACGTCCAGCTTCGTTTCCACGCTCCGATTGGTGGTGCAGTTGTCAGCGACAATAAACTTGATCATCGACAAGGCCTTGTCGTACACAGCCAGAATAGACTCGATGAACTCAATATGAGCGTCCGCCGTTTGCCCATCCTCCATAGGAGATATACCGATCAGCCTTTTGCATACCGTATAACCGGTGTCATTTCCGACCCCCATCTGTCAGGGAGGATAGGTTTGACGAAACCCTTCTGAAAATGATAATCCAAATACCATATGGAAAAAAAACATATGGAGCTCAAAATTAAAGTAAAAATCGGAGAATTTGCTAAAACTAAGCGCACCACTGAATTCGAGGGGGGGGTTACCTCCAGAACCCTCCCAGCGCGCAAAGGGAGAAAAACAAAGTCCCACAAAGGCACCCCCAGCAAGCCCACGCGCGCACGCATGCACTTGCCCGCCTACACGGACGCCTCTCTAAGCACCCTGTCTACAATATCGTCTTCGGACTCTACTTCGCCCACATCCTCATCAAGCAAGTGCAACTGCGCTAATTTATCTGTAATCACGTTGAACGTTGCCTCAGTGTCCTCATCATTAGGAGACTCCCGGAGAATGCCCGAAAATCCGTTTGAAATCGTTGTAGTCGAAAGGTCATCCCATGCCTCCACCACCCAACGAACCACTTCCTCTCGCGTCGGCGCTGTGGCTCTCTGGGTTCCGTCGCCATCCACACGCGAGAGCTGCGTTGAAAGTCGCTTGATCCACTGTCGTCGCAAGCGTTGCTTCAGAGGGCGGTTCCAAGAGATGTCTGCTGGCTGACAAACACTGGTATGCCCTCCAGGGACCTTGAGAAGGTGCACATTCAATGGCATAGCATGCGCTACCACCTCGTCCGTCTAGTGGCCGGAGAAGTCATCCCAAAGCAGCAATACTGGATGGTCGGGGTGTGAGCGATACTTGAAGTTATAGCCCAGCCATGCGATAGAGAGACCACCGTTCCACCATCCCGTCCTGTTTCCGTAGATCTGCACAGTGTAATCGTCTTGAAGCCGCTTAATTTCCTTCCAGAGATGCTTCCCAAATCTATGCCGCAGCTCCAAGTTTTCATTCCGGATCGCGGGGATCTTGGACGGGCTGGTCTTGAGCACCAAAAATGGAGTGAGCTTCTCGCCAAAAGATGAGCCAAGCAGCATGCATGTCATTATCTCCTTGTCCTTGCTGCTTGTGCGCACCCACACTGTCTTCGCTCCCTTCTTCTCCAGCGTCGACTTTGGCACGTACTAAAAAAAAATGGGGGTCTGGTCCGCATTGAAGACTACATCCACGCCCAGCCGATGCATTTCCTTCTTCATCCTCTCGTTCAGCTCCTTGACAGCTTGAGCACTGTCAGCAGGAGAATTCTGCCCTTGGCGTGTCCGTGCTCGGAAACGGAGTCCGTATCGTTTGAGGAAGCCCACGCGCCACGCCCACGACGCCGTAAATGTCTCCTCACCTACTCCAGAGGCCTCAGCAAATTCGCGAGCCTTCAGATGCAGCATAAGACCCGACACCGGCGTGCCATCCGCTCGATACTCGTTAATCCACGTCACCAGTTGGAGCTCGGTCTCTTTCGAGAGCACCGTAGCAGTTCCGACTTCCCTCAGCTTTCGCATGGCTCGGGTAGCGTTGGTGCTGCCCAGACGCTCGGTTTTGGCCTTGTTCTTCGCCCACAGATGAATGCTTTTGCGCTTTGTTTCCTTCGTGGTGCCTTGCGCGTCGGGGAAATAGCGAGCGAGCGTTTCCTTCATGCTGTTGTTTGCATAGAAGCGAACAATTTGCAGGCGATGTGCGTACGTGGGGGTGGAGTTCTTGAACTGGTTTGGACGTCGTCCTCCGTTCTGGTTCACACGTGGTCTCCTTCCTCTTCCCATATTCGTTTCGGGAAAAAATAGAAAATGTTTTTTAGACTGCATTTTAGGGAAATGCCTGCCAGTAATTCTGGAGGTGTCGGAATTGACACGAGTTCCCTCGGTCTTGGTATAACCACTTTTGATTGGCTGTTGAAGACTGTCGGAAATAACATTTCGTCGGAAATGACACCGGTTATACGGTAGACCAGTAGCACCGTGGTACACCACGAACACTGCAACGAAGTGACGGGTGCCAGAGCCCCACCCGTCAAACATGATACCAAAACACTATTGGCGATGGTGTTGCCCACACGATCAGCGACTCTTTGCATGTAGGTTTTCAGTGTCTCTGCCGACGTAGGCATCATGCGAACTAACTGCCTCGTTAGCTGGCTCTCAACTTCGCAGAGGGGGAGGTCTCGCTCGACGATCCAGCGCAGCCTGTCGTACATGTGGGTCGTCACCTCGTCCACGAAGCTGAACACCTCGAGGGAGGTCAGGTTTCGGCGCTGGAACTCGGCGTACTCCTCGCCCTGAGTTGAATGCTTGGATTTCAGGTGAGATATCAGGTTTGTGTAGCCTGTGAGCTTTCTTGCGTGGCTGTTCATAGATGTTGCTCCGATAGAGCCCAGGATCCACAACAGTTTAGACGAAAGCGGCGAGTTGCTGGGACGACATGCGGAAATTGAAGAATGAGCTTCTCCTTCACGATTGCAAAGCAATCCAAGCTCCGGGTGAATGGATGACAGCGGGGAATGACTGGCTGGCAACATCTGAAGGATATATTTGTATTATTCCGTCAGTATCACACTATATTATTTCTCGAAAACAACAATAATCCGCAGTATGATATAAAATAGGTAGTAATTGCGGTAGTGATATTATTTTCTCGGTGGCCTGGTAAGTACTCACGATCTAGGACGGTTCTCATTTTCCGATTTCCCACAAGGTCACGCAAGCTTACATTCTTTCGTCGACTGGATCAACATGAAAGTGGTCACGAATAAGCAGATTAGTCGCCGCCTCGCCCAGCTGCCCAACTTTGCGCTTATCCAGATACTCAAAACCACGGTGGCTCGTCTTCACGGCCTTGAGATGGAGCTAAACGAATTGGAGTTGGCTCTGGACGACGACCAAAAGGAGATTGAGGGATACTCCTATGAAATCGACGAGTGCCACGACCGCGTGAGAGTACATTAACGAGTTTGTTCGTGCGATTCAGACCGGCGAAGCCCCGGCGATACCCAATGCGGCGTCCGTTTTGGCAGACATGGTGGAGGAACGCGAAGAGAATGCCATCAAGAAGTAAGAGGAGGCTCGTGGTTGGCACGAGCAGCAGTTTCAGAAACTGCAAGGACAGTACACGATTCTCGAGAAGGAACGTGTTAGACTCCATAAGACGTGCATTGAAATCTGCTCAATCTTCCGGCGTTGTGACGGTTTCGAAGTGATACGGGCGAAACTGGCCAAGCTCAATTCCAAGTCGGAGTAACAGTACCAATTGAGCTGGTGCTCGTCGCCTTGGTGTAGGATGAAAACGAATTGAGTAAATGTGTAGGCGGACTTCACGATGCCAATTGAGCATCCTTACCGACGTAAATACATATTAATACGATAGAGATTATCCTGGTTCCCTGTCGGTGCAAGCTATTTCGAGCAGGTGCCCGATGAGCCTATTGGGATGCTTTTGCAGACGTTGTGTTGAGGTGCACTCACGCATACTTGCATATGTGCAAACAAAGAAGAGGGCGACTTAAATAGCGAAAGCGATTCTGTCAAGGGAGTTGAAGTGGTGGATTTGAATCGTGCACCGAAAAATTGTAATGACAAGAAAACGAAAACGCAAGCTCAACGTTTGAGGAGTACAGCTTTTTCTTCTTGCTGTTGTTTCCTTGTATAATAATGCTGCGTTGTGCATAGGAAGCTCGATTGTCCTTGCTGCGAGTCGGAATTTCACAAACAAAAATTGTTATCCTGATTTTAGCAAGTCTAAACGCTCGTTTTTCATTCGACTGTCGCGACTCGAAAAGGATTTATTTTTCTGATACTCAAACTTGACATGCATCTAGCAGAAAAGAGGCTGGAACGGCTTCAAAGGAAAAATGTTGCACATATTAGCGGTGGACTGAAATGGGTATCGCATGTTAGAGAACACGAACTCAGCGTGGTGAATCCCGCGCGATCCATGATCGAGGGCGTTGCATGCTGTAAAATTGTAGCCATGATGATCGAGTCGCGATTGTTAAAACCCTTTTAAACCGGTAATTAAAGCTGTGTGCCGCTGAGTGCAACCACAATCTTTGCTCATGTACGGTACTGTCATCGCTCACTCTTATTGATATCAGCCAGTCAAATACAGTGCCGTAAATCTTTTTGCTGTACTGTGCTCGTCCCACGACCAGGCTTTGAGATAGCAATGGAGCTTGCGCCTGCTCAGTTGATAGGACTCGTATGACATCGTACGAATATGTGGTGACAGGCTCGCAGCGTTTGTTTTACACACCAAAACGGTTGTGAGTACACCTCAACAGATCATAGCGTTATTCATGTACTGTAGTGCAGTTTCTCCATCAGTTCCGTTTAGTAAACGTGAATGAAATTCTGGTACAGATGAACCTGTCTAAGATGAGCTTGTATATCATGATATCCTATCGTACTTGATACGATTTGATTCCACCAGACTATTAGACTTGCTTTTTGTATTGACACTTAATAATCCTGTCTAACTTGAAACTTGATACATTCTGATGATAGAAAAAGCGGCCTGTTGAGGTCAAAATCAAAGGTTTTGGTCGGAATTAGGGCCCTTCATCAATACGAAAGTACATGTAATCACGTGTCCATCTACTCTAAGCACTTTTCATCGGAAATTAGTCTCGATAAGGGCCGTAGTAAAGACCTTGGGATCGTCTCGCATATCTCCATATTTTCCCGATATTTACATATTTGTAATATTTCATTCGAATTTCACTAAATTTCATAAATATGTACCATATCAACCGCCTTAACTTGATCAACTTGCTATACTTAATCAAAAGTTGTTCCACCGGTCGTATTAGCTAAGGGAGGTTAATCTGGTACTCACCTGACATTGTCAGGCGGACAATTATAATAGAGAGTTTTCGTGTGGCGTTTGCATTACCTTTACCCTCAACCAGCAGTTTTAAACATCGCATTGCCCTAACCAACGTCTCAAAATTCTCATGAAAACCACGAATGTAGTGACTCTCGTTCACGGCCCTCACAGACCACCCACTTGCATGTCGCCTCTGCTTGCGTTAACCTTTCACTCTTGCTTTCGAAATGGCAGAACCAACCAAGCGCAAGAATTTCAGCGAAGTGGAGGATGTCATGCTTCTGAAGCAGACAATCGCGGACGAGCCTTACAAGCAGGAGCACGGCAAGGTCATGGAGCAGTGGGAGAAGCTGGCTGATGCACTGGTAGCAAGCCCTGACTTCTCGTGCAAGAATATCACCGCTAAAACGGCTCAAAATCGCGTCAATGCGCTTATCGGTAATGCTCCTCTTAATTTACGTAGCTACAGGTGTGCGTGTTACTAAGTTTTTGTGATGCTTTTGTCGAGCTAGCTGCTGCTAATAAGAAGAACACGGCGGCTAAGCGTCTTTCGGGTGTGACTGAGTCACACAACGAGAAGAACCAGCTTCTCGACGAGCTAATATTGCGCATGGATGAATGCAAGGCAGAAAAGATGGCCAAGAAGAAGCTAAAGAACGAGCAAACCATAGCAAATGAGAATGCTGGCGAAACAATTCGGCGCATTGCTGTGGAGAGGCTAAAGCGCTGACGGGAGGAAGCTGATGGAGTAGCGAATGACAGCCCCTCTAGAAGCAACAAGTTCGCAAAGCTAGCAGAGATCCTGAAAACGCAGAAAGAACAGGAGTTGGCTATGCGGCGAGAGCAGTGGGAGCAAGAACGCCAAGATCGAGTATTATTTTAGGTATTTTTTCTTTAACTATTCAAGGTTTAGAAGACGTGATATTGAGAATCGTTTTATTCTTTTGCTAGAGCACCTAACTAACAAAACGTTATAGAACTTTGGTTGGTTCACGCATTTATTTTTAATCAGAGAGCTCTAAGTATTCCTCCAGTGCAGGAGGAGCTACATCAAAGAACTGACTAATCTCCAACAGGGCTCAGCCGAATCTTCAAGTCCTTTTTGAAATCTATGAAAGCCCAAATGCGTTTCATGATACCAAAGTTCCATTCTACTGCCGTCCGCACGGCACTCATCTCCCTGTTAAAAATCCTTGCATGAGCTGACAGAACAGCGTCCTTGAAGCGCGTGACGACGAAGTCGCTCACCGAATAGGCAGGGTCACCAAAGATAGCTTTTCCACCAAAAACATCCGCATGTTCACTAAAAAAAACTGCAAGAGTTTGCTTGAAGCAAACACTGTCGTATCGTGTCTACGTCCTTCAAACGGTCCGAAAAAATGCATGCGCAGTCCGTCCGGTGTAGTCAATCCTAGCACCAATAATCATTAGTATGCGATTGAAATAATAAAATAGAGCAATCAGAAGTAATATTACCTTGAAAGAGAAGGCAATGCATCCTTTTGTGGCCGCTGTACATTTGGCGCTGCACATTTTCAGATCGGTGTCCTTTTCGGGGGGACGGGCGGCATATTCCGACCTTTGTCCTATCTGGAAAAGCGAACACGCCAGCTACAGCGGTTC
The DNA here is from genome assembly GCA_016864655.1 of Phytophthora cactorum. NCBI lineage: Eukaryota > Oomycota > Peronosporomycetes > Peronosporales > Peronosporaceae > Phytophthora > Phytophthora cactorum. The sequence continues at coordinate 255,719 of NHQK01000028.1, forward strand.
GTTGTTCGATCGCTTCGCAGTATGCTCTCATTTTTCTACGTACAACCCCTAGGTGGAAGTACATGCGGTCCCTGTATCTTGCATCTACATAGTCAACTAGCACAAGCCACAGTTAGCAAAGAGATAACTATAGAACCCCATCACACGGCACATACTCATCCAGAGGAATATGCGGCTAATCGCAGGTCTGGATCGGCCAAAGGTGCTCGCCATGTCGTGTAGACGGCGGAGAAAGCTGAGTCTGAAAAGCAGGAGTGCAGCAGCTTCTTCGACATGGCATCGATCATTGCTCTCTGTCACAATGACAGCTGGAAGCGCGAATAGGCGCGCAAGAAGGCGCACGCCGCGCACGTCGAATCGAAAATCCTGCTCTGCGTTTACATCGCAGTAGGTGCCAAGCTGGAACCGCACATCAGGGACTAGAAGCCTCTCGGGGACCTCAAAGCAGCCTACCTGCAGTAAGGCTTGCCACAGTGATTCCTCTCCGAAGGAGGCCAGCAAGGATAGGAGCTCGAGGGCTTCGTCTTGGGTGAACTGCATCGTAGCAGTCAGCGCGTCTTGCCTCCTGGTTTGGACTTCTCGAACTGCTCTATGATTGGCTGGCTGCGAGCTTGTGAGGCGCAAGCCAGCGAAATCTCTCTTTCCTAAAATAATCACCTTCACATCTGGTCGCTGGTCTGATGGAAAAGTGAAGGTAAAGATTGGCACGAAAACTCTCTAATAGCGAAATCCTTCTGTACAAATCCCAACAACGTGCCCTTGGCAAGGTAAACGCGAGCTGAGTGCGAAATGTGCCTCGCGCGCATATACGTGTGCAGTGTTCGTCGCGGGCTGCCCGTAATACTGTAGCGTATAAGGACCTTAGGGCATTTCCACCGGTAGGTGAGTAAAACTAAACGTAAATCCTTTGCAGGAGAGCTTTGCTCATACGCATACGCGCCAGAAAATACGGGGTTTTGCGCAAGTTTGGTCAGAACCCTGTACTTTCTGACTGTGCGTGTACCCAAGGATAAATCAGTCCTATTTTATATTTTTGGTCCCGAAAGGATTCACGTTTAGTTTTACTCACCTACCGGTCTTACAAGTTAAAAATATATGTAGTGCTCCTTTCGAACTGTCATTGCAGCGTCTTCCACTACATGCAGCACGAAGCGGTGCATCATTTCTTTAGTATAGTTCGTCGAAACACCCGATCAGGAAAGAGATTGCTCACACTGTGATCGTATCCTACGAGTCTTTGGTGGCCGGTCCAAAGGATACACAGCAGTCACGAGGATGTTGACAGAGATGAAAAGGACCGCGTGATCCAGACTTTGAGCGAAGACGAGCACAGCACCAGGGAGGGATAAGTAAGCCGTGCCGAGAATCAAGAGAGTGACTGGCCACCACTTCTTGTACATCCACTTCGGGACGTGAAGTTCACGATGAAGACCACTGCGCAGGCGGTAGCTGCAGCATGGGAGATTTGAACACTTCGCGTCGTCCGGAGGATCCCTGCGGCGAGGATCCATGCGCCATCATGGGAAAAACCTGTCCATGATGTCGCTGTTGACGTTCAGGTAAAAAGTCCACCGTTGTGCGCGGCTATGAAGACCAAGACTTGACGACGAGGCAACTCTGGTTCAGCGAAAGCAGGTCATCGGCTTGCCTGACAGGCCTGAAAGTAACGCGCGTAACGCAATAGGCCAACTCCAGTCAGGGCACGCGAGCGAAAGGCGTTCTCACTCTTCATTCCTCGATTTGCTAGCTGTCGAACACACGCAACACACTTGGGAGCTAAATGGACCAGCCTAGCAGTCATCAACTCCTTGTGGAGGCCAACAACGCCCTGATACAAGAGTTCAAGGCCACAGTTGAACGCATGCAGGACATCGAGATGGAGCTGGACGACGTGCAGATGGCACTCCAGGAGGACCACGAGGAGGTCGAGACGTACACCGACGACATCGCCGACTGCTGCGACCGCATCAACGCCATCGACGAGTTCGTGCGCGACATCGAGGCTGGCAACGTCCCCGCGATGGCTGACGTGGCGTCGATTGTGTCGAACATGGCAGAAGAGCGTGAGGAGGAGGAAGCCATGCTCAAGCGACTGGGAGAAGTTCGGGCGTGTCACGAGCAGCAGATACAGCAGATGAGCGCCAAGTTGGCGACGCTCCAAGAGGAGAAGCTGATGCTGCAGAAGAAGAGCGCTCAGATCTGGTGCGTCCTAGGCCGTACCGGCGTCTTTGAGTTGGCGATGCGGCGACTTACTGAACGCACCATCAAAATGGTGTAGGACCCACCCGAAGCGAACGCTCGATATTTATTACTTAGTATTAATAGTCCGCGACGTTGTGAGTTTGAGCGCGCACTACGACGTACGTGCAACGCAGCTCAATACATGTAGATCTGTCTGTTTCCCTCTCTATTATACGAAGTACTACATGCAGTGCTTGTAGCAGCTACAAGTCGACGCCGCTTGATACATCGCAAGTAGGCAAGCCAGTATCATCTTTTGTGGCTGTCGGTTACGTTACAGACTTCATTGGTACTCCATGTAATAGCTCGTCGACGTTACGTCTTCATCGTTGTTAGAGGCATCGTCTATGGCAGCTACCAGCTGTACCAACACAAAGCCAACATATGGTGCCCATCACTTACTATATGTTTTTGTATGGGAGGGATTACCTCCACAAAGACTACTGACAGTGTGCAATCAGCAGTGACCAGATTACCAACCGCGCTATTAATACGCTTGGCTGGGCGCCCCTTCGGCGCCCCCGCGGTTCGCTTCACTCGCTATTTAAAGATTGGATGTTCTGGAGTGCAATGTGCGGCTCGCTGCGGAGCTCAGCTCTGGGCCCGCCTCCCCCAATACCGTGCGGCCCTGCTTACCTTATTATAATAGTTGATCACTATACGTACAGTCTGGGTTGGGCAGTAACACACATAGCATAGACATTTCAACGACCGTTTATGGTGCTAGTCAGGCTTTGGTATTGTATTTGTGGTATTTTGTGGAGCGCGAGTGTCAACGAAAACGAGAGTTTGTTGTTACAGCATCGTAAGTTGCGAGTCGCAACCGCAGGTACAAAAGACTGCATTTTGTACGTTGAAGAGTTTGTGCTCCTATACGCCCGTCAAGGTTATTAAGGTTTGAGCTTGTAAATTTCTCAATCTTTATTCTACGGACAGCTCCGTCATGTAGGCATACAGAGATGAACTGACGGAATTCCGCGAGCGGAGAAGAGAAGAGGAATCCGCTCGTGTATGTCTGCCAGACATTGTTTGGACCAATTCAGCACTGACGGAAAAATCAAAATGTCGCGGTCCTGTGCACATTGGAACAAATATTGATCCAGGCAATGCACGTTTGTTTTAATTCACTACACGTAGAAGTACATGTATTATTATTTTCAGTGCCAGCACCATGAACACCTTCGCTTTACAGACACTTTTGCACCTTAACTATTTGACGGCACTTGCTCGTGAATGGGATGATCATGATCGGGAAAGAATGGGTTCTTGTATCCATTTGAGGGTTATACTATGTGAACTAGCCGGCGCCTTGCAGAAGTAGAATGTTAATTTTAAAAAGCCAATGCTGTCACGAACAGCAGAGCTCCATGCTTTCATCGATCTTAGTCATATAGAAGAAAGTCAAGTGCTCCAAACCCTCTGCCCGTTCACTTCGTTTCGTTTCGCAGTGAAGAAGATTGTAGTTTTATAACGACTTCGTATTCAGCTCAGGCGGTTCAAGTTCGCCAAAACTAAACATGCCAAGTAAAAAAAGAAGCCGGAAATTTAACATCGAATTCTATTCACGAGAGTTGGGCAGACGTACTGGATCGTCTACTCTCACATGAACTCACGCAACCGAAATACAGTTTACCAAATGCAACGCAGTAGCGACGATAGCTACGACAGACGCAGTAAGAGCAGCTTAGTAGAACTCGATCTTGTCCTTGTTGAAGACGCAGTTCTTGGACGGACCCTTGCTCGTGACCTTGGGCTCCGCGCCGTTGGTGGACGAGGTGGTCTGGCACACGGCGTTGGCGCCCTTGCTCGTGTGCACGTGGATGTCGTCGGTGAAGGTGGCCACATCGCCGTTGTTGGCGTTGACAGTCACGAGACTCACCTTGGGGTTGTAGCCCCACACGTGGTTGAGAGCCACGGTACGCTTGATGTTGCCGCACGTGCCGCACGAACGGTAGAGCTTGCCGAAGTTCTCGGCGTAGAAGCCGTTGATGTTGACGTGGCCGTATCCGTTGTGCTGGATGATCTTATCATCCGCGTTCTTGGCGCCGCATGCGAGCACGTGGGTGACGCTGTTCTTGTTGCCACCCTTGATGCTCAGAGCGTCCTCGCAGACGTCCTCCCACCAAACACATTCTCGACGGTGCAGTCGTTGTCGTCGCAGTGCACGCCCTCGCGCTGGTCGGGTCCGATGATGACGTTCTTGAGCTTGGCACCGGGCTCAAGTTTGAAGACGGCGTCACGCCAGCCTCCCTCCGACTGACCGGCGCACTTAATGTCGGAGCGCTGGTAGGTCTTCATGCCGCCGTCGAAGGTCTCACCTTTCTTAATGACCTTGACTTCTTTGTACCGGACACTGCCCTTGGAGGTGGGCCAGGCCCAGGAGACAGAGGCGGTGGCGGCGAGCACGGCGCAGAGGAGTGAGATGAAGCGAGCCATGGTTGGTAGTGGTGGGCCGATGAAGAGGTTGATCGGACGCTTGAGGCGAAGGAAGCAAATTGCAGAATGAGGAAGGGAGCGAACAGCAAACTGAATGTTGGGCAAAACCTCACGGGTCTATAAGTATGTGAGAGTGGTTTTTTTGGTCATCTCGCTGTTAGGAGGCTGTCTGCTGATCGAGTGGGACTGCAAGAACGCTACTATAGGTCCATGCAGCGTCGATCGCAGGTCGTAGACGAAGGAATTAGGGTGATTTTGCCAACATCCTGTTGGCGTTAACCTGTTTGTGCGTTTATTTCGTGGCCCTGTACGAGTCACCGCCTTCACCACATCGTGATTGGTATCGAATTGTGTTTGACGAGTATGATCTAATCGCAACTCACAACAAGTATGGTTCTGCTCGTTCTAACTGCCTGGGGAACTGCTCGAGCAGCGCGTTTATCTCTCAACCCATGACAGGCCACCGCACAGAGAGGGACTCAAGTCAAATCCTCACACCAAAGGAATCCTGTCATAAACCGCAGCTTCTTGTGCGGAGCATAATGAGACCACATATCCTTTCATACCTAGCTAGAACACCATCGGATGAGCTGTGTGATAAGTATCGGATAGTAGAACATTTTGTTGGCGCCTTCCGGTTGAACGACCAAGAAAACAACAGTAAAAAAATACCTCACAAACCAAAACGAAAACGAAATTCTGGCTGAGCCAAGCATGCAACATCTCAGATCGACTAAAATGACTACTATATTAATCCTTTAGCGTGCTAATTAAAATGCTTGTTTTCGACTAAAGCGAATTTAATGCCAAGAATTTGAAAGCGACGCATCAAATTAATCTATTTCTACGGTGATTTTACAACACGAAGAATTGTCAAATACTGTATACACGTTTTCGGTTGAGTGAAAGTTGAATCGCTCCAAACGTCGGGCCGTGACCAAGGTGCCGAGAAATGCGTGGACCATGCTGTGGTTACTGGCTCGGATCAGCCAGCACTGCTGCTGATCTGATCGCTTTTACATTTTCACTCGCGGGAAACGGGTGCGTGCGTTTCGACTTATTTTCCAGCAAACCACCTGATGGTCACATCCTAGATAGTTGCTTATTCATATGCAATTTCCTCGACTGACTCGAAGCCGCAAAAATGCTGACAGTCTACGTCATGCATGTAGGGGGTTGACATGATTTCTGTAGTCGATGGTCGACTACAAAAACAAACTGATTCGGTAGTCGTACGATTTGTAGAGTGCGAGCGATGACCAGAGAAGCGACAACGCGCACTTCAACACAACATCCTTGTGATAGTGGTCCACTATCAGTGGATCGTACAGGCTCGCAGATGCTTTCTGCGCAAGGCAAGTTTGTAAGATCGTTGTCGTCTCAAAGATGCCGTGAGCGAGTGTGGTCATCCATAGGTTGCTTGCTCCTGCCTCAAGTTTGAAGGAAGGGAGAGCACGAGCTTCGCGATGATTGCAGCGAGCTTCATGCCACCAATTTCCTGTGAATTGCAGCAAGTGAAGTGCTGTAGAGACTTCAAAACCGCACGAAAGGCGAGACGGCAGTGTGCTGTCGTTCAACGTTGATATCAAGTCGCAGTGGTACTTATTGATTCATCGCCATACTGTACTCCGTACATAAAAATTAAACGTCTTTTCGACAACCGAGAGTGTTACTGCTCATGCATTGATATGCACATCAACCAAAGGAACTACTGCGCCATGTAGAGAAAAGGAAATATACTAGCCGCAAGCGTCCTACCCTCCTAGAGTTAATACTCTATACTCCTTAGTTTTGCTGTTCGCTCCCTTCCTCATTCTGCAATTTGCTTCCTTCGCCTCAAGCGTCCGATCAACCTCTTCATCGGCCCACCACTACCAACCATGGCTCGCTTCATCTCACTCCTCTGCGCCGTGCTCGCCGCCACCGCCTCTGTCTCCTGGGCCTGGCCCACCTCCAAGGGCAGTGTCCGGTACAAAGAAGTCAAGGTCATTAAGAAAGGTGAGACCTTCGACGGCGGCATGAAGACCTACCAGCGCTCCGACATTAAGTGCGCCGGTCAGTCGGAGGGAGGCTGGCGTGACGCCGTCTTCAAACTTGAGCCCGGTGCCAAGCTCAAGAACGTCATCATCGGACCCGACCAGCGCGAGGGCGTGCACTGCGACGACAACGACTGCACCGTCGAGAATGTTTGGTGGGAGGACGTCTGCGAGGACGCTCTGAGCATCAAGGGTGGCAACAAGAACAGCGTCACCCACGTGCTCGCATGCGGCGCCAAGAACGCGGATGATAAGATCATCCAGCACAACGGATACGGCCACGTCAACATCAACGGCTTCTACGCCGAGAACTTCGGCAAGCTCTACCGTTCGTGCGGCACGTGCGGCAACATCAAGCGTACCGTGGCTCTCAACCACGTGTGGGGCTACAACCCCAAGGTGAGTCTCGTGACTGTCAACGCCAACAACGGCGATGTGGCCACCTTCACCGACGACATCCACGTGCACACGAGCAAGGGCGCCAACGCCGTGTGCCAGACCACCTCGTCCACCAACGGCGCGGAGCCCAAGGTCACGAGCAAGGGTCCGTCCAAGAACTGCGTCTTCAACAAGGACAAGATCGAGTTCTACTAAGCTGCTCTTACTGCGTCTGTCGTAGCTATCGTCGCTACTGCGTTGCATTTGGTAAACTGTATTTCGGTTGCGTGAGTTCATGTGAGAGTAGACGATCCAGTACGTCTGCCCAACTCTCGTGAATAGATTTTGTTGTCATCCCTTTTCGGATTTTGTTTGACTTACGACGTTAGCTAGCTGTGGTGGGCTTCTACGATGTCTGACTGCCTTGAGCTGAAGCGTTGAATTTGAACGGCGGAAATGGGATTCGTAACACTCCAAGTGACTAGAAGCCAGGTAAGGTAAGCACGGAGCTCCGTTGTTGTGACATCGATCATTTATTGACTTAAAAAGCTACGCATGACATTCTACTTATGGTTAGCAGTGCAAACTTAGCACCTCTGCTACTTCCTTTGGTCGCTCAGTAGTACTCGATGGCGTCAGCATCGTACACGCAGTTCTTCGACACACCCGTCCTGGTCACCTCCGGTTCATCGCCATCCGTGGCCGCTGTGGTCTTGCAGATCACGATGTCGTCGTTGCCTTCGTCGGAGTGGACGTGGATATCATCCGTGAAGGTAGCGACGTCGCCGTTGTTCGAGTTCACGGTGACCAGGGCGTTCTCGGGGTTGTTGCCCCACACGTGATTCAGGTAGACCGTACGCTTGATGTCACCACAGGTGCCGCACGAGCGGTAGAGTTTGCCGAAATTCTCAGCGTAGAAGCCGTTGATGTTGACGTGGCCGTATCCGTTGTGTTGAATGATTTTGTCTTCAGCACCCTTGGCACCGCAGGCCAGGACGTTAGTGACGCTGTCAGCAGTTCCGCCCTTGACACTCAGCGCGTCCTCGCAAACGTCCTCCCACCAGACATTCTCCAGCGTGCAGTCGTGGTCGTCGCAGTGGACACCCTCACGCTGGTTCTTGCCGATAATGACGTTCTTGAGCGTAGCGCCGGCCTCGAGTTTGAACATGGCGTCGCGCCAGCCTCCCTCGTCCTGCTCGGCACAGGTGATGTCAGAGCGTTGATAGGTCTTCAGACCACCGTCGAAGGTCTCACCGGCAGCAACGACGTACACCTCGCTGTACTCGACGTCACCGGTACTGGTGGGCCACGCAGAGACGACAGCGGCGGAGGCAGCGACCGCGAGAGCGCAGACGGAGGAAAAGGCTTGGACCATGGTGGAGGTGGTGGTGAGGCTTGAGTCGAGTACTCGGAGTCTGGAAAAACTGTAAGTGAGAGATGCCGCCTCACGTGAATGAGGGTCGAGAGTGTTCAGCTTCTCGAGGGCGCAGGCAGGTAAGCTGTGCGTTGGTACTAAAGACTCATTGAAGGATACGAATGGCATCTCCAGCTGTTCGTACGGCTAGGGTCAACGATATCAAGCAATTCATGCTACTTGTTGGTATCCGTGCTCGCCATATCCCAAGGCCACGACGCTCCTCTTCGAATGATCCACAGATTGACACTCCTCAGCCACAGTTTGGCGCTTCGAGTTGCTTCATTTGTTCGAGGGCCTACTAGTCGCGAAGGTTCAACTGCTGGTGCTGAAGCGATCCGATCAAGGTAGGACGAGGACCGAGCTAGCACTGGCAGTGCTGCACTGCTAGTCTAGCAGGCAGAAACTCTCCAGCACCCGCGTCTTGCAAAATTAGTTGCTCTACGTCTTGCTCTTCGTCGTGACACCGCGGGCCTTTCTTGCAGCATTTCGCTAGTGCGACTTCGCACTGTCCATCGATGTTGATCACGACGTAGGCCCCCTTCTCACGCTAATGGAGTGAGCATCAGAACGGCTTCCTCTTAGCTTGTGCTGCATGTGTGTTGCAGGTGTTAGTAAATCGTGTTCTTCGTAGCAGTTAGATGAAAGTTAGCCGATGATGCATTTGCTTGGTCGAGCGATTAGCGCTTTTATTTTTAGTCGAAGCGACTAAATTCCAGATTAACCACAAGTTGTGCGGATGATCACAATGCAACAACGACAAGCTTCACATGGCAACGAGGAAGTCGACTGTCGAAGGATATGGTGAGCACCGCCGGTACATGTAACGTCAGGTTCCACGCTTTGCAAGGTCATGTCGACTATACATTATCTCGCGATCTTCTGTTCACTGTCGGTGGTGGCATTTGCAGAAACGCAGCCATCGCCATGACGGTACGAGATGGCTCTATCAACTCACTGCTGCACTCGGCGTCGGAATCGCCAATAACGGCCCCACGCACGTCACACTCAGACCCAAAGCAGCAAGCGAGAGAGCTTGGAGTACTTTTGATCACATCCACTCAAAAAGAAGGAACAGACTCTTGAAAGGTCGAGATGCTTGCCTATATTTACATATTTACATCAACCGTGGAACAATCAAGAGCAGCGAAATCGACTTTGAACGCCATCTCAGAGAGTATAGAAGCTGACCATTAATCGTTGGACGTAAATGCATTCGGTCCATCCAAAGTCTCCTCCACGGGGTCTTGCTACGAGACTTCAACGAATGTCAACGCGTCTACATGGCGCAGTTGGCAGTCGTTGTCGAAGTCGCTGTCGAAGCAGCCGGGGTCACCGCGGGGCTGTCCGTTGCCGTGGTGGTCGTGTCCTCTTCCTCGGAGGAGCTGGCATCCACCGAGGCCAAGGTGATCGGTGCGGGAGTGGCCGTCTCCGTTTCCCCCGAGGCCGAGTCGTCAGCGTACGACGTCTTTTGCTGGGTTGAGTCATCCGTGACCGAGCTCTGTGCTGTCTGCTGAGTCGAGTCGTCCGTGGTAGTCGGAACCGAGCTATGCGCGGCCTGCTGCATGGTGTCCTCGCTGGTGGACGAGGCCGTCGGCGTCGTGGTTGAGTTGGTACTACTGCTGCCGCCCGGGATGGCCATGTGGGTCATTATGTCGTCGCCGAAGATACCGAAGTGGGTCTCGTATTTGGCGCCGGTGTAGCTCGTGGTGGTGTCGAACATCATGAACTAGTAGGCCGACTGCACGCTGGAGGACCACGTGGCCCAGTCGTCAAGGTACTGCTGCATGCATGCCTTCGTACGACGGCGAGTTGCCCTCGTAGTCCTCGCCCTCGTACGACCAGCCCGTCTCGGTCAGGAGCCCGCGGCCAGGATCTGCGCCCATTGTGTCTCGAGCTTAAACACCGAGGTGTCGTCGCCCTGGGTGAAGAGCGGATAGATATTGACGTCGGCGTTCAACCACTCGTTGATGTGCTGCACCAAGCCTACGGGCACAGTGTTGCTCGTGCATTCCTTAACCTGCCAGATGTAGCCGAACAGGGTGTCGGCGCTGAAGGTGTCGTAGTCGCCGTTCACCAGGTCCTCGTTTCCGACGTACACGGCCACGATCGCGTCCGGGTACGACGAGTAGCCGTCGCACACGACCTGAATCTCCGAATCGATGGCTGACGGCCACCTTGAGGCCGGCGTTGGCTGCCGCTGCTACATCTGCAAGGCGCGCATGGAATCACACCACACGTGCTGAGGATGGCGTTGGGCTTGAGGGCCTCAAGTTGAGGTTGTTTGTACGTGTGCGGCATCAGGATGACCTCTAGTTGAGCATGATTATCTCCGGTAGTTTTGGACACTTTACGGAATTCTGGACTTTTGCAAAAGTGTTTAGAACCATTCTAAACAATAGCTACATGTAGTTCAATACCATCCTTCCGTCTTACTGCCGCCTAGGCGTTCAATTGACGGATTTTTCCAAATACAAGTCCTTCACGTATTTGGTAAAATCCGTTAAAATAGACAGCCCAGTGGGCAATCACGGCTGCTGTAGGGTAACCTTGTTGTCGGATCAGCAATTCCTTTTATTAATACTGAAGATTCCAATACAAAATGTACTTCGAGTTGACTAGTTCAAGCTTTTTATTGCTCTGCGTGAAGGCCTTAACGATAAATTTCACCTCAAACATCTTGCTTTGATTTCGACAATCTACGCCTTCGTCAGAGATGCTGTCTTCGTCGAAACATACTTGTAAATGTCACGGTGGCGGCCGTATTTGACCCCCCAGTACGTGAATCCCACGGCTGAAGCAAGCACCGCGGCCAGGGAGAAAAATACAAGCGCCTCAAATTGGTGTGGATCGTGGAAAATCACGCCTGCTAGCTGAATCAAAATGAAAAAGAACTGGTACGTCGCTGTCTGCATGGAGTTGATGGCTCCGCGCTCGTTTGGTGCGATCCATTCCTGCATAATCTGGGTCTCGGCCAGGTCGGTGCTCCAAAGCCAAGCGCGCGAAATCACCACGCAAATCAGCATAACGTAGTCGGACACGACGGACTCACCAGTGACAAGGAATGCAACCACCACTGGAATCAGACACAACCAAAAGATCCACACACTCAGGACAGCGACGCGCTCCACTCGCTTCATACTGTTCCGCAGATACGGGAAGATGAGAGTGCCCACGAGTCCAGTCACGGCCCCAGCGCCTCGACTGGCACCCAAAAGCGAGTTGGAAATTCCACGCCACTTTAAATAGGCAGTGTTCAATGCGCCACCGCTAAGGATCGTCATGTACAGTGCACAAAACGAAAAGCTGACCAGGAACACCGGATGTTTCACGTAGTTGGACCACATATTGGCATAGCGGGCTATTGTACCCAATTGAGCACTGGACGTTGGGGAAGTCACCTTCTCCCCCTTGGTATCGACTTCATGATCCTCTTCCACGGTTGCACGGACAGCCAACTCTGGAACAAGGTGGTAGATGTCGTGGGTCATGCAATACTCCAGCGGAGTGGAGATCAAATTCCAGAGACCCACCACTGCAGCTCCAACCATAGCACGAGTTGTAGCATCACCGCCCGCGAAGTCCACAATAAAACCGAAAGCCATTGGACCCAGAATGTTGCAGCTCAGATCGATACGGCGCATGGTCGTGTTGAGTTTGGCGAGGGCCGTGGAGTTGTCCGGTCCAGCGATGACCACAACCCAGTCGCGCTCGATACCCAACGTCTGTGCGTCGTTCAGCACCTGCCCCACTCCTCCACACACCAGCGTGCCCGCAAACATCAGCACCAGTGGCCACGTCCACTCCGGTTTGTGGATGCCATCAGCGTTTGTCACGAGCAAGATCAAGCCCAATATGATGGAGTTCACTACGATCATCAAGTTCTCCAGGATGATGGCGTACTTCATGGCTGTCCAGCGGTTCCACCGGTCCAAATGGTGCCCCACCGTCGGGATCATGAAGATGCACACAATGTACATGGCCAGTGAGAAGGCCGCACTGGGTAGTAGTGTGTCGACGAAGATATCCATGAACAAAATGGGCACTGCGAAGCCCCAGATACGGTCTCCCCAAGCCGACAGCAGGTGGCTTGCGTACAGGTACGTGATCACTCGTCTCGGTCGCTTTGCCGTTGCGCTACTCCGCAGTAGAGACTGCTGCTCTTCGTTGGCTGCATCGCGTGCGTCCAGCCACGCTGTGATTAGGCATGCACCGACGGGCACAAGCGTGACTGAACTTAGGATTAGCGTCACCATGTTGGCCGGTGGGGACATGACGCAGGCGGCTTCAAGCCCTCCGACGCACGTTGCACTGTCGAATGCGAGCAGAGCGCTGGCGAGGCCCAAAACGATGCAGACCAGCACGGTTGCCTCCATCTTCGATCGGATCCGTGGGTTAGAGCTCAAAAGCGAATGTGCTCAATTCGACTCAACTTGGTGAAGAGGTACACGACTGCTGATTGGTGGACACGCGTGATCTGTTAGAAATGATGTTGCTGTGACTTCGTGACGGCGCTGCTGGGCATACTTGGGTGGTTGTACTGCGCTCTGGAAAGCGAGTCGGTGGTAAGGACCAGTTGATAGGCTCTATAGATGCAACACTCAGGATGTGTGTGTTGCTTCGAGCCTATGGCAGGCCATTGGCAGCTAGTACAGGTATCCAGGATTTTAATACATGTAAGCGTAGTGGTGATTGCGACCGAACGCAATAGCCATACCGAGTTGTGTGCGAAAGCCAAGAGCTAACTGCATGTACAACTTTACATGGTTGAGCAGCAAGTGAGCAGCTGTGGCTGGTATCGTCACTGACCCAGGTGGCTACATTTTTCGGGAAAAAACGCAACACCAAATTAACGTTACCATCATTCCAAGGATCTCCGCTCTCAAGCATGCGTCGTTCCGCTCGCCTCCTGGTCGCCTCCTCCCGCAGCGTCAAGGCCGTGATCTCCGGTGCCAGCACCTATGGCACATCTTCGCCTGTCCTCTCCGCATCACCTGCAGCAATTTCCACGCCAAAATCCCATGTGAAGACGGAGAAATCCAACTCCGACGACTGGGTCTCTCTGTGCAGCACTCGGGAGCTCTGCTGCGCGCTCACACTGGAATCCGGACAGGTTTTCGCTTGGCGGAGACACCCAAAACACTTAGCAACGTGGTTGGGAGTTGTGGGGCGGCGGGTGTTTGCAGTACGGGAACGGGACGACATTGTACAGTTCCGATGTCTGCATCCTTCTGACTGTACGAAAGATCAAATTATAGCTGAGACCGTCGATAGTATCTGACCTGTTACTGCTGTGTAGTGTCTGCCCAGGAGGGGGTCGATGAGTTGTCCCACTACTTCCGGTTGGATGTGAGTGGTGCTATCGGTAGAATACGAACGAGGGCCCTACTAATGTAGTTTTGTGTAGATACCTGCTGATCCGTTGTACGAGCGCTGGATGCAGCCTACGGATCGGATGACTGAGATCATCTCGAGACTGCGGGGTTTGAGGATCGTGCGGCAGGACCCTGTGGAGTGTTTGTTCTCGTTCATTTGCTCGTCCAACAACAACATCACTCGAATTCAGAGCATGGTGGACAAGCTCAAGGCGACGTACGGAGACTTGCTCTACAAAGAGGAAGACGAAGAGGAGCAGCAGTCGTTCTACGCCTTCCCATCGGTTGACACTTTAGCGGTCAATTGCGAAGAGGCCACGCTGCGAGCTCTGGGATTTGGATACCGAGCGGCTTTCATCGTTAAGACCGCAAAGCAGCTGCAGGAACTCAATGGGGTCTCGTATCTCTACAGGATTCGTGATGGCGAAAGTGTTCAACAGAGAGTGGAAAAGCCGGAGAGTGGAGAGAAGGCAGCCTCTTACCATGCGTATCAAGACGAGCTCATGGTGTTTGCTGGCGTCGGGCGCAAAGTCGCCGACTGCGTGGCGCTCTTTTCACTGGAGAAACTCGAGGCGATCCCCGTCGACACGCACGTGTGGCAGATTGCGTGCCGGGAGCTAGATTCGACTCTCAGCGACCGGAAAAGCATCACGCCGAGTGTGTACCGCATGGTGGGCGACTTATTCCGGACTCGTTTCGCACCTCAAGCTGGTTGGGCTCACAGCGTCCTGTTTGCTGGCGATCTCTCCGCTTTCAAGCCAGACGTTCCGGGTGGCGAGGAAAAACCCAAAGCGAAGCAAAAGAGCACCAAGCGCAAGTCCAAGAAAGCTTCTCCGAAAGCAGCTACGAAGCGGAAGACCGGCGCTACCGTCGCCTAGATGAAATCGGTTAAGTAAACACAAGTAAACTGCTTCAAACACCGTGTGACACCCGCGAGTGTCCCGTGGGGCAAGTCGGTTGGAGGCTGATGATGCAGTGTGCTCGATTACGAAAATACTAGTAAGATTTAATCAGCACATTGAAGACACCCATCAGGTGTCGATGGATTTTGTATCCAGTATTTGCAGCCATGTCTGTCCACTATACCGCCCAATGCTCACAATCTCATTTTGAAATTATCCGTATCAAAACCAAATGCCAATGGCAATGCTCTTAGCGTTCTTCCTTTTTGTCACTGCTTCCGTTTCCACGGCCGATGATAATCTCCGCACAAATCGACGATTGCAGACGTACACGCAGCCGTCCGACTATGTTAATCTCATGCTGGAACGCGTGAACTTGGAGCGCGGAGCTCAAGGACTCCCGGCACTCTGTGCGAACAGCAAGTTGCAGGAAGCAGCTCAGCGCCACTCCGACGACCAAGCAGCTAACAATTTTATGGATCACACCGGCTCCGATGGCTCCTTGATGTCACAACGAGTCACCGACGCCGGGTACGACTGGCGCGGTGTCGCTGAAAACGTCGCTGCCGGACAGATCGACGTGACTGAAGTCATGGACGCGTGGATGAACTCGGAGGGCCATCGCCACAACATTCTGGGCGACTACACCATGCTGGGCACTGCGTACGCGTACACCCCGGACGGACTGTACAACCACTTTTGGACACAAGACTTCGGGCGCAGCGACACTGAGCATTGCGACGACGGCAGTACCCCAACCACTTCCACCACTCCTAGTCCTTCAAGCAATGCCGACCAGACCTACAACTCTACCAGTTCAGGTGACAACACCATGTCTGCACCCATTCCACGAGACTCGCGCGGCACGTCCTCCTCGTCCACCTTGGCACCAACTCCACTCGTACGAGTAGCAACGACAGCGCTGACAGTCATGCTCCTTCTAAGTGCTCACATAACATAAGAGCATATCCAGCGGTAAGTCTCAAGGGCGGTTTTAATTTAAAAGCAGCGCGGCTGAGATCTAAGGTAGCGACAAGTCTTAAAATGCAGCTATAAACAAGATGATACCGTGCATGCATTGTGATTTGCACGAATTGTGGCTAAACGAGGTCGTAACTCGTTGTTTTAGCAAATCATGAAGATTAACTCAACGTTGATTTACCTGCCCTTCTCTTCGAGTTATGAAGAGTTGAGGTTGTGTTGTGGCTGCTTGCGGTAAAAGCGACAATTCAACGCTCGGTAAATTTACTCGTTCTCGATCGTCCAGAGCCGGCGAGAAAGAAATGTAGAAGTATACTTACAGACCTGCGCGTGAGATCTACAAATGCGCTGACTTACATCTATATACGCAACATACTTAGCTGAAGACAGGATGGTCACCAGAATGCATTATATTCGCCACGAGGAGTACCCTTGTTTCTACAGTAATCGACGACGTGGCTCCAAACCAAAAAGCCAATGAACAAGCACGTTCCAAATTACTTGGACAAAGTATGCGTTTGATTATCTGTTCCGAAGGCCTGGTTTGGCCCGAAAAAACCTTGTGACGTTATTTACCGTCGCAGTAGAACTGCTCTCACCGCACCACAGACACGACAGACAACAGCGCCCCCCCTTCCTTCGGCGGTCCTACCAAGCTCCAACGCACCCGCCAGATGTGCCCCGCTTGTGCCCCGTCAACTTTTCTCGTATGCTGCTTCGATACCCGGTAGGGGGGGATGCTGCCAGTTGGCTCTCTGGCGATAAAACGAAGGCGGTCAAGGTGTTTGCTTGCTGCTGTGGCGCCTCGTGCGGTACGTGTGCACTGTATCTATGGCTTTACACTATGCTACGCTTGTGTTTAACAATTATATGCTTTGTATGGTGATCTAGTTTGCCAGCGAGCACGCGTTAGCTGTGAGAATACCACCTATGCTTTGTGTGTTTAGACCTGTATTAAGGAGTAAATGCAAGGCAATTGTCTCTATAACTCCAAGTCTTTCTGCTTCCATTGGTGACTGTCGGGTGTGCAGCGATCGACAATGCCACCATTTGCCTTGCGGGTGATGAAGGCTGAGCATAATGCGTCGTACACTGGTCGGTGCTCAAGTCGTATTTTTCTCCAGCGTTTTCGCAGCGAGCCTGCCGTTTTTGAGCGACCCTTCCCGTCGATATTGCCGAGCGCCGTGTTGGTGTTTTTGTCCAGTGATTCTGCTAGCGTCCACAGTGCCTGCTTTCACAGCTGATGCGCGACGCCGTCTCGCTCCAGCGGCGCTGAAGGTACGTCAACATCCCGACTACCTGCAATTATTATGATGTTGATGCATGCCTTGAGGTCTGCACGGACGAATTGTTGCTTCTTTTGCGTTGCCGTGTCCCACAGCTCCAGAGTATACCAGTCATACAAGCAACCCGCCAGCGAATGCGCCTCGACGACGACGTCGGCGCGTGGCAGTGCGCTGGATTCTGCTGCACAGCTGCATACTGGTGTGGGACGGTACGACTTGGTGAGGCTTCCTGCATCGCCACGAGCTTCTGCAGCGTGCGCTGCATTGATGCCATCGACGCCAGGATCTGTGTTACGGCTGCGGCAAGGACAGTCGTGTCACCACCAGCGCGTTGCCCAAGCTGTACGTAGTTCTCGGTCTCCCACGCTGTACGGAGCTGACGCCCCCAGTTGGTACAGGTGTCGAGCAACAAACGCGCACCCAGAGCAGCATTCATGGTATCCAGGGCTTCATGAAAGCGGTACAAGTAGTGGGACGTGAGCCCCGTCGCCGCCTGCTCCTGCGGTCCCGCTGTTGCGACGTCTTGAAGGCAGAAAAGCAGCGCTGCATCCAGGACTGCAGTGTCGACGTTGAGGCTTGAGTCAGTAAACCCGCTCACGTTCTTGAAGAGTTGACCACGTAGCGTCAGTAGCTGCGCATACTCAAGCCCTGGCAGCAGCTCCTTCAGGGTGGTGACCGAAGGTGTGACGCACGGCAGGTGAGGGTCCGTGTAGCCGGCTAGAACTTTGCCTACACTCTGGTTCTCACGTGTAGGGGCGCTCACGTACACGAAAGCTTTGGTGAGCGAGTCAAGCAGCCAAGCTACACGCGTGGAGATCCACTGAATCGCGAGCTGCGGTGACACGTTTGCGTACGCAGCTGATCCACGACGAAAGGAGTGACAGGTGAGTCCCGGGGTCAGCTTGGGAGGCAGCGGGGCGGAAACCTTGGTCAGTCGGTCGGACACTAGCGTGATACGATCTTTTATGTACTTGGACACATTAGGTCTTCCGCGTACGCACTTTGCAGGGGGCTCTCCCACTTCGTTGTCGTTCTCTTCCAGCCTCTCCCAGTAGAGGATAGCTTCCTCTTGACTATACGTTTGTTCTCCTGGCAGATCTGAAGTAGCAGCGCGGGGCACCAACGGAAACACGTAGCTGGAAGGCTCTGAAGCACCAACAAATAGTATTCCTAAGGCGTGCAGCATACACTGCTGCAACCTTGTAGATTGAAATACCTTGTACCACAGAAGTTTTAATCCGCGCAATGTGCAGAAAGAGCTCCCCCGATGCCGCCATGGACAGCTGATTTTTCCAAGTAAAGCAGGTATCGATTGCACGACCAAATGTAAGCCACATTAACGTTTGTACAGCAGCGTCATGCCTCTTATAACCTGATCCAGCGCCCTTGATTACAGTTTCTTGCACCAGAACACGCAGGTCGTTGATCGTGCGGTCTGGTGCTTCCCTGTTTGCTGACCAGCTAGCAAATTTCGCTCTTCGATAGCGGCTCCCATTTTATCACGAATATTTCCAATTATTTTGCTGTCGGACAAGTGGGCAGGATACCTCTCACGCAAAGGGTTACCACTTGGGACATATAGCCCACTGCAGTAGCCTTGGCGAGAAGGCAGCCTCGTGTACTCGGCTTAGTTTGCAGGAAAATCGAAAAGGCAGTTAGCGAAGAGTAATAATTTTGACTAGGCAAGGCTTCAGGAGCAGACGAAGTCTTAGCAATGGTCCTCGTTCATGTTACCAAGAGCTAAGAATTCGCGGAAGCATGCTGCCTCCTGGCCCGCCGTCCCTTGCGGGATGTCAAGTCCTCTCGCCGCTCGCTGCATTATTTTCAAATGAGAGACTGTAATGGGCCAACTCTGTGCCCACTACTTCGGCTTACACGCTAGCGCACGTGTACGAGGAAGCGTAGTTTGCTTAAACTTCGATTAACTATACTTTCGGACGAAAGTATAGATTTACTAAAATAAGAAAAGCTAAAAGCCGTTTGGGGTTAAAATGAGAACTGTTATTGATGGTTTATGTCTGGACTGGGTTTCCTCCTAAAAATGATATCCTATATGAAAGGTATTCTGCCATCCGATGGCTGCCAGAACCATGCTAATCTAATTGGTAGAAAGAAATGCTTATCTACCAATAGGAAGCCTAAATGCATACAGACCAGTGGTCTGCAAAGTGTAACCATTGGTGTGTCTTATAGCAACGTTCGAGAACCCACCACGTAACCAAGTGGCTACGTATAGCCACTTGCGTGTAACCACGTTACCCCCCCCCCCCCGGTTAAGATAAGACGTGCAAGTCTTAACACGTCAATCAAAGAATTGACGAGACCGTCAACTCTCCGGGAAATTCGAGCTCATTTCGCAATGAGCTCGCTAACGAAGACGCCAGCGCAAGAGTCTGCTTCTGCAGGCAACACTACCTCGGTGCCTGCGCAAGCAAGCACCTCCACGACAGAGTCTACACTTTCTGTCGACGAATATCGCGCGCTACAGTACAAGAAGCGCGTGGAGGATAAGGCTGCTGCCCCCGAGACGATTCTCGAGGGTTCGTCGGTGTGGAACACCGACGGTAGCATGCCTACCGACTATGGGTCGGACATCAGTGATGTCCCCATGGAGGATGGGGAAGTCCCATCCTCAGCAGCCGACTCCGAGTCGGCCGCAGTTGCGCATGAGCCAGTCACAGGGTCGTGTCGACCCCGTGAAGACGATCCGAGCGCTTCAAGTTCGATACTCTCGCGTAATGATGAAGAAGAGAAGGCACCAACGCCGGTTACTCCTTCTTCTCCGCGTTCTGTCCCTACAGAACGCGCTCTGTGGATGCCAAGTGCATCCGAGATTGCTTCCAGGTTCGGTGCAACTTCGCCACCGAACCGGATCCCGCTGTACGTGTGCAGCGCCATCAATGATGACGATGAGGCTGAAGCGCAGCACTTTGATCCAATTACGAATCAAAGACGCGACTG
The DNA here is from genome assembly GCA_016864655.1 of Phytophthora cactorum. Lineage (NCBI taxonomy): Eukaryota > Oomycota > Peronosporomycetes > Peronosporales > Peronosporaceae > Phytophthora > Phytophthora cactorum. Next base: position 275,729 of record NHQK01000028.1, read on the forward strand.
ATACATCGGACTCTCCCATGAACTCCGATGGCATGAGTCGAAGAAGACTTCGCACAAAAGCAAAGTACCCGAGGGGAAGTGCCCGAGTGGATGGCACTTTGTCAATCTTGGAACGCCTTTGTTGAGAACTTCAACAAAGACGCGAAAGCATACCGTGCCCGCATCACTGCGGCGCAACGTCGCTTCGAGACTTTCTCGAGGCGTCATATGATCGATCGCCTCCATAATGAAGCTATGGAGGCGGGTATTCCGTGCGCAGTTCCCTTTGGAACTGCGTGTTCGCACTGCCTCCCTGGGGCTGAGCGTCTCACTGAGCGAGACGTCACCGGGTACACGACTGTGCGTGTACCTGCTCAGCTGCGTGATCTCCGCGTTCAACTTGAACGTCGTGATGAACATCGTGACACTCCGAGTGTCAGCGGTGACCGCAGCGCTCGTGCAGGCGTTACGCCTGCACCCCGTGCTGGGCTTCGTACGCCCTCACCACTTCCGGAACGTCCTCCATCTGGACGTTCCGCAGTTCCCATGTATCTCGATGGGGAGGAAATCCTCTCCAACGAATGCGAAGACGAGCCTGATCTCGGTTCGTCTTCGGGGGTTCATAGCCCACGATTCGCTCGACTATCCACCGAGTCGAGCCGCGCGCATCGCGCAGTGGTGGCGGAAAGATACCCCTCGTACGGTCAACCCCAGGTTGACCGTGACTCCCGCGCTCTGTACGATCGTGTAGCCGCTCTGGAACAGTTCCAGAGCGTGGAGCTCGCCCAGCTGCAGCAGGATCTGCGCTACCAGAAGGCGCAGGTCGCGCAGGCCGCTCAGACCGCGTCGAACATCCAAGTGGAACTTGGAACGCAGCTCCACGACCGTGTTGCTGTCCTCGAGAAGCTGGCTTACGCCGCTTCGTCGTCCTCTGCGAACCATCAAGGTTAGATGGCTCGTGTTGCGTGTACGGCTTCAGCCGCCCGACGTAAAATGTTGGATGGAGCGGCATGCTGGACGGTATGTCCAACGTGTACGCGTTGCCATGCCGTCCAAGCACTGTGAACGGACGATGAAGCGCGGAGCAAGCTTACTTGCTCCGAAATCCGAAACTGCATGTCGTGGCAGGTTCTGAGTAGCTACCAGAACTAATGAATCCTTTTCGAATTCATTTGTGTTGCCCCTGCCAACATTGTCAGCATTCAGCTTCTGTCTACCCACAGAAGCTGCTATCGCGTCCTGGACACACCGTATTACGGCTTGGCGGCGCTGGACAAAGTCCATTGCTTGCGTGCTGAATGATTTGTTCAGCACAAACGTGTTCTTCTCCGCAGCAGGCCCGGCCTGTGCGCTGTCTGTGCCCTACACAGACGTGTTGTCCTTGGTCGCGGTGTCTGTGACCTGCACAGACCCGTAGTTCTTGTCCGTCGTCTCGTTCCCGGAACGAGACGCAGCTTGTCTTCGTGTCGTCATCGCTGATACTGTGTCGGTATCAGCGCTCTTCTGCGGTTGTTCGGATGCAACCATAGATCCTCCCCCACTTAAGGAGGAAGCCACCTTTCCGAGCATGCTCGGAAAGTGTGGATGCCGCATTGCATTCACGTAGAACGGTGTATACCCCGTCGAGGCATGCACCGAGTTGTTGGTGGCAAACTCTGCCATCGGCAAACAGTCGCTCCGTTGCTGGAACGAGTGTGAGTAGCTCTTCAACAGGTCGCCAAGCACGCGATTCACGCGCTCGGTCTGACCGTCCGTCTGCGGATGATCCGCAGTCGACATCGACAACTTTGTACCAAGAAGTATAAACACTTCTTACCAGAACCGCGCTGTGAAGCGTGGGTCACGGTCCGACACAATGTCGAGCGGCATGCCATGATGTTTGAACACCATGTCTACAAACAGTCGTGCTGTTTGTACGGCTGTCACTTCAGCCGGCACTGCAGCAAGATGCACCATCTTGCTGAATCGGTCTACAAAGACCACGACATCAGTCCTCCGCTTGCTGTCAGGCGGAAGACCAAAGACAAAGTCCATAGAGATGGACTGCCAACACTCCGACGGTGTCGGAAGTGATTGAAGCGGAGCCTGCGAAAACGCAGCAGGCTTCACGCGTTGACACACGTACGTACTTGCGCACCCACTTGTACTGGTGGTTCCAGTAAAAGTCACGCGTGAGAAGCACGTATGTCTTCTCACGACCAGGATGCCCTGCCGTAGGGGCACCGTGATATTCGTACATGATCCGCATCCGCAGATCATAGTCGTTCGGCACGACGATGCGAATCACATCGTCGTCCACTGCGCTGTATAGCAGCAGTCCTTCGTGCACGCGATAACGATGTGCACGAGCTCGAAGGTGTGGTACCAACTTCCGACGCGCCTCGTCGGAAGGTGCTGAGGTATAGCTCAGCAACTGCTTCGCGTCTGCGTCACTCGCATACGCGGCCTTCACGTCGTCGATCAACGACGACGACGGAGCACTCACACTCTCGACGCCAATCCGATTGGCGTCGGCTGTCTTCACAGCATAATCTGGCCGACGTGACAATGCGTCGGCCACGACGTTCAACCTTCCGGGTTTGTATTCAACCCGGAAGTCGTACTCTGCGAAGAACGGCAACCATCTCGCCATCCGTTGCGAGATGTGTGGCGACTTCACTGCAGTTCGCAGTGAAGCGTGGTCGGTGTAGACCACGAACGGTCCACTCCCAAGTAGATACACTCGGAACTTCGCGAGTGCATACTTCATGGCAAGGAGCTTCTTGTCATGTACGGGATAGTTGCGTTCAGCTGGCTTCAGCTGACGCGACTGATAGTAGACCACACGATCACGACCCTCGTGATCGTGTTGCATCAACGCGCATCCGATCGTAAAGTCGGATGCGTCACACACGATGTGGAACGGACGATCTTGGTCAGCCACTGCCAAGATCGGCGCTTCAGTCAAGCCCTGCTTGACTGCTTCGAAGGCCTGCTGACACTCAGCAGTCCACTTCCACTCAGCTTCCTACTTTAGAAGCTGCGACAGCGGGCGAATCTTGCCCGCGTAGTTTTCAACGTACTTGCACAAGTACGTTGCAAGCCCAAGGAACTGCCTCAGTTCCTTGACATTGGATAGCGTAGGTCATTCATTTATCACTCTGATCTTCTCTGGGTCAGGGTGTACGCCGTTCTTCCCGACGAGACACCCGAGAATGGGTATCTCGCTCGCCCCGAAGATACACTTCTTCAGATTCGCATAGAGCTTATGCTTACGCATGAGCCCTAGCAGCTTACGGAGGTGCTCCTTGGGCACCTCAACGTCAGTCTTCCCGTTCACAGCCCGGCTGTGAACGAACACATCGTCGAAGTAACTCGGTGCGAAGTCGCGCACCAAGCGCAATAGATGCGTGACGCATCTATTGAAGGTAGCAGGGGCGTTCTTCAGTCCCTGCGGCAATACGAGCCACTCCCAAAGCATACCGCTTGGAGTGCTCATCGCCGTGAGAGGGATGTCGCTCTCACGCATCAGGATCTGATAGTACCCGTCGCGCAGATCAAGAGCACTGTAGATGGTGCTCTTGGTCATCGATGATCACATCTTTTCGTGGTATCGGCGTCTGCGCCGGTGTTGTCGCATCGTTCAGCTTGTTGTAAGCATGAACGATGCGCCATCCGCCCTGTGGCTTCTTGACACAGAACGTTGGTGCACTGTGCGGGGACTTCGATTCCCGCACTTGCCCTGCCTGACGACGACTCTCGAAGAAGTCGTCGATCGCCTTGACTTGATCTCGCGACAGAGGCCACTGCCGCGTCACACAGGACTTCGTACCCGGTACGAGGTCGATCTCATATCGCTTCGTCGTGCAGCCCGGCTGTACCCGAGCACGCAAGCTTTTCCGGTGTTGGACGTTTGCAACCGCCAACACTGCTTGCCGCGTCATCAACTCCCGGAGTTGATGCACTCTTGACACCTCGACGCCTTGCGGCGGAGCCTTCCGTGATTTTCGAACAAAGCACGGCCGTGTCAACTCCTGGAGCTGACACGCCGACTTTACAGCTACTGCTTGTAGCTGAAGTCTCTTCCATACTTAATCGATCAACTCCCAGAGTTGATACGCACATTGAAGTAGGAATGCACCTCAAATCTGATTTCTGATTTGAGACTGATCCAACGACTGCCTCAGTCGTTGTGACTTGTGTATGGGCACCGGAGGCTGCAACACACGGTGCTGCCTCAACGGTGTGATTGGATGCACCTTGCGGTGCATGCGCGACACTGACAGGGCCATCTCTCTCTGTCGCGTTGCGTCCGAAGCGTACAAGCGTACGCTTCTCCCAGTTGACCACTGGATCATGCCGTGCAAGTCACGGCATGCCCAACACCAAGTCAAACTTATCGTCTAAGTCTAAGACGATAACGTTCTCCACAAACACCCGGTGTTTGTACGAGAAGCGCACGCGTACGACGCGCTTCTCACGTCGTCACGGTGGCACCCGTTGCCAGCCGCACTTCCAACACACTTCGAGGTGTGTCTACATCCTCGAAGTTCAGCTTCGGTAGACTTTGCTGTCGAACAAAGTTGTTCAACGCACCCGAGTCTACCAGAGCACGAAGAGAGTTCTCTCTCTTCGACCTTATTTTCAGGATGACAAGATTTGGCTTGTCATCTTGCTTCTTGCAGTGAGAGTCTCTCTCACTGGGGGCTGCAGTCTTCAATGTCGCGTGTCCGTTGTAAACACGCGTGACTGCACTACCAGTAGGGCGCCCCACCCCTACTGGTTCCGCGCATTTTTTTTATTGATCGCCACGTCGGCCCCCGGCCTTGTGCACAGCCGCTGTGCACTCACACGCATAGTGTCCGGTGTATCCACATCGGAAACACCGCACGCTACTGTTGTTCCGCTGCTGGTGACCAGCAGCCGTAGCGTTCGAGAGGTCCATAGGTTCCGGACCTCCCGTTCTCATCACCGGACGTGCCATCCTCGGCACGTTCACATGCAATTTAGCCTGCCGCAGGTTAAATTCCTCTTGCATGGCAAGGATGATCGCAGCTTCGAGAGTACTTGGGTACTCTCGGAAGAGGTAAGTCTTGACGGGACCACCTCTCAAGCCCTTCATGAACGTGACGACCTTGGCGCCTCGTCCATCGGGTTGGTCACGATGTTCGAGACCAAATACCGCGCACGTTGGGCGTAAGCATGAACGTCATGCTTACCTTGCTGCAGGTCGAGGAACTCAGCCCTCGACCGGAACTCGTTCTTAGGAGGCTCAAACGCTTGTCTGAGCTCCTCCTTGAACTCCGCGTACGTGCCGAAGAACGTAGCGTCTGTGAGCCGGCGTCCATACGCCCAGTTCCTAGCTCGTCCGCCAAGACATGACATGGCGAACGCAACCTTCGACGGATCGTCGAAGATGCGTCGAGCTGCAATGGCAGTGTCGACCTCGACAAGCCATCGGAGAAGAGGTTCCCCCTCTTTTCCCACATAATTGCTCACGTGCAGTTTCAATGACTGCACGCGCGGTGTCGTCCCGGACGACGACGACGACGCCGTCGTAGTCGTAGCGGCAGCAGCATCTCGCTGCTCCTTGACTATGAAGCCCAGAGCAACACCGTGTTGCTCTGTCGGTGACAACGTCAGTAGCATCGTCGCTACGGACGCCTCCCCAATGATTGTTGCCAGTCTTTGGAGAGCTTCCCACTCTGGATCCGACAGGTGGGGCAGTCTGCACGCGCAATGTGCGTTGCAGACTCGCTCGGGCCACGCATGGACGGATTACCGTCCATGGATTGGTTCTCGGCCCCATGTTCGTATTCCGTACGAACAAGACAGGTAGTCGGTCGTTGGACGGACTACAAAGTGCTGCCAGATGTAATGGGCCAACTCTGTGCCCACTACTTCGGCTTACACGTTAGCGCACGTGTACGAGGAAGCGTAGTTGCTTAAACTTCGATTAACTATACTTTCGGACGAAAGTATAGATTTACTAAAATAAGAAAAGCTAAAAGCCGTTTGGGGTTAAAATGAGAACTGTTATTGATGGTTTATGTCTGGACTGGGTTTCCTCCTAAAAATGATATCCTATATGAAAGGTATTCTGCCATCCGATGGCTGCCAGAACCATGCTAATCTAATTGGTAGAAAAATGCTTATCTACCAATAGGAAGCCTAAATGCATACAGACCAGTGGTCTGCAAAGTGTAACCATTGGTGTGTCTTACACCAACGTTCGAGAACCCTCCATGTAACCAAGTGGCTACGTATAGCCATTTGCGTGTAACCACGTTACAGAGACACTCCAGCCATTAGTTAAATCTAAAAATTGCGTTGGGAATTTGTGGCTAATTATGAATAGTCAACCAATTCACTGGGAGTTTATATTGTCTTTAATCGGATAATTTTCGTTATTTCCCAAGATAATTGGGAAACTATTGGGAATTTATTGGAACGGTCGCTGATTGGCAAAAATGATTCAGACGCCTTTTCTTATTGGGTAATTGTTGGGACTGCTGAAACTTGACAAATAGCGAAAGAGTCCAGTCGTTCACTTACTGTATCCTACATTAATACACGTAGTACAGATTAATTAGCCTAGTTTTAACGCTGGGTTATTACAGTGCGGACGGAAATTATACTGCCACCCAGACTTTTGAGCATATTTTGACCAATAAGCGGTCCAAACGAAAACGGTTTGCACCAATCGAAAGCCCTCGTTCAAACAAAGCGAGTAGTGGTCGTTTGATGCTATTCTGCATTCTGCAGCCTTGGAGACAGCCAAACACGTATAGCATCCTCTCGTTCAGGCGGCAAAAACTATACTGCCACCTCGTTCTTGAGCAGGTTACCGTCCTTCTTTTAATCTCATCAGTGAATGTGTTGTGCAGTTGACTCTAACGAAGCTTTTCATGCAACGTTTGCTATGTGGGGTCAGAATTGGCTGCGGATTGCATGGCTCGAGGTCGGGTACTGACAGAGAAGGAAAAGGGCGAGATTTCAGCACTTCACAAGTGTCGCTTGAGTGAGCGAGCCATCGCGAAGGTATTAGAGCGATCCAGGCCTCTTATCCACGCTTACCTCACATGCCCAGACACGTACACCACCACCAAGCGCCCTGGGAGGCCAAAACAACTGACACCTACTGCTGAGAGGCGGCTGTTCCAAGAGGCTTCGAAGGGCAAGTCGAGCGCTCCGAAGCTCAAAACTCAGCTTCATCCAGACCTTAGTGCTCGTCGAATCCGGGAGCTGCTTCAAAAGCACCCTGGGTTCAAATTCGATAAGCGTATGGCTTCACCGGTGCTTACGAAGCACCACAAGGCTAATCGCCTCAAGTGGGCGAGGGAGAAGGTGACCTGGGATGCTGCCAAATGGTCTCAAGTCGTGTTCTCGGACGAGAAAAAGTTTAACTTAGATGGGCCCGACGATCTACAGTTTTACTGGCATGATCTGAGGTTCGAGACGCAAATTCACTGGCGTCACCAAAGTGGAGGAGGAAGTGTGATGGTGTTGGGAGCTTTCTGTGCTGGTGGGAAGAGCGAACTGGTGATTTTGGAGGGGCGCAGAACAGTGAATGCTATGTCTACACCCTGTCGGAGCATCTCCTGCTATTTATAGACGGCATCCACGGGCGATATTGTATTTTCCAGCAGGACAACGCCTCCATACACTCATCCCGGGCCACCAAAAGCTTCTTCGAGGAAGAGAATGTGACGGTCATGGAGTGGCCTGCGAAGTCGCCGGACCTTAACCCCATAGAGAACATGTGGGGCGTGCTCGCGCGGGCTGTGTATGCCAATGGACGCCAGTTTGAGACTCGAGGATCCCTCATTTGAACTATCAAGCGATGCTGGGCTGAAATCACCACAGCATACATGCAGAACTTGCTGAATTCGATGCCAAAGAGGTGCGTGGCGGTCCTAGAGCTCCAAGGTGCCAAGACGAAGCACTAGGTAGAACCTACAACAGTGCAGGCGCTTGCAGAAGTGACATTTGACTAGTGGCAGTATAGTTATCGCCGTACATGTTGAAGCTGAAGTGGACGCTTTTTTCGATTCTGCAGCAAGTTCATAACGGATTCGAGTAAATTGGCCACCATTCGCTTTGTTTGAACGAGGGCTTTCGATTGGTGCAAACCGTTTTCGTTTAGACCGCTTATTGGTCAAAATATGCACAAAAGTCTGGGTGGCCCGCCTGCACTGTATTCAACTTGAGAAAAACGCAAGTAGATTTGTCGTTGATTTAGAGACATTATTGATTCATATGCTCGAAGTTGCTGAGACCATCCTGTAGCCAATGTTGCGTGCTAAGTGCGAATAAGGGGGTGTCCGTCATAATCACAACGACGAAATGTCGACAACGTGCTCTGCCACGACGCACACGGGGGCGCGCTGTACGTCCCCAGCGACAGACTCTAGCGGTCAATGCTCGCACCACGCTCGAATGGCTCGTATCATGGCGCTGGCACCCAAGTCCAAGGCTCCTGCGTCCGTGTCTACGTCTTCCAGCGTCTCCTCAGCGGACGTTCCGTCGCTCTCTCCGTCGTCTTCTTCCTCTTCCTCTTTCGACATGTCCCCTTTAAACTCCGCTCTGTCCGGCGACAGCAGTCTCCAATTGCTACCAGGGGAGACCGTGGTGCACTCCGTCACCTGCTCCTTCGTGTTCCCCGGCGCTTTGACGCTTCCAGAGATCCCCGGGTCGCTCTACATCACGTCGTTCAGACTCCGATTCGAGCCCCAGAGCGCATCGTTGAGAACCAGTGGAGGATTCCACAGACTACTGGACACTGCACTTCGAGGTATGCCACGAGCGGCCGTGGCCAGACTCTCGTACCCTCAAGCGACGGTATCGGCGTCGAGGTCCATCAACGCTTACACTCCCACGAGACTCGTGGTTAAATTCAAGGACTTACGATCATGGACACTAGGCGGAGATGTGACGAGATTACTGCCGGCATTAAACCGATACGCTTATGTGGATACACCGCTGAACTTGTTTGCGTTTACGTCGATCGGACCGATGCAGGAGGATCTCCAGGGGCATGCACTCTATGATCTCTATGAGGATTTTGCCAGGATGGGTGTGGCACTGAGAGACGGTAGCAGTCCCTACAGAGTGACGGAGCTGAATGCCTCATTTGCCATGTGTCCGACGTATCCGAGAGGGCTTGTGGTTCCAGCAGCTGCGAGTGACTCGGAGGTGGGGGCTGTGGCCTCGTTCCGGTCAAAGGGGAGACTGCCGATCTGTAGTTATGTACATGCGCAGAACGGTGCTGCATTGTGGCGATGTGCGCAGCCCAAACGCGGTATTCTACACACACAGAACGCTGCGGATGAGCAGTATTTGCTTCACATTGCTCGCGCTTCTTCAGGCTCGACTTCGTTGTATTCAGGATCGCCAACGCGCAGGATCTGGATCGCAGATTGCCGTCCAGAACTCAATGCGCGCGTGAATAACTTGACGGGAGGCGGCACTGAAAGCGGGAATCTCGCACATGCGCGAGTGACTTTCCTGAATATTGGGAACATCCACGCTATGCGTGAGAGCATCGAAGCTGTTCGTGGATTAGGCGGCTTCACGGCGCCAACAAGTAATACAGAGTCGATGGATCTCTCGTGGGGGTCACGTGTTGAAGATACCAAATGGCTCTCGCATGTGCGACGTGTGTTGAGTGGAGCACTGCAGGTCGCACGAGCCATGGAGGCCCAAGCCACGACTGTTGTTGTCCATTGTAGTGATGGTTGGGACCGTACAGCTCAGCTCTGTGGCCTTGCACAGCTGCTGATCGATGCACATTACCGTACGAGACGAGGGTTCCTCGAGGTGATCGAGAAGGAGTGGGTTCGCGCAGGACACAAGTTCCAGGACCGCGTAGCTCCGGGTAAAGCTGAGGACGATGACGACCAACAAGCGCCGATCTTCCTTCAATTCTTGGACTGTGTGTGGCAAATTATCCGTATCTACCCGACGTACTTCGAGTTTAACGAACGGATGCTGGAGGCGATGGCAGATGCGTTATTCTCTGGGAGATACGGCACTTTTCTAGGCAATTGTGAGCGAGAGCGAGCTGCGTGGAATGTGCGTGAGCGAACACCTTCACTTTACGCGCTCTTGCTTCAAGACGACCATTTTGTGAATCCGTTCTACCGCGCCAGTAGCACAGGCGCGCTCTTACCTGATGCACCAGCCGTGCTGCGTCAAGTGACGCTGTGGACTTCTTTCTACTTCCGTGGAGCCCCGTTCCCAGCGTCGCCAGCTGGCAACCCAACGCCACCAATGTACGATACTGGAGATGACAACGCGTCGTCTAGTGGTGCACAGGAAGACATGGAGAACGCCATGGCGGCAGCTTTGCGAAAGATCCGTGACTTGGAGGAAGAACTTCGCACCACAACAACAAAACCTCAAATTCCACCGAGACCGGCGCCTGTGTCATACCCGCCACTGTACTCGCCCGCTTCGGAAGCCGATTTATCTGCACACATCCAACAGAATTCACAACCAGAGATGGCTACTAACGGGTATCACCATTCTAGCAGCAACAGCAGCAATGATGGAGACGCCTATGCTGCCCCCACGGCTTCTGCTTTGTCCCAATCCGCAACGTGGGCGTGCAGCCTCTGCACCAAGACAAACGCGGCCAACGTCCTTCAATGCGTCGTATGTGGCCGCACACCGCGGTAGACTTCGTCAAAAAAAAAAATAAAGTGCATAATGAATCCTTGTGCATACCCCCTTAACTCTTGTCCTGCTGACTGCAACGGTGTAAAACTTTGTCCGTCCCTAAATATGATCCTATAGACACTCGCTCTCGTCCTCACTCTTCTGCAAGCGCTTCACGCAGTCCTGGAGCACATAATGCACTTTGTCCGGGAAGTGATCGTCCAGCATGGTACGCCCAATGCGAATCTTGCTGAACTGGCCTTCCGCAGCCCATGCAAAGCGATAGTTCGTGCGTGCTGTGCAACAAATGCCTCCTCCTCCAGGACGACAACACACCCAACAACCTGCTGCACCCTTGGCGCGCACTACCCGCTTGAGATGCACCACACGTCCAGGGATAGTTAGTTCGTGGATCGGCTCGGACTCCTGGATACGCTGCAACATGGTGCGATAGTTGGACAAATGCGCGATAAACGGCGAGCGTACTCTCTCAGTGCCGTCGCCATCATCGTCAAACGCCGAGTGTTCATCGGAACTTCTGTGCAGCAGTTCATCAGGGTTCCTCCATGCGATAACCTGTCGTAAGATAGCCGCCTTGTTCACCTTGCTCCTTCCAATCAAGTCCAGTACGTTGTCCCTCAAGGCTTCAGCCGACGTGAGTGAAGACCGTGCGATGATGTCGTCACCCACAACAACCGAGTTCGTGAAGGCCGCGCATCGAGACGCAAGTCCAGGTGACATTGTGCAGCCTGGAGGACTGAAAGCGAAGCAACGAAGCTGAGGATACTTGGCACGCAGCATCACCGATAATAGACAAGCCGTTCCCGCTCCAAGCGAGTGGCCAGTGAGCACGAGACCGTAGTCGTGGTACGCACCACGCTCACACACGTTGACTCCATGAGTGGCGATCGTCGCAGTAGAATTCTCGTCAAACAGCATCTCCAAGATGCTGAGACGATTGAGTTCCAGATAAATCGACTCGGCGCAGGTCAGGAAGCCCTGGTGAGCGTACTCGCCGGAGCCATCACAGCCCCAGCGATCAGCCACGTCGTCCATCGACATACCGTACGCGATAGCGTCAGTGAGACAGTCTTCCAGCGACAAGGTGCCACGGATCGCAATAACAACCTCCTTGCGTTCATGGTCAAGCATCACTGCGAAGGCTGGCTGGTACACTGAGTTGCGGAAGCTCGCGTAAACGATATCGTCGCTGCGAATCTTCGTTTCAAGCTGCAGCGCTGTCTGGCCCAAGTGGAACCAGTTGTCGCCATGAACCCATGATAAATTGCGACGCAGACAAGAGAAAGCCAGGCCGAAAGTGCCGCTCCACGGGTGAGACCACACGTACAGCATCCACCCGTAGATACCGATAGCATATTTGGAGAAATGCGCCAGCTCCTTCAACTTTTCCGTCAGCTCCACGTCATTGAGGTGAGGATCCGACGGATGGTAGTAGAAAGGCTTGCTCGACTTCTCGAATCTCGCGTCGTCTGATGTGGACGGAATATCGATCGACACAAACCGGTTTGGCTCGTCCCCGTCCACCGTCGAGACTTGTGACGCGCTGCTCGCTGAAGCTGTAACAGAGGTTTTCCCCGATTTTGGAGTTTTCTCGCCCAGTACATTCATCTTGCTCGTGCTAGCGCGAATCCTCGCACGAATTTTTCCAAGCGTTTCCTCCTCTTCTTCATATCCTTCTCGGTGTGGCGAAGTGGCAATGACTTCATGGTGGTCCTCATACGCCTGAACAGCCGCCAGCAGGATAAAGCCCGCTACAATGTCCGAAATGACGAGGTCCGGACTACCGTAGAACAGCCTCGAAAACACTTTGGCCACCACCGACATACTGTCGTGGCGAGTACCAGCGCCGCCGAACAAGTTGCACGTGAAGCAGCGCACACACATGCAGCATCGCGTGCATCGCTGCTTCCACAGTCGCTGGCTGTGCGGCACATACACGTCCGAGCTCGGCACCTCCCGATCTACTTCTGCAAGGCACAACACACAACACAACGTCATCCTCTCGCCCTCACCCGGCCTTCCAGGCCGCAACGTACCGTCCAACAAGGATTGGCGTTCAGAATCAACAGCATTACCATAAGGATCCAGCGTACAGGAGACCGAAGGCTTCTCCTGATTGATCGACTCTTCGATCTGCGTGTCGTGCAAGATGCAAACTCCAAGCGCAAATGTGAAGCTTACTTCCGCCACTAAGAACCCTCCAACAGCCTAATCATCCCGTCATCGTAATCACCTCAATTAGATCCACAGCTTGAGGATATTCTATAAATAGAAATGCCTCACCAATACAAAACGCGCATCAGGACGGCACATGTCCCGGTAGTACCAGCTGCAGACTCCTGCGACTCCGTAGCCGAAGAGTAGAACGGACCAGAGTGTATGTACCTGCAGCATCCTGGGCATAAGCACGCGACGCTCGTGGTCCACGATGGTCCCTTTGGCCGACACGTGCATGATCATGAGGTAGATGCAGCTGCGGAAGAACAGGAGCGGCGCCGCGCCCAGCATGTACCAGAATGGCAGTCCGCTGTCGTCCAGCGAAGTGCTCGAGCAGCTTCGCCATAGACTCGCGTACAGCACGCACAGAAGCGCCAGCGGAAGCTGATACAACATCAGGAAGAGCGCAGGGCAGTACAAGTCGTCGCTGCCCACCACGCGGCTGCGGCGCCCGAACACCTCCAGCGCTGGCATCCTTCCAAGCTCGACTTGTTCGACTATGCGAAATGCGGGACAAGAAACTTTTGACCACCTTTTTCGGCCAATGAGAGCGCCAGGAAATAAAATATGACCTTTTTTTAAACAATGTCAAAAAATTAAAGTTTGGCTAATTTGTTCGAGAAAAAAATACTTAATTAAACTGAAGCCATCCCATCGACAACCAGCCTGTCGGCAATCATGAAGCGCTCGAGTGAGTTAATACGTAGTAACTTCGCATTTTAACATTAATACGGCATAACTAAATAACTGCGGCAAGCGTGGTCGCGCTGTGGGGGTAACGATAATTCCATTGTCTCGCTGTGTGAGAGGCTCAGTCGTTGCTGATGTCTGTGCGACTAGTGGTGAAGTCGTAGGCCTCGAGCTTGACGACCAGGACGGTGATGTTGTCGGTGGTATGGCGCTCCAGAGCGAGCGCAATGAGCGCGTCCGCTGCGTCCTGTGGGTCCTTGAAGCGGGAGGCGAGCTGCGCTGCCTGCTTGTTGGTGACCACATCCCAAAGTCCGTCCGTCGCCAAGACGAGGAAGCGGTCGTTCTTGGAGATCTTGCGGGTCTGTACCTCGGGATCGCACGAGATGTACGGCTTCAGCGATACATCGCCGATGGAGCGCGACACGGCCAATTGGCCGTTGACGCGCGGGACGTCGAGCATCTTCTTGAACGGCCACATCTTATACATGAAGTCGGGCTTGCCTGTGATGAAGGCACCCTTGGCTTCCAGACGTTCGCGCTCGTCCTTGCGGTTGGGCTTCTGGTCGTCGGACATCGCGATGGCGTCACCGTTGCGGGTGACTACCACGGCACGCGAGTCGCCGACATTGCCGACGTGCAGAAGGCCGTCACGCACGATGGCGACGAGCAGCGTGGAGCCGTCGTCGGTAGCGAAAGAGCGGCCGTGGCTCCGTCGTGCGGCCGAGGCGATTGCGGAGTTTGAAGCGTGGCGGGCGATGTTGCAGAAGTCAGCGTCTGGTAAAGGCAAGCAGAGATCGTTAGCTATCAAGTTTCTCACATAGGCAGTATGGTTAAAGTGTGGAGACGTACCGAGTGCTCGTACGGCGTTGGTGATGGCGTCGTTCACGGTGGACTCCTGGGCGAGCTGTTCGAGGATCCGTGGGAAAATGTTCTCGGCACAGAAGCGCGAGGCGCGGTCGCCGGCGTGGCCGTCGAAGATGCCGAAGCAGCCGCTGGCTGAGCTGGAGTATCCGTTGAGTGTGAGTCTCTCTACTACCTTGCCTCCGATGAAGTACGCGTCCTGTTGGGTGTCAAAAGTGGCATCAGAGTCAGCACTGGGTGATGGAAAATGTAATGTATTTTAATAAGTGAGGACGCACCTCCTGGTTGAGTTTGCCACCGCGGTCGGTAGCGATGCCGACGGGTACGTCGTACATGTCATCTGTCTCGAGCTGCTTGGAGGCCGGGCTGACGGCATCGAACTCGTCGGATTTTGCGGAGGTGGGTTGCTTTCGCTTGTGATGGAGCTGAACTCCGGTCATTGCTGTAGTGAGTGTGGGCTTGGGCTGAGGTGCAAGGTGCACTTTGTGTTCTTCTCGGTGCAATGGATGTGTGCACTAGGGCGCTTATTGCGTAATGACCACCGACATGCAGCTTGCAAACATGTCAGTGACTCGACCCGTCGCTGCGCCCGTGATGACGGCTCAGATTGTGGCCGATGGCGACGTTTCGTACTGGACATTATTGCCATAGTGAACGCCATACAAGAAAGCCCTGTCGTAAAGGTAGGAAATGCTGCTGGACGCTTACCATCCCAGAGGCAAGCGCGGAGAGAGCATTGCTGTAAGTGCTCTACATGTGCCGGTAGCTCTGGAAGTTCCAATGGAATGGCCCGCAATGCTACATGGAGCGATGATTGAGAGCTCGAACCCCTGTCCTAGTGCTGGCGCAAGAACACACCCTCTGTGCCGGGCGATGGCGTTGGAGCGGTGCGCTTCCGGCAGTGCCATGACGACCATCACCAGCAGCAAGAATCTTGGAGATACGCTTTTATAGCAGTCGGCGCTACGCGGAACCATCCGGCACGACGACTGGACACGCCTGTGCAGGGAAGGCGCCGAGCCGCCCAGACAGCACGCGCGCTGGTGGTGACCAGCGCCCCGAAGCACGCCTTGAGGCAGACGAAGCGGTCATGCCAATCTCTCGCCGAACTCCAAATTTCAGTGTGTTTTTTAATCTGCGTTCCGACGACCGTCACTCTTGGCGACATTATGCAAGTCGCAGCGGCCCCGAAAATTGTGACGAACTGTGCTGGACTGCGCAGCCACCCCTACAGGTCTCCGCGGAGCTCATGGCTGCCCTGGAATTTTGATTTTCCTCGTGGTCCGCTGGGCGATATTTTGGCACGCATTTGCATCGCAGATCTGTCTGCGCTGCCCAGACGGTGACTTGGCTTGGTCACCAACACTCCCGAGTGAGCGCGAAATCATGGACGGTCCCTGCAGCCCGTGTCACACTGCAACTGCGTGCGAGCATCGTAAACACTCAGGGAAGATCGCTGGTCAATGACCAGCGATCTTTCCTGACCAGTGGTCATACGATGTTGAAGGCAGTAAGCAGCCTGCTGCCAGTGTTGGTCTCTCGTGGTTCGATCTCGGAGAGGAGAATGCAACGCATCGAGCAGTCCAGCCTGTATACCTGCATTTACCTTCAGGGGGCCTTGTAGGTCTATGTAATACTGTAGCATCAGTAGTGTTGCTGGTGCCACCACCTCATGCGCTCGGGTACATGTACACGCTCTGTTAGTTAACTAACTTGCAGCGTCCTGTGCAAGGCTTTACATGTATTAATACTTCGAAGTATTAATAATGCACATGTTTAGTTTTTATAACTTGCACCTTTCCAGTTCAAAGGAAAAAGGAAAACAAATAGAAGTATTGCCATTGTTGACTCCTCGGCATTGGCTTCAAAATTACTACGTAATTGCTGCAACTTCACCGTTCAGGAGAACCATTCGCTCCAAGCAAAGTCACCACGTTGCTGCGCATTCTGCGAGGTGGATAAACTGTTGTGAGTCGTCCGCTTGGCCGCGATCTCGACACGGCAAATTGGACACGAATTGCCGATCTGTAGCCACTCGTGCAGGCACGCCGTGTGGAACATGTGCTGTGTTAGAGGAGACAAGGACATCGTGAGAAGCGAACAAGGTTACCTGACAAATAGTCCCAGTAAGTATGCGTACCTGACACGGCATCCGTGTGACCTTCATACCGATCGACATCTCCACCTGGCAGATAACGCACTCGCGAGCGTCCTTCCGCACGATGATGTCGGCCGAAACCCCCTCGTCGCTTCTGGTGCAGACAAACTGCTCAAAACTACGTACAAAGTGACCTGGTTAGACCTAGTCCTCGCAAGCAAACTTTGGCACTGCAGTGCTTGAGCTTACCCGTTGCCAACCTTCGCGCTCATCATGAACGCAGGGATCGTCACGTTCTTGCTTTCGCCGGTGGAGTCCGTCATCGTATACGGCCACACATCGACAGTCTGAATGATGATCACTCCTGCAGCACCCGCACCTTGAGCTCGAAGCACCTTCTGCGCAAATGTGCAGCCTCCGCGTGCCATCACCACGATCTGCATAATTGAGTGATAAGTGATTCGAGAATTCGATGCACCGCCTTCGTCTTATAGGATCTCCCACCTTGTCTTTCATCTCATTGGCATTCTGGAAGGGTTTAGCACCGTCGAAAGGGTCAGCAATGACCACGCTGCGCTTCTTGAGCGACTCACACGGACCAAAGTTTCCGGGGATAGCGATCACCTGGCCAGACAGCATTCGAAACACAGCAAATGCGTGTAAATGTCGTCGTCCACTCCGGCTTCATAATCTATCCCTCACGAAACAGTTGAGAGCTCACCTCCCCCTTGATCCCCTCCACGACGACGGCCACTTCAATCGTGGACGCCTGGTCGGCAGCGAACGACCCCAAGTTCTTAACTGTTTCAAACAGTACATACAACAATTACAATACCAAATAATCAGTTCCACCTGAACACACAACTTTAGCAGTATATCTTCTTACCAGCCTCGTCAGACGCAGGTCGGCGTGCTCCTGTATCTCCTCCTCCGTTCCAGTCGTTGCCAATCTGTGTCAACAAGCGCATTACCATCGCCTGCAGCTCCTGTACACTCGTCTCGGAGCCGCCAAGCATTGCGCCTGGTATGGTCTACACACCAGAAACGTTAATATAATCTCTTGCATTAGAACATCTCTTAGCGGAGATATTGCAGGAACCGATTCCAGCCATACCTGCCCCGCCCCTGCTGTAGCGTGCTGCCGCCGCTCCAGTTCACAGCCGCAGACCAAGCAGCGCTTGCCATCTGCAGCATAGCAGTTAGTAGTCCGCCCTCGCAGCAACTCGTAGCCCAAGTCTACCCCCTCACCTGCCGTCGTGGTTTGTGGAGCCTCGTTGCAGTCTCTGCAGAAGAGCTCAACAACTGTGGCCGTCGAAGCCGCTGCAGTCTGCGTAGTGACAGAGGCAAGGCGATTTAGTGCCGGTTAACGCAAGGGTTCGATCATGACGGCGCTGGCTGCGTACGTCGGCAGCTGGCGGCCCTGTGAACGCCAAGTCATCGAAAGACGCCATGTTTTTGATTTTTGTGCGTTTCCCATAGCAGTAAAATCAAACCGATGGTTTGTACCCATGTGTACGCCCGTTACAACGCTTGAATAAAAATTGCGGGTACTCAATTTGCGCTAAAACTAAAATTGAGTGCCGCCTTTTTAATTTTAAGTAAAAGGTGTGATTCAATCTTTCCAGTTTTAATTTTAGCAAGAAAAATAAAAATAATAATCTATTGTCAATGCACTCGGATTTGGTTTCAAAATTAATTGCTGCAAATTTCGATTTAAAACAATATTCGACACAAAAACATTCTGAAAATTTCAGATCTGAAGCGATAGTCGAAATCTAGAAAATCTTTTTGGTAAATAGAGTTCGCATCGGTTGGCTGAAAAGGCATTTGATACATTAGCACCACAGCAGCCATGTCGACGGAATTCTTCGCCTCGAGCGCTACAGCCACGGGCCCAGCCTTCTGCCCGCACTGCGGCACCATCCTGGACCATCCGGATACCAACAGCATCGTGTGCTCCGCCTGCGAGTACCGCTGCCGCTACCAAGGTGCGTCTCTGCAGGTTTTTCCATCACGAGATGACACTTGTTAACCACCGTCTATTATGCAGACCTGCCGTCGCTGACTGTGGTGACCCGCAGCGAAGACAAGCCCACGCCCAAATGGCTTGATGCTGAGAAGGTCATGAGCGAAGTCACGGGCCCGGCCCGCGCCACGGTGGAGGAGACGTGTCCCAAGTGTGGCAATCCGGAGATGGACTACTACACGCTGCAGCTCCGCTCGGCCGATGAGGGTCAGACGGTCTTCTACGAGTGTAAGAAGTGTGGCCACAAGTTCTCCGTCAACAACTAAGCAGCTGCGTCTGTGGCTGTCAACACACCATATAGATATATCGATACATGTACGTTCACCTCGACCTTCGTGGCCTGAGAATTTATTTTTTCTGTTTTGTTTTACTGCATGGTGAATCCCGTGATCTCCATGTTAATGACGAGGGTGAGGTACGTGACGAGCTCTTGGTAAGATCGATAGACAGGCAGGTCCAGGCGATTGAAGCACGTGTGAGCTTTCGGGTAGAGTCCTGCTGGGGGAGCTCCAATTGCCACCATCTGAAGACCGAAGCGGCGGATGCGTCCGTCGTGGCTCAGCAATGCTCGGAAGCCTTCAGCTGGCACGCGAGAGGTGCCGGTGACAAACTGGAGTAGACGTGCACGCTCTTCCTGAGAGAAACCACGCACAGCGTCCCAGAACCATTTCACGACTTGGCGCTCTGCTGCTGCCGGTTTGTTAAGTCCCTGCTCAGCGCGCATGTAGCGGATATCGGTGTGAGATTCCCAGTCGGTGACGTCGATTGACGGTACACCGCACACAAGCAGCTCCAGTTCTTGGTAATCGAAGACGGCCAGAAGCGTGCGTGGCAGGACGTCGTACAGACCTTGAAGCAGTGCCTCCAACTGCTCACGCACCGCACCAAACATCTTGTGCTTAAGCAACAGTGTCAGATACTCTTCCTTGTTGGCGTCCGCCACGGAAATGCCTTTGCCGCCTGGTTTGAGCTCCTCCGTGATGATGGACCCATCATTTCCCTGTCGCTGCGCTGTGAAGTCGAGTGCGAGCGCTTCGGCACCCTCGTTATCCCGGAGCCAGAGTGTGTGGCGGTGAAGTTCTGCGTCTAGGAATTCCAGGTCAGAGAACGAGATTGGCACTCCGAGCAGATGCTTGAGAAGTGGAAGTGCTAGATGCACCGTCAAGAGCTGGCCTTCCAGCAGACATTTCGCCAGCAATCGTCCAACGAACTGAAAGCAGTGCAGGTGATCGCGATGAATTTCGCGGGAGTTCGGGTTTATCCAGTAGCCTGATTGATCGGCGTGCGTTCGCTGGAATAGTCCATAGCTCTCGTCAAAGAGCTGCTCGCAGAGAAGCAGAACCCACTCGCGCAACAGACCACCCGCGTCTAACCCCGGTTCATCGATGAACTCGATTCGCAAGCGCTGCCGGAGATCAGCAGCCGGGACTAGCATAAGCAAGTGCATGGACTCACTCAGCACAGCGTCGCGACGGATCTTCAGGAGGAGGTGGCCTTCATCCCATGGTATCGCTATTTTGCCCAATTCTTTCAGAAACCAGCGGACCTTTGCCTTGAAAGGGAGAGCTGCAACCGATTCGAAGTCGATGTAGCTCGTGGCCCGTGGGAATTCCTCAATATCAATCGCAGTCACTGCCGCGCGCTCATGCACCAGCGTGTCTGCAGGCACCCATTCAGCGTGCCCTTGTTCGTTTACGTGCCTTATGTAGCCAACGGACGGCTGCGCTATCAGCCCGTCGTCTGTGCTTGTTGCTGATGCTGTGAGATTGTCGCAGTTGACTGGGCTACGACAGCCTCGGACGTTCTTGCGGATGGCAGGTGAATACGTCCCATCAGCGTGCGCCGACTCAACCATAGTCAGCTCCGTTTCCACGCCCAGATCTTCCTTGTTGCTGTGGCTTGTCCTCGTGAGTGATATCGGGCTGGTAGAAGGATGCGATTCTACATCAAATGTATAGGCAGCAGGCGCCGACACTCGCTCGTTCTCCGTTCCAGCACCTCCAGGTAGCAGCGATGCCGCAGCTGTAGGTAAACTTGCGCGGATGTTCAAGACAAACTGGCTGATCCGAGATGGCTGGCAGTGCCCAACACGCACCCAGCGGAACTGACCATCAACGGTTCTCTCACGCTGCCACAAGTGGCGTCGTCGTGCGCCTCGTTGTCTTTGGTTTAGATTCATCTCGTTAAGACGTCGAACATGAAAGGAGCGGTTCCGTGCTGCGAGCGCAGCCTGCACCTCCGTCGAGTCGCTTGTGAGCAGCTGGAAGGACTTTCTCGCTTGCTTGCCGCTAGGTGCTGGTGGCATTGCCACTCCTTGTGAGATAACTGCACCAACGAACAGTTATCAGCACATTGAAACTCAAAGACCCCCATCGTTCTCGTACCTTCCGACGTCCCGCACATGAGGCACTCCCTTTTGGCAGGATGGTTCTCGTGATAACACACCGAGCACTGCCACTCCTCCTGTCCATCCTGGATCACGCTGTCCTCGAGTAAGTGTCTCTGCATATTGTTGTTGGCATTGTCACTCTGCTCGAACTGCTGCATCCGACGCTGGTGGAGACAGTAGAGCATCACGGATCCACCAGCCAGCGCGATGACGACGCCCAGGAACACATACAGATAGAACTCGATGCCTGTCGCCAAAATACCTGTCAATGCGTGTGCTGTTACAACTATTTCCAACCCGCACTCACTGTGTCGCTGGTGCGCCGTCAAGTCCGTCATGTGTCTAGCAGCACTGCCCGAGCTCGAGTCGCTCAAACTCTCGTTAATCCCACTCAGCAGCGCCGACGTCGCTATAATGTCCTGCACCATCCACAAAACCCAGAAAGCTGAGGATGATCAACTGGCAAGGCAGTCGTTTCCTTCTGGTTAGCGTAGCGACCAACGTTGCAACACTCAATCGTCGCCGTTAGCCGTTAGCAACAACTTCAACATGCATTCTCTCGGCAACTTCAGGAGCACTTATGTTGCTCCATCAACTTAACCCGTCTTATGTTGCTCAAACCGTAAGAACACCGACCATAGCATCTGCTATCGAGCCATGGCGGACGCCGCGCCTCCTGCGCCATCCTCGCCTCCTCCATCGCGCTCTGCTGCGTCTCCTGCGTCTTCTTCCTCCAAGAAACCCTATAAATCCACCTCAAAGTCCCGCAGATCAGTGCGTACGGCTCCCGCTCTCCCTCTCTCTACTCCGGTCAAGCCTAAAAGCAACCACAGCTCCAGTTTTTCATCTCCATTGCCTCCCTGTCCCGAAGACCCGCCAGCTCCACCTCCTCCATCCTGTACGCCGCCCAAGTACCGCCCATTGGAGGAAAATGACGATGATACGCGCAGTGTAGAGAGTGTGGACGAGACTGCAGAGCCCCAGAGCTTCCCGACGCCTCCACCGCCGCCTTCTCCACCTGTTACAAGTCCACTGGGCACGCCGCCACCTCCTCCACCGCCTCCGTACTCTCCTCCAACTGCTAAGATCGCTATAGACTTGTCTGGATCCCTAGAGAGCGCCGTACAGGCCACTGAGCAGGCCGAGTCGCCTCCACCGCCCCCTAAAGAGAGGGAGGAGAGTGACGGAGAAGATGGAGACGATGAACGGGAGGAAACTGGCAGCTCCACGGACCTCACGGCGCTGGCGGACGCCTCCACGTCGTCGGTCATTGCGTCCATGAGAAGTGCAGTGAGAGAAAAAGAGATCATGCCAACGGAGACGGAGACGGTGAGGGAAGAGCCGGCCAAGAAACCCAGATTTTATATCGGAGATATCGACAACTACAGTATTATTGACAAGGTTGGATCGGGCACGTACGGGTACGTTGAAGGTGTTTATAGTTCTGTGTAGAGTTGGAGTTGATGCTGACTTGAGTTGCTGTACATGTAGTGAGGTGTTCAAGTGTCAACATAAAGTGACGAAGGATATTGTCGCACTGAAGAAACTGAGACCAGATGTCGAGAAGAACGGAGTACGTCCAGCAGTTGATATTGTGCTTGACTTTGGAGGTTTAACGATAGGCTTTTACTTGCTGTGCTGCCAGTTCCCTGTGACTTCTATCCGCGAGATGAAGATCCTCAAATACCTCAAACATCCGAACATCTTGGAGCTCAAGGAGATCGTTTCGTCAAGTGGTAAAGTCGATTAGCTGGTCTCTACATGTGATGGTTAGATCTCAACAACATGCTTGCTCTATTCGCACTGGCAAAACTGCAGCCCCGCCAAAGGAAGGCAAGAGACCGCCGTTGTATTTCGCGTTCGAGTACATGGAGCACGATCTTTCAGGGCTATTGAACCATCCACGCGTGAAATTCACGCGCACGCAGATCCAGTGCTACATGCGGCAGCTGCTGACCGGAATCGCGTTCATGCACCGCAACAAGATCATCCATCGCGACATCAAGGCTTCCAACCTGCTGCTGAACAACCAAGGCATGCTGAAGGTCGGCGATTTCGGTCTCTCTAGGTTCTGGAACGAAGTGAACGCAAAGGCTGGAAGGTACACAAACAAGGTCGTCACGCTGTGGTACCGACCACCGGAGCTGCTCATGGGCTCAACGTCGTACGATTTCTCAGTGGATATCTGGTCTATTGGCTGCATCTTCGGCGAACTGCTGCTGGGGAAGCCTATTTTGCAGGGCAAGACTGAGATTGAGCAGGTTCGTGATCTTGGGTTTTCGCTTCCCAATGCTTCACCAGGTGATACTTATGCTGTATTGTTATACTTCCGGTAGCTCCAATTGATCTTTGGACTGTGTGGCATGCCGACGGAGGAAACCTGGCCTGGATTCTTTAAACTACCGGGGGCCGAGGGTGTCCAAGTGGACGAGAAGTTCGTCTGCCCACTGCGCGAGCGATTCAAAAAGTAATTTGCTCTACTACATGTAGAGGACGCGATCTTGTAATTGTGGGCTAACTGCGTTCTTTTGTCCATGTCAACGTAGTTTCCCGCCGCACGCAGTCGACTTGCTAGAAAAGTTATTGCAGCTTGACCCTGCCAAGCGCATCACAGCCGCGGAAGCCATGGACCACGACTACTTCTGGCGTGTACAGACATGCAAACCGCGAGAGTAAGTTGCATGTTGTTACCACCGCCATCCTTTTGTGTAACTCACACTGATCGTTGCCATCGCAGTCTGCCAAAGTTCAGCGTGTCGTCCACGCACGAATATCAATCCAAGAAGCGTCACCACGAAGAGATGGCAGCAGCTGCAGCAGCGAACGGAAGCAACCCGAAGAACAGCGACCAGCACCGCTTTATGCGCCAACGAGGGGAGCGCAGCGGATATCGCGAGAGGAACGACCACTACCGCAGCGGTGGCCACCACCACAGCCGTTCGGACCGCAGTAGACCCTATCGTTCGCACCGCCCCAACAGCGACTACTACGACCGAGATCGTGATCGTAGCCGAAGTCGGAGTCGAGAGCGCCATCACGACCGAGACCGCCGGGACCGAGAACGCGAGCGCTAACTTGACGATAGGCAGAAACCAGAAACCATCAATAGTGATCATTATGCAGCGCACTCAGGCGCGTACGAGAAGCAAATTTCCATCTAATACGCGGTGAGTTTCGCACGTGACAACAGTTTGACTTGCTTGCTACAGTCATGCCAGTCAGTGATTCACTGATCATGCTGCACTGTCAGTAAGTGTTGCTCTTCTCAGCTCGACTTCTTGGTCTTCTACTATAGCTTCTTCTCTTCGTCATCTACACAAAGTCGATCATTAGCAATAGATCGTCTGATCTTCTTGGCATAGGCACTCGATTGTCCATCCGGTGTTCAGTATCCAGCATTGTACTTTAAGTAAGTGTCAAACAAATTTACACAAAATAATTTCCCGAAATCAAAGTGAAGGAGTATGGAGAACTGCATCTCAGTGCGCTCGACGCCGTACACGAGATGCCAAGGACGGCTGCGTAAGCGACCGAACCATGAGCTCGAGTATTTGCGGCAGCAGGTGGTCGACCTTGAGGAAGACCTGGAAGTGCTATGCCAACCTGACAACGGACAGCTGCCATCCACTGTCCACCTAGAGCTCAACGATGGCGACACCTGGGAAAGCCTTGCCGCGAAGCAAAATGCACAAGCCCATTCTGTACTAATAGAGAACGTGGAGCTCCGTACCATGCTGGAAGGACAGCAACGCGTGGCACAAGCGCTGGAAAAAGCCATCGACCAGCACTGGAGGAAAACGAGCCAGGAGAGACGCTGGTTCACCGGCGACGCAGAACGACCCCAGCCTTCAAAATTGTCTGATGAACTGATCTACGCTTTACTCGAGGAAGACATGGGGAATCGATACGCTTCGGTGGACAAAGTACTGGGAGTCAGCGCAGTTTCGCGTGTAAACTGTGAGCTGAGTCCTAAACTCCAGGCTGAACGCAATGCGAATGGAGTATCCTTCCACCTCCACGAGGTACATTTGCTGCCGTTCTCTGTCTCAAGCGTAGTGCACGCGCTGCATAACTCGCTCAGCCACGGAGACGCTGGCCGGCCGATGCCGCGCTGTCGAAAGCTCTGGAAGGGCGACAACTGTTTACGAGCCACTACCGTCACCAAGCTGAATCTACCGAACGGTGGCCAAGTGGAGGTCACAGCTAGACTCGTTCAGCGGACTTTTCCTGAGGCAACCCGCACAGTCAACGTGTGGGCTGCGTACGTTGAGATCCAAGGCTCCATGTTTGTCCGCCTCGAAGAGAAGGGCTGGATTGTGCTTGAGCCTTATCAGTTCAAGAAGAATGGCAAAGCTCAAGGAAGCACACTGCGAACTGCAGTGCGCGTAACTCCTGTCATGCAGTTCAGCTCCGAGGAAGACGAGAACCAGAACGTTGGCAAGATGACGGACCTTGTCATGGACACATACAACCGCAACTTCGGCCTACTCTACCAAATGCTGGAAAACCTCATGCTAGACAATGCCATGAATGAGAAGCTACAGTAGACCACAAGTAAAAAGACTTTGACCATGGATTCACGAGTGGTGAGAGTCTCATGATAAAGATACAATGATGTGTTTCAGTTTAAAACGAATAGATCTTACTTAAACCAGAAGAAGTATACGATTTGATCAGATCATTTTACTTGTTTTACCATTTTTGCTGAATGGATTCTGAAAGGATTATTGAATTACAAGGTAGATAAATTGGTACCCACTGTGCTTCCTCCCACTGTCGACGTCATTCGTCAATTGTCCGTGTCCCTACGATGCAAGTGCGCAACTTCCTGTCCCGCGAGCTGCTCGCAGCATGTTTCTTCGTCATGCTCTTGTCCTCAGCTCTGGACCAATACCCGGGCGAAGTGGAGCCGCAGCCATTGGACTACGCCTACGATCTTCGCACCAGTCAGCAGGAGGCTCGTTACAATGAGACCAAGGTGCTGGTGAGCAACACAAAGCTGTTCGAGGCTCCGCAGGCCGAGAGCCTTTTCCTTGGCCAGGCTCTGAGCGCTGAAGACTTGGTTGTGAGTCAGGACGGAGTCGCATACGTCGGACTGGCCGACGGTCGCCTCGCCAGCTTCGGCGCTGCAGCGGACGAGCTCCGCAACTTTTCCAGGACTGGTCGCGATCAGCCTGAATGTGGCGCTCTGGACATGGAACCAACGTGCGGACGTCCACTGGGCCTCGCGTTTGCACCGGCCAAGCCTTTCGCTAAGTTTCTCAAGAGAATCCCAGACGCCAAGACGTTCGCGGGCGACCAGGTGCTGCTGGTGGCGGACGCGTACAAGGGCTTGCTGCTGTTCGACGCCAATGGCAAGCGCACGCTGCTGTTCAGTCGCGTCGGAGAGGAGCACACCAATTTCTTGAACGGAATCGCGGTGGTGCCCGAGACGGGAGAAATCTACGTGACGGAGGCGTCGCGCCGCTTCCAGCGCAACCGCGTGGTGATGGAGTTCTTGGAACGCAAGCCTACGGGCTATTTGCTGCACTTTAATCCGAGGAATGAGAGGGTGAACGTTGTTGCCGGGAGTCTGGGATTCCCCAACGGCTTGGCACTGGACAAAGATGGATCTGGTCTGCTCATTGCACTCATGTTCCAGAGCAAGATTGTGCGTTTCGACTTTAAAACGAAGCAGATCAAAGACTTTGCCTTCTTGCCTGGAGAGCCTGACAATATCTCGATCGAGAAAGTGGGCGCTGGCGAGAACGAGACGGAGGTGCTGATGGTGGGGATGGTGTCGCACAGCAACGGCGGCATTTTCCACCACATCAAACAGAGCGTCAAGATGCGCAAGCTTCTGTCGCTGCTCCCGACGTGGATGACGGTGATCTTCGTGCATCGCCTTGGACTGTTTGCTTCGGTGGACTTGGAGACGGGCGACATTCGCCACGTGTACGAGGCTTCGCAGGGCCAGACGCCAATTGTGTCGGGCGCTGCTCGTTTTGGTGATCACATTTACTTGACGAGTTGGGCTCGTCCCTCGATCACGCGTATCCCGGCAGCTCTGGTGCAGTAGGGAACCCGACTGTTCGTGAAATCAAGTCTATACGCTCCTGTTGTACTGATAACGCGCGAAGACTTGCACTCAATAGCCTACTAGCGAGTTCAAATTACATCCTGGTGCCTCTCTACTCCGTCATTTTGATTGCTATCGGCGTGAAAATCATATTTGTCCCATTCTTGAATTGCACACTGTTCAATAAATCAACGCAGTTGTAAATTATCACGGTGATAGACTCAGCAGACTGTCACAGTCTTTGAATTGTCTGTGGTCTCACCGAACTTAACTTTACTATTCAGGCGGGTGTCGTCAATAAAAGTACTAAGTACTTGTACTAAGTACTTGCCCATTGAAAACTAACCTGGAAGTTATGGTGTGTGATGGTAAACTATTTCGATTTGTTTTGTTACTTCAATTTCTTACTACGACTCAAGCTTCGCGTCAAACACTTAATGTCAAACTGTGGTAAGTCCAGCTTTCTGCTCACACTTCGCTCAACTACACGAAGATCAACTCGGTTGGTACCACCGCGTCGTCCGAGCAAGAAACTTTCTGTGCCCTGATCCGCACGTGTTCATCGATCGCATCTTGGAGCGCCTTCGCTACTTGGACACGACCCGCTGCCATAGCGCGCAGCTTTCGGTTTTCAGCCAGCGCGGCACTAAGTTTTTCGTCGTGTTTCTCGTCATTGAGCTTTCGGAATGCCTCAGCGCGGTTGTCGACTCCAGCCTTCAGCTGAATCAGCTTTGAGTCGGGATTACTCAATGCAGCTTTCAGCTTCTCCAGCTCGACAAGCTCACCCCGCAGGTACTTGATCTCGTCATTAGGGCGCTTCCGCCATCGCGTCTTGGATCGGGTGTACGGAAACGGGCGTCCTCCTCTGTCGAAGTGCTCTTTCCTCGTGCAGTGGCTGGGTGCAGGCTCCTCGAACAGACTTAGCAGATCACTGTCGCTCTCGCTTGATCCGTCCGAGTCGGCAATCGAAGCGTTGCTCGGAGTTTGAATTGCTCCATCAAAACCGTTCCAAGCCGGTTGTTCTTCACGAAGGTTCCAGGGCTTTTGCAGGGTATTCATCGCGGCGTGGACAAATTGAGAATGACCAGGTACAATGGCCCTAGTTCGTCAACCAGAGCGCACCTACACTCCCGCGGATCATATTGATTTCACTGGCCGACATAAGGAGAGTAAGACAAAGACCTTCAACACAGCTAAAATCATACAGAAGCTCACACAGTGTGTTGCTCAACCAAATGAGCTCCCACATGTTCGTATTGACTAAAGAAACGCCAGGTGCTCCATGTTCAGCCATCGGGTCAAACATGCATTGACCGCAAACACACTGGGTGGTTGTACTACATACTTAATTAAGTAAGTGTTTAGCGCTATATATATATATGCGTGGTGTGAGTTTCCAAAGATGTGCAAATCCTTAGCGCTTTTTCACTAGTGCTGCTACCGGGATAAGATTCAACATGTACCTCCCCGCATAACGTTTACTTGGTTGCAAACGTAACATTTTCTTTACTAACTGCTACCGAGATAAGATTCATGTTCCAAAGATGTCCGCTGAGTCAGGAAACGGACTGGCGCAACATCGGCCTTTTCCTAGAATGGACGGATGTAGATGAACATCTTTCGTTGGTCGCTCTGTACTGTACGTCGTTCTGTAGCAATTCATCCTAGGTGATAACTCCAGAACTACAATTTCAACATGACAACATGTCAACTAGCAATGGTGTGCCATCATGTCGAGCGGCTAGCAGCCACATACCCAGGCCCTCGGTTAGACCAACCACCTTTACCTGACAAGCTGGTCGACAACGAGTTTTCACAATAAAAAAAGGACAAGGCAGGAATTGGTGATGCCAACGAGCATGAGCTATTAAAGCGCAAACAGAGTCTTGGCTCAGTTATCGCCTGACATACTTTTTTTTTTGGGACATGGTTGTCATTTAACTGTTATCGGTAAGCTCGCCTGCCATACTGGTATCGAATATTAATAGCCAAGAGCGCGTCGATGGAGTAGGCAATTGCCGAATGAGCAGGTGTTCTAGGTGTTAACGACGCACGGATGGCGTGCGTGTCGTACGCTTGAATTGCTCGAGGTGGCCGAAGAGACTTACGAAAGAAAGCACTCACCTGTAGCCATGCTCGGGGAATGATCAATCTCAATTACTGGTACCGCTATGTTCAAGATCTTAAGCCAGACGATGAAGTACACTGTCGTGCGGTACGTGTTACGTTTAAGTCGGAGAGACGCGACTTACTCTAGATATGTACGACCACCCTTCTCGCAAGGTAAGCCCAATAGAATGTGAAGACTGGCGAGATCGAGGCGGAGGATGCCGAAATGTTTCCGGACATAGATACATGTATTGGTCGCTATGGACAGCAATCGGGAAGTTTCACGAAGTTAACAAGTACCTCGAAGTATTATAGTAGTAAATGCAAATCTTTTGAGGCATTTTTAATTTACCACCGGCACTGAATCAGCCACACATCTCGCTTCAATTTAAAACCAACGCGTTGAAGCAACACGGTGCAAAACAAAACAAAAACATTTTTTTACTAGTGCTGCCCGAATCTTCGACTCTATTGGACTCATGTTACTATTTCGGTTGTTCAAGCATTCACTCCACACGATATAGTTTTGAGGAATCTTTTAAACTTTCAAATGCGTGGTCAGTTTCACATGCAATCACTTAACTGCTCTAGCATCGCCTGGTACATCCGTTGTCCATGGCGTTGATACGTGCTTACGACGACATTTGCCATCTCCAAAATATCCTCCGGTTTCTGCGGATCCAACTCAGTCTCGACAGGGGTCAAGCGAACAACAACCCGCATCAAAGTGCCATGGGTCCTGTCTCCGGTAGTGGGCATACCGAGTTTCTCCATCGGAATAGACTTCAGGACGACCCACGTTTTCTCGAGCAGGCGAACGAATCTCGCGCCGTTGTACTCGACGTAGCCCGACCAGGTCACAACAGTGCGTTCTGGCTGAGTGACGCACAACTGAAGTACTCTGGAATTTACCTCAGCAGGTTGGGAGCCTGGAAGCTTGACGCTGTCAGCGGTGACCGCGTGGAAGTAGTTATCATACATCCGAATGTCGCGGCAGTGCTTGGTCGGCCCAACTCTCGCTCCAAAACTCAAGCTGTGGCGCAGTGAGCGAGTAACATCCGAGACAGCGAACGGGAGCATGCGCACTTCATTATGTTGGAACGACACTGTTTTCCCATTCTTTTGAAGCAAAAGTCTCGAGTACGACGGGTGATAAATTCGTGCCATCCCGCTTTCCTCCAAAACCTCGTCAAGCACAGCGTATTGACGCTCTTTCTCTTCGTCTAACAAGGCGAAGACCAACTGATCGGATGCTCCGTCGCGGGTTGGCCACGATATCTTTCGTACCCCCAGTCGTACCTGCTCGTTGATGGCAAACTGGAGAGATCGAGCCAAGTGGAACTTGCGGACAAGCATTGCTCGCAGGTTCTGGTTCTCCTTCATGGCGGCTTTTAGCTTGTTCACGTGACTTTCCTGATGCAGTTTTCGGAGCATTTCTGCTTGGCTGTCACTTGTCGTCTCTACGTTGTTCAGCAGTCTTGGACGGGCGTCGGAGTGGCTTAGCGCAGCAAGTAACTTCTCCAGCTCGGCCACTTGCGCTTTCAAGTACTTGAGCTCGTCACTCGGACGCTTGCGCCACCGCGTCTTCGAGCGGGTGTATGGAAACGGTCGTCCTTCTCGATCGAAAGACTCAGTCATCGGTGCTTGCTGGACTGGTTTGGCAAGTGAAGCGCGAGTACGAAGCTCAAATGGAGTACAACAACCACAACGTGTGTTCGTACAGAAGGACACGAGACGGCGCCGAACAAAGCCCAAAGCTAAACGGCACTGCTTCTGTCCGTTACCAACAAGTGCCCATGTCATAAAATAGTTAATGCGCTGAGTCAACACGATAGCGAAGAAGTCCCCATGCATGGACCATGGCCACTTAGCGGTATGTGTGCGTCATTTCCACTTTGATTAGCCGTACATTACATTGTAGCCTTTGCATTTCGCTGACTCAGGTGAATGCTAAGGCCGTAGTGGTGAATGCTTACGATGCTGCAAAACGTTACAGGCCAGAGCGTCTTGCTGTAGGTTACGGTACATGTACCGGTATTACACTCGACGCTGTCGACACATTGCGACCAACAAATGGCCCCAGAGCATGAGAGACAAAAGACTGCGCTGTTCATGATGCTCGGTTTGTATTGGTTTCGTAAGCCATTTAATGCAACCTCACATTTTACATTCTACCTCTCAGATACTCGAGCATCGCCTGGAACATCCGTTGTCCATTGCGCTGGTATGTGCTCACAACAACGTTCGCCATCGCCTCGACTTCCTCAGTCTTCTGTAGATCGATCTCAGTCTCCACCGGTGTCAACCGAACTACGACTCGCATCAACGTGCCGTGAGTCCGTTCTCCCATGGAGACCATGCCCAGCTTTTCCAACGGGATCGCTTCCATGACAATCCACGTCTTCTCCAGCAAACGGATGAAATTTGAGCCTTTGTACTCGACATACCCCGACCAGGTCACGACGGTGCTCTCAGGTCTAGTGACGCATAATTGAACAACCCTGGAGTTGACCTCAGTAGCTTGGGTCTCTGGAAGTATCACCTTGTCCACAGTGACAGCATGGAAGTATTTGTCATACATCCGAATATTACGACAGTGCTTGGTCGGACCAACCCTCGATCCGTAGCTCAAGCAGTGCCGAAGTGAGCGCGCCACATCCTCAACAGCGAACGGAAGCATGCGCACCTCGTTATGCTGGAACGACAGTCCATTCCCACTGTGTTGGAGCTGAAGGGAAGAGTATAGCGAGTGAAATACTCGCGCGATTCCGCTCTCCTCTAACACCGTGTCGAGCATTGCGAACTGCCGCTCCTTCTCTTCATCCAGCAAGGCAAAAATCAACGCGTCCGACGCCGCAGCACTGATCGGCCATGAAATTTTCCCAGCTCGCAGTCGCACCTGCTCATCAATTGCAGCTTGAAGCGAGCGAGCGAGTTGAAAGCGACTTGCTACCATTGCTCGCAGCTTCCGGTTCTCATTGAGCGCGGCTTTCAGCTTCTTGGTGTGGCTTTCTTCGCCGAGTGTGTGTAGGACTTGGGCTTGACAGACATTCCCACAACCTAGTAGACGCGGCTGTGAATGTGAGTGATCCAGCGCTGTTACTATGCTTTCCAACTCGGCAATTTTAGCTCGCAGATACTTGAGTTCGTCGTTTGGCCTCTTTCGCCACCGAGTCTTGGACCGAGTGTATGGAAAAGGACGCCCTCCCCTGTCGGAAGCGCCACTCGGTGAGTAGCTTGGCTTCGGTTGTTCGAACAAACTCAAGAAGAGATCGCTGTCTGCCTCACTAGATCCGCCCGGGCTTGTAGTCGGTGTGTACGGAGGCGTCGGAGTGACGGGTAATCGCTCGCTCATGAGGCTCACAGACGAGAACATCGTCGTCCGCCAATTTCAGAATGATCAGGGGCACGTGCCAGGGGGACATCGATAGAAGGATGAGTCAACAACGCCACGTCTTCGTGCGATGTGTCAGCAAGAGACCTTATCAAGCCAGGCATGTCAGCAGCCTATTTCGCTGATCGAGTTGCCTTCGTTCGAGTGCTTCTAAGTAAAATAATAGACTATCATTTGTCCATAAAGCTGCGTTATTAGAGCATGAAGTTCCTGCCACAAACGTATAATGTACAGCAGCGCAGCCACAAGTGGCACGCAACAAAAAGAATTTTGAATGTAAGTCAACAGCACGATAGCTATTAATAATAACTTCACGTTCGAGTACTGTATATGTACGTAGTGTAAACGCTAGCAATCCCAAGGCTCTGGTCTCTGAGGCCGTCTCACGGTTGTCTCGAGAAGTCATATTTTCTTTGTGGATACATTGTCCCCCCCCAAAAAAAAAAAAGAAAAAAGACGTTAACTTGCAAGTAGAAACCTTATCGGAGATCGAGTGTTGCGGCGGCTGGACAATAGATACATGTTGGATAATGAGAACGTGGTCGATCTGGGGTTCATACAGGCAAATGGGGTGCAGCTTATTATTTCTCCGTCTTAACAGGCAATCCCGCTAAGACGAGGGAGCGATCGAGGAAAACACAGTAAAACACAAATTGCGGAAACAGTCGAATGGATATGGCCCTTTTGCACAGTAAGGCTATCGTTTGACATCTAGCAGTACTCCTGTTACATTGCAGCAGGCTGTGGTGCATGAAGCACTGCGCTGTGCATTGGTAGAGGCCCTGATAGTAGTGCTGTTCAACGCCTTCGTAGAGAAATCCGCGATTTTAGACATTTGATATACATGTAGTGGTACCATGAGCTAGGTCCACATCCGAGGTCCACATTCCCGGACCACCGCACAGTTCAAAATTCGAATGGGAGATCACGCGGCTTTCGTCGGGCGTGCGGGTGGCGGAGCGGGGCTCCCTACGATAACGTGCAAGTGCAAGCGCTGCCCGTTGACGGTTGCGGGAAGTGCTCGCGCTGCGGCTGTGACTGCGACGGCGTGTCGGTAGCTGTGAAGCACGGCTTGTTCGCTCATTCGAGAAGCTGGAGCTCCAGCCCCTTAGCGGGATTGCCTTTTAAAAAAGGCCATGGACCAATATTGGTACCGTAGTGCGTGGCCAATAGCTACTTTTTAAAGAACTCTTACTAGAATGCACGTATATTTACATCGTTTATCTTCTCGACGCAGCCAAGGCTGCCAACTGCTCTCTCACAGCCATGACAACTCTCACTGAGTCGCGCTTATAGCCTGAGATAATAACATCCGCCATCTCCTCAATGTCTCTCAGACTGGTCTCAGGATCCACAGGAGTAAAGCGAACAATGGTCCGCAGAATACAGCCTTGCGCCGTTGATCCGGCGTGCAAGGCTATCGGCTCGACAGAGAACCATAACCTTTTGAGAAGTCGAATGTGCTTGGCTCCGTCGTACTCATTAAAGCTTGACCAGTTGATGACAGTTCGCTCAGGCGTGACGACAGACCACAGCAAATGTCTGCCCTTGATCTCCGCCGGGAGAGCGCCAGGGACCTCCACGTTGTCCACCGTCACGGCTTGAGAGAAGGCGTCGTGCATGAGGAATTTCCGGCAGTGTTGCGAGGGACCAACGTTCGCTCCGTGTCTCAAACTGTGACGTAGCGCACGAACAACGTCTGCCACAGGGAAGGGAAGCACACGAACGTCATTGTGCTGGAAATACACCTCACTACCTTCGCGGTGGAGCTCTGGCTCGGAGAAGTACGGATGGTAGATCCTAGCGATCCCGCTCGCGTCCAGGACCTTGTCGGTAGCAGCGTATTGCAGCTCCTTCTCTTCGTCCAACAAGGCGAACACCAGTTCATCCGAAGCTGCGGCGCTGCTAGGCCAGCATACCTTACGTGCTCGCAGTCGCATGCTCTCGTCCAGTGCGGTTTGCAGCGCCTTGGCCACTTGGAAGTGACTTGCTACCATGGCCTTGAGCTTCCGGTTCTCGGCCAGAGCAGCCTCCATCTTCTTCATGTGACTTTCTTCTGAGAGTTTTTGGAGCACTTCCACTTGGTTATTGTCTCCGCTGTCTTCACCATTGCCCAGTAATTTCGGTCGGGAGTCGGAGTGGCTCAGAGTTTCGACCAAGCCCTCAAGCTCGACGATCTGCGCTCGAAGATACTTGAGCTCGTCGTTCGGACGCTTACGCCATCGAGTCTTCGAGCGAGTGTAGGGAAATGGACGTCCACCTCGGTCGGCGCTATCGTTCGTGGGGGAGTTCTGTTCAGGGTGACCGAAGAGACTCAGCAAAAGCTCGCTGTCGCTCTCGCTTGATCCGTCGTATTCCACAGGCGACGTGTACGTCGGAGAGCGGGTAGCTACTGAGGCGTCGCACGGTTGATCAGTGAAGCTTAGCACTGGGAAAAGGGTGGTCATCTCGATGCAGTAAATTTTAGAGTGTGCGGCATTTCGTTAACGTGGGCTTTCCTGTGTGAGTCAGGGTCGGCAGAGGTACGGATGGTGAGGACGTAAGCAATGCGCTGGCACGTCTGCAGCGCCATACTTAAGCCTGGCAATGGTCTTCTTATTATAATAATACCAGGTGGTCTTGACCCGAGTGACCTTATCCAATTTAGAGGCTGCCCTCCCTTCCAGGAAGAGTCTTCCTCCGATACGAAAGAGCTTACCTCCACAACTTGCATTTCTCTTACCGATGAAGGCATCGCCAACTGCGTTTTCCAGCTCTATGAGTTCATAGAGCTTAGCATTTGGACAACAACTATGTGGCGTTTCTACCTGAACTGGCCTGGCTTACGTCACGCTCCCGATCCGACAGCAGTGCGAGCTCGACACCGAACATCTGCGCAGTTTTCCTCGACGAGCCATGCACCGTGCGGCACGACGCCGACAGGCCTTCGTGCTGCAAGAAAACATATTGCGATTGTTCGCACGAGAGGGAATTTCTCCAGCTTCTCTATTTCTGTACTAATAAACTGTGGCATCAATGCTTTTTTAAAGGGAACACTCCGAAAGGGACTCACTTTTGTGTGTACACCTACGGGGCGCCTTCAGTCGGTCAGAATCCGAAATACATTGCGTAAGGGTGAGCAGGTAAAAGTTGAGTCCCCGACTGAAAATATTTTTGAAATTGAGTCCCCTTTTTGGAATTTCCCCGATATTAAAATATCATCAGGGTCTCCAGTATGACACCCCGTTTAATAAACTTCCGGACCTATTTTATCTCTCCTCTGATTATCTCTGATCAAATATGGTTGAATTTCAATGTTGATGAGTTGGCACACGATAAGGTCCATTCCGGCGCCATACTGTACCTTCCTCACCATCGTTTCACCCGGCGACTCCATCTACATCGTGCTATGCTGACAACGACACTGTTTTTCTGCTTCTTCAATTCCCTGAGTTGGTGTAATTCGCAAGGTAGAGCTTGCACTGGGCGTCAGTTTTGCT
Organism: Phytophthora cactorum; assembly: GCA_016864655.1. Classification (NCBI taxonomy): domain Eukaryota; phylum Oomycota; class Peronosporomycetes; order Peronosporales; family Peronosporaceae; genus Phytophthora; species Phytophthora cactorum. Next base: position 311,688 of record NHQK01000028.1, read on the forward strand.
TCTGGGCGCTAATGGTGTATGATTCGTAACACTAATATCAGAATTCAATTCATGTGTCCAAATGCGAGGCTTACGGCTTGCTTGGGGCCTTACTCAAAGCGTAGTGCCAGAAATGGTTTGTGAATCATTCTGATAATTAATGGTGCTGCTGTACTTAATTCCACCGGTTTTATTAATTTGGCGAGCGGGATCTGTAAGCTTACAGTATTGTATGTGTTCTGGATTTCCTATCCGACCCGGAGTGAATATCAAGCTTTACTTCGGGAAACTAGAAATCTCCGAAATAAAGGAGGCCTGCTTTTTACTATGCCCCAAACACCTCCTGAACTTTGAGCAACGTTTATGAACAATTGGATAAAATTATGCATTTCTACGTTCCAGTGTCTGCACAGTCGATTAGGAGCGATTTTTACATGCGAAAAGTTCACTGAAACTTTAATGTCCGGTTAGGTACGAAAAACGATTGGTCAACTTTGGAGCCGATTATTGGGAGTTTCAAGATTTTGAAACAGAGATTTCCGGAATTGAGAGCGACCAGACGCTGATGCGGTTACAGCGCCGACGGCGGTGAGCGCTGGCAGTTTGTGTCTTTGCTCCTTCAGCACAAGCAACTAAGAAATTAACCACTCAAGCTTTACGTACCGTCAGCATGTCGTCATCGTCTCTGTCCGCGAGATCCGCTCTGCACGATCCTACTACCGCACCACCTGATCCTGCTACGTCCGAGTCAGCGGCAGCGCCAGTGCCCGCGTCGGTACCTGCTGCAGTCGGGCCTGCCGTGGCGTCCCCTCTGGCCTCGACACAGACATCACCCGCTCCGACTGGTGCAATCACACCGCCACCGCCCTTAGCTCCTCCGCCCCGCCCCCGGCAACCTTCGAGGCCTCACCATCGGAATCGCCGGCACTTCTATCAGCCCCGCCAACCACAGTGCCGTCACAAGCACAAGTCCATGCCACATTGCCAAGCGGAAGCAGGCGGCGGCGGCGCTCACAGAGGCTTGTCAGCAGAAGAAACGGCTCGTGCTCGACAAGGAGGCTGCTGCGGCTGCAGCAGCCCGCGTGGCGGCTGTGCCACTTGCCCCACAGATGGTCACTGCTGCTACGCCGACACGGCGGCTGGTCCAGGCGGCCGTGGCGACAAGAAGGCCACGTCGTGTGGAGACCCGATCGGAGGCAGGCACAGCACCACGCGCACCTCCAGCGCTAGCTGGACCAAGAACATCACCATCAGCCCACAACCGGCGACACCCTTGCGCGACCAGTCTTTGACGGCGGCAGTTGTGCTAGCGAACAGCTTGGCACCCGATCTAGCGGCATCCTCCACGGCGAGAGCGACTACTCCCACTGGCTAATTGCGGAAGGTCAACACGAGACGTCGACGTCCTTTGTACTGCGTATGCGAATGCTAGACTGTGCCAACTTGGACGACAACAACTTCTTGCAGCAACGGCTGGACTTCACTTCGGTCGGCACGGGGCGCATGTTATGCACTACGGCCGCGCAGATCCTAGGCCCTGTTCGCGACAGGATCGTTCGACGCCAATCCACATCTGAATTATGGAGGGAGCGTCGCGCCTCCGCCAGCCCCGGCTTGCACGTACTTTGACTTGCTCGGTGCCATGCAGGGCCTTCTCACCTTTGCCCATGCGGAATTGTACGAGGTGTTTACTCACCCTCTGTACCGCATCTGAGAGTTGGTAGTGGTGAACCTGGATGCTGATCAACACTAAAATCCTGAGCGGGTCCAATAAAGGCTGCACGAAGTCAACCACCCTCTCGGCGCCGTGTATGTCCACCTGTCGAGTGACTCATCCTTCTGGTGGTGGGGGTTCTCGGTCGCCGCGACGAGGATTGAGTTCAGTTCTGTAGCTTGGGTTATGGCTCTACAATAGCTCCCACGATCCCTAGGCATGCCCGACCAGCCGTCGCCCCGTGCCTTGAGCTCACGCGGCGATGACACTCGCCCTCACGCCGCGCGCCCGGTCGGCATTCCAGCCAGCTCTCATCCCTCCCGATGTCAATGGTGTCGAAGCGTGCCTTCGTTTCTATGGTGGTGGAATGAGCAATAGCGGGATCAGGGACACGTGCGCAGCTAGGAGGACGCACACATGACCCACAGACCACACTGCCGCCTTGATCAACTTCTGCAACAGGCGATTTGGCGGCCGCCGCTCGAACAATCACCGTCGCGCATGAGAAGGCCAAAGCGCCGCTGGTTCACCGGCGCATCGGTATCCAGAGCTCACAAGTGTTCTGAATACACACTCCTCCCAGCACACTCTGCGTTCTAGTGACCATCACGACGCTATCCCACCCTAAGCCACATCTGTCTACGCAACTTCTGCCGGCGTATATACCGGCATCCATGACGTCGACGCGTGTTTGCTGTCCCAGCCCGTCACCCTAGCTTCCGGTGAGAGGTCGTCCACTATCAACACCGGGCACCCCACCGACGATGCTGAAGTTCGTATTACACAGTCACCACGGGCGGTCTGCTCACGTGCACCTACCGGGAAGAGCCTAGGTACTTTGCTGACTGGGTATTCCTCCGACGCATGTACCACCTGTAGCCCTTCAACACCGGGGCCATTTCTCGCAGAGGCTCCGGCTCGCTGTTCGCGGCCGGGCGCTCCCTCGCTCCACCCTGCTCCGTCTGGACCCGCATTGCAACAGCTTCGTGCGTCTGGCTTGCCACGCTCAGCACTTTCGAATTCCATCTGTCATGCGTCACTTTCGGAGGCCTTCCGCCGAGTCGGCATCAGACTCCCCGCAGATAGACCCCTTGGCCATTTGGCCGCATCCAGTGCCCGCTATGGGCTGAACAAGCCATTACAATCGGCAATGTCAGCCTTCATCCGCCACACTCGCATGCCGCTCAAAGAGTGATGGGGGCTCGTCAGATGTAAGATGCTCGACGACTATCGCCAAGGCGCTGCAACTTGATGTGCTTCGCACATATTGCCACGGCTACTACCTTGTACGATTAGCTTCCGAAGGTGATGGAAGGTATGGATCTTGGACACCGAAGCTTGGACGAAGCGGAGGGAGGCAGCACTCTGGGTGAGACCGGAGTGGAGGCAGGAAACCACTTGAGGAGTAGAGGGAAGCTTCGGAAGTGATTGATTGAGGTCTTTAGCTCGAAAGCCTTCTTGCTATCTCTAGACCTACTGGATACACCCTACTTGATTCTTTACTGGATACTGAGTTACTTCAGCCAATCAGAGAGCGCCACGTCGATGCCCATCTTGTACCTACAATCTTGTACCCACAGGTGGAGTAATCAACAGTGGCGTAATCCGCGGTGGCGTAATCGGCGTGGGTTCGGATTGGACCGGTTAGTGCTAACCGGTTCACGGCCAATAACCGATACCAAACCGGTAACTCTCAATAGAAGGCTCTCGCCCCCCCCCCCGCGCCAGAACTCTTTTCCACATAACCAGCATTCAGCGTCGCAGCGCATCAACGCCTTACGCGCCATCATACGTATGGAGCAAAAGGCCTTCCGTTGTCTCGTCGGGGAAGCCGACATTAAATCCGTGTGACCCGAGATATCCATCCGTCCGTTCAGCGAGGTCAAAACAAAGGCGACGGATATCCGCGTTTCACGGCAGAGCAATCCATGAACTTTCTTTCCTCGACGGCGACACGGTCAACTCGCACACTGACCAGGACGACGTACCGCCGACGCCATTCGAGCGCTGCTCCAGCGTCGCCAAGGAAATACTTCGCACGCCGCCCTCCAAGATCGTCAAGCTGATGTCGGGCGACGCGCATCCGCCTACCGCAATGCGAGCATCCACAGCGAGAAAGCTTACATGTTCGCCGGAAACATAACCGCAGAAAACGTGATCGACCTGTCGTCTGCCTTCGGTTGGACCGATAATTTTGAAACGTACGGCATTCTCTGTGGTGGTGTCGCTTTCATACACGGGTCAACCACGAACAGCGCGTACCCCAACGGGCACTACAACTACCACTGGGTTGACGACCACGTGAACGTGGCACCAGATACCAGGACAAACTGTTTCGACATTGAGCGACCCCTGCACCAAGCCATGGCCGTTGGAATGGACCCTGCCTCCGTAAACGAGGACAAATTCACGCCTCAAATTGTTAGGCCTCATCTTTGACACCATTACTGGAACGGTCTCAATGCCGTCGTCGAGCTCGTATCACAGACTTTCCAAGCCTCTAGTCTCACTTGCCGCGAGTCCAGGAGCCTACTCAGCTCCCTTCGTCACGTCGCGACGTGTGTGCGACCGGCCCGAGTCTTCCTCCATCGCGTCCGGCGTACCTCTCTGACCGGGGCAATGCGCGATGATCTTCTATGATGGCCACAAGTCCTGTCCCCCCTCGCTCGATAGGGTCCCTCTACAGTATTTCGAATCTAGCCCAGCCTGTAATGTCACAGTCGTCACAGACGCATCAGATGCGGGGATTTGCGCGATTGCCCCGTCCTTACGAGTATACCCCACGTACCCATTCTCCCTCAGAGGGGTCGGAATTTCACCGCGGCTCGCCAAACGAATTCGACATCAATTACAGCGAGCTGTTGGCATGCGCGTTTGTGGTCAAGACGTGGCAGGCGAACCACCCTCAGGCAAGTCCCGTTCTTATCCACTTCCGGATCTGAAACACTGCTGCGGTATCAAGGCAATCGAAGGTGGCATCCTCGAACGCTCGCACCCAGATTCTGATTCACCTTCTTAGTGCGTGGGAACTCCAATTCGGCGTGTGGCTCTCGGCATCACATATTCCCCGTGCTGAGAACATCGCAGCTGATGGGGGGGAGGGGGGTCGCGAAGGTGGTCCGGGGGAGGGGGTATGCCCGATTCTTCTCTGAACTAACTCGTGGTTGGTCACAGGCTCAACCTCCAGCCTTGATCAGCAAGATCGAGACTGTAATGGTCCAACTCTGTGCCCACTACTTCGGCTTACACGTTAGCGCACGTGCATGAGGAAGCGTAGCTTACTTAAGCTTAGATTAACTATACGTTCGTCCGAAAGTATAGATTTATTAAAATAAGAAAAGCTAAAACCGATATTCTATATGGAAGGTATTCTGCCATCCGATGGCTGTCAGAACCCTGCTATTCTAATCGGTAGAAAGGAATGCTTATCTACCAATGAGAAGCTTAAATACATACAGACCAGTGGCCTGCAAAGTGTAACCATTGGTGTGTCTTACCCCAACGTTCGAGAACCCTCCATGTAACCAAGTGGCTACGTGTAGCCACTTGTGTGTAACCCCGTTACCCCCCCCCCCCCCCGTTAAGATAAGACGTGCTAGTCTTAACACATCAATCAAAGAATTGACGAGACCGTCAACTCTCCGGGAAATTCGAGCACATTCCGCAATGAGCTCGCTAACGAAGACGCCTGCGCAAGAGTCTGCTTCGGCAGACACTGCTACGTCCGTGCCGGCGTCAGCTGGCACCACCACCTCCTCGGTGCCTGCGCAAGCAAGCACCTCCACGACAGAGTCTAGGCTCTCTGTCGGCGAATGCCACGCGCGACAGTACAAGAAGCGCGTGGAGGACAAGGCAGCTGCCTCGGAGACCATCCTTGAGGGCTCGTTGGTGTTGAACACCGACGGTAGCATGCCTACCAACTATGGGTCTGACATCAGAGATGTCCCCATGGAGGATGGGGAAGTCCCATCCTCAGCAGCCGACTCCGAGTCGGCCGCAGTCGCGCGTGAGCCGGTCACAGGGTCGCGTCGACCCCGTGAGGATGATCCGAGCGCTTCAAGTTCGAAGTGCTCGCGTAACGATGAAGAAGAGAAGGCACCAACGCCGGTTACTCCTTCTTCTCCGCGTTCTGTCCCTACAGAACGCGCTCTGTGGATGCCAAGTGCATCCGAGATTGCTTCCAGGTTCGGTGCGACTTCGCCACCGAACCGGATCCCGCTGTACGTGTGCAGCGCCATCAATGATGACGATGAGGCTGAAGCGCAGCACTTTGATCCAATTACGAATCAAAGACGCGACTGAAACATCGGACTCTCCCATGAACTCCGACGGCATGAGTCGAAGAAGACTTCGAACAAAAGCAAAGTACCCGAGGGGAAGTGCCCGAGTGGATGGCACTTTGTCAATCTTGGAACGCCTTTGTTGAGAACTTCAACAAAGACGCGAAAGCATACCGCGCCCGCATCACTGCGGCGCAACGTCGCTTCGAGACTTTCTCGAGGCGTCACATGATCGATCGCCTCCATAATGAAGCTATGGAGGAGGGTATTCCGTGTGCAGTTCCCTTTGGTACTGCGTGTTCGCACTGCTTCCCTGGGGCAGAGCGTCTCCCCGAGCGAGACATCACCGGGTACACGACTGTGCGTGTACCTGCTCAGCTGCGTGATCTCCGCGTTCAACTTGAACGTCGTGATGAACGTCGTGACACTCCGAGTGTCAGCGGTGATCGCGGCGCTCGTGCAGACCTTACGCCTGCACCCCGTGCTGGGCTTCGTACGCCCTCACCACTTCCGGAACGTCCTCCATCTGGACGTTCCGCAGTTCCCATGTATCTCGATGGGGAGGGAATCCTCTCCAACGAATGCGAAGACGAGCCTGACCTCGGTTCATCTTCGGGGGTTCATAGCCAACGATTCGCTCAACTATCCAACGAGTCGAACTGCGCGCATCGCGCAGTGGTGGCGGCGGGGCGGAAAGATACCCCTCGTACGGTCAACCCCAGGTTGACCGTGACTCCCGCGCTCTACTCGATCGTGTAGCCGCTCTGGAACAGTTTCAGAGCGGGGAGTTCGCCCAACTGCAGCATGAGCTGCGCTACCAGAAGGCGCAGGTCGCGCAGGTCGCGCAGGCCGCGTCGAATAACCAAGTGGAACTTGGAACGCAGGTCGTGAGGCTCCACGACCGTGTTGCCGCCCTCGAGAAGCTGGTTTACGCCGCTTCGTCGTCCTCTGCAAGCCATCAAGGTTAGATGGCTCGTGTTGCGTGTACGGCTTCAGCCGCCCGACGTAAAATGTCGGATGGAGCCGCATGCTGGACGGTATGTCCAACGTGTGCGCGTTGCCATGCCGTTCAAGCACCGTGAACGGACCGATGAAGTGCGGAGCAAGCTTACTTGCTCCGGAATCCGAAACTGCATGTCTAGGCAGGTTCTGAGTAGCTAACAGAACTAATAAACCCTTCTTGAAGGCATATGTGTTACCCCCGCCAACATTGTCAGCGTTCAGCTTCTGTTTACCCACAGAAGCTCCTATCGCGTCCTGGACAAACCGTATTACGGCTTGTCGGCGCTGGACAAAGTCCATTGCTTGCGTGGTTTGTTCAGCACGGCGTTCTTCTTCGCGGCAGGCCCGGCCTGCGCGCTGTCTGTGCCCTGCACAGACGTGTTGTTCTTGGTCGCGGTGTCTGTTCCCTGCACAGACCCGTAGTTCTTGTCCGTTGTCTCGTTCCCGGAACGAGACGCAACTTGTCTTCGTGTCGTCATCGCTGATACTGTGTCGGTATCAGCGCTCTTCTGCGGTTGTTCGGATGCAACCGTAGATCCTCCCCCACTTAAGGAGGAAGCCACCATTCCGAGCATGCTCGGAAGGCGTGGATGCCGCATCGCATTCACGTAGAACGGTGTATGCCCCGTCGAGGCATGTACCGAGTTGTTGGTGGCAAACTCTGCCATCGGCAGACAGTCGTTCCATTGCTAGAACGAGTGTGCGTAGCTCTTCAACAGGTCGCCGAGCACGCGATTCACGCGCTCGGTCTGACTGTCGTCTGCGGATGGTCCGCAGTCGACATCGACAATTGTGTACCAAGAAGTGTAAACACTTCTTGCCAGAACCGCGCTGTGAAGCGTGGATCACGGTCCGACACAATGTCGAGCGGCATGCCATGGTGTTTGAACACCATGTCTACAAACAGCCGTGCTAACTGTACGGCTGTCACTTCAGCCAGCACTGCAGCAAGATGCACCATCTTGCTGAATCGGTCTACAAAGACCACGACATCAGCCCTCCGCTTGCTGTCAGGCAGCAGACCAAAGCCAATGTCCATAGAGATGGACTGCCTACACTCCGACGGTGTCGGAAGTGATTGAAGCGGAGTCTACGAGAACGCAGCAGGCTTGACGCGTTGACACACCGCGCAAGCACGTATATACTTGCGCACCCACTTGTAATGGTGATTCCAATAAAAGTCACGCGTAAGAAGCAAGTATGTCTTCTCACGATCAGGATGCCCTGCCGTAGTGGCATCGTGGTACTCGTACATGATCCGCATTCGCAGATCACAATCGTTCGACACGACAATGCGGATCGCATCGTCGTAAACAGCAGTCATTCGTGCACACGATAACGATGTGCACGAGTTCGAAGGTGTGGTGTCAACTTCCGACGCGCCTCGTCGGAAGGTGCTGAGACGTAGCTCAGCAACTGCTTCGCGTCTGCGTCACTCGCATACGCGGCCTTCACGTCGTCAATCATCGACGACGACGGAGCACTCACACGCTCGACGCCAATCCGATTGGCGTTGGCTGTCTTCACAGCATAATCTGGCCGACGTGACAATGCGTCGGCCACGACGTTCAACCTTCCGGGTTTGTATTCAACCCGGAAGTCGTACTCTGTGAAGAACGACAGCCATCTCGCCATCCGTTGCGAGATGTGTGGCGACTTCACTGCAGTTCGCAATGAAGCGTGGTCGGTGTAGACCACGAACGGTCCACTCCCAAGTAGATACACTCGGTGCGAAGTCGCGCACCGAGCACAATAGATGCGTCACGCATTTATTGAAGGTAGCAGGGGCGTTCTTCAGTCCCTGCGGCATTACGAGCCACTCCCAATACATACCGCTTGGAGTGCTCACCGCCGGGAGAGCAATGTCGCTCTCACGCATCAGGATCTGATAGAATCCGTCGCGCAGATCAAGAGCACTATAGATGGTGCTCTTGGCCATCGAATCGATGATCACAACATTTCGTGGTATCGGCGTCTGCACCGGTATCGTCGCACCGTTCAGCTTTTTGTAAGCATGAACGATGCGCCATCCGCCCTGTGGCTTCTTGACACAGAACGTTGATGCACTGTGCGGGGACTTCGATTCCCGCACTTGCCCTGCCTGACGACGACTCTCGAAGAAGTCGTCGGTCGCCTTGACTTGATCTCGCGGCAGTGACCACTGCCGCGTCACACAGTACTTCGTACCCGGCACGAGATCAATCTCGTGGTGCATGCCCTTATTGTGCGGAAGCTCCGCATGAATCTTGTCCGGGAGCACATCCTTGTGCTCCCGCAGAGCATCGAAGAAGGGACTCGCCTTCAGCGAGTCCCAGCTCTGCTCGTTGAAGCGCTCCTTCTTCGAGAGTGTCCTCACTCTCAGTGGTACTCGCAGCGTGGAGTTGCCTCAGCTCCTCCGCTTCGCTCTTCATCCTTTCGAGATTCGAAAGGATGCATATCTGTTCGATGCGTCCATCGTACAAGTCCTTCGCAAAACGCATCCAGCTCATGACTGGTAGCGACGTCAACCCCCGCGCGCGCCCGTCGGAGGATTCTCCAATTGTATTGACCGATACTGGAAATCAGTACTGGTCCGTGTCAAGACGTTCACCGTCTCGACACTCGACGTCGTGTCCGATGTCTGGCCGGCAGACATCTCTTGTAGCGTCTCCATCCCGGACCGAGACTTGCGCAGCTTGCATAGCTTGTGCCGTCTTTTCTTCTTGTGGAGCCCGGCTCCACGTGTTCCTCGTCCTGGCCCGGCCTTGGACGGGTTCCGTTAATTTCGTAACCGTCGGCGGATTCTTTCCGCGGACGCGCATAATCAAGCCCGGATTGAATGAATTTCGCTTCGTCGTGCAGCCCGGCTGCACGAGCGCGCAAGCTTTTCCGGTGTTGGACGTATTCAACCTCCAACACTGCTCGTCGCGTCATCAATCCCCGGGGTTGACGCGCTGTTGACACCTCAACGCCGCAAGGCGTCAGCCTTCCGTGATTTTTGAACCAATCACGTCCGTGTCAGCTCCCGGAGCTGACACACCGACTTCACAGCTACTGTTTGTAGCTGGAGTCCCTTGCATACTTGATGCATCAGCTCCCGGAACTGAAGCACTATCGTCATAAGCAAAAAACCTTCCGAATCCGATGGGTCAACTTCCGGAGTTGACGCGCCATCGTCGTCTCGACCCCTCGAAGTGGAGACTCATCGCTAATCAGATCCAATCAGATTCTGATTCGACTCACATTCAACGACTCTCTCAGTCGTTGAGACTTGTGCTTGAGCACCGGAGGCAACAGCGTTAGGCGCTGCCTCAACGGAATGATCGGGTGCACCTTGCGGTGCACACGCTGCACTGACAGGGCCATCTCTCTCTGTCGCGTTATGACCGAAGCGTACAAGCGTACGCTTCTCCCAATTGATCACTGGATCATGCCGTGCAAGCCACGGCATGGCCAGCACTAAGTCAAACTTATCGTCTAAGTCTAAGACGATAAGGTTCTCCACAAGCACCCGGTGTTTGTACGAGAAGCGCGAGCTTGCGACGCGCTTCTCAGTTCTCACGGTGGCACCTGTTGCCAACCGCACTTCCAACACACTTCGAGGTGTGTCTACATCCTCGAAGTTCAACTTCGGTAGACTTTGCTGTCGAACAAAGTTGTTCGACGCACCCGAGGCTACCAGCGCACGAAGAGAGCTCTGTCTTCGACCTTACTTCCAGGATGGCAAGATTTGGCTTGTCATCTTGCTTCTTGCAGTGACAGTTTCTCTCACTGGAGGCTGCAATCTTCAGTGTCGCGTGTCTGTCGTAGACACGCGTGACCGCGCTACTGGTTCCGCTTTTTTTTTTAATGATCGCGGCGATGCCCGGTATCGCCACGTCGGCCCTCGGTCTTGTGCACAGCCGCTGTGCACTCACGCGCAAAGTGTTCGGTGTATCCGCATCGGGAACACCGAACGCTATTGCTGTTCCGCTGCTGGCGACCAGCAGCCGTAGCGTTCGAGAGGTCCATAGGTTCCGGACCTCCCGTCCTTCACCGGACGTTCCATCCTCGGAAGCGCGCACCGCCTGATCAGACGGTGGCTTGCTCAGCCGATGAGCGGCACGTCCATGAGACGAGCCAACGTTTTGTTGGCTGCACAATGGCCGCCCACCAAGAGTGCACATCAGTTAGAGAGCGACCAAAAAATGGGAGAAGCCGTCCAATCGGGGCGGCGTGGCCGTCCGTGTTAAGAGCGTCATCCGGCTCGTCCATGATTAGGGCCATCGAGAGGAGTGGATACTGTGGTCCGTCGGGGGCAACCAAAAACAGCAAGATAATGCTCGCTGCCGTGCGTCCAACCGTCTGAAATGAGACCGAATTCCTTGGCATCTCTTCGCCAATGATGTTCTCGGTAGCCATCACTACCCTCTCCATATCGCCGTATAGAGTGCCGGCGGATATAGAAGGCAAGTTCGTAAACCTATAGTTCGTGTGGCATTCACAATGTTAGATAGTTTTAGCCAATCAGAACACTGAAACAATAGCTTACCAGCGGGTCTCCTCCAACTCACAAAAATGAGAAGAGGAGGTTACACATTACGATCCATCGCATCCAACCCAACCGGTTGGTTGCCTTCTGGGTTTCCCACGGAACGAGAGTTCCAGTGGCTGCCGCACTTGCGTCACGCATCTCGTCCTCGTAGTTAGGGTTGCTCTCTCGGACATGCGACACCAGGTTGGTGTACCCAGTCCGAGGGGTATGCTTGCAGTACTTGCCGCACGTCTTGCAGACTTGATATCTGTTGGTTCTCCTTGGTCGTTAGGGGCAGGCGAGAAGAAGAATCGGGCGATTTGCTTGTTGGAGAAAGTCGGGTTGGGGCTGGACGAAGACGCGCATACTGAGAGCGAGGTGAGGTTGTTGATTGTCAGGTCAAGTTTAAAAATGAATGCCGATGTGAAATGGTTTGAGCGCTTGGCGCAAATGGAGGCAGGTGGAGTGGTTGGCTTGCGGCAGTGGCCCAAAAACCGTTGGCTGTCTGCCGGTCAACAAAATAGTATATTAGTATTATTGCCAACTACTATTTTGCCAATATAAATAATTTCACGTGAAAATATCAATATATTGTTTTGAATATTTATTTTTCGGAATCGTCTACATGTAGTATGTGGCAAAGCGTGCCAACTCTTGCTCGTCCGCTTCTCCACCGGTAGAGTCGCGGAAGAGCAAATTCTCGATGACCTGGTACATCAAGCCAAAGTTCCGATGGTACGAACCCACTACGAGATCCGTCACTTCTCCAACGTGGCCCCTTGCCTCCTCTTCCGAGTCGAACCTGTCCATCTCAGGCTTTGTCTGGACTGCCAAACGAAGAGCACAACCTGGGATACTGCCAGCGCTCACTTCGGCGTTCTTGCTGAAGTCGAAGGCTGAGGCTGAAGTGTAGCCTTTTTCACGCAGACGGACGAACAGTGAGCCCGTAATCTCCACGTATCCGCTCCAGACGACAATGATTCGATTCTGCTCGAAGTAGCGGCGCATTGCCAGTCTGGCACACGTGTCGATGCTGTGTGACTTGGGCAATTGGAACTTGTCTACGATCGTGATGTTCAGGTGATCACTGTTGACAACACGAGTGTGGATATGACCCGTCAGCTCTTTTGCCTTGCCGTAGCGCACACAACTCCACATCGCACGGTGAACTGATGGCATCGTGAAGGGCAGTAGCCGAGCTTCTTCATGGAGGAAAGCGATACCATCTGGAGTGTGGAGCGTCTGGATTCTATTTGAGCTCTGCAACAGCACTGCGAGCCCCGTTCTACCCATTACCGAGTCAAATTCTGCGTACTGCGCCTCCAGTCCGGTATTAAGCTGAGCAAAGATCAAATCATCCGACAAGCTCGTGGCACGTTGTCTTCTGTCGCCGTCGATGGCGTCTAGTTCAGTCTTGACACGATGCAGGGACAGCAACTGTGCTGTTTCCTCCTGTTGGTGTTGGATGGCAGCCTCGAGGCTTCTGGCCACGTTTAATTGTCCTTCCAGCATCGACCTCAGCCTGAGATTCTCCACCATGGAGCCGTCCGTTTCGGCCTTTTGTCGGTCGGCAATCTTCTTCCACTGGACGAACAGCTCGTCATCGTGAGCTGAGGTGCCTCCTTCGCTGTCACTAGCTGACGACAGCTTGGCCAGTTCCTCCTGTAGGTCCTTCACCTGGGCTCGTAGATAATCCAGTTCGTCCTTTGGGCGCTTTCGACGTCGCGGCATTGGTTTTGCGTATGGGGCCGTTCGAAGGTCTTTGGCTCTGCGTTGCGGGTCCTGAGGAGGCGAAGGTGTTAATGATTCCGTGTGTATTGCATCATTGTGGCCATGTGTGGTGGGGCCTTGCTGCTCTTCAATTGACAAAAGAGGTGGGAGATCTCCCAGTCCGAGAGCTTCGGAAGGTCCGAATGCGTCGGCTAAGTGGCATCCGGTCTCGATGGGCAAGTCCGTATAGGCCAGTATCTCATCCAGAGCGTCCAGGAGGTCCTTGTCCGCTTCGTCCCCATCAAGACTCGAGCATGCGGAATGGTCCTGCATTTGTGGCTCAACTCTCGCGAAAATGTAAAAAGAAAAGATAACTCTAATTTACTGAAGTTCTACGTGATTGGTTGGGGGATGGTGATGGGTGATGATTGGTTAATTTAAATAATGTTGTGGTAAGGATGCTAATATGTATGAACGATTAGTGCTGTAGCGTCATCGGCTATGTGACGAGGTCTTCCTGCCTGGATGAAGCTGAGGTCCCCATGAGGTCGTTGAGCAGGAGGTTCTCCATCACTTGGTTGATTAATCCAAAGTTGCGATGGTACGTGCCGAGCACGAGGTCCGTCATTTCTCCGATGTGGCCTTGGGTGTCGGCTCCAGTGCTGAATTCCACAGCCTCGGGCTTAACGTCGATCACGGCACGAAGGATGCAGCCTGGAGGGGAGACGCCACTACTTCCGCCGAGGAAATCGAAGATCGATACAGAATTGACTCCTTTTTCACGAAGACGCACGAACACAGAGCCCGCGATCTCAATGCAGCCACTCCAAACGAACACAATGCGATTCGCCTCGTAGTACCGACGCACTGCCAACCGAGTACGGACTTCAGTGTGACGAGACTTTGGGAGCTGAAGAGTGTCGACGATCGTGGCGTTCAGGTGGTCGTTGTTCAGGACACGAGTCTGGATGCTACCGGGCATATTTTTGCTCTCGTAGAGCAGGAAAGACCACAAGACGCGAGCCACGGCGTGCATTGAGAAGGGCAGCAAACGGACTTCCTTGTGTTCGAACGAGATGCCGTTGGCGTCTTGTTTGAGCTGAATTTTGCTGAGAAGCTCGCGGTTTACATCGGCAATACCGGCCGCTCCCAGCAGTGCGTCAACCTGTGCGTATTGCGCCTCGAGGGTTCCATTCAACTCTGCGAACAGCAGTTCCTCCGAGATACTTGGTGCGCGGGGGCGTCTGCTGTCGTCAACTCCATCTCCATCAACGTTAAACTCGGTCTTGATTGGGTTCCACGGGAAAGCCTGTTCTACAGCCTCTTGCTGGTGCGTCGCAATTGCAGCTTCGAGACGGCGGGCGACTTCTAGCTGACCCTTCAGCATGGCGCGCAGCTTCAGGTTCTCGACCACAGTCTTGTTGGCCTCCTCTTTCTGTCGCTCTGCAACCTGCTTCCAGCGAGTGAACATCTCCTCGTCGTCATCGCTGACAGGAGACATTCTTCCTGCCGATTGGTTCAGATTCGTCAGCTCCTCTTCCAGATCGGCCACCTTTGCACGGAGATAGTCGAGTTCATCTTTCGGGCGTTTGCGGCGACGCGGCTTGGACTTGGGGTACGGCGTCGCACGAGCGTCTTTTCCTCTTGGCCTAGTCTGTTGTTCCTGTGGTTGCGAAGGCACGGGAGCTGTAGTCGTCTCCGTCTTAATCTTCGGTTCCTCCACAGACTGCTCGTACGGATTCGGCACTTCCGGCAGCTCGAACGCGTCCGCCACGAAGTTCGCATCCAACGGTAGCTGGGCTAGAGATGAAGCCGCCTCTGGTGTGAAGGCCAGCATTTCGTCCAAAGCTGCGAGAAGATCGTCGTTTGAACTACCGCCGAGTGGAGACATTGGCGTGTCTGCCATCGCACTTGGGTGCGTCATGACAGACGTACGTGGTGTATTGGAGACTGAGCTGCTCGCACTTGCAGCCCCACACAGCTCAGATTACTCTTCCAATCCCGTAAAGAAAGCCGAAATGTGTGACGATGGAGTAATCCGGAGCACAGACGGCGATCTGCCAGCCTTGGCAAAGTCATCACTGAAACGTGCACCAACATTCATGCTGCTCCTCCAAACTGTGGCAAATTCTCAACCACCACAGGAAGATCTGGTACAGTACATGTACATGAAGTTCATTTTTTCTAACGAGTTATTCCGAAAACCATGAGACGTCTCCTGCTCTTGCGAGTGCCCGCAGTTCCTTCATCCTGGCCGCGAAGAATTGGGTATCCAACACATATTGCTTCCTCGCGCGCTCTCCCATCGCTTTCCGTTCGTCCGGCGTCATCTCGAGAATCCGCTCGACGGCGTCGCAGATCTCGCCGCCTTTAACGTACGTAGCCATGCCCTTGACGCCGTGCAGACCGTGATCGCCATCGAAGTTGCCTCCCAGCAACTGCTTCTCTACGACGGTACTTGGGTGTGGCACCAAGATCGCTGACTCAGGTGACAGCAGCTCGTTCATCGGCGGTGCGTCTGTCGTTACGATCAGCGCTGCGCTCGCACGCGCCTGGTTAATGTAGTGACCGTATCCTTCCAACACGCTGGTGCAGAGTAAGAATGCTGCCTCGACCATCATCCTACCGAACATGCTGCTAGGCACGCGGCCTGTGTGCAGTGTGATCTTCTTGGGATCCGGCTGTGCCTTGATCTGATCGTCGTAGAGCTTCCGCATGAAGATGTTGTAGATATCCTGGTCCACGAAGACATCCAACGGCGGAAAATCCGGACGGGACAGCCAGCAGTCGAGTACTGCGTTCGTCCCTTTAAAGACACTGCAGCAAGCCAAGACAAGACAAGCAAAAGTCAATCTACAACACCGAAATGACCGAAAGTAACAACAGCACGAAACCTTTTTCCAGCCGTATGCACAAAGTGGACGTTGGAGAAGTTCTTGGCCACATTGGTATCGGCACTGAGTTGGCTCTTCGCATACAGCGCCGCATCGGATGTCGTGTGCCTCGTGTACAGGACCCTCGTGTGTCTCGGATTACCCTCCTGCTGGTACCACATTCGCACGCGTCTCGCACAGATCGCCGTCTTGCAGAGCACCACATCCACACGCCAATAGTGCTCTGCTTCCAGCTCGTACATTTCGACATTTGGCATGAGATACATCGGTTTACTCTCGGGCCACAACGGACTATTGGGCACGTCGTCCCAGAAGTGGTTCATGAAGATCAACGGCGTCTTAGGACACAGATCGTGGTACGTCAACTTCCTGCCCGTCTTCTTGTCCTCAAACTCAACGTCCAACACCCAACGAGGCAGCGCGCGACCCTGTAAATCTACAAGTATTACAATAAAAAAATATTTCGTCAAGACCCAAATGGAGAAGTGTAGTACACCTTTGCAGATACCTACACTTGACGTAACCCATTGCATCTTCACAGTACCCATCTCCTCGTATCCCTGAAGGTAGGAAAACTTCCACGTCGGAGCATTTCTCAAGCTTTTGCCTCAGATTCTTATCGTCCCGTTGGAATCGCCCCACTTGACTATCCTTGTCCCCATTGCGGCCAAAGTCCGACGTGATGACGCTCTCGCGGTGCTTCATGCAGCCTTCGTGCAACATTGCGAGGTGCAAACGCTCGCTGTCGTCGATCTCGTCGACGTCCTGCAGCAACTCAAGCGGATAAAACTCCAGCTCATTGTCATTCTCGAGCTCCTCGACGTACGAGGGCCCAGAGCGCCACCATCCCTCGAGAAGGAGAAGAGCCAAGAGGAAAGCCACAAGACGAGCGACTTGGCGATGCAGAGAGCGAGTGGGCAAGGAACGAGGATGTACCGAGGCAGAGAAATCCCGCGGCGAAGAGGACATCGACGATAACCGACGAGTCTGCATTTTTGGTACTACAGGGTGTGGTAAGCAAACGTCGAGTGTAGCCATCTCTTGGATGTAGCCATCCCACTATTTGTGATGGAACACTTTTTTGCTCAAAATCACAATTTTCAAATGTCATTTTTGTACGCAATACCGGACCAAAGTTTAAACCAAGCATACGGGAATGAAGCTCTTATTGTACTGGCGAGATGAAATGATACACCAACTTTGGAAGCCAATAGCGAATCATCTAGTGGGTAAAATTTCAAAAGAAAGCGTTAGAAAGCTCTGTATTTGCTTATTAAAGTAAGCCTTTCCACTGCATTTATATCGCGTTCAGTGACAAAGTATTTTTAAACAAAATACATCCCTACCACATAGGCCCAAAACAGTAGAGGCTATGTACCACCCAGATCTTTCCTGTTGTGCCTTTACGGGGATATTATATTCGCCGGGCCCGAATTTTATTCGCCGGAAGCTCACGAAGACGAGAGACAGCCTCGCTCCTTATGCCGGTCAAAACTCATGTAAAAAAAACTTAAAATAAGATAAATTCGTAGAAGAAAACTGAGTCCCTTCAAAAACAGAACCAGCAGCACCTGTAACGAACCCTCAAGCAGCGGGCCTGTTGTTCAGCAACTCATCCGTGAAGAACAAGACCTCGCCAGCAGCAAGAGCAACAGCAGCAAGACAGCGACCGCGAGCACCACCAGCAAGGCGCGAGCATCGCCAGCAAGACCGCGACGGCGAGCATCACCAGCAAGACCACGACGGCGAGCACCACCAGCACGACCTCGACCGAGAGCACGAGCAGCAACACAGCGACCGCGAGCACCAGCAGCAAGGCGCGGGGACCAGCAGCAAGACCCCGACCACGAGCACCAGCAGTAAGACCTGGACCGCGAGCACGAGCAGCAAGACCGCGACTGCGAGTGACAACATCGCGAGCTCCAGCAGTAGGCCCGCGTAGAGCAGCAACTACAGTAGTAAACAAAGAGCAATAAGACGTCCGCGAAGATCAGCAACAAAATCACAAGACTTTATAGATGACGGAACAACAACAACGGTGGAAGATGCCATGTCATCCTGAATCTACATTTCTAGATTTGGATACAGCGAAGCGCGAAATTAACATCTTTGCCAGAGCACATGGGTATGCATTGGTTGTCAAGTCCTGTTCAAATGATACACAAGGACGTAGGAGGCGTGTGGTAATGGGATGTGACCGCCATCGCAGTAGAAAACCGTACGTGTCACGATCAATTCGGAGAAGAATTAATTCAGCTTCGCGCCGGTGAGGTTGCCCGATGGAAGTCAGCCTTGTGCGTAGTGGCGAATACGTACGACATCGGAAAGGTGGAATGGTCAACATCGAGATAGAGCAGTGGCTCACAACCACCCGCCTTCAAGTCACCTTGCGGCTCACTCGGTGCACCACCGAGCCGCACGAAATAGTGAAGTCCGCGAATCGATCACAGCTGATGCTGAAGTTGGAACTACTGCTGCACAGACACTGACAAGGCTGAATCTGGATAACTCATAAGGTTTTAATCTTCACCGGGACATATACAATGAGAGACAACGCACGGTTAACCAGCGCATCGAAGGACTCACAAGAGTGGAGTATCTCTTACGTGAGTTGGAGCAAGACGACTATTTCGTGAAGTACCAGCAAGACGAGAATGGCAGGATCTCGCATTTATTTTTCACCTCCGTACCTGCAGTGGCTGTCTACCGTGAAAATTATGACGTCGTACAGCTTGATTGCACCTACCGAACAAACCGATATGGAATGCCACTCTTGAATATGATCGGAGTTTCTGCAATGAACACAACTATTCATATCGCCCAGGCGTTTATTCGCCACGAGGAGCAGTCCGATTACGAGTGGGTGCTGCGGCATCTTGTAGCCATGACGAATCAATATAGAATCCCGCTACCGCAAGAGTTCTTCAGTGATGCAGAGCTAGCGCTAATCAATGCTCTCGAGGCGTTATTTCCAGCCGTACCACATTTACTTTGTTTGTGGCACGTTATCAAGAATGTGGAGACCCACGCTCGAACTAATACGTTTAAACAAGTGCGAGATGATGAAACATCGAGTTCTCGTGCTGTTAAGTGGAAAGATTCGGAATCTCATAGGAACTTTTGCGATTCATTTTTGAGAGTCATCCGCTCAATTACAGAGGAAGAGTACGAATTTAGACGGATTGAAATGCACATGCTCTCAACAGCTGAAGCTACATATATTGACGACATGTGGCTCAGTCTTTGGAAACGGCATCTCGTCCGGTGCTGTTCACTTCGGGATGCAGGCCACACTTCCCGCGTGGAAGGTTATCATGCTACAATGAAAAAATGGCTTGTTACGAGAAGAGGTGATCTTTTGACTATACACACGCGCTCGCGGTATTGGTGGGCCCAATCTATCAACAAGTATTGGGCGTCAAATGCTGTAGAAGAGACGAGGGTCCTAAACCGGTTAAGGCTGCCCCTGTATGATGCAGTGGTGAAAGTCATTACGTCTTACGCTCTAAAGCAAAATGACGATATTCGACTATCTACTGAGCTTCTCGTCCAACCCTGCTCTGGTGCATATTGTCAAACGAGGGGGATGCCGTGCGCCCACCAAATATATGCAGCCGTAATAAGCGACAGAGGTTTGTTGCCTACTCAATTCCATACACATTGGTGGATCAATCGCAGCAGAGCCCCGATAGCGCCTCCAGCTCGGGTTCTTGAGCCCGAAACAATAGCGGATCGGCGTTCTCAGCGCCGTGCGGATCGCCGACGCGAAAGACAGCGAGGAGGAGGCAGATGGGGTACACGCCGGACACCATCATTATTTGAACTATCACAGCAAAACGTGCCACCTCAATAAGAAGTATAAGCTGCTTGTATTACTTTCATTAACTTTTGCTCAGAATACATGGCAACATCCTCAATCCTCATCAATGACAATCGGGTTTTCCATTGAACCTTCAGCGGGGAGGTTGACAACGGCTTCGGTGCCAATAGACACACTATCACGAATATTGAGAAGGATGGCAACAAAGGCCTCCCGGGGGTTAATTCCCCATTTGAAGCCACAGATCCAGATAGAAGTGTTAGCGTGCGAATCTTACGCCATTTAATTACATTCACAGGATACTCAGTAGCGTCGGCGTCAGCGTAGCGCTTGACGAACCAGGTTACAGGTAGAATCTCGTCTGTATCGAGACTGAGAGGAAATTCGCCATGTCTATCAATACGCAGTACGCGGGAGATGCGGTGACCGCGTCGATCCCCCTGGACGTGGAGAGGAGTGTAATACTCGATGTATTCTCCCGCGCGAAGCACTTCCGATGGCAGTTCAGAGGCTGATAAAGACGGCATGTGGTTGAGAGTTGTACAATGAAGAGTCCTGGAGACAAATGCATGGCTATAATAGGAAAGATGAAAACCACCGATGCCAATGCAAAAAATTGGCTCGCGCTTGTACAGTCAGATAAACATCTGCATTAACAGTTGGTTATAGGCTGACATATACTTGAGTTTGCTACTTTGCGGTAAAATACCCAACCTTCACAATTGAATACGACACCGATTGTGAATAACCACTAACATTGTATTCTTGTAAGGCAATCTCGTACTAGTGCTGGTGTCCATCTCGCCCATGGTGTTACTGCAATGGACCTTGTCGATGGCCTCGCCGGCGAGATCCTGCAGCTCTTCCATCGTAGGCGCTGGTGCTATCTCCGGTGGGGGGGGGGGGGGGGGCTGCTGCTCGACGTACGCCACCTCCTGCTTTCACACTATCTTGTACGCACCGATCCACTGACGCTTCGTTACGGCTTTCAGGCCAGCCGTGATCGTCATGCCCAAGTCCGCCACGGATGTTGCCGGATCCATCGCAATCTTGTTTATTTACACACACACAAATCATTTCTATTGGTTGAAGCTCTGGATGATAGGGGGCGTGTACTGGACAGCGTGGCTGTAGTACTGGGCCCTGGACACGACCCTGTACGTTGTGGGAGGTTTTTCCTAGAAGTTTAACGTTAGTATGGATAAGCATATCGTATCACTAGCACACGCACCTGAGCAATGAGTCACTCGAGCTGTTTTTTCTTGTAGTCGTCAGTTGACGCAGTAACGCCGTGCTGATGCAGCCACTGCACCATCTTCGCCTTTGTGTCCGAGCTCGTTGGTGCTGGGTCCTTGACGACCTTATGATACGACGCGCCGTCCATGTGGATTTGGCATGGTCCATATGTGGCTTGCAGCATCCAGCAGAGCTCCTCAAACCAGGTCTCGAAGAGCTCTCCCGTAAAGTTTCCGTGATAGTCTGTGTCAGTAGTAGCTTTCCGATGCGACGCCCATGTTCTGATTGACCCTGGTACCTATTCGGCGTGAAGGCGGCCGCGCTGCGAGAACACAGCACCGGCCCCGACGATGCAGCAGCGCTGACCCGCTCCACTTACTGTGTAACGCGGTGAATTCTTGATAACCCAGGTAGCACCTGCAACGTGATTTACGTTGCAGTAACTTTCGTCCAAATACACCTCAGTTAGCTTTGGTACCAACCGCGCAGAGAGGTTTGACAGCTTATTGTCCAAGTATGCGTTTCTAAATGCCACGTTTACCTTGGCTCGGGTCGCGCTTACGACCTCTGATGTAGGAAACATCCATTCGCACGAGCTCCTCTCGCATGGTCCGATCTGGAATGGTCACACCTTTCAGATTTTTTAGCTCAGAACATATGATCTTGGACGTGGTTGGTTTTCGCGATATATTACGGTCATTTTTGATTTCCGTAATAAACTCGCAGTAATTTTCGACCTCCGACCTTGGTGGGCATCCGCGCTTCGCTGGGGGCACCGCAAATTCTTCCTCTCTGTGTGCGTTGTGGGCCGCCACAACACGCGCAACCATGCTCTCCAAAACCGCCAAACACTTGGCAATGCGCTCGCGCACAGCTCGTCCCAGGGGATCCAGCCGTTGCTGAGGCTCGGCCAAAAAATACTTGTGCGTATGCACAATGATCATCTTCTCCTGGGGTGTTCGATAGACCATAGCGGATAAGGAAGTGAAAGCAAACCGCCTGCGATGAGAAATATACGATGCCGGAGAGCCAACCATTGCTATGCTGGTCTTGCTGTCGGCGTGGGTTCATTTTTGGTAACGTAACACTGCTTAATGTGAAGTTGGTGTATCATTTCATCTCGCCAGTACAATAATTAGATCTGTCCACAACCGGTGACTTTTGCAATATTATGTATTGTCGTATGCATGCTTTTGGCAAATCACACGTGTTTCAGTCTGAGTTATGGCCCTGATTTGGACAACGGGTTTCATTAACGAAACTAGCGGACTGATTTGATCAACATACTTAGCCCTAGCAGACTGAATTGGCACGAAATGCCACCTTTTCCGCTTTAATCGGGCAAAAATGGATGGTTCTGCACTTTCGAGCTTCCATTGGATACATTATAGCTAGCCGATCACTTTGAAAATGCATGACATATCACGATGACTTCCGCTGACGGCGGTAGCACTCACCCACGTGTACGACGTTCCAATTGCGCACGTTTCGGAGCTCCTCGGGCCCAAGATCACTACGCCGCTGGTACAGCCTCTTTCTTCGGGAAGGCATCGTCAACGTTAAGGCGGAGAGAAAGCGCTTACAGCGCTGGCCCGACGAGGTGCTTAAGGCAGTGAAAGGCTACGTTCAAGAACACCCAACTTTCTACATCGAAGAACTGCGAAACCACCTTGTGAAACTATTTCCAGACCTACCGAATGTTTCGACCTCTACAATCTGTCGCGTCCTAAATTTCGACCTCCAGCTAAGTCGCGAAGTATTGTCAAAAGCTGCTTGTGAAGCAGTACCAGCCGAGATCGAGGAATTCCGTGCAAAACTACGACCAATCTACTTGTATGCAGAGCAGCTAGTATTTCTGGACGAAACAGCCAAAGATGGACGCCATTCTTACCGCAGGTACGGTTGGTCCCGGTGCAACACCAAAGCTGTTGTAAAGTTGCCTTTCTGGAGAGGCAAACGTTTGTCGATTATGGCAGCGCTGGATGTAAATGGATTCTTTGGTTGGGATTGGACAGAGGGGACATTTACAAGAGGAAGATTTCATGAAGCTTTCCTAGAGTGTGTAGTAACCCTTGGCCTTTGCCTCGGTCCATTGTGATAATGGACAATGCCAAAATCCAAGCTTATCCGGAATTGGAGCGAGCTGTACACGCGTGTGGGCTCAGCTGCTTTTCCTTCCACCTTATTGTCCACAACTGAACCCGATTGAGCCGTTCTTCGGACTCCTAAAGCGCTGGATCCAGAAGCACGCCAATTTGGTTTTCCCGTTGTACCCGGACAAAGTTTTGGATCTGGCGATGCGCAAATGTACTACACTGGTTGCTACGGTACGTTCAAACACTGTGGATATCTCGGTGGTGCCTTGAGAGACGAGGCGTTCGACGAATTGATTGGAAACACAAGATCCTAGGCTAAGATGCAATTCAACGCTTGATATCTTGTTTGTAAAACTTCTGGTCATCGTCGCTCTCCTCGTCATCCTCTGTTTGCATGTGGCACACGTCTTGCAGCTCTGGGTTACTAGCCGATGGAGGTGAGAATGCGTGCAAAATACCGGCAGCAAAGACGTTATGGTTCGGGAGATCAGCGGCACTCCACAAGCTGGATCGGTCAACCACGACCGAACCCACTGGTCGTTCAGCTTTATTCGTAGTGTCGCAGTGTCGCCGTGTCCTGCCCCGCCGGCTCTACACGTTAACGATCTCTGAGCATGACTTGTTCGCGTTGCTTGTCGAGTTCTATCGCTTGAGCGGTAGTTTGTCGTGTAGAACTGCGAAGGGCCGAATCTGGTCGCCTAGCGTTGACGATGTCAAGGTAGTGTGCAGTGATAGGTCCAAATACCACAGTATTGGCAACTTCGTAGCCCATGCGCTGCACTCGAGCGCGTTCTCTTCGTCCGGCAGTAGCTCGCTGAAACTGAGACGGTGGCTAGGTGGCGCTCTGCACGTAGAGAAATGCGTCGAAGTGAAAGCTGGATCGTTTGTCACTAGGCGTCGCCAGGCGCCATCGGTGTTGTAGAGCTGCTTAAACGTTGTCGTTTACGTATTTGCTCTGACCTCCATGCTAAGTTGGCTGGAGATAAATTTCTCTATCGTCCTTGAGAGTAATCTGATTTTTAGCAGCCTCTGGACTCGCTGCCACCTCTGCAAACAACCCGTGGCACTTATCCCGAAAGCCTTCATATCCCTCCTCAAGGTCAAACATCATCTTCTTGCGCCATCATCGGCGTGCACTACCAAGTGGTTCACCAACTCGAACCACAAGTACCGCATTTAACACGCGCGGCAATGCGATCGAACAAACGCGGCTGGATGACCCACCGTCACAATGTTGATGTTGGCCTCCGCCGACATGACATCATGATTCTCGGTCACAGCATTGCTGGTGGTCCGCTCGGCACTGCTGTTGTTGGTTTCAGTCGTCAAACCACTACTGATCGAGGCCGCTATGCCGCCACTGGTATCGGATTGAGTACCATCATGGGTCTGCGGGTTCATGTTGGCGTTACTCTGGATAGTCACGTCGCACCAACTCCGAAACGAGCTGCACACGAGCGCTAGCGATGCAAAGCTGTCGCTCAACCTAGAAGCAACACAAGCTCGATGTGCAACCTAATACCAATACCAAAACACAAAGTCAATGCCAAATCTCAAGACTTTAGCAACTCCGGCACAAATAGAAATGCAAGGGACGGCGCAGTTTGGTAAATGACGGCCTCGGGGCCTTTAGATTGATGTGTGGGCTCACGTCTGCTTCGACTGGCTGATGCACTTTTTGTTTTTATTGATGTAATTGCGAACCGTTTAGCAGCGACTGATGCAAGCGGTTTCTAGCGTAAAATTTCGATTTGCGTGGGCAAATAGTCGTAGCAAAACTAATATTTGTGTAATCCACACAACCTGCTGACACAAGCAAGATTCATGAATAATATCTCCTTGACCAGGTATAAAGTGTTTTGTATTTTCACTGTACACATGTTTCCTTGTTGTTAGTAAGAAATCCTGTTATTTTCGATTTTGGCCAGAGAATTTTTTTAACGAGGATTTGGTGAAATCAAAAATCATACCAGGCACTCGGATCGCTCCTTAACTCCGAAATAAATTTCAGAGAATATATGTATGAGGTGACTGCATCCCTAGAGGTATCGATAATGCCTTCGACTTGTTCGAACTCCGGGACTACTGCTTACTCGGGCCCGTGGGTCCCAGGGAAGGTCGCAGTTCGTTTAAATTGAATTGAGTATGGTGAACTAGCCGATCGACATCACGACGCTGGGGTAAGTTAGGTTTGGCCCCAGTTGTTCAGGCCTTCCCGCCTTCCGGTGGTCTTAGTCTTGCTGAACTATAATTTTATCGAAAACTTCCGAAAAAAATGGAACACTAAATTTATATGCCGTGATCTCCATGTGTTACTACTGGACATGGCTCCATGCGGTGTTTTGTGATGCCGTGGCTTCCGGGTGCTGTCGCAAGTTAGTGATGCTGACTCAGGAAGTGTACTAAAAGCAGTGAAGATTGCGTAGCTTTGTAATGAATAGGAAAAAGTTGATCGGAATTAACAAACAACGAGTCTGTAAGCCAACAATCAACTACTATCAGCATTAATTCTCAGAAAGTAGAGCATTTTGCGTTTGGATCATCCAAATATGTTATTGCGCCTGGTAGCGTTTTGTGATGCGGTTCTCCAATTATCGCTATCTAACAAGAATGATTGAAATGCCTCACCCGGCTCTCAATTGATCGGTTAACTTTGACTAAACCAGCGGGCGGAGTATCCTGGGCCTCATGAAGACAGCGGACGCAGCCAGAGAGGTCGCTCTAGACAGTGAAATTTAAGCATCATGGGTGATGCTTCGTGCGGACCGCCAAATGCGGCGTGTGGTTTGTATGCACGGTCCTGGAAGACGTATCGTAGACTTCGCGGTGGTGCAGTTAGGTGGGCATGTTGCGAAATACGAGGACGCTTGTCGTGAAGCGGATCGCACGGATACCTGGTTACATCAAGCCGTCCTGGAGGACATCCAAGAGCAACGAGAACGACACCGAAAAATTCACGAAGAGCAACGCGAGTTAGCCCGACGTCTATCACCGGCTCCAGCTGTTACCGAGTCTGCCGCGAGGAGTCTGCAACAGGGGAACGCCCTCGACCACGGTCAAACAGCAGTAGCCCGCCATCAAGCCCGCCAAGCGCCTGGATTTGGGTTGTGCAGTCACGTGCAGTTGGAAGCCGGTGAGACGACGAGTGATCTATCAAGCGACGAAAGGGTAGCTAGGGAGGCGAGTGATGGCGAGGAAAAGGGTGAGGTGCCGAGTGGTGAATCGGGTGGAGAATTGAAAGCCAAAGCGCCTTGTGACTCCGAAGCTACGGATGCGTCAGGGGAGGCGAGACCGTTTTTAGCGGCCACGGCAGCACCGAGGAGAAGCGTGGGTTGGAGGGTGGCGAACGCGTACAGAGGTGGATGCCGAGATGAGTGGAGAATCGGGTACTGGTGGAAGTGGTGGCACGGCGAGCAATGGTGCACATGAAGCTGATGAAAGTAGCTGGATGAACGATAAACTGGAAGGCGAAGCATTCAGCTCTGATTAAGTCGCAATTACTCTAATCGAGGCCACGACAACAGTGAAGTAAAAAACAATAGTCGATGTGGCGGAGCTGCGATCGGTAAAAGAGGTAGTGATGTGATACGTATATAGGCAGATATTGAAACCAGTGGAGGATTGGACGTTCGTGCCAGTGGTAACATGGGGCAAGTAGTGGCGCCCATGATGATAGGCGGTTTGGACGAGGCGTCGAGCTTAGGATTAACATCACGATATGTTTATTAAATTTTAATACCGATGCCATATTCGACTATTCGATACGACGTCGACTTAACTGTTCTCCATCTACGCTAAACACAATCTTCATTTTGTAAAAAACATAAGTTGGTCTGATAATCCTAAGTTCTCGTTGTTGTTTGTTTGTCTACTTTGGTGTTAACAATTCGCTCCAAGAAATACCGTACATACTAGAACCTTGGCCAAGCATCCAATTTATGTTATTCTACAACTATCATAATATTAATGCTGCGGCTGTTACGATGGATACATTTGTCTTCATAAATATAGATGCGTCTCGCAAGCATTGTCGAAGCTCATATCGCGTTGTCTCCTCCAAGGTTGCCCCCTTAGTAGCTGAAGACGATCGTTGTAAACGATGCCAAACTAATTCATAAGAGCTTTAAAAACGATTGAGCCCAGCACCTTTACACCACCATGTCTTCAAACGTCTAATTTAGAGTATCTTGGAGAAGTTAGACCTGTTCCACAAGTTCTCACTACGCCCACGATAAAACGTAATAAAAGCATAACTGCTTCGAACTGCGCTTTCACCGGGACCCGCGTGTAGTTAATTTGAATTCAGACTTAGGTCGGTTTAAATCGCTAGTTCCATTCTGCCCACGTAACAATCGTTTGTTTAAGAAATCTTCTTTGAGAATGCAGCCATAGCACTTTAATATTTTTTCACGCGCTATTAAAAGAAGCTTTAACAGAACGAATGGGCATTCAAGTTTCAAATTTCGCTTCCAACGATAGATATAATTTTCAGTTCCTCTTCATTCATGTGAAACCTTACTGAGTTGTGATTCAGGCTTCAAAACTGTCGAGCGTCGGGCCTTTCCGCTTTAGAGTCTATAGGACGTTCATCTTTGTGACCGTTTTACGGTTTGTATGTTCCGTATAGACAACCAACGTCCTAGAAAATATTGCGGGCAAAACCTTTCAGCACTGCGTGGGTCTCGTTATAGACGAGGGCTGACATCTGAATAACCCCAGACCGACGAGCAAGTTTGCGGATGAAAACCCTCAATGATATTTTTGAAGATATATCGGTGCCGTTTCGCGCCGTCGGCTCCACGACCTTTAGCACCCTTCACACGTCCGGTCATAGCACATGACGCTCACCTGCAGGACATTTAGAACAGAAATGAGATAAAGATCACGCACGAGTGGTGTTAGCAGGTGCACTTACTGTTCTTGCCTGAATGTAAAGCAGGAATAAAATGAAGCTCTTACTCACTGTAATGCTGGATCTCGTTAGTTTACACAAATTATTATTCTACTGACCTCAAATATGGTGTGTTAGCCGTCTCTTCTGCCCAAGCACGTACTACAAGTCCTATGTTGTTGAAACGTAGCCCCTTCGTCTGCTTCTGCAAGTCCTACCTAGTTAGGCAACATGACACTATTTTAATCGTACATGTAGCAGTGCGGTGCGCTCTTGGTGCCCGAACAGCATTAATTTCGGACTAAGAAAGTGTGTGTGTACGTTTTTTTCCCGCTATATTGGGTAAAACAATTAAACTGTTCACTAAAAGTGCGGAGTCCATTTTCTGAGTAAAGTCGAGAGATGTATGTATTAGCTGGACTGCGCATTTGGGCGTGACCCACTTCTTTACTACTTGTAAACACACAACATCAAGTCAATTACTTTTCTTACCGTTTCATATCTACTACTTAACGAATAAACAACAAAATCGCTTCTGATTTTTCTAGATCCTGACATGACAGTCATACTAGCGACGTTTCAATGCATTTGGTTCTGTTTGTTGTGCCTGCGTTTAATATATTGTTAACCTATATCGCTGTTAGTTCTGCCCGCCAAAGCACTACTATCGAATGCTCTGAATAATCTGGCGACTTACGTCTTCTCGCTAAAGCAATACAAACGTAGATAAACACGTTGAAAACGAAGGACGGTAAAGGAGAGAATAGAATGACAAAGACGAGTTTTGAGAAGCTAATAATACTAGCATGCTATGAACAACCGGTTACAGTCCTCTTCCAGAAAGCGACAGACAAGCTTGAAAGGTATTTTCATATCCGTTTATGTAGAATCAGTGAGTTGCAAAACAAACAGCAAATCAAAAGTACTCGCAAGTCAGTATTGACGTATTAGAGCTTTTACACGCTGGCCCAATAAACTTCAGCCAGTGGATATGCCTGCTCCTACCAACACGACGCACGCGGGATGTCGATTGAAGTACCGGGTGACGCTACCTGATGGATATCTTGTAGCGTGTGTATCACAGCTGTTTGAAAATCACTAAGTTGCCGCACCAACAAGTGGAGTTGTATTATTTAAGCGCAACGATCTCCTCGTGTATGCTGTCGTTGCACCTTTCCGGCGATGTAGTCGTTCGAAGGGTTTGAGCTACAATCCTGCAATTTGGTGGGGAGAGGCGATCTACTGTGAGCTTCCTCATCTGTACCATGAAAAAGATCGGTCTTACTTTGACAACAAGTAGCACTGTCGTGTTTTGCCAAAGTAGCGTCCCCACGCTCAGCCACAACTGCAAAAATATTTGCCATAGCGATCGATGGTGGTATGCACGCACGTCTAGGCGACACTGTGTTTCGCGAATCAGTCCCTGCAGTGTCGACAAATTGACGTCGTCTGTGTGTTTCGTGCTCCCGACAAAGTATTCCAAACTTCCGCTTCCAACTATCCACATCTCGGTGCTGCCGAAAGGACGAGGTTTCAGCATTGAAGGCCCTCTCAACCACCTTCTATTCGTCTGCGTCAATGAAAAAACGCGGTCGATCACTACCACCAGACGTATTTGCTCACCGCTGCTGTAATTTCGCGAACTGGGCTTTTTCGGCAGCTGCAGCATTGGGCTCGGAGTTATATAGTTTTGAACTTGGTTCGGGTTATTCCAGACTTAATTACGGATGTTGCTGATGAAGCGGGCGGCTCAAAGCCGATATGGAAATGGTGTAGTGCTACCTGAACACGATCCTGAGAAGCCGCAGCTGCAAATCGCTAGTAGTCAATTAGAAGCACACGCATGTATTAACCAGTGTCTTTAACGCATAACATGTCATAAACGTGTTTGTGCACTAACTAATCACATGTAGACCAATCGTCAATACAGGTATGCTACCCTTGAATGTACTAACATACTTGAAGCACAATACACGTTGTCATGGGCAGGAATTAAGCGGAATTAAGCCCACGTCAAGTTAGACAGTCGAATTGTTGCCTGGCACGGCGTGTCCCGAAAGAGACCGATGTAAGAACAACCAGATAAGTACCAGCGGGTGGCAGATTATTTCCCTCCAAGTCCACATTCCACGCGGTTGCTGTGAAATGTATCGAGTCGACGTTCGCAATGCTCGCAGCATATTGGTCGCGGAGTAGCGGACTGCCTGTTACCGCAGCTTGCGTCTGTTTGGGCTGCTTTGATGTTTCGACCGCTGGGATGGCGGTCAGACCCTCGAGACCGCTACTATAGAGGCCCGCCCAAGCGCGGTATCGATGCCACCTCACCGAGTCAGCTTCAGCCCGATGGGTCTGCGAGTGGGTCGTGGGCGTCTTTCAGGACATCACTATGTTTAGAGCATACCAAGTAAGCACTTGAACAATGGTATCAACTTATAACACGTACCTCTAGCAGCTTCTCAAGAGACTCCGGTGAATCGGTGTCGATAAAGTGGGGCCGGGCAAACTTCCACTGTTTGTGCAGATGCCTTGGCACCCATAACATCTTCATTCTGATGGTGATTCGCCCCGGGGTTGGGTTCGCACGTATGTAGGCACGAAGGTCTGGGATAAGCGTAGCAATGTGTAATTCACAACTGAAGATTGGGTAGTATCATACCAGGTTCAATCAATTAGTTGTTGTTATCGACAGTAAAGATTGTTTGGACAGCGTTGTCAATGGCGCGAGCAGCTAGACGCCCCCTGAATCTCTCGTTCGATGCCTGGCGAGACGATGCTTGTTCGGTCCGACTAGCGACGATCACGGAGCTTGGTTACGCTTCAGCATGCTTACGGGAGGTTGCTTGGTGGGCTTTGCCTGACATTGTGTCAATTGAATTGTGAGCCTGTAAAACCCGACAGGTTTTCGAATCAAGCTTCCCAAAAGTCAATCCTGCTTAACATATATTAAACTGTGGATATGTTTTGATTTCTAATGATGGCATACTAGGCTTGTTGAAGTTGCCGACATATCACGTCATATATTCTACTTCTGATTTACGACCTGATCAATTAGACATAACACAAAGTAATTTGATGCCAAAACTTCGTTAACTATCCCATCTTCCCGCGTCTTGCTAGCTTATCATCTTCTTCTGGGTAGTCATTAACGCGTCAACACTTGGGGGTTTAGCACACCTTGACGTAGAAAACAAAGTTGTTCACACGTAAGTCTTATTAAAATCGCTCACATCCACACTGGGGCGACGAGAGTTGAGTGTACATAGTCTCCGGCGTCATTTACGATAACCTACAGCTGAGAACAGACTGGGAACGTAATATGATGATTTAAACCATGTAATGTTTAAATCAAATTTCATGTATTTCTACCAATAATTATGATATGGTAGAATGGCACCGTATCTCGATTTGATAATGGGAATTCAGGTACAAAATACACAAAATGTTCGAGCTCCCAAAATGGCGGCAAATGGAACTCTGGTCAAGCTCGAAAAATATTATTTTTAGCCAAGTACGACATTTTGCGGCGTATATGACAGTATTGATGGGTATTATGTTGAAGTGCCGAGTTTAGTTCCCTCCGCGCTGATTGTGAGAATACGGCGAGGGCATTCAGTAGTGCCGATGCAAGGGTTTTCTTATTCTGACCTGTTTCTTTTGTTCCTGGAACCGCGTCCGTTTAGCCAATGTAAAATTAAGTTGGCACCAAGTACGACAGGGTTTCCGAGGAGTCTCACAGTTCATATTGAACAATTTCGTATTGTCTGTTTGTTTTTTGTACTGTGAACAAAGCTGAAAAAAACAACATGATCATCACGAAAAGGCGATTTAAAAACCAACTCGCTAATAAACGGGAGCAACCTTATAAACTCGTTTCAAAAGTGACATCAAGATATGCATTTAGAACGCTATGTCACTATCGGATGACATCGCGAGGTGGGGTCGACCGAGTGATGAGGCTCTTGAAGAGGATAAGCGGCTTCATCGGCTGAGCGACTACACAATTTACGAAGGTGGGATGATTTTAAGCGATGAGTTGTAATTGAAGGACATAGAAACACAACTTGTACAAATACAGTGCATTCTTTCGTTTATTATACAGTATCACTCTGGCTATAGAGCCTCTTTTGCTCACAAGCATTTGAATAAACGGCCAATATTTGCTGGTGCTAGCGATTCGTGTTCACGTGGATTTCGAGACGCTTCACTTACGCCACATGCAATATGCATTCGAACCATTTCACCGGTTTCCGGTGATAGAATCATTTCTGGATGTACTAAAACAAACTAATAACCGGTTTAAATATATATATATATAATCGGGTTTTTCGAGCTATTCGTTTGTAAACCATTGACTAATTACAGGTGGAAGCCGGCCGTATGAAATCAATACTGCAAATAACGCCGACGCTCGCGATGGCGAGAATACCTGAGTGGGAGGTGACTATGGTGCTCGCAAAGAACACATGTTGCTACTGCAACGCGCAGACAAAGCAACCGTACTGGGCAGACGACCGCTGCGGCTTGGGTTCGTCCCATCACCTCGGTCGTGATGGTCTAGGCTTCTGTTTTTGCGGCAGCAACGACAAGAAAAAGCCGGAATGAAATCGCTAACACATTTCAACAACGTGTATTTCTACCCACTAACTTCCAATTGACAATATAATATAATATAATATAAACACCTGTGTGCAATCTGAATAAGATGAAACTAATTCGTATCAGACCATAAAATCGCTGTATACGACAAATCGCTTTGAAATCCATGAATTCATTAAAAAAAAAACTTCATAAAAGAGTATACAAGTTGCAGCACTAATTCTAGATTATTAGACAGCAACGCTGTTTTGGAAGCAGATACCACGTTTACATGCACCTCATTAAACACTGTCTAAATGACACATCACAACCCTCAGATTTACCACACAAAGCAAGTCATTATTAGGGTGCTTAAGGTTGGTTGCGAGACATTCAAATTAGATATCATCAGGGAAAAGCGAAACCAGCACTCCTTGAATACTTGTACGTACATTTAAACTGCGTAATTGCAGATCTGGACGGCAAGGATATCACCCCTTCGTTCATTGACGAGGACGACCAAATAAAAAAAAGTGGTAGCTGTTGAAATGCTTCCGCGACGACATCTTGTTCAACGCCACAAACGGACAGTTGTGGGCGTAGCAGAGTGGATCACCAGCGACAGTGCACACATCGTCGATTACAGCGACGATGTTCGGCTCCGTTCCTTTCACGTCTCTGAGGTAGCTCGGCGTGCCTAGATACTAAGTTTTTGGTCTCGTAGCCGACAGTGGAGTAGATGAAGTCGCCACGTAGTATTATCATATCCCCTTTGTTGAGTCGTATCGTGTCGACATTGAAGCGTAGAGAACGAGGCGGTCCAAGCCAAAAGCATACAAGGCAGTGTAGCAGCGAGAAGTACACCAGGAATCACACTTAAATCAGCAGCGCGGACAGCCGCCACCGGGGGAGGAAAATCTCGACGAACAGGTGAATCAAACGTTCCAGCGATAGTGCGCAATAAACTTCACTCGCGTGAGGATAAAGATTTGATAGTGGCGCCGGAATGGCATCTCCATTACTCGACTCAGAGAAGCAAGCAACAAGACTTGAGGACGGAGAGTGTCGAAGGTCTCGCAATTCCACGAGCCGTTGTTCCAGCGCAGTTCATCGTGTCGCGTGCCTGACCACAGGTTGCCGGTATTTTGCTCAGGTACGGCTTATAAAGAAGAATCAGGTACCTTCTTTGAGAAAGCTACTGACGGGCGTTCATGGCGTTAATTGTCGCGGCAGGAACGTTACCAGCGCAGAGCACTTTCAAGAATGAAAGTATATCCACCGCATAAAAATAAAATGCCAGCTCAGTCGACCATATTAGTTGTATTTCATTTTGTAAAATATGATTAGGTTGCAAAACCTGTTGCCGTGTCAGGTGGTCCAGTGGGAATCCCGAAGCCAATGTCAACGCTATACATCACCACAGATACATCGATACACTCACGTTGATACCCCCAACTGGTATTGGGCTCGTATAACACCGTGTTATAAACACGACGGTGCGGTTGCCGCAACGAATAAAATCATATATTAATGCCGCTGTCGCGAACGATTTCGAAATCTAGATACGCATCCTTAATAATCTCATTATTCCATGTATGTATCCTGACAGCAACGGGTAACGTTCGCTTCGTGGAGAATTTGTTTTATATGCATACTGGCCATAGATATTCAACGTGACCATAACGAGTAACGTTCACTTTGTTGAGGAATTCTAGATACACATCCTGACTACAACGAGTAGCGTTGACTTCGTTGAGAAACAGGACAGATGGGGCAAGTTCATCTCTTTTTCAGAGCGAGGCCAGCCACGGGAGCGTATTGTTACGTATAGGTCTCCAATATACGTCTATCCAAGGATTTCTTTACTCAATCCCTACTTCGTTTAAGCAGTAGCGATGATGAAATTCATTTCGAATATCGCTTTGAAATATGAATTTGCGTGTTCGCTACAGCCGCGGGAAAACAGCGTCCGGTATCGATCGTGACGCGTACCCAGCACGTAAGACTACTACTTGGCTGTAGCAGTTGCTTAGCGGAACGCAACTTGCTGTACTCTGATGTGTATGGTGGGAAAAATGAGTGCAATTCCTTCAGGAATTAGACCATTATTACGTGTGTGTGGTCGCAAAACTAGGGGGGGGGGGGAGAGGATCATGGAAAATAGAAGAATTGACAATGCGGTTAGCAAGTCGGCGTCCCAATGTCGTAACGAGCGGAAGAGTGCCGATCGAGATTTCTGCCTGTGGAGCCAAACCAGAGGGAGCTGGTTCAACGAATTTATTAGTATTATATCCAACCGCGCCCAAAATCTGAGCATCTACAGGTATTGCTCATTTTAGCGCCAATTAGGCTTAAATTCTATTACGGTGCCGAGCCTAACAAATTTGTTTCGAGGACATCCGCATCCGTTGGGCTAAGATCTCAGCAGACTACCTTATCAAAACGGCACTAACTGGGAAGGCGGCAACTCTGATAAGTGGAAGAACCTTAGCGAATATAATGCTTCAGATGAGATCGAAGCGAAAAGATTATCTGGATTATCTAGATATTCTGGTAATCGACGAAGTTTCAATGATGAAGAAGCACCAGCTAGCACAACTCAATAAGTTAATGCGTGGAGCTAACCGAGTCTCAAGCGTGCCTTTTGGAGGCATCCATGTTGTTTTAGTCGGTGACTTTCTTCGACTGCCACCTCTTGGTTGAGAACATCTGTGTAGAAGTCCTGCAGGATTAGTCGTCGGTCAAATGCGAACGAGATTGCCCGGATATCACTTGTGGCTATCTTGTGACTGTGGTAAAATGCTCGAAGATTCGGTGCGTTTCCAGGCGGATCCGGAATGGGGCCGTGGCTGTAAATACGCACGCAAGGGCGTCTGCACTCCAGGTTTTGCCGACCTAATAAACTCGCGCGTTACGTATGACGCTCACGCTCAGATTTCCTCCAAGTCTGGAGGATTACCTTCTTTTATTACGCCTGATAACTCTACTTGCCTATCGATCAATAACTTGTTCGTTTCTACAGCAGCAAGAGCAATGCCGGAGAGAGAGAGAGAGGAGGGGGAGGGGGGTATCCTGTTCTCATTGCCGCTGATTATAAAGGGCAGCAGCTTGCTACGTTCGGAAAGTCTGAAATTAAGATGCTCGTGAGTCTACCAGACACTAAGTTGGCTACCTGAGAATACATGGGCATATCTAAACTTCATGTATCTATTTAAAATCGTGTGCAAATTTAATGTAAGCACTGCTGGAAAGAAACTCGCTAGAATTGATATAGGTTCACTGTGAACCCGCTTGTGGCTGCCCTGGAATCAATCAAATTCGTTGAGCAGCCATTTAGAGTACATACCATTCCAATTCGTCTCCACGGTGAGACCTATGCCCAATTGGCGTTGGTGTTAAGGTTCGTTGCAGCAACGAAAGGCCACTAGGGCTATCCTAAAATATAATTCGTTAACCAGGTGCGTGCCATTCGGAGTGGGCTTCATTATCGATTCCTGCTTTCACAAAGTGCTTGTACAGCGTCAAGCACACGACGCTTTCCGGTTCCTCACCACCAAGAAAAAAAAAGGAAATTGGTTTTCATGAAAAGCGTTGTGCAAACTACTGTTAGCATAAGACATGTCTTCAACCTTTCGCCATCTCGTTAGCAATGCCTTCCCTATCATTCTAAATATATGGTGCTGCATTTGATTGAGAGTGTAGTTCCTTGAAATAACTCTAATACTAGCCAATTTGGTTCGGCTTTTGTGGACCTGCACATCTTGCGTTTGGCGAGGCAATCTTGCCTAGCCGCTCGTTGTTCAACAAAATGCGGGTGTACCTCAAGGCCAAGCCCAACAAAAAGGGCACCAAGCTCTTAATGTTGTGCAGTGCCGTGTCGGCGTACTGCATACGGTGATTTGTTTTTGGTCGTATATTTCTCTTATGCTACATTATACATCACTGCGCTGACGACTACTTATTTGTTGTGCTGCATATCAACAGATTCGAAGTCTACTGCGGCAAGAACAACACGCCAGCGACGCCCACCAGACGGATATGAAAATACGGGCCCACCGCAGTCGTTCGCAACTTGCTACCAGGGTTTGGTCCGAATGCCAAAACGGAAGGCATGCGGCTTGTTGTTGTCGACCAGTTTTATACATCGGTGGCTCTAGCCACCCAGCTCTTGTATATGGGGTTCTACTGCGTCGGTACTATCATGACGAATCGCATCGGCTACTGCAAGAGTGTGATCGAAAAAAAGAAGTCGATATATCGAGCGCTGCTCCTTCAAAGTCAGCAAGTCTATACTGGTACCGAACATGGCCGCCATCTCCTGGTGGGATTCAAGACCAGTTCATTTTCTCGGTACGGGTGGTAGTTTGGAGTTGGATCGAGTGGTGCGTCGTGAAGGCTGTGGCGACCAGCACGAAGTTCCATACCCCCGTGTAATCAAAGACTATCATGCTTACATGGGGAGCGTGGACGTGCATGACCAGCTGCGTTCGCAACGCTACTCGCTGCAGCGTGCAGTAAGATTCAAGAAATACTACAAGTCGTTGGCGCTAGGGGCTGCTAGATATGGCGATACTGAGCGTCTACATTGTTCAGAAACAAGCGAATTCAATGTCGCACGTCGTATACATGAAGACTCGGCACTTGCAGCTCTGCCAGCCGCAACCTTCCGATATGTTCGAGGGCAACCAGTTTGGTGTGCAGACACCAGCGACATCTGAGCGGCTAGGGCGGTTGGTCTCAGTCGTCGGCTCGAGGGGCACGCACGTTGTCCAGCAGCTGCAGCGGTTTCGCAACCAAGACACTCAAAACAAGCGCTACCGTGCTGCGTGTAAAGTTTGTTCGGCATTGAAGGATGGGAAGCGTGCCAAGCCTTTTACCTATTTCTGCTCGCAGTGCCGAAACAACGGTCCTGTCTTCCTGTGTCTTCAGCCGCATCGAGAAGTTCGCGGTCTTGCGGCCACCTGCTGGAATATTTGGCATCGGGACTGGAAGAATGGTCGCTTGGTACCACTGGAGCTAGCCGGACAGATTCGCCATCGCAGACAAGAGCCACAACCTTTGGATGAGAGATCAGCAGGTGAGCGGACTCCAACTGCTGCAAAGAGGCGACGGACGCGCGACACTTCAGGGCAAGAGCAGTAGGCTGCATAATGCAACACGTCTTACTGCATATGTGCAGCAGATAAAATTTTGAAGCTTGCTTGCTCAGTGATTGCATGACCATCAGTAATTCGACAAAAACTTGTGTTGCTACCGTCTATTTCGTTATCTTATTTTTGTATTACACAACCTTAATCTGTTTCAATCAATTGATTGCGATCTGCTTTCACTTGTTTTGAGTAAGGATGACAATTTCCACAAAACTAGACATCGATATCGCTACAAATATCACGGCTCTGAACGGTTTGCTGCGGCATTGGGGGCCTTCAGAAAATAACACAAATCACTAAAAGTGCACGCGCAAATCCTGTCGCAAAAACTAGGGGTAGGAAACGCAAAACCGCTCGCATTCTGCAGAGACAGTTTTGGGGTCTCTGCAAAATACGAGCGCTCAAACACATTCCGCGACGTCCAACCGAACTTCGTTGGACTGTACTCGATGGCTTGATGTCTACCTGGCGGCGTTTGCTTCATTATCGCATTCGATACTATGGCTAGAAGAAGAGGAAGGTCTACTCCAGAGGCACTGTACATGCTTCGGCTGGTCAAGCAGATTCTGGGCTTTGGTTCCAACCAGTGGAATGCTGTGCAGCCACAGTACAACGCCGGACTGCCTAATGGGTTTTCAACGCGCGATGAAGAGTCAATCAAGAGGAAGTTGTATGCGCTCAAGAACACAAGAAAGCCTACAGGAGATCCTAGCTGAGCTGCTGACGTTGCCCAGGCCATACGCGTCTATCGCCATTTGAGCTTGTAGAACTTGGAGAATTCTGCAAGTAGTATCTCAAACGCGGCGGGGTTTGCCGAGACCGCTGGCACGAAGCTACCGGAGAGCCCTCTATTGTAGAGCCGCAGCCACGCTGACTCGAGGGGGTCGTCACAGTAAGATAGTTTCTTCGTTTATGCTGCTTCTATAAAGAAGCAGCAACAGAAGCATTCTGCGGCGTTGAAGCCGCTCAGCCGCCTTAGCCGCAACCACCACCTTCAGCCCCAATCAGAGCCACGTATATGCTCAATTTACTGGTAATTATCGATAATTGTGTACTATTTATTTGCGCTGTCGTGGATGTGATACACTCAAATGCAAACGCAAATCCAAGACTGGGATATCGTATTTTTTGTCGCAATTTGTGATAAATTGTGATTTGTGTGGTTTTCTGAAGACCCTCATAATGCCGCATTTCATCGCTTTGTTAGTGTTTCCGCCTGCACCGATATGCAGTATAAGCCTCCGTTGACCCGTCCAGCGCTGAGTGTGTGCACACTTACCAAGCCCTTCCCGCACGTATTTATACAAATTCCAAGTATAACTGGGCTGCATAATGCAGCTTAAACAGGTCATAAGCAACCGGACTAGGGGGGGGGGGGGGGGGGGTGATCGTTTTGAGGCCTTCACAATTTAAGTTTACGTGTTTTTACGTTTTTGTCTAGATTCGAGCGTGCAATTTTGTTGTGTTAGGGATCAATCCAGCTATCCATGAGAAATACCATTTCGAGGGCTGATAGGCGATGTTGAAGCCTATTTCGGCATGATCGAGACGCAGGGCAGACGAACGCTGCACACACATTTATTGGTGTGGCTGAAACGTGTTCCCTCTAGTACAGTGGAGTTGGAAAATAGACTGAATGGCCCCGATAGACATTTATTTCAGCAATGCGTCGTAGCGTATGTAAAGAGCATCGTATCGAACAACCTCCTACTCCCAGTTGAAGAAAGCTCGTGTGTAAAATTTTGGAGCTGCTTACTCACAACTGGTTGGGCTAGACATTCCGCTGCGTGCTCGGTTAAAACCTCGCCGTGGCATCTATAACTCTCGTTTGCATAGCACAATCGTGGAACCCGCCATGGTGCAACGCGGAGTTTGCTGGACTAAGCTCAGCTCTCAACATGTACTGAGCAACGTCCTTTTGCGAAACCGGTCGCTTCATTGGCCACCATGGATGCATGAGCTCACAGCTACAGAGATCGCCGATGCAGCCAGCAAGTAGGGTTTGGCTCGCAACTCCTTTGCTCAGGCTGTCACCATCATTGGCGAGTGGGAAAAGACACAAATGCTAGCTTGAAACAAATGCAAAGCCATGATGGAGCACTACGGCGTCAATTCTACACCCGAAACGGCCTATTTAACTGGGGCCAATGTTCTTCAAATGGCCACGTGCACTAGCGACGACGACCTTTCTTCAAAGCCACGGCTTGACACGTCTTATTGAAGTATTACCTCCTATGGTGTCTGATCGGATAATGGGTCGAGTTTGGACGGATTATATGGTGTCTTCGCTGGCAATTCTGCTAAACCAGCATTGGTAAATCCATACAGCTAGTTGTTTTAAAACATCAAAAACTACGGTGAACGAGTCGTGTTGTCGATAATTGTATCGTCGTGATCGATCATCACAGACGCCATTTGACTTAGTGGGAGCAAACCTAGAGCGAAACCTCGCACATGAATTTGTAATGGCTTTAATTATCAGATTATGGCTGCGTGTAAGGGCAACCTTGCATTTAAGGACAACCTTAAACGCGGCCATAATCTCATAATTAAAGCCATTGATAAATTCAGTTTCTCCTTGAGGACGAGTTACTACTGAACGGATTTACTACTGTACTAAATGTGTAACCAAGCAGCAGGAGCAGCTTGACGCGATTGTCGTGATGGCGTTGGCATCATTCCAGCGACACCAAGAACGTGAAATGCATTCGGAATGTGATGACCTTGTGCAGTCCATCGAATGGCTTAAAGCACGGAAGCGGGTGGCGTCTATGGTATATTCAATGACGAGCCGGCAAGAAGTGGCTGGCCCCTGGCTGCACTTTATCTCTACCGTGGGTCTTGCTGTTATGAGACCTCTAAGTGCTCATTCGTGCCTCTTCGCGTCAGAAATAAGCCAATAATGCGCTTTCGAAGAGTACTCATGTTCTTGGTGAACGAGACTAATGCTTCGGAAGCATCTCGTTTCCGGACCGTATCGTTTTTAGATGATTATATATATCGCGCCGACAAGTTGGAGCACACGAATATCTATGAATTTGCAATGATGTACTTCAGGAAGAAAAGACACCAATGCTCGTATTGCAGTGCTTCCTTTTAAGACGTCCTACCCATTACATCGCTCGCACAGCCTAGGAAAGCGTTATAAGAAAGTGGTGCCTGTAATTCAAGGATTCGGACTACCATTCGTTACTGATAATTCCCCGAGAGCAATTCTCTACAAGCGTGCCATTTTATCGTTAGTGCTATTCAAACCGTTTCGGATTCTCACGGACCTAATAGACACAGGAGTTGACTGTGAAGATCAGTGGCTAGATTCTCACTCTCGATGGAAACGTACTCGCAGCGAATTTTATTGTCAAAACCATGAGACGTATGGATATCTATTCCTAGGGTGTAAATCGGGTGAAAGCTACGACGACCGAAGCGGTGGCTGATACAGGTACTGGCGGTGCTTGCAGGGAGCTCTTTATTTTTCTGATGATTCAGGAGATGAAAGTAGCGATTCCCTCTTTGATTGCTATGGTTTTGACGACGACGTGAATTCTGACGCTTTTACTGGGGAGGATTTCGTTGATCCGTGGGTAATGGAGATGAGAACTAGCACCATTCCCGACACACAAACACTTGACCCAACCAAATTTCCTTCGTCAGCAAATCCAGATAGTCGAATCGCTCGAATTTTGTAAGTATTACAGACCCACATGATACCGGATGTGAGTGCGCTGCAAACTGTTGCGAGAGTGCTGATGGCTACTTTAGAATAATATTTCCCGTCAGTTGAGTATATGCCCAAGTCGGTGCAGGACAGCACAACTGACAACCCATTGCATGACGCACTTTCTTATAGTGTTGCTGACCGTGACACCGAGATCGCTGAGCTATTGAATGAAGCATTACTGGAAGACTCGATGTCGTGGTGGAAATCATCTCCTGCTCGATAACCGTCGAAGGACTAACTGCTGAAAGGTTTGCAATTACGTCAATAAAACAAAAAGCGCCTCAATCAGACGAAGCAAAGGTGAGCTCACACATCACTAACTGCTGAAAGGGTCGCACTTACATCAATAAGAACAAACCTTAAACAACTACAGGAGTATCAACACCTTTTCCATACAAACGGAAGTATAAATATGTCCGTCCGTACATCCGTCCGTAACGCCAAAACGGTGACACGAATCCGGACATCTGATTGACTGCCGAGCGCTGCGAAGGCGCCCCCGATTGGCAAAATATTTTAGCTGCCGAGCGAAGCGAGGCGGCCTAAATCGGCATCTGCTACAACCTTGCGGAGCTGAAGGGCCCGCCTCTGCTCAAATTTATGACCTAACGTGCGAGTAGTGCAGCGAGCCTGCGGCGAGCGGAACGGAGGTATTACCCACAAGATACACGAAAACGAATGAACAACATGCATGTTCCCCCGCCGCGAAGCGGTGGCACCCGGTTAGTAGTGCATCAATCTGGCGAAGCAAAGGTGAGCCCACACATCATTAATTGATCCGTTCGGCAGGTTTAGCGCCTTTTTCAGTATGGCCAGGCATTGGGAAGCGTCTTTTGTAAGAAACTGCTGGGGTTGATGGTAAAGGAATCTTCCTCCGCCCCAAACGCTAAGCGGTATGACCGGGCAAAAATAATTTTAAAACGGAAATGCCTAAAACCAAGCCACTGGTTACCGAATTTACGCTCCGAATCACGGCGAATTTTCTGGTCCAAGTTTGAAGCAAATCGGCCACCTGGTCGTGAAGATATCGAGACGCAAAGTTTGTGGTGACGATCTGAAATCTGCGAAATCTTCACCAGGTCGTCATTTTGGCGGCAGATGCTGCGAAAACGTGTAGAGATGTTAACCGTGTGATCTTCTATCGAATGGTGCCACATATAGGGCTTAGTGCAGCCTAGACACTGTTCAGCTGTGGTCACCAAAAACAACAGCATTTGTATGGGCGTACTTATACGGATTACAACGGTATTTTCTAATGACTTAGGTTTGTATGGACGACGCTTATATTTTTTGGACACGGTTCAAACAGATATCCCATTTATATTTCCGGACGGAGGAAGTATATTTAGTTTTTCGTCCTCATTCCGTGTTTCCGAAATCTTACTATATGCA
Source organism: Phytophthora cactorum (assembly GCA_016864655.1). NCBI lineage: Eukaryota > Oomycota > Peronosporomycetes > Peronosporales > Peronosporaceae > Phytophthora > Phytophthora cactorum. Next base: position 354,640 of record NHQK01000028.1, read on the forward strand.
TATACTCCTGGCGAGTTGTTATAGTGAGTTTTGATGCTGTTGCGAATGGTTTGTAGCTACCTGCTTACGTGTTCTGGGTCTAACTATTCTGCTTCACATATGATGATTCTCTTTCATAAGTTGCTGGAGGTGAAGGTAAACAACACTTTTCATTTCGGTTCCGTGTGTTCTAAAACCTACTGCACAGCTACTTTTTTTAAAATTCCTGTTGGTTTTTATTGACAGCGTGAGGCTGGTATTCTTTGGTGGGGCAAACGCCGCCTAAGAAGCAGCCCCCACATTGTCGCTTGTGTACTAGCACCATCAAACAGTTTATGGGTATCGATGACGAGAGTTCTTAAATCGTCTCCACCGGTTGGCTCTACAAATGGCTTTATCTACAAAGTGCCACAAATAAAGTTCACACCCAGGTTTATGCTCCCACCCATTGGTTATATTCGAGTATTTACCTTGTGGAGGATCTATATTTTGGCGCCAAGTACTTGAAGTAAACCCCAGTCTAAACCGAACTTCAGTCAAAAGGAAACCGCACTCGTGCACATTGCGTGCGGCAACTTGCAGTAAGATGGGGAAGGAACCGGGCTGTAGCGTGAGCGAAACCATTCAGCTCTGTCTATCGTGGCTGGAGACATCGGAGAACGCAGTGCGTGGTGCAGGACAGAAGAAGAGCTCGTTTCAGCGGTCGTTTGTACAGCCACTGGCTGCAAAACAAGAGCCCAAATTACAAGTATCCACGTAGTGAAATCGCTGTCGTGGGCAGATGGAAGATGCTGCAGCCGGAAGTGACCAAGTTTTGCGGTGTGTATTATGAGTAGGGAGCGTTCAGGATGAAACGACGCTATGTATCTATACCATAGGCGACACAAGCAACCGTTCGAGTTTCCTGCGGCGTGGAAAGAGCTCAAGGACAAGCCACAGTGGACCAAGAAAATTATCTCGGCAACCAACGTGGAAGCAAAGCGCGGCGCGAGTGACAGCAACAGCGTGTCTAGACCGATTATGAGGAAGGCGGTAAAAGCCGCCAATGCCACAGCAAAGGAGCAGCAAATTGGCCAAGGCGCCCAAACGATCGGAGACTAAGCTAACCTTCGATTCGTTGCAGCCACGAAAATGAAAGCTGATCTGATGGACCAAAATCTCTATCTCGCTATCTTCATGCAGAACCCCACGCGCGACGAGTCCCAAGAACTGTTCCATGCAGCACAAAGCCATTCTGGCCAAAATGAAAAGAAGAAAAAAACACTTGGAGGTTCTCAAAGTCATGAGCAACCTGAGCACTTTCAGGAGAGGCAAGTTCCTGAATCAACGCTGTATGCACGTATCCTTGTGGATGTGTACGACTGTGAGGTCGAAACACGCCAAATTCTCGACAGTTCAACAATTTCATTACTTTAAATGAATATCATCGTATTTGCCTAGATGCTCATCCAGCTGGAGCAGCATCGATACCACTTTTGGCTAGTCGCGTTCACCGTAGTAGCGCCATATGTGCTCGATCAGACCCGTTTTTAACGCACAATTAGGCTCATCTTCTTCAGTAGCCTTCATCGCACTAGCAATCATTGCGGCCAGGCACTTGTCCTCAGTTCCATGTGGTGTTGGAAATTCCACGCGAACTCTAGCTACTTGTGTAGAAAGGTTGTTCCCACAACAATTTGTCTACCAGAACGGCAAACGATCGTTCAGGCAAACCTGAAAACCCTGATCCATCCCTTCACCGGGACAGACTGGAACATGTATTATCGAGTATATAAGCCAGCGAGTACAATACCAACACATTACTACCACGAGCAAAACTAGTAGATATTCTCACACACTTGAATCCTCGTGGTCCCAACCGCGGAAGGGTACCAGGAACGGGTAAGCCTTTTACGAGGGCCCCGAGGGTTAACCTCGGCAGAAAGAATAGATAGGATGCGACACGCAGTCCCAACCGGGCAACAGGCACAATAATGCCGTCCCGTAAACACCCGATACTAATCGGCCACACACACACACACTTGGCCTTGCCAAATGAACTCTCGCTAGTGAGCTTCGAGTTTACCGACAGGCATAAAACACCAAAACAAGCTTATCCAGACGCTTAACTCGAAGCCGGACGTCGCTCTGTGCGCTTGGTTGGAAATTATGTTCTGTATTTTTCGGGACTACTCCAGATATGTAATCCTAATCACGTATACAAATATCAAGTGAACTACGATCCGTTATGGATCTTACTGCATGCAAAGCGACGCTTCAAGGGCCGCCGCACCTTTCCAGATCTCCGTCTAGCGTTCAAATGGCCGCCGAGACTTGTCAAGAGTCACTCCAACCGTTGACGAGTGTTCACACCTTGGCCTGTCAGTTCTGTGCCGCTGAATACGAATGCCGTCTGTCCCCCCAATCACCACGAAAAGGGACCCCTTGACTTGAGAGACATCTTGGTCGTATTTGAACCCACCGAACGTTCGCTAGTGACATGGTCCGACCATCCATATGTCATTGTCAGCGCAGGGACGGGTCTTCGAACTTTGAACATGGTGGTGTCACCAAAACCTCAGAAAGCACTACACCACATCCAACCTCCGCAGGAGACACCCAATCGTCTTCGAAGAGTTATTGGTGATCCAAAGAGCTAATCGGTAGTTCATCCATCACCACCCTGTTGTGAAGAATGATGCACGCAAGCATCCCATCCTGCTGCAATATTCCGAAAGCACGTTCAACGACTTTGCGAATCGCTTCATGTTGGACCCCTTAGCGCTTGTGCGGATTTCCTTGGGGGGGGCACTGATACTGGATTGAAATATTGCTCTAGCCGGGTATATTCCATCCGTCAGATAGTAGCCGTGGCTGTACGTCGCGCCATTCACAGTTAAGGATATCTTGGGTGCAACACCGTTTACCACGTCATTCAGCAAAAGCGAGCGCTTGAGCACATTCAAATCATTTTAGCTTCCGGCATGCCGTAATAAGCATGCCAAATCCACAACGATTTAGAAGCCACTGCCTCTAACATAACCGTCGAGCACTTCTCTTTGCCCTGGAAAGCTCCTTGCTATGCAGTCGGACAGTTTTCCATGTCCAATGGATAGAGTCTCAGCTACCAAACATTCCCGGGTAGTCGCGTTCAGCATTCTCTGCGAGAAGGTTTTCTAGGTCATCTTTCGTCGGCTTTCGCAGGTACTCCGGGCCAAACCAGCGAATGACATATTTGTAGAACAGTTTGAGTGTTTCCAGGACAGTTGATTCTCCCATTCAGTTCAGCTCGTGTAGTTGGTCTGCCGAAGCACCGTACGCCAGCATTCACAGCGCACACGAGACCTTTTGCTCTAGCAAGAACCCAAGGCGCCCTGTTGCATCAGACCATTAATCGCAGTCTTCATCATCAACCAGGGCAATAGTGATTGTCTCAACGGGACTACGACGCATAAGAAATCTCCTGCGAGCGTAACCTATAGCCAAAAGTATCATGCCGTGGACGTAATATTCAAACTCATTAAATATCAACTCATCCTTTGGGGGGACGAACCGTCGTCGTAGACTGGGCATTCGACAAAGTAGTCGTCCATCAAGAGCTTGCCCCAGGTCTCGCTGTACCGTTCTTTGTTGGCTCCCTTGCCTACGATGGAGCTACCATGACTGCCTTGACATGCACGCGTAGTGTCCTTGAAATCCCCATTCTTCATGTAGGTGAAGTAGTACTCTTCTTCCGAGCCGTCGTCCAGCATTATCGTCGGCGCAGCGGTGCCCCACTCCATCGTATCTTCCTGGCAACTCCGGAAACAGAGATATATTTGTATACGTATTAGATTGGCTAAAACAAAATAGATAAGTCGTGGTGAAGTTCCAGCTGCTGTGGGCTAGGCCCCTGCAGTGTGACCTATCTTAAAGCCTCGAGTGTTAACCGCCTCGACAATACGTCTAACCGCTGGAGATGCTATAACGCTTGTATATTTTATTATGTTACTTAAATTTTAAGAGCTTCTTCCGGCCGGAGGCACAAAAAAATATATTAATATTTATAATAATAAGTGATACATGTAGAGAAGGTATCGCATTGACAACTTAGTTGCTGTAAGTAACTGATTGTTTGCGGGTTGTTGGCCCGCCGGTTTCGCAGTTCGATAGTAAAAAGGACCGATTCGTTTTATCCGCAGTCACATTAGACCTTCTTCGCCACATATTTTGTCATGACCATTGAGGAAGCACATGTGACACAACCATTTCAGCTTAAACTCCAGGGTTGCATGTACCGGCTTCGGAAGATTTACCGCAACCAGAATACCATATGTTAATGACAACACAACAGAATTTGGGGCAACCATAATGCTAACAACAACCAAAACAACGGTAATTTATTTTAAATTACGAAGAATGGCAAATACCATGTGGCGTCTTACACACTAACATTTCTTTCTAAATAAAGAGAAATCAAGCGTGATTCGGCTGTGTGTACCACATATATGCTTGCGCACCGCAGATATACATGATACCGCGGGTACCACACACGATAGACACTCAGCGTTTTTTTGTGAAGATATCTCAAGATGGAAGAGAGGGGGCTGGCACGCGAGCTGGTGCGCGCTAGACTTCAAGACCTTGCAAAGATGCAGAAAAGGCGAGTACGATGCGCAAGAGCCTAGGTAAGCTACTTGCGGTCCGGTTGGAGTTTCAGGCTGCCATCGAAGAGGATCAAGAGCGCTGTTATGAGCTGGTTGGGCTCCGGAGAGTCTGGGTGTGGTGGTATTCTATCATTTGGAGTGCTACCGGAGATGGCGATCAACAGGCTGAAGAGTTAGCAAGTGTTGAAGTCAGTATTAACAGATCGAGTTACCTACTCCAGTTCATCTTTTAGCTTTTGGTCGATGTTACTTGGAGTCCGACTGGTCAAGGCTCGTTCCTTCGAATGATGCAGAATTCTCCAAAACATCCGCAGACACATCACATTTAAGTCATTCTTTGATACGCTATAGCTATGTCGCTCCGTGTTACCCGTAAGATAGTGGTGGGCTTGGGCTACCACTAAGACACAACAGCTAGCAGAGTCAGGTTGTTCTGGAGCTTCGACCCACTCGATTGAGTTAATAACAAGCTTGCTTTTTGGTATCGAAGCCTGATGCCACCGCTCGACGAAACCACGGAGCCCTTCTTTTCCTTGACGTTCTGCGTCATCGTCTTTTTGTTGCATTCCCTCCCAAACTGTTTCCATTTCTCCGTGATATTCATCGTCAATCAAGGGTTCGTACATGTAAACATGCACTTTCATCATTTCCGCGGATTCAATATAGCTCAGACGAACAATGATGATTCCCCAGAGGTTCCCGTTCAAATTCACGGGGTGAGCGATGAACTTAATGTCTAGGAGCGACTTCTTCGGAGTTCTGAGCCATCCCGAAACCCACAAAAGTGCAGAAAGCACGTAGCACTTCCTAACTGATTCCACTATCGTTGCCAAGCAGAAGTCGATGGGGCTGTCGTTCTGCCACCCGCGACAGAGACCACCCACGACATTTTCAAAGTTGATTGTTGTCCTTCCGGAAAGTTCCACATATTCTGTCAGCAGTATAATTACCGAAAATCTGGAAATAATCTCGTTTGCCATAAGTTGGTGACGAATACGAATGCCATCGATGGAAATGGTAGAGGTTCTTTTCTTCGAAGCAAAATGTCCACGTCGGAATCAATCTTGATCCAGTCTTGCTCAAGCCACTTTCGAGCTTCAAACCACCCCCCTTGGCTTTTACTACGTAGAATCCTGTCAGAAAATACACAAATCAACTAGAAGAAATTGAACCAGTTCAGCTACCATATAAAAGCGACCATAATAGAAAAGCAACCGTACATGCTGAACTTCGAGAGCTTCGGGTCGAAACACACGACGAGATCAAGAACGATCCCTTGCTTCTTTACCCTGTCGTCCAGCTCGTCAGGTTTCCGCTGCTCACGCCTGGCATTCCTTATAGCAGCCTGCATCGATCGCGTGAGATCCACTAGAATAACATAGTTATGCATGTAATCCGTTGAGCGCATTGCTTGCTACTGGCACTCGATTGTACGTGCTCTCAGACATGCATCATCCAGTTGTACCGGTAGTTCCATAACGTGTTTGAGGTTGGTGTCTGGCGTGCCCACAATACAAGCTGGTCAAGCGACACAATTAGACCAGTTGGGTACTTGTGCACTGCTAGACGGTACGGTCTCGACATAAACGTCGTCTGCCGCAGTTGCTTGCTCGTAGACCGTGATCTACATCGACGTTATGGTTTAGGAACGCTGATGATATCAACTTGGCGCGCTGTTCCCACTAGTTCTGAAAGACGTGATGGGACGCCTCGACTCAAATTTCTCCTTTGGTGCTCTTTCCAGTCTTACAGTGGGGATGTGGTTCTGAAGCCGAAGGAGACGTAAATTGTTGTTGTTCTTGTGATGGTTGCTGAGCCGGTTGCATCTGTGGTACTTCATCATCACTAGTGCCGTCTTCAGTGAGACCATCGGTAGCTCCGGTTTTCAGTGCATCCATTAAGTTAGCCGTTTCGATCGCATCTGCTGGGTCTAGCATCGTTAATATAGATTCTTCGAATACTTTATCCATGACCTCATTATTGCCATATTTGAGGGAAACTTCAGTCTTGCTTGAGTCCGTTTTCCCGCGGCGTAGTCGTACCTACACGAGCTCTTGATAGAAATCCGAAGTAGACAAGTTGGATAGGTGCTCGAGTAAGGGCTCTAGCATGGCCTTTGCGTATGTGTACTGCTCTGCCAAAGATAGAACGACCAGGTTTGCTCTCTCCTGGAGACGCAGACGAATGTACGCGACCTGTTTCAAAGCATCAGACTTTGCAGTCGTCTTCTCTTCATCATCGTCATCCAGCAACCTTAGCTGCGACATACGCACAATAGGCCACAATGTGTCGGCAGCAGTAGCAAGATCTTCTTTAATTTTCAGCGCTGCGAATGTGGTCCAACGTTCGTGAATCAACCTTCACGAGCCAAGTGCATTAAATGGCGGCACGGCAAGTAGTAACTTTGTAGAACAAACACGTACAAGTCCAATCGACATCGTGGCACTTGAATACATGGTTCGAACAATACACTTTCGAAACCGAAACGCGTTGAGCTCTTATCACAAGTGGCTGCCGCCAAAAAGTTGCAATATCTTTCACATTCCTTTTTCACCTTCTCCAACACATACGAAGACAGCCTAGCGGCCACCGCTCGCAGAAATCGTGGAACAGTTTTCGGAATCCCTGACGTGGAGTGTTGTTTTTCAATATCCGAAACAATGTGCTGCGTAATAGTCATCTGATGCTGAAGTATCTCAGCAACTGTCTTATCAATTCTTGTTTTCAGTCCAAGCAGCATTTTCACTTGGTTCCAATTGAATTCTACCCTGTTTGTTGTGGTATTTCCAGCAGTAACATAGCTTCCACGAGCCAAAGTTGACCCCATATCACGACACGAGTTCCAGATTTTGTCGAAGTAGGCAAAGAACCCTTGTCTCTTGTTGTATTTGCAGAATTTGTTTAGCACGTCGTAGCCCGTTTCGTAAGCATCCAGTGTCGAACTAATTGACAATAAATAACATTAGTTTGTCCTTCTAAGTAAAACTCGCGATGCAGAACTTTCAACATATCTGTACAGCAGATTTATCAAGCGGTCGAGAAGTTCTTCGTGCTGGATAATCTTCAGACGAAATGTCGGGCGCGTCATGACATTTTTCCAATATGTAATGGCGTGAACCTGGCATAGCAAGACGTCGGAAAAGACTCTTCAAGAACTCTCCATTCGACAATTGTTTTGTCAATGATCACTGTCCAGATATTGTACCATCCTGGATTCTTCTCCTTGCAATTTTTCAGAACGGTTGATATTGTCACAGCTTGCTCGTTGAGGCAAATAAAGTCGAAAACCGGAAACCCCCTGCCCGTAGCTGTAGTAACGACCAAACTTCCTACACACACAGCAGAAAACAACATCACCTTAATCATTTTGGTTGCTATATGGATATTAAGGTTACTAGAAGAACAACTGGGTTGCAATAAGGGTTGCTATAAGACTATAGACTTGCTAAACAAACACGCACCTAAATGATACCCGAGGTTGTTTGTACCATGGGTGAAGTCCATTGCCAACGTCTCATCCCATTTCGCGAACATTAGCTTCTGCACTTTCATCTGCATGACGATCCCGCAAGTGACGTCCATTTGGTCTTGCATAACAAGAACATCGCTATCATCAAGCATGCGAAGAGCGTGCAACATGTACTTCACTCGATCCCCCCGGAATTTTGGCCCATAATGCTTCGAAAAAGGTTCTGTGTCTGCTGCGGGGTCACTTAGCAGGCTATATCAGCGCATCGAAACAACGTTTATTCATACAGAAACGTAAGTTCATAAATAAATTTTAAAAACACAGACACATACCAATGCGGTCGTTTAAGAAGTTCGCGATGTGCGTAGATGACACGAGTGCATCATCCAGGGTCTTTACGTCATCGCGGTCTTGATCGTCGAGTGGTAGTGCCTTCGTTGTCAGGTATGATGTGGCTTGAGGCTTGGTTGTCAGATATGATTCTACAAGCATTTTAAATAGGTTAACGCTGTAAATAGAGCAAACAACTTCATCGAATCTTTACCTCATTCCGGACGACGATCTCGTACTCGTCACCCATTACCCGGTTGACAACTGCGTCAATCGCGCCTTACACCCGCGGGATCGTGATTTGCGGTTGGGATGGCCCTTCGATCGAGACCGTTGCGTAACTTCGTGCGTGCAGCGGTAAATTATGTGTTCCAACTGAAAGATTGTAGGTGTTTAGTCTGGATGCGTGCTGTATGGCAACATAATAACAAGCTTAGGCATTAAGTCAAAAAATCTAAATAACTATAACAATCCTTACGTATTGTAGAGCACCGTTCTCTTAGAGCTCCGGACACGAAACTTGAGGTTGTGCTTCTTCTTGTAGATGTCGAAGTGCTTGTTGAAATCATCCCAGGTGCGTATGGCTGCACTCGGTCGGAATAGCGCAACCACATTCACGATTGTATCCTCTTCACTCTCCATTGGCTTCAGCTCATCGAGAAGCCAGCTCTTACGCCTGCGCGGCTCGTATTCTTCGCGCAGCGACGCATTTGAAACAGCAACAGTCGGGAATTCGTTCGGCTCTGCATATTCTGCAGATACGTCGCTCTCGTCCGCATCTGACTTCTCGATCTTTTTTTGTTTTCTTCGAGGGAGGTGGAGAGGGTTCGCATGGAGAATAGCGTCTCTTGGTTACTTGGCAGCAGCAAAACGTAAAGTCGTTTAAGAAATGTCAGCTGATAAAACATACCGCAACCTTAACGATAAAAAGTAACTTTAACATCATCACCTGGAGGTTTCTTGCGCTGCCTGCCGGTATCAGCTTTCTCCCTCACCTGCTTGACGACACGTACAGTGCAATCGTATCACTTGGATCGCATTAGATACCAAAAGGAAGTCCTTTTCGGCTTTGGGTGGGCCTTTCACGCCGGATTCTTTACTTGAATCGCCTCCTCCTTCTCCATCTTCATTCACGACGAAGTCTTCGTCATTCTCATCGTCTTTCTCGATTCCAAGATAGGCTAGCATGAAGTTGAGGTCATCCTGCTTTTCGCCTCGCAAGTGATGCCCTAATTTATACGCATACATGCATACAAACTGTTAGTAGTCACTCCTGCATGACCCGCATTCGGTGCTAGACGCAAACACACCGTGCTTGGCAGTCCCCTATATGTGGCACTCCCTCTGTGCGCGCTGAATCGGCTCCTGTCCGCGCTGCACCGCCGCTCCGTCGCCCAGTACTCCACGTGTTCCTTTTTGGCGCGATTTCGGAAACGATCAGCTTTGATTCGCCGCACTTAATGAAAGCGTACTTAAATGAACCGAATTTAGTGAAACGTGATCGTACTTATATTGTCTCACGCAGTACGAAATACGTACCTAAGAAAACTGTTGAAAGTTTTAGATTTTATTTTACAGCCGTAATTTTCGAAATCATCTAACGCAACCACATGAGAGTGCGTCAAACGAAATGATCCTTATGAACCATTTGGTGTTTTCAAGATAATCGCGTCTAAAGTTGGCCTATCGATTTTCGTACCTAACCGAGAATCAAAAAAAATTGCCGATATTTTACACGTTCAAAGCAGAAAAGCACTCCTATTCGATTTATTTTAACAAGAGATTTTCTGCAATACCAGAATCGAAAAAATGAAAAATATTAAGGTCACAACCCTTCAAAAACACCACCATTTTGAGGGTCTGAAGAAGAAGATATTTGTTTTTGGATGATCAAAACGTATCGGGTATTGGACATCTCGAAGCAACCAATAGCTTAAAATAAGCACAAGACGCGGCTCTTGTGATTGATGCCCTTAAATCACGATTCGTACTTAGGTTCGTAAGGATCATTTCCTTTGACGCGGTCTCATATATTCCTAATGCGCGGTATCGACTCCGAAAAACATTTGTACCGTAAGAGCATAACCGCCTTGATAAATTTAATACTATTATCGTGTTGATTCGGAATCAGTTTATTAATACATGGTACTGTTTAATGCACGTGTGGCTGGTTGTAAAATAAAAGTTGCACGGTAATTTTGAAATACCCAGATTCTTTGAAGTATATGAGTTGGCATGTTCATAAGTCTGGTTGACAGTGTAATCATGTTTGACGGAAAACTTTACTGTTAGTGATAGTTATTGACCAGACCGGACAAAGGTATCAAACCAAATTTGGTATCTTTTGCAGAGCTCGATTTCGAAGGACAGAAGCAGGGTTTTAGCACAGGACCGAAAATCAAAAGGGTACAGCTGAATCTCCAAATAATTGAAACTGTGACGGAGTATACATTGCCAGGACATCTCCTCAAAGTAAGTCCAAGACTCAGAAATCACAGCATTGAGTGATACGGCGAGTTCATGGGTAGTCATTAGGTTAGCGACATGATAACAATATACATCACTGAGAAATGAACATATATGGTTGATTATCTTTGCATCACGTATCGGTTGCCGGAAGAATTTGGTACTCATCCTGTAGCATTACCACAAGTTGTGGTCCACAACGCCAGTAGTAAGGGTGTCCATTAATTGTAAATTCCAAGAATATGTATAATCAAGACGTGGGGAGGGTTAGATCGTTTGTGGGCTGCACGACGTTGAAGGTCTGGATCACCGACTTCGATATATTCGAAGCTATCCAACATTGGTTGGACAAACAAACCTTGGATTTTGTTTCTGGCATGTTGTAGTCCCGGAGGCTGAGCTACCAATATCACAGCAAGCCAGATCTTTGGCTCGTTATCCGTTCTTCGTTGCGGAATATCCGGTATACCCGTAATACATTGAGACGATCTCCAGCGGTCGGTGTTAAGGGCGGTTTTAACCTAAAAGTAGTGCTTGTAGGGCCTGGAAGTCTTTTAGCGGTAACTACTATTGATGGTTCTAACTTCACGGGGGGCATTTAACTTGGCGCTGCGGTCTTAAATTAAAACTCGAATTCAAATCATTTTGACTTGATTTCACTGATTCGTTTGGTCGAGCAAAGGGCAACGCTGGTAGCTTGAGAATCATGAGCTAAGGGCCTGAATGGAGTGGAGTTGAGTCGATCTAGATGTGCCAGTCATGGCTGGAGTGTCGGTGGATGCCACAGATGGGACTAGCAGAAGAAATTGTCCGCCAAACCGACACTGGCTGGAAATCAATCGAAGGGGACGTAGAGCTTGCTCAACATGCAACCAGGGACGACCGAATTTACACAGAAATAGAGGCCCGAGTGCGGGGCGAGAAGAAATATTCATGGTAACCAATTTAGTTAGGACTCCAGTTAATTCCTCCCAGTGGAAGCTACGTTCTTCGACGCTATACTCAAATTCGAGGTCTTAAGCGACTCGTTAAGACTTGGAATTAAGTCCAAACGCTGGAGATACAGCAATTTTGCTAGCTAAAGATTCAGGTGTTAGAATATCTCTTGTTTTCATATTCCTTCTACTTCATGACATGTGATTGCGTTTTTATCATTTTTAGTAGTAATAATTTATTTTTTAATATTAAAATATTTGTCAAATAGCTGATTTGTTTTGGAATTTCCAATTTGGAAATATTAGACTATTAGAAATAACGATGCTGTAATTGGCATGGTTGAACGTCCTGGATACCTTTTGCTTAGCCTTGCATGTAGTTCGCTTGAACGTCGTGGAGATAGTCCTTATCTCATCTTTTATCCAATCTAACCGGGACATAACGAGCAGCTCCTTGCTGTGAGATTTCATGAAGTTGCACACGATTGCGACGGATGTCGCCTCTGTAGCCGTACATCTAGCACTGCCCCAGCACCAAGCTGAATGCGCGACTGTACAAGCGTATGTTGTGGTGTGCTATTGAATCATCATCGACGAACTTATTTTACAATTAGCGACAAGGATGCATCATCAACATCTAAATCATCGTCGCCCACAAAAAAAACTGCTATTAATAGTCTGCAGTTTACGAGCCAAAAATACACGCAAATGAATTACCGATTGTCCGTGAGCTCCTTGTTTAGCACGGGCCAACTGTAAAACGCAGACACTAGTTCGTCGATGATGATTCAATAGCACACCGCAACGTACGCTTGTACATAGCGCGTTGGCGCTGTCTCGTCATAACGTTGATGAAAACGATATTTGAACACCACTCTCTCCGTCACGTCCGTCTGTATAGCAACCATTGATACACCATCAGCAAAATTAGTTCAGTAGCTGCGGCCAATGGTACAGTGCACGCATACGTTACTTTTACAGTCGCTTCCTGTCATCCAATATCTTGCATGCTTTAATCCTGGTAGTAGGGATTAATTCGGGGTCAATTTGGTGTGTGCTACTTAATTTATATACATACAAACTTCAAATGAATGGTCTTATAAAATATTAATTTGATATCTTGCACGCTTTAATCCAAAACTTTCTTACGTTGCGTGTATCCGCCAAAGCAACTTGAGCAACATTAATCAATGTTGCATGATCACAAACGCTCAGTTCTTACGAATTGTATACACCGGCCACCTTTATTAGTCGTGCGACTTAATTAGAACAACATTATTGTGGTTTGCACCAATTTTTCCCTCCGATTTTATATCAGAGCCCTTTTATTTTAATCGCGGTTGGCAGCGTCTATCTCTGAGCTGTTGAAGAAGGTTTTTGCCCCCTCTCCCAACTGTCGCACCCTCATCTCCGAACCAGTCCGTGGTTTTCCACACAAATAGACTCGCCCACTAAATCGCAACCACCGACACTCTACCAAGTGCTGCGCTGTTTGCTGTTGCTTGCTGCTGTGTCAGTACCTCGACTAGCCAGCCTCGGTGAAACTCCACCAGCCAGGGTACAGTATGGGATGCGGTTCTCTGTCTGTTTGCAGCTCTAACGGATGTTCTTTGCTGCTGCTGTTGTTGTCGTCTATAAAGCAGATCCTAGCAGGCTTTGTGGGTGTCTCTGCAGTACGGGGGGACTTTCCTGGCGCGTTTGCTGCGTAACTAACTCCAGCTGCTGCCCGATAGCGTCGCCGCTCCCATCCGGAGTACGTGCTTGTCCTCGGTGTGCGGCTCTGCTGCTCTACTACGACGTACAGCCTCGTTTTGTATACTAACATGATGTATGTATGCTGTGTGTGCGCTAGCATGTTTCTTTTGGATAACTCAAATTAGCAATATAGCTTCGTTCGAATGTCGTCTGTAGCACCTCTACCAGCTTTTGAATCTTCCACGCTCTGTCTTTCTTTGCCAGCGCATGGTTGTTCGGGTTGAAGTGCAGGTTTCGCGAAATCTGCTGGACGCGGTCCCTGCTCAAAACAGAGCTGAAAGTATCCCGAAGAATGCCTCCCTCGTCGGTTGTTTTCCAGTGATGAGCCAGCTTTTCGTGGTTTGGCATGATTGCACGCGCAATCAGAAGGCCGAAGAAGCGACAAATTTCATGAGGCAGGATGGCCTTCTCCGTTTCTAGATCGTGCTGAATGTCAGGTCGGGCTTCGTCGGTAACGAGGGGTTGGCCCTCCTCTTTTTTTGTAGCGCTTGTGCGCCTCTTCAACGCGCTGGGACACCATCTCCTTGCGGTACTCGTTGGAGCATACAGCAATGTGCTGCCAAAGCGGCACGAGCATGAAGTGAAAGAATAGAGCTATCGGAGATTCACCACAACGCAGCGCATCCGGACTTGCGCCTAAATAGCGTTGGCGCAATCCAGGATAGCTGGTATTGTTGTCCACTGGATCGTACAATGACTGCATGTAGTCAAAAGTGGATGGCTGCTCAATGTCTCCCCAGCCGTTTGCCGATATTTCGTGTAAGACCTTGTCCTGGAGGTTCCCAGCCAGCACGGCTTGCTCTACTCCAATATTCTCCAGGAATTGTTCTCCAAAGCGAATCTCATAGGTAATCTCCAACTCTGTAGCGTCTGGCGCATATGTGTCGTCATCAACCTCCAGCACTGCAGGGATAATCTCTCATTCTTCGCCAGTGTCAATGTCATCGAGAGCAACTTCATCGCCGGAGTCCATCTCACCATATTGTGTTGCGTCTTCGTCAGGCGCCGTGCAATTCAATTCGGACAGCAGGTAGAGAGCAGGAATATCCGGTGCATGCTCTCGCTCATTACACATATCAGGCTCTGCTGCACGCGTGGATACGTTCGCAGCTTTCAAATAAACAAACGTTATGTCACATACATATCGCACTGCATAATTAAGGATTCACATATCTTGTGTGTATAACTCAAGCACAGCATCAGGTCCCAGAAAGAAGTCAAGACCTTCTGTTCCGTTGGGGTTCGCGCCTGGGCGGATGTAGCGGTACCGATCATCAAGGCTGCGTGATGGGGCATTTTTGACGTCCATCCGTTAGCTTTCAACTCCTTCCACATAGACCTGAAGGACAGGTCGCGAGCGCGGAGGACTGGCTTGCCGAGTGGACCCGGCATGATCGATTTGAGGGAGCGCAAGAAGTTCGACTTGGGCGAGAGCGGGGAATTACTGGAATTAAACGGATGGTGTTGCGAGCGTCCCCTGTGCATTTCCATAAAGCCTTACGAAAAGAATATTTTGGAAAAAAGAATCGCCGGTCTATGCTCACTCTCTTAGCAAAGCGCGTGCATCTAATCTGCAAGATGTTTGCCCATGTTTTTGGCATCTTATTTTTTGTATGCCCCCGTTGTGGTAATTTTCTTTCACATTCAAATTCAAGATTAAAACCTCTTCTCCCCACGTCGAAAGCATACCAGTTGATGGCTACAATCCCACTAGTAGTTTGCATTAATTAGTTTTATATAAGGTTTTGTATTGAAAACCATATATATTTCATAAACATGGGTTTCAGATTTGTCGGTCAAGGTTGCTTCGCTTATAGACACTGCAAGGGTAACTTTCAAACGATCATCTTGGTGTGAAAACTAGATCAATAAGATGTTTCCTCATTTTATTCCCATTCGGGAGCGGCCACCCTGGTGACTCTCGGTGATTCCTGTTTCGTTGAAAGAGTGTGTAAAGCATTATACATTGCTATCTGGGCGTTAGTTTGCTGAGGACGAACTCTTTACTTTGGTTTCATTTGATAGAGAATCGATGGCAAATATGTACACGCAGAATTCGATACGATGTCAGCGCTTCGCAAGCCTCTTCAGTTGGTTTGAATCCATTGAACCAGCTGAGTTAGAAAAGGTACTTGTGGAGAATGAACAGCGGAGGCAATGACAGCGATATCCATGCACAAAAGAGAAGTCGGTTGCACAGAAAGCTAGCCTGGGAAATGAATGTGCGTCGACGCGCTTGTTCATGCACATTCTGCATTCACATTCTGCATTCTGCATGAACAAGCGCGTCGACGCACAGTCATTTCCCAGGCTAGCTTTGCGCAATTCGGCCCCGGTAGGCATCGCAGCATCCAAAATATCAAATAGCGAATCAACCGGAGAAACACCGCGTAGTCAGCCATTATCGTTTATGCTGCATTATGCGGCATAGTAGACAGGCTTATGCTGCATTATGCAGCACACCGGTCTGGAGGGGTTAATGATAAAATACGCATATCGCCTGATAGCTGAATAAATAGGGATTTAACGAGCCTCGCAGAAGCTTGTTTGACAGTAGGATACCTGAAGCATCGGAAGAAAACTTATTCGAACGTTTCACCAAAAACAACCGAAACCCCTGTCTGTTTGGCTCTCGCTGCGAATCCAGGTTCCTATCGCCTGCTAACAACTCTCTTGTGGGTCAGACATACCAATTCTACGCTCAACCACACGTAATTCATCGCACTCATCACTCACTTGTCATGCATCGGAGTGGCCACGAATATTGTCAAGGTCTTCTCGCACGTTGTTATCTACCTCTCCATCTTCATCTGCAATATGCTCCAGGACAAAATACAGCAATTCCTAGTCAATATCATGTCATTCGTGAGACACCTGAGTACAAGATGCCGTTGCGGGCATACAATTCATACACGTCACATAACTTACTAGTGCAAATCTGATGTAGTGTTTTACATGTTTTTCTTGAGCTTCAGTAAAGTCGCCAACGATAGCCACGCGAAATTCAGCGACATCAGATATAGATCATCCCAGTAGTGCCGTGTGTGCACTCAAACGCGATGCAGAGAGACCGAATGCAGCGGCGACGACCTTCTCTCATCACACGCGTCATGCCAAAATGCTAGCAAGCTGCGTCATAAACCTCTCTGGAAGAGTTAGTCCAGCCAGACGTTTTGGTAGTGCACCAATGTAAAATCCATTCGAAATCGCAAACTTGGCCATGCAACCACTTTCAATTGCTGTATTGCAATTCCTACAGATAGTAAACCAAGGCGTGACAAGGCCGTCTTCATCTGTATAGCAGCGAAAGCACTTCAGAGCAACCATGATATTGCTCAAGTAGGTGACGCACGCAGGAGCAGCGTATGCATCTACCAGAGATCGAGGTAATGCTTCATCCACCTCGCCAAGACAGCGCCTCATTTGGTTCATGAATCGCTAGTCTGATGCTTCCTTGCGCAGCACATTTCGACAAGGTATCAGCTCATCACATGCTACACACACGCACTCTTCAAGGCCTTCGGGTCCACATGTTTTCTGTAGTCGTTTCAAGGCCTCTGCTCGATTGGCTTCGTTTGCAGGTCCGAACGCATGGCCGCGTTTCATCCGTTCCCGTTCCTTTTCAAGAAGAATGCGCACATAGTCGAGTTGCTTGACCTTCGCGGTTCCAATAACACTATAGAGAAATCGTTCATCAGGGTCGTCTATTTCATCAGCGACTCATATAGACCTACCTGCGGCTCTTACTTCTGCAAAAGCACGCCTACACTTCGCCACCGCTATAGCAACTCCAGCAATACCCCGCACGTTCATGTCATGGCACATGTTCTCATGATCAGCCACGGTCCTGTCATAAGGACAGCCGCTGCGTCTTGGTTAGAAGGTGAGATTTTGAATGATACATACCTATAAATACCTACCGTAATTTGGCCAAAAACCAGCCAATCGGCTCTCACCGCCGAATTCGAACCGGTTTAAAAACCTGGTACCTAGGCACCGGTTTTCTCCCGTTACCGGTGTTCGTGTGTGTGTTGTCGGGAAATAAGCTTGTGTTTTGTAAAGTTTAGTTATTAATAACAGGCCATAAAAATGGGCTCAAAGAGGTAGGCGAAATTCAGTGACCGTGAAGATAAAGTGGTCAGAGTTTTGACGGCCGTTTAAGAATGCGATCTTGGTCTTGCCCTTGGCGCTGAACCCTGCCCACACCATGCACGATCCTCCGCCATTCTGACGGCGGCGATTCTCGCGAGGCGGTCGACGGAGGTCCCGCCAGTAATGCTGAAAATTGTCGGGGCCGTCCAGGTTCCTTTTTTTCGTCCGAAAAAACAATCTTCTCCCATACATATTTTCCTTCGGGATTCATTAGCATTTTCCAGGCCCATGTCTTTGGTGCTTCCTTGTCAGCCTTGGAGAGGGGCAGCGTGCTGTTTAGTTTAGATTAGCAAAGCCAATCAACGTTAGAAAGAACAAGCTAAATAGTCCTTACAGAGGGGGTTAGATTAAGCATGGACCTAAGCTGAGGGGCCGTGTAGTCACCCGTAGAAGCTGTTCGAACAAGTCTGTCCGAACGTCTCGTACGGACAGACTTTGTGTTGGTCCAATCATTTTGCGAGGCTTAGCGTCGTCCCCCTTCATAACGCGACGGACTGCGTCCGTTGAGCGTTTCACCTGCCGAGAATTTTCTCTAATGCCAACGCCAGCTTGGCCAAGCCCCTCAATTCTCCCCCTACTCTCGCTCTGCGAGCGGCGAGCCTCGGCCCATCGTTTCCAGAATGCCTCAGTGCCACTCGAACACCATTAGGACCATCACTCACATTGACTTCATTTTTGTATGGTGAGTGGTGTGCGTAACACTGGACGCGTGGTACAAAACGACCGGTTGTATGTGAGCCCCCGTTCAAACTGCTAAATCGCGAGTGTTAACACATGTGGGAGGTTCAGCAGCTTTATAGAAACAACATATTCAAAGCACGAGCTCTAACTCGCAAAATTGAGCGAGGCACACCCACAGAGGTGGGTGTGCGTATACGCATGGCCGGCAGTGTATCTCCCCGCAACAGCGGGGTGGGATCTGGGATAAAAACAGTTGGTCCAGGACATCCAGCACCCGTTATGTATATCAAAACCCGTGTCAGACAAACACTCCTCGGGTCAAGACGGGATGTCAACACCATAATAGTCCCTGGCCGTGTCCCGCAAATTCGAGATCTGATTGGCCCCATCCCGCATCCCACAAGATATAAGACTGAGCCTTACAGTTGCAGTTTACAGTTCGGCATATGTCACAATATGGAGTTTGTGTAATGGGCCAACTCTGTGCCCACTACTTCGGCTTACACGTTAGCGCACGTGTACGAGGAAGCGTAGTTTGCTTTAACTTAGATTATCTATACTTTCGTTCGAAAGTATAGATTTACTAAAATAAGAAAAGCTAAAAGCCGTTTGGGGTTAAAATGAGAACTGATATTTATGATTTATGTCTGGACTGGGTTTCCTCCTAAAACTGATATCCTATATGAAAGGTATTCTGCCATCCGATGGCTGTCAGAACCCTGCTAATCTAATTGGTAGAAAGAAATTCTTATCTACCAATAGGAAGCCTAAATGCATACAGACCAGTGGTCTGCAAAGTGTAACCATTGGTGTGTCTTATAGCAACGTTCGAGAACCCACCACGTAACCAAGTGGCCACGTGTAGCCACTTGTGTGTAACCCCGTTACAGTTTGTGTGCTGCTATTTTTAGTGTAGATAGAGCACCGCAACCTCGAGGACGTTTACATGCGCACTTTAAAATCCTCGCGAGTTTTCAGATATCAGTCTAACCTCGTTCTCTGCATCCTACCAGGCTAATCATGCATCGCAGTGGCCAATATGGCCTTCGATCGGTCTTTGCCTCTGTAGCTAATTTAAGACAGAGCAGTCCGTAAAACCATCCTACTTGTTTTGATCCGGCAAAAGAGATGCTGTAAACCGACAAGGTCAAACATCTGGAATACTTATTAATAGTACACCACACCCCTATTTAATAACTAACCTAGACAAACTGTGCAGGTTCCTCTTTTAAGGCTTAAAAGACCTCTATTATTAACGTCGTCTACATCGGCGGTAATCGACCTGTTCGCAGTTCGATTAGGCTTCGTCGGTAATCCACCTGTTCGCAGTTCGATACGTCGTAGCATCTCCACCACCAAAACGTCCGTAACCCCTGGATCTTTCGGCCACCCTTGTAATGTCCGAGCTTTCGACGCCAGCAGGCGAAGTACCGCGCAAATAAGTGAAACTCTTCTCCCCAAACAGGATGCATCTGGTGGGTACACGTTGCGCTACCGCTGGACCTCGGATGGCCCAAGGAATGATTCCTCCGCAGACGAAGTTGTAGAGAAAGCCACACGTCATTTTCCAACTGGCCGCGAGATGCTCGAAGCTCTCAGTCGCCGCTTCCTGCGCTGGCAGCTTGAAGTGGCGAAAGGAGGTCGCAGAGCCTTCGTGTACGGGGTTTTCGCGGCACTGGTGCTGATTTCGACGGCGCTGTGGGTCTGCACGCAACGAGACGTGGTAGTGACGAGTGTATTGCACCCGTGGACCCCATTCCAGGCGCCTCTCAATCTTAATGCCAAATTTTCGACGACTGTGACGAATAATGATAATGTTTTGGAAAGCGAGGACTTTTTCGCACAATACGGGAAGGATTCCCTACCAGGACGACACTTTCGACTAGAAAATATCAAGTTATTGAGCCAGTCAAGCAACAAGCACCAAGACTCGGTGCTCGTTATGGTAGTACTCAAGGATGCCGACTCGGTGGGGGAAGGACGTACAGCCAAGGACTTTTTGGAGTTGTTGGGTTCATTCGACTACCCCAAAGAGAAAATGTCCGTCACGGTGCTCACGTCGTCCACAAGCGAGTTCGAAGTCGTGAAAAAGCACTTTAAAAAGCAGATTGAATGGTATTCCAGGCTCTCAGTGCTGTTTCGAAACGATTTCGCGCTCCCAAATGTCGTCACGCGAGAAAATCGCCATGACAATGAAGTGCAAGTCAATCGGCGTCGAGTTATTGCGAGATACCGCAACTTCGCTCTGCTTTCGGTCCTGGAGCTCTGGCACCAGCATGTTGTGTGGCTGGATGCAGACGTGCACAGGATTCCGTCGGGGCTTTTGAAAAAGATGATTCGGTGTAGGTAGCGTTTACATTTGGTATGAGGGATCGAGTTTTACTCACAATTGCTTTGTTGTTACCTCGATGTAGCTGGGCTGGATATCGTGGAGCCCATGTGTGTGCGGATGAAAGCGAACGGCAAAGATTGGTACGAATACGACCTCAACGCGTGGGTGGGGCAGCGCAAGGTGCGACGATCAGCTCGGGACTCCAACTTCGTACCCGGAGACTCGAGCGTAAAGCGCATGAAGCAGTTTTACGGCAAGGAGGAAACATTTGTACCGCTGGACTCGGTAGGTGGCACAATGCTGTACGTGAAGGCTGATGTTCATCGTCAAGGAGTAATCTTCCCGGTTCATCATTTGATCGGGAGCGAGTGGACAAGCGAAGGTTATGACGGCATTGAGACGGAAGGACTGTGCTACATCGCGCACTTCTTGGGATTCAAGTGCTGGGGAATGCCCAACGACCTTATCTACCACATATAACTCAAAAAGGTGCGGCTAGTGCATCGAAACAATAAAAGATAAATCAACGCATGCGGGATTATGTATTTCGGTATTGGCTCAACATGACGTGGTCGCTATTGGGCTTTCGACGGACGATGTTGCTTCGCCTCCGATACTCTTTCCTCCCATTGCTTCTCGCAGTAGAAGTGTGTCAATTATCTGGTGCATTAAGCCCATGCTGACGCGGTACGTTCCAACCACTAGCTCCGTCATCTCGCCAATGTGAGCTTTCTGTTCTTCAGGAGACGCGAACACGGTCATTTCGGGACTTGCCAGCACTGCCATTCGCGTCACTGAACCAGGGACGCCAGCTCCAAAGCTGAACGGAGAACTCGTGCAGTATCCTTTCTCTCGCAGACGCACGAAGACTGAGCCGTCCATCTCGATGTATGAACTCCAGATCACCACTGTACGGTTCTTCTCGAACACACGCCGAAACGAGAACCTTCGGACGATATTCGCTTCTGACTTGCCCAACTCAATCTTCTCGATCATAGTGACGTTCATGCGGTTGTCATCAACCACTTGAGTCTGGAAAGGACCGAGCATCATGTCCTTGGCTGTGCTGTAGCGAAGAATACCCCACATCGCTCGATGCACGGCCTCCATCGAGAAGGGCAGTAAACGAACCGTCTCGTGTCTGATGGACACGCCACTTGCATCGTGATGCGCCTTGGTGCCGTTGTTCATGTCATAATTCGCGTGAGCGATACCACTGAGCTCAAAAACCGTGTCTAGCTCAGCGAACTGAGCCTCAAGACTCTCGTTGAGATGCGCGAACATGAGTTCGTCGGACATAGCTGTAGGCAGGCCTCCGTTGCCATTCCCGAACGTAGGAAGGGACTGTGCTGCCTCTCGTTGGTGCTGGTCGATGGCAGCCTCTAGACTCTTCACGACCTTGAGCTGTCCTTCCAGCATCGCGCGCAGTCTCAAATTCTCCACGACCGACCGGTCTACCTCCTTCTTCTGTCGCTCGGCAATCTTCTTCCAGCACAGCAACACGTCGTGCGAGGACTCGACATCGAAACAGAAGTCACCATTAAAAATGACATCGGCGCTGACTGCGGCGGGAGACCCGACCTCCGGTTTCTTCAGCGCGGACAGCTCCTCCTCCATGTCGGTCACTTTGGCGCGCAAGTAGTCGAGCTCGTCTTTCGGGCGCTTGCGACGACGCGGCTTGTTCGCTTTGGAGTACGGAGCAGTACGCACGTCCTTGCCTTTCTTGCCTGCGTTTGACGGCGTCTGCTGCTGCTGGTTTCGGCCACTGCTCGATCCATTCAGAGCCGACGGCTTCGCTGGCTTGTCCGTCGCCGGGCTCTTAGCGGCTTCTGCCTTCTCTTCCGCTGATAGCAGCGGCTGGATCTCGATCGACAGCATCGCATCGATCTCGTCGCCTAACGTTGCGCAGTCCGTCGTGGCAAATGCATCGGCCATCGAGTTGTGCTCCGAGAAGGACAGCACGTCGTCCAGCGCCGCCAGCAAATCCTCGTCCAGGGCTCCGAAGCTGTCGTGTTGGCCGGTTTGATGCGGCATATTATCCATAATAGCAGC
The DNA here is from genome assembly GCA_016864655.1 of Phytophthora cactorum. NCBI lineage: Eukaryota > Oomycota > Peronosporomycetes > Peronosporales > Peronosporaceae > Phytophthora > Phytophthora cactorum. The sequence continues at coordinate 377,416 of NHQK01000028.1, forward strand.
GTCTTGAGAAGTGATCGGTGTGGTGCTGCGGCGGAAGACTCTGGGACGGCAGAGGGCAAACCACCAGGTCGGACAGCAGGTGCCGACGAACCGAGTGCGTCGGTGGCGCTGAGAGTTGGAATGGCAACAGCAGATCAAAGCCAACGAGCATTGCACCTGCTGTGCGCAAATGGGCAAGGACTAATCGATCCAGTGATTACGAACGGCGACGGCATTCAATGCAGCAGCTCGAAGCTGTCGCAGCAGCAATGGAGACCGTGACGTTTCAAACCGACCACCTTGAAGGGCACTTGCCTCTTCACGGACAGCTAAACGGTGCGGGGTCGTTAGCTGTTTGCCTCTAGGCGAAGCTTTGAGGCATAGCGTCTAACCGGCGCAGATGGCACTGCTGTATCCGGATATTAAACCAGATCTGCCCTGAGGCTTTGTGCTCCCGCTCGCGATTACCGGTACATGCACTACCGGTACTGTATTAATAGTGTGCCCCTTGTGAACAGGACAATCTTTTTTAAGATTATCCTGCCTGTTTCACAAACAAGAGCAGCGTAATCTCGATCTCGAGTTGGTAATCACTGAAGACACGAGAAATCATTGACGACAGTGTCGTCTCAGTCAATTATTGCAATGCAATGGCCACCAGTCTACAGTATCATCTATATTCATTCCAGGCTAATCTGCGATCACGAGGCTTCGGGGTCATGTAGTCAGCCCCGTACTCCGACAGGAGAAGAAAGTCTGGATCATGCACCGTGTCAAATTGCTCGCCATTGATCGTCACTTGTGAGAACGGCTTGACTCGCTCATTGGATAGCCACCGAGTTTTGAGTTCTTGCATTGACCAAGAGGTACCAAACTCTTGCTGCATGGAGTAGAGATCCACGTATGGGACGGCGTAGTCTTCGGCGATCGGGTGCTCGGGATCGTAGAGCTGAGACGCCAATGGATGTGTCGGGGCAACGCAAACGCGAAAAATGTAATACTGAAAGAGGTGGTAGCCCTTGCGCCACAGCCGATCGTCCAGTTCGCCACCATCGACGATTCTTCCATTGTACGCGATGTCAACGTCTTCCGTAAAAGGAATTATCCCACCATCTCGGACAGCACCCAGGAGGGTGCCGAATGTCAGGATCGGAGCGAGTCCGACCGCTTTAAGCTCCTCGAAGACGTCTTTCATAAGCATGTGCAGAACGCTAGCAAAGCACTGCTTCTTTGGCGACTGGCGCAACAGTATATCCATCCGATCGGCATTGGCACAGAGCGAGGAATTATTCCTGCCTGAAATCGGTAGACAGTATCGGAATTCGCGGCGCTTGCGGTTGTCAGAATTGCACAGAACTTCGTGTTCGCCGTGGAATCTTGGCGGTGGCAATGACCCCGAGCTCTTCATCATGGAGTAGAACTCGCCGCCCGAGATATCGTCGATAACATCGACCACGTTTGGTGTGCACCCTGTCACTGGAACTGTAGGAGCCTCTGTCTCCTGTACAGCGCTCTCGCTCACACTAGGGCTATCAGTCTCGTCTGGACTTAGCGCCTCGGTCTCTACCAGCTCTACATTGGTATGAGACTCGGTATTTCCGAGGGGTTGCTCACTAGTACCGTCCGTCATCTTGCTGGGCACCAACACTAGGTGCGGCCCCGTATACTGCTCTAGAACAGCTTGTTCGGCATAGTAGAGATTCGCAGCTAGCGGATGAATTGGAGCAACGCATACGCGCCAATTGTCTTCGTCGTAAAGGTGGTACCCCTTTCGAAGCAGCGCAAGTTTTAGATCAGCTACGTTGACGAGCTCAACGCTGAATGTAACGTTGGTAGTCTCCATCAAGGCCTCGCTGGAGCCATCTTGGTCTAGGATAATGATCGGTGAACCTCCTGCAGCCTGTAGTTCGTCAGTAATATCAGCAACGAGCAGATGGAGGACACTCTCGAGACACACAGTGGTCGGAGACTGTCGGACGAGTAGATCAATGCGATCTGCACCAACACAAAACTCGGCATCACTGCGTGCAGATATCGGAAGGCAGTACGGAAGCTTTTCCTCGACGACATTCTCGTTGCATAGCACCTTGTGGTCGCCGTGGAAAACTGGAGGTGGTAGCGCCTCCATCGTCTGCAGCATCGTGTAGAATCGATCACTAGACGAGTACTTGATGTCTTTCGCGTCCAGTACCTTCGGTGAGCAGGTTTCGTGAGCCTGGATCAAGTCTGGTGTCACCACACTCGTGTCCTGCTCGGCTGAAGCGACGACGAGATTAATGTGTGGGACAGCGTTGGCTGCGTTCGTCAACTTCCGATCCGGATCGTACAAATGCGAGGCTAACGGGTGTGTAGGTGCGACGCAAACACGCCAGTCATTACCATCTAGGAAAAGATGGTAACCTTTCTTGCGTAGATTCACGTCTAACGAACCGCCTCGAGTGATGTCGCCACTGTAGGCGATACTCGAAACACCAGCAGCTGACATGACAGCGCTAGTGGCAGATTCATCTAGTGTAGCTTCTTCCTTCGAGGAGGTGAAGTTGACATCTGGAGACGCACCTGCCGCCCCCAACTCCTCGTACACATCGGACAGTAGCAAGTGCATTACACTCGCGCGACACAACGTCAGTGGTGATTGGCGAACGAGAAGATCAATCCGATCAGCGCCAGCACAGAAGACAGGGTCCTCCTGGCTCGTGATGGGGAGGCAGTACTGAAACTTGCGCTCTTCGGCGTGTTTATCGGTGCACAGTTCCTCGTGTTTGCCTCGAAAAGTTGGCGGACTCAGTGCCTTCATGTCGTTGATCATGACGTAGAATCGGTGGTCGGAGCGGTAGTTGACGCTGGTGACGTCGATTGTGGCGGGGCTGCACTTCGGATCAAAGCTGGCCCAACGCGGTAGAACCTGCATCTCTGTTGTAAGCGTAATAACGCCAAGAGCGACGAATGCGAGGAATCCGAGAGCGCTCTTGGACCATCGTGTTTTAGCTGGTAGTAGAGGCTTGGTCGGTGTTGTATCATAGTCACCGTCAATGCCGAGATCGCGTTGCTGGTCTTCAGCCTTGAAGTTTGCAGGGAGTATCGCTACGGTAGCGCCTCTCATGTTGGCCTTAAGCGCTATGAAAAGCGTCACCAAAAATGCACGCGACAGAGAATGATCAAATGGTTTCTCTTGATTGATGTTGCCAGAGGACGTTGTTTCTTGTGCAATCCCACATGCGAAGTTGCAACCAGAGGTATATGCGGGTAAATGAGCGGTGACTCACTGTTCATGCTATTGTAGGACACGACTAGGAAGCTAAATGCGTCATGCAAGTCAAGTCGTAGCAATAAGTACAACAGTGTTTTGCTGTTCGAAAGGTATTCATATTTTGTTGCGGATACCTTTAATGCTAAGGTGTTTCTTTATTGTCTTCTAACAAGGTCTTACCCTCACCACGAAACCCTTTAAGGCTACTACCGTGTAGCCTGTTTGCGAGTAAAGCAAGTCGGCGGCTTCGTCGAGTCTCGACGTACCCTGTCGCTTGAGTTCTTCGAGATTTATCATCCGGGAACGCGTCTTCAGGCTTACGAGGCTTGGGTTTCAAGTAGTCGCTACCGTACTCCTGCGTGAGGAAGTAATCCGGATCGTGCACTGAATTGTACGGCAAACCGTTGAGCGTAACTTGCGAGAAAGGTTCAACTCGATCGCTAGGGATCAATTCCCTAGCCTCCTCCATCTTCCAGTATCTGCCAACGCTCTGGGTTTTCATGCTGTACAAGTCCACGTACGGTACTTCGTAGTCTTCTGCTATTGGCGCCTCTGGGTCATACAATAGGGATGCAAGTGGGTGTGTGGGAGCGACACATACACGCCAGATACCAAAGTCAAAGAGGTGATACCCTTTCTTCCATAGTGCATCGCTCAACGCTCCGTTGCTGGCGATCATCCCTGAATACGCGATGTCAACGTCTTCAGTGAACGGGATCATAGATCCATTGCGAATGGCGCCCAAGAGAGTTCCAAATGTCAGAATGGGGTCGGATCCGGTAGCTTGAAGCTCGTCGTAAACGTCGGTAAGAAGCATGTGCAGAACGCTGGCATAGCATCGATTTGCAGTTATCGGGTGGGCGAGTAGCTCCATTCGGTCAGTCCCAGCGCAGAAGTTGGAGGCTTTACGACCGGAAATGGGCAGACAATAGCGGTATCCACGACCACTGCGATCGTTATCACTGCAGAGGGCCGTGTGGTCGCCCCGGAAAACTGGAGGTGGGAGTGCTTCCATCGTCTGCAGCATCGCGTAGAAGCGGTTGCTTGCACTGTACTCGATGCTCTTCACGTCTACCGTATCGGGTGAGCAGTCACTGTCTGAGCTGACGGCAGCTGCATTCGACTTTGACACAGCAGTATTTGTACTTGTGGTCTGCACAAGATCAACGTGGAGCACAGCGTTACCCGAAGTTGTCATCGTTCGATCCGGATCGTACAAGTGCGATGCCAAGGGGTGTGTTGGTGCCGCACAAACCCGCCAACCACCAACATCCTGGAAAAGATGATACCCTTTCTTCCGTAGAGCAGCATCCAGCGTGCCACCACGAGTAATATCACTGTTGTACGTGATAGTGGAGACACCAACCAGTGACGCAGCGTCGGCAATCGATCCGTCCGTGGTGTCAACCGTCGAGGTGAAGTTGACGCTTGGAGACGCACCTGCCGCCCCCAACTCCTCGTACACATCGGACAGTAGCAAGTGCATTACACTCGCGCGACACAACGTCAGTGGTGATTGGCGAACGAGAAGATCAATCCGATCAGCGCCAGCACAGAAGACAGGGTCCTCCTGGCTCGTGATGGGGAGGCAGTACTGAAACTTGCGCTCTTCGGCGTGTTTATCGGTGCACAGTTCCTCGTGTTTGCCTCGAAAAGTTGGCGGACTCAGTGCCTTCATGTCGTTGATCATGACGTAGAATCGGTGGTCGGAGCGGTAGTTGACGCTGGTGACGTCGATTGTGGCGGGGCTGCACTTCGGATCAAAGCTGGCCCAACGCGGTAGAACCTGCATCTCTGTTGTAAGTGTTATTACTCCCAGTGCCGCGAAAGCGAAGAAAGCTATGGCAGTCTTGGCAGGTCTTGACCATCGTGGCTTTGTCTGTAGTAGGGGTTTTGTCGCTGTGGCATCGTAGTCACCAGCGACAGCGAAGTCGGCTTCGTCTGGTTTGAAATTTGCTGGGAGGATAGCTACCGTAGTGCTCTTCATGCTGAGGCAGCAGCGGGGTTAGCTAGAAAGAAATCGAAGTGTTGACGTTCTTGAATAAAACATGCGTGGTTGTCGTCAATGCGAAGTTGCGAGTTAGTGCAACCGCCCACTGGAAAAAACAGTTAGGATAATATCCTGTACAGTATATTATACTGTACTGGAATATTTGAAAACCGCAAAAAAAAAAAATGGGATCACCTCATTAGAAATACTCGTAATAAAATATTGTCATCCCATAAGAACGGATGAAGCTCAACTCCACTGAGTCTAAAAACACTTTACAAACCCTTTGCACTTTACTCTTACACAACTACATAGCCACATCACTCGTTCAAACATCAATGCATGCTTCACATGATCACTACCTTGCCGCAGTTCCCACCTCCAGCCTCTGTCGCGGCTGCAGATTTGGTAGCGAGCAAGAACCTTTCAACAACCTCATGAATCAATCCAAAGTCTTGGTGATAAGTGCCCACGATGAGATCCGTCACGTCTCCGATATGTCGTTGCGCCTCTTTATCTGACTGGAACTCGGACACTTCAGGCGTCAGCTGAATAGCCATTCGATTCATGCAGCCTTGGATAAAGTTGCTCGAACTGCTGGCTCCTGCATTGACTCCACGATAAAACTCGAAAGTCGAGCAGGTACTCCAGCCTCTTTCTCGTAGACGTACGAACACTGAGCCATCGATCTCCACGTAGCTGGTCCAGACGAACACCACGCGGTCTTTCTCGATATGTCGCCGGAAAACTGATCGCTTCGTGATGTTGATTCGATGGGCCTTTGGGAGCTCCAGCGTCTCCTGGATGACGAGGTTAGAGTAGTTTTGGCTCGCAATTTGCGCTTGGGTCTGCTTTACTATTGAGCGATTGTGCAGACAGCTCCAGATCGCGTGATGAAATGACTGCATCGAGAACGGCAGCAGTCGAGTCTCTTCGAGTCGAAACGAGATGCCATTGGCTTCGCGCTTGAACTTGAACCCGCCACTGAGCTGATGGAGAACGTTCGCGAGCCCATTCGTCGTCAGCTCCCTGTCCACCTCGGCGAACTGCTTGTCCACGCAACTCTTGAGCTGTGCGAAGAGCTCTTGGTCCGTCCCGTTCATCGCGCGTCCGACGCCACCGATCGCCAACCCTCCTGTCTCCTTCTGATGCTGAGCGATCGCAGCTTCCAACACACGCGCCACTTGCAACTGACCGAGCAGTCGATTGCGCAGCCTGCGGTTCTCGTCAATAGCGCTGACAACCTCGAGTTTCTGACGTTCTGCGATCCCCTGCCAGCTCGATACGCCCGTGTTCGGGTCGATCGTAGCAAGCGCGGTCTCCTGACCAACAGCGTTCGGAGAACCACCCCCCGCTTTGTTCAGTGTCTCGAGCTCTTCCTGTAACTCGGCCACCTTCGCTCGTAAGTACTCGAGCTCGTGCTTCGGACGCCTGCGGTTGCGACGCTTGCACGTCGAATACGGCTTTAATCGTCGGTCGATTTTCTTCAGAGACGACGACTGTTCCTCCTGTGAAGCATGAGACACCGAATCCACTTTGACTGGCTCCTCCAAGGACAAGAGTTCCTCAATGTCTAACGACAGCAGCATGGAGTCCATAGCCTCGTCCGTAGCGTCTGCTTCGCTCGATTTCGTCGCCGTGTCAGCGTCAAGAACCAGCGGGGGACTCGACACTTGAGCCGGGACCGTCACGTCCTCGGAAAAGTAGCCGAGCGCCTCCATGAGGTCGTCGTCGGCGATCGGGACTTGCATGGCGCTCGACAAAACTGCTGAAATTGGCAAATGAAACCGGTTTTCTTTGCCATCGTGGAGGATTGTGCGATCACGTTGGGGGAAGGCTTGGTACTGTATACCGTAGTAGAGCAGGCCCGAACAGATGTTCGGACGCTGCAAATCGCAGGAAGGTGGAAAAAGCAGCTTTCTGCTCGCCCCATACCAAGGACTGTTGTGGCTGCATAACGTAGAAGAAAAAAGAGCTCGAGAAACGCGATGCCTTGACGAAAAACTTGGCTCGGCTTGCACAGTCCCAGCGCACCAGATCTGCTGCTGCAGTCTCCAACGGCTTGGAAACAGTTGAGCTTTCCTCCACACCCGTCACTTCGAGTGGGAAAAGCAGATAGGTTCACTTTGCGCATTTTTGTCGTTTGTGAGGTTGTGAACGCCAGCGCAGCTACACGCCACTATTCCACCCTAAAGGGCGAAAATGCGCCCTTGTATCGCAAAGGATCATTAATAGAGTTTAAGTGCCATGCACTGGTAACACAGGGTGAATTTAACGCGAAGAAGCTCATTCTCGCCGCCTTCGACAGCCAGAAGGACGGTTATTATCGAAAGCGAGATGATACCGATACTCGTTGGTTTGGGCAGCGTGAGCTTCATTAGGCTGTGTTGACAGCGCTATTATACAAGTTTATTTATTGCGATGGCTTTTTGAAGGCCGCCACACAGCGAATCTGTACGAACGCAATGCCTTAGGTAGGATGGTGTGATGGATCCCGCTTCAACATGAAAGTGAAAAGAGGAAGTCAATTGTAGCGAGCATGCCAAAAGCAGAGCTGCATGTTGTCAGTTGGAAGGACGAATCTTCGACACAGAAATACATTTTCACTTGCAGTGTGTGGTGGAATCCTTGCACTGACACTTCGTTGTATTCTCTACTTAAGTAGTTGCTGATGGAAATCTTTGTTGTACAACCAATTTCGTTTATTTCGAAAGGCATCTATCTATTAAGTTTTCTACTTTTGGTCGGTGGCTTTCCTGCAATCCGCAAGAAAGCATTTCTCATCCCACCGCTTCTTGTAGTATGCTGTGATTTTTCTGCCATAGTCGCGCCAGCGTTTCCACTCTGCTTGCTCTTTAGGCGGCAGCTCTGGAAACAGATCTCTCTCAATGTAGTGATCAGCCTCCGTATCGTGGACAAACATCGAGTCCAATACACCATCGTAGCGTAGACGTTGATAACCTCGAACAATCGACATCTTGTAGCCTGGATCGTTTGCGAAGACAACGCGTTCACCGAAAGGAACCTTCCGCTTGAGTGATCGCCCAACCCCATGCTGTACAAACCCTCCCTCTGGTACACCCGTGATGTCAGCCAAAGTGTTGAGAATATCGTACTGCTCAGCTGCATCGTCGATCACAAGCCCCACTGCATCACCTAGTCGCCCCTCAGCAATAATAGCTGAAGCCACGCGCCTTACGGAATCCTCGTGGATATTCCACAAGTCCGCTTCGGGTGCTTGACCATGATCTCCTACAATGACGACGATAGTGTCATTGAGAATACCTTCGGCGGCCATGCGATCCAAGAATTTCCCCAGTTCCATGTCAGTAAAGTAGCGCAAATCGAGGTAACGTTTAATGGCTCGTTCGTGATTTTTCCCTTCGTACAAAGCGGAAAAATCAGGCTTTTCCATCTCTGCGTACCATGTCGGCGATGAATCGAAAGGTACGTGACTGGAGATCGTGTAATCTGTGAGAAACAGCGGCGTCTTGTCTTCTCCGCTTGCCATCATTTCACGCTGCACCTTCGTCTTGTTTACTAGCAAATCTCCTAAGAACTTGAAGCTGATGTCGTCGTGTACACCCCATTGAAACCCTCGATGTTCTGGACCAAACCACTGGTCACGGGTAATGCCCAGCTCCTTGTTCGCCAGTTCAATCATCTTTAAATTGCTCCACACAGTATCGTAGCCATGAGCAGAGAAGAAGGAATCCCAACCGTCAAACGTTGTGCCACACCCAGTAGTGAAGAAAGTTTCGTATCCCTTGGCCGTAAAGAGCTGAGGCAATCCAAAGAGCTTGGTGTCAGTCCATCCACCGGAAGTACCCGTTTTGACGGTGCTATCGTATGGAATCTGAGCGAATAACAAGCTCTCTACGGATCGACTAGTTGGGAGACTCGACCACATATTGCGTAGAGCTACTCCGCGTTTCGCCCACCTGTCGAAGTTAGGAGTGACTGTGATGTTGGCTCCATTGAAGAGATTGGACGGATCATCATCCCCCACGAGATAGTGCGAATCCTGATAACGGAAAGACTCGATAGCGATGACGACCACGTTTGGGGGATTTTCGTTCGTGTTGCTGACGTTGAACGCGAGTTATCCGGAGAAGCCAGTGGTTCGGCGGTGAAGAGAATCACTTGCATAAAGCTGGTGTCTTTCGGTCGGATGAATAAACGTCTCGACGCTTTTCACACTTGTTAGAATACCGTCACTTAGCTTGGGGACAAAAGCGTTGCCCAACAGCTCGTTCAATGGCGTATTTAACGCTGCATACGCGACCAGAGGTGGACTGACCCAAGTCAAAGCCATAACGATTGCAGGTAACATGATAAGTCCCAGGATAGAGAAAATAACCACACGTGGATCTTGACAAAGAGCCTGCTTTATGGAGACCCCCAACTTCTTGTCATCGTTATCAGCATTCCCGTGATCAATACCGTCTTCCAGAGTGAGCTTGTCATATCTGACCCACTTTCCTATACCTTTTCCAATCACTTTAACGAGCGTCCAGATTTTAACAGCGCCTTGACCGGGTTCCAGCGCGTCAAATCGGTCCAGCCAGCTCGCATACGCACAACGGCAAAGAGCGTGGTTTCCATGACGACAAACGCAGCCGTAACGTAGCTCCGTTGAGCTTCTTCAGGCTCAAGTGGAGCCTTACTCAGATGGTCCTTTTCGCGGATCATGGCAGCAATAACGTCAAACGTGAATCCCATTTCACGGTTTATCACAAGCAGCATGTCCGAGGCAAATGGTACCATCATCGCAAAGAACAGAAGCCCCGAGCCTGCCAACGTCACAGATACCCTGGACTTGTGTCCGAATCGTCTAGTGATCGACTGCTTGAAGCTGTCGAGCAACCAAAGTGCACACGCGAAGTACGTTGTGCACACAAAGTCCTCGAGCAATCCGAGACCCATTACTGCAGCCTTGACACTGAACGTGTAATCCTCCGGACGACCGTACATCGTCACCAATGCTTTGAGTGTTGCGCATCGACCGAAGGAGAAGATAAAGAGGACGTATGCGTAGACGAAGAACCATCCGAACCACGAGAGGTCCACGACGTTGGAAAGCTGAAACAGTTTGTCTGAACTTCCCCGTGGACTGGTACTTTTGGTGTCAAAACCAGCAACAGGATAGGTGATGACGACGACATCAGGGAAGCGGCATCTTGTTGAATGGGGCAGCTCTTTCTTGATATCGTGAAGTGCGTCGTTGTCATCCATTGGATGATAGCTGGGGGTTAGTTAACGGGGCTCCGCAAAGGAGCAGCTTGTGGCCGAGAACTTTTGATATCGCGGGCCGATTTTGAAGAATGAACGAGCCTCCATTGTTAGTTTCGTGCGGTTGTCCGAGAGCGGTTTGTTTTTAGCAACGACTCGTCACGTTGGCAACGACAGCAACACGTCGTGCGTTTCAACGAGAAGGATTCCAGTTGGGGCTCGGCCTCAACCTAGGCGCGCTTGACATGGCTTACATGGCCCAAGTGGGTAACGTCTTCATCATCTCAACCTAGGTGTGCCGCGGACCAAATATCTTGCACGTCTCAATTACATATCACAACTATTACCGTACGCTATTTTTGTAAAAATGCAACGATCGCAGGATGATGCATCCTATAAAGTGCATGAAGAGCTCTTTCCCAAACTTATTTGCCCATCAAACCTTACTCCATTCCGTCGAACGGAAAGCATTGATCGAGTGCAGACAACATACCCATTCGGATACCGAAGTAAAACAGCCGTCGGCGCAGCAACTGCGGGGCAAATTTGTCTGGGAGCGGCTCAGCTCCAAAACCAATGAGGCATTCCATGGCATACCCACCTTTGTAGTCCGTTTTCGAGCTGCCATTTGGTCTTCGCTTCTGACGAGGCGTTAGATGCGTTGGGTTGGTGTTGAACAGCACATTGCGACTTGCTGTTCCCAACTTCTCCATTGGAACAGGAAACGGATTTAGCAGCGCCTTGCCGTTCACGTACAGGAATTCGGGCGGACTATCCTCCACTGGCATGTACTGTACGATACTACCGCACAGCGAGTCGCTGTGTTTATCCATGTCTCCGTTTGTAGACGACGAAATATCACCAACTCCCCATGGAGAGAAAAAATACTCCTGCTTGGCCAGCTCGAACGAGAGCCAAAAAGTTTCTTTGTCCCCGTATGAAAACTCTCGAATAAAACGCTGCTCTGTAATGAGGTAGAACATGACGTTGATGGCTTGACCAGCCCGGGATTTATCGATGGCCACAAGAGATGAGTCTTGCTCGTGCGATGACTGACGAGTCCACACGAACGAAATTTTCGGATCAAGATGAGACGATGGAGACGCCCCTGGTGGCAAGCCGAACTTTTCATAGTCGAAAGTATCGAGAAGATACCGAAGGTACTGCGTTCCGTTGATGTCTTGATTCAAGAATTCTTTGCTGGAGAGCACGCGGTCATAGAAAAACGTCGTGCCTGTGCGTTGGTAGCCTTCCGTTGTGCGCACGACAGCCGGATCTCGCATAAAAATATCGTCCACATCCAGTAGCAGGACTTCCTTCATATCCGTGTGGTACATTGCCAGTGGTTTGATCCACCAGCTACGAAATTGTCGGGCCTTGTCCTCTGTTATGACTCCACGTTGAACGAGATCGGAGCACACATCCACGACCTCCAACTTGTCATCGACTGCCAACAGCAACGAGATCGAATTGTCGGATAGTTCTTCCGGAAAGCAGTGGTATAGTTGGATGAGCTCTTGATTCCCGAGGCATCGTAGCTCCCGTACGAGTGAGAGCCCCATAGGGACGGCACCATCGTGCATGCACATGACGATTCCTTTGTCTCTTGATACGGAGGGGGCCTCCCCCCGTAATGCCGTTTTTTTCTTCCCATTCGGCCGATTGATCCCGTTCGCATCCGATTGCTGTCGCAACGGAGACAACGAACCCTCCTTATTTGGCTCGACGTTTGTGGGGACCACTGCAACGGAATACCACAGACCTCCAAGCAGCAGGAGAGGGATGGCATACAGCCAACCATTTCTTCTCGTCTTGACACGATGAGCGGATGTCTGGCTACGACGAGGCGCATCATCAAAGTCCTTACGGCGAGGTGCGTCGGACCCAGCTCGACTTACCAACTCGGACATGGTATCTCGAAGTGCGACCTTCTGGGGGGTCGTGCATCGGCTTTTTTAGAAGAAAAAAAGACTTGCTGAAATCTGTCTTGAAATGTGCTTTGTCTCTCAAATGATGAGGCTGGTCCTCATACAGGTTGAAGCGTTCTCACGAACACGACTGTTTTTATTGAAGCTGATTTTTCAGGTTGAGAAAAAAAATTGTGGAAGTTTTGAAACTTTCGTAAAAAGATAATCTGTAAATCAGAGTCCTAAAACAGGGTTTTAATTGGGGTAATATCGCAACGGTTGCAGCAATGGAGCCGCTGGATGCCGCCTCGGACTTGTCGCCGTCCCTGGTGGCGCGTGTGGGGCCTGGCAATATCCGCTCGCTCATCCTAGAGAAGGAGAAGGAGCTGCACGACATCAACGAGTACCGCATCCGCACGCTGGAGGCACTGCTGCGGGACAAGGTACATTTATTATTGTTGAACCATGCACGAGTACTATTTTCTTATTGTATTATTCTTCGTTCGTGCAGGAGACTGCCGTCACTACAGCTAAACAGAAGCTCAGCAAACTACAGGAGGATTTTAAGTACAATTTGAAGCTCTTGGAGGGTCGAGACGAGGAGTTGGCGCTGTATGATGCCAATTTTGCCTCACTTAAGAACGTTCTGAGGGATCGAGAGGCCGAATTGAGTGAAATTAGAGCTAGAGAGGCAGAAATCCAGGCGGAACTACAACGATCCAAGCAAAGAGCTGGCGAGCAGGAGGTTCAATACCAGCAGAAACTCAAAGATGCCAGAGCTCGGATGGAGGGCTCGAAGTGGAAATTTGACGATGAATTGAGGCGCCAAGAGGACACGATGGAGACTCTGAGACGCAATACGGAACGACAGTTGAGAGAAAAAGATGAGGATATAGAGAATCAGCGGAGAGAGCTGACAGTGACACTCGACGACGTCATGAGACAGCGGGAGACGGAGTTTAAACGGATAAGTGACGAATTACAGGGTAAATTGAGGGAGTTAGAGCTGAAGAACAAGGCGTTAACGAGAGATACAGACGCCCAGCGAGTGAGAGCGGAGGAACTGAAGACCAAGAATGAAAATCTACAGCAGATGCTGCAGGAAAATGACAAGGAGATGAAGTCGTTGGAGTGGACTTTAGCGGATGTGAAAGCTGCTAAAGATGTTAAAATAGGGGAATTAGAGAGCGAAGTGGCCACGCTCAACGAGGTTAAACAGAAGCTGTTAGATGAGTATGAAAGCAAGATGGCCGAGTTGTTGCAGTCGCTGCATGCAGTGGAGAAGGCATTTGTGCAGCAGAAAACTCAGTATGACGAGGAGCTGCAGAGGCACATGGACCGGAAGAAAAGCGAAGCTCAAGAAGCGAGTGCCAGGAGTGAAGCCAAGCTGGAAGCTCTTACTGCAAGACTACGTGAGAGCGAGGAGAGGGCAGAGGAGCTCCAAGCTGAGCTGAAACAGGCTAAATGGGATGCAGACGACAAGCTCATGGAGAAGGAGCGCGAAGTGGAGCGTGTCAAGAGTGCATTGCAAGATCTTGAAGACGAACAACACCGTGTAGCAAGTGATATACAAAAGCAACTACGACAAGGAGACCGAGAGACGCAGACACTTCAGGAGAGACTGCAGGATTCTCACCGACAAATAGCCTTACTCAAGGAAAAAGACAAGGCGCAGCGTCAGGAACTACTTGAGAGCGTGGAAAAGCAGGAAGATCTACAGCGTGAACTTGTGACAGTTAATTTACGGTGGGAAAACCGATGGCAAGAGCAGCAACGAGAACTGGATGAACGACACGAGCTACGACTCCGTGAGTTGCAGCAAGTGAAGGATCGTCTGTTAAATGAAAAGGAGGCTGTTGAGGAACGTCTAGTTCACGCTGAGAACGAGGTGCAGCGGCTGCGTTCCGAGTTGTCGACTCTGAAGTCCAGTGCTCGTATCTCTGAGTCTTTTGGCTCTCAGTACGTGGCAGCCTCAGCCAGACGAAGTGGGGAAGTTCGGCATTCATCTGATTCGGTTCCAGTGGCTCCCTCACCCTTGTGGACTGACGACCCCGGCACTTTATCTCCGATGCCTGGTGTGTCACCATTGCTGACGAACAGCCCACAACAGCGGCCTAGAACTGAAGCCAACAACAGTGCTAGTGCGTTAGAGATTGAGAACGCAAAACTGCGAGATCTAATTCGACAGATGAAGGAATCGCTTGCCCTACAGATGGAGGCATCACCAGGACAAGCTAGTGGGAATCGAAGCGCTTCTAAACTTGCGGCACAGCTGCTGGAAGCCCAAGAGCGCTGCGTTGCGCTTGAGGCGAAGCTGAACGGTGATGGAAGCGGTATTGCTCTTGAACTTGAAAGCTGTAAGCGGGAACTCTCGGAAGCGCAGCAAATTATTGAAGTTAAAAACACGCGAATCGCTGAGTTGGAAGCCCGGATACAAGAGCTGGAGGGGGCGACCTCAGCAGAGCCCGATTTACAGAGCGGACGAGTTGTTCATGAGGCCCAACTGACGGATCTGAGGAGGAAACTTGACGCCGCAAACAGTGATATTGACCGCCTGGTCAAAGAACGTAGTCAACTCATGGAACTGAGCAACCAGCTTCGCGCTGATTTACGTCGATGTGGGTCTGGAGACGCTGGATCGAAGTCATCGACACCGCGTGTGGAATTCACTGGTAAAAAGGATTATGAGAATATGATTACAGAACTTACTCGGTCGCTGGAGGAGGCTCGAGTTCACAACAAGACACTCAAGAAGGAGCTTCGTCGCATGGTGAAACTGCACGTGCAACTTCAGCAGGAGCGAGAAACGCAGGGTTTGGAAGGTGAAGCTGATGATGGCGACACAAGGCACACAACTTCATCTCGAGACGATGAGAACGGCCCCGAGAGACGAAGATCCAGCACGTTATCGATGATGAAGTCGCTGGATCCCGGACCTGCTCGTCCCAAGACGCGAACCAGCACCTCTGCATTTAGTCGCGCTGGATCGGAAGGTGAGGATGGAGGGGGTACTACAAGCAAGAGGGATCTGGACGAGCAGTTGTTGGCTCTGGCGCGAAATAAAAGGCCGAGTGTACCGAGTCAAGCAACTAAAACTCGAAAGGCAACGCGTGCAGTGCCACCGACAATCTCAGAACATAACACTGATAGTGACGCTGAGGCTGATGTTTCTGCTGAGGATGATGATCGAGAGCGAGGAGAGGCAAGAGGTGGGAATGACGTGCCTTCTCGAAACACGGACAAGTCTCCACTTGCAAGGCCCTTTCAGACTGCAGACGGACGGGAGTCAGAGGGTTCCAATGCAACGATCGGTGGCAGTTCGAGCGCCAAGGTCACGGATGCGCGGCTGAAGCTGCAACAAGCCAAAGAAATGCTCATGTTGTCCGGTAAACGAGCACCTGTTGAGGGATCTCGTGCTAGTCTCACGACATTCGCCGCGCAAGCTGCAACTGGAGCAGCGACGGCAACGCGAGTGAGCAATCGCGAAACAAGTAGCCAGCGGTCTGCAGTGAAGAAGCTGAAGCAGCTGCAATCCAAACGAGCTGAAATGGTGAACGAGCGCAAGAAGGTGCGCAACTACAACCTGGCGTCGTAGTAGCAACACCGATCTCGGGCCAATAAAGACGTAGAGTAACAATACCAAACACGATCGTAATGATAGCTAACTTTATTCCTACCTTGTATGTTTTCTGGTGTTCCCTTCGCGGGGTGTATAGTGTGTTGAGTTCGATGAAGCAGAGCCGAGAAGATGAAAGACGTACCACGTGTGAATTCCAGTAGCGCGGAGTTAACCTCGGTGCTCTACAGAAAGTAATCGGGCGTCCGACGCGACACATGAGGCTCTCCGCGGCGCGGCGCAGGGTCAAACTGTAAGCTGTAGAAACAACAAGTAACAAATCAGTGCCGTGTCACCACATACCCGGTCACTCTCCTGTACGTACAATGTGTACTGCATCTGTTCGTCCACTTCCATGATGGCGGCCTCATTGCCACAGCGGTAGCAGTAATTGGGCGCGCTGAAGATGGTCACGACGTTGCACTTGTGCGACCAGTTGTATCCTTCCATGACCAACTGATGGGCTCTGGCAATGAGCGTGAGTCCGTTAGCGTGGTTGAACTGGTCCGAGATATCTTGTCCGAAAGTGTATCCCGCTCCTCGTGGCGAGATTCCCCACCCAGAACGATCGTCTGGGTCGGACCACAGTAGGTCACACATAGCTCCTTCATGAGGAACCTCCTGCAGTCGATCGAACCCGCGAATGTAGTCGAGCGTGTCAATAGACGGCGAGAGTCCTCCATGGAGACAGAAGATCTGGTTCTCGACGACCGCAGTGAGCGGCAGGTAGTCGAAGACGTCCGTGAAGTAGCGCCAGACATTGGGGCTGCCGTATTTACGCAGACACTCGTCGTAGAAGCCGTAGACCTGCGTAATCTGGCGACTCTCGTGGTTACCGCGCAGGATAAAGATGCGGTCCTTGTAGCGCACCTTAAGGCACACGAGCAGCGTCACCGTCTCGACACTGTAGTAGCCTCTGTCCACGTAATCCCCCATAAATAGATAGTTGGTGTCGGGCGCGTGGCCGCCGATGCGGAAGAGCTCCATGAGATCGTGGAATTGGCCGTGCACGTCGCCGCAGACCGTTACAGGGCAGCGCACCGGCTGCACGTTGGACTCCTGTACCAGCACCTCCTTGGCCTTGGAGCACAGCTGCATCACTTCATTCTCTGTCAGTGGATTGCAGCCCAGAAGCTTCTCGCACCACGCGTCCAGCGTGTCGATGGACAGCTCGAACGGCGTGGAGCTCATCTTAGTGGTGTGAATACAAATAGAGAAATCCTAACTGCGCCACCCCCTTGACGCCCACTCGTTAGGATATCTTGGCGTAGTTTTGACCAGTGAAAGCGCCAGAAGAGTTTGCTTTTCACCAATAAGGTGTCGGTGTATCGAAATGACTGCTATGCAAGAAGTATTAATAACAGATGTTGTATGGCAAGTTTCTAAGCTGAGACTTGGCGGAGAGGCCTCTAGAGTCTCGATCTATTGCGAAAATTCAAGCTGCATGACAATGACGCAAACCTGGCATCGGTCGAGGGTCGGGTGAGCGACTGCCTGGTCTATTGCTGCAGGCGGTGCGTCTTCTTCTCGAGGGCTAGCAGCGCGTTCTCTATTCTCCGCGTAATGGCCGAGTACAGCGCCTTCTCGCGTTCCTGCGTCTCCCATGGAGAGCCACCAGCCATGCGGTCGTCTGCGTACCGCTCAAACAGGTCGTCGAAGGACAGCGGTTCGCCCACAATCACGCCCAGGTCGAGATTCGTCTTGGGAATGAGGCTGATCAGACGGTTCTTCTCGTCCTGTGGCATGAGCTTCTCCATGTTGTAATGATACACAGGCACCACGATCGGCCGCGTGGTCGCACGAGCAATAAGTTTGCCCACTCCCCATTTCAGACGTCCGATCTTCTCGCGACGCGGACTTGATCTGCCACCGAGCGCTGGAAATAAGAAAAAAAACACCAGTAAGCGACTGTGTATAGTTGGTTACCCAATTCCTAAGGACTACCTCACCTTCGTGCTGTACGATTTTGCCCTCGGGGAAAATGTGGACCCACGCACCCTCCTCCACCTTGTCGAAGATAGCTTGAATCATCTACGTAACCACCAGCACAAATGTATCGTGTAAATATTTCCAGCAAGAAGAAAGATACATCGCAGAAGCAACTCACCTGGTGGTCAACACCAGCTCCGCGCTTCACTGGTAGCGTCTTAGCACCAAAGAACAACGTCGACAGCAGCTTTCCCTTTGTATAACAGTACTCCTGGCTGCAACCATAAACAACAAACCACCACTAAACTTCAGTATCTGTTGCCAGCACCACCAGAATGTCGTACATCCCCATCTCACCTGGCCAAGCTCCATCGTCCGTTCCTCGGCCACATGTATTTCCACGGCATCATACTGCACACAGCAACTCTGTCAGTGACTTGCCTTTTATCTATACTACTGGTAACAGCAGGAGCCCCTTACTTGGCGAGTACAGCAGGATCGTCCACCGTGGCCGAGTGGTTGGACACCGTAATGACGGCCGTGCCCTTGGGTCGCTGCTCCAGTTGCTGGGTCAGGAGCTCCGCGCCTTCCACAGTCGTCCGATTTAGCAGCTGCAGGTAGAACTTGGAGGCCAGCGTCACAGCGCCGAAAAGGGGCACGCGCGCAACGTCGTGCAGCCACTCGGGGAAGACCTCGGAGCGCCGCCCACCATCGTACTGGCCGTCCCCCAGGTCCGCAACAGGCGCGTCCACGTACAATGTCACAGCACCCACGCCTACCGACACGACGCCGATGGATAGCGCGCTCAGAGACAGAGAACGCACCAGGTGTGAGCCCGCGAGGGGCCTGGTCGTGCGCCGCAGCATTGAGACGACGTGGAGCAAATCCACTTATACTATTAATAGGCAGTAGTAACGACAAAATCAAAAGTATTATAGTATTGTGATATTATTCAGAAAAGTTATTTTGTATTAAAATATATTAGCAGCAAATGACTGATTTTCCTTCCAAAAATGATACTTAAGTATATGGTAAGAAGGAAGTGGTTACCAACCTACTGATGACAAAGCTTATAGTATTATTACTATTATAGATATTTTAATGTGTATTAGACTTCAGGGAAGGATTTAGAAAAACAATTAAGAGTATCTCCACCAGTTGAGCTCAAGACTATCAGCTAAGGCCTTATATCCGCGATTTGACTTCAATTTTTCCCACTGGTAAGCTAAATCTTTGCTTTAGGTGCAACTGTCTCCACTCGACTGTATTCGTGGCTGACTATCGTATCCTATGGCGAGCGTTTGGATGGCACATCCGTAGTAAAGCGAACAATTTCGTAGTTGCTCTCATCGAAATCCAGTTGGCACAATGCATACAAAGCGCCAATGTAAACCCCTGCCAATTTTGACAAGCATTTAGCAGAGTTGAGGCCAAATCGATGCTTTGACCCTATCGGTGGTAGGAATATGGCTTATATTAACTTCAAATCCATATTTAACTTATCTGATCTCCTTTTTACATGTTATTCCCCATCTCTATTAGACTTTTAGACTCAGATATGGAACGGAGCTGTATGCTCGCAACAGATTTATAAGTAAATACTTTCTTGAGAAGTCGCCATGAAAAACGACATTACTGTACGAGCGAGCGGGAAGTGACACTGTATGCCAATCAGTTTATTTTTTACAGAGCAACTAGAGCAAAAATATAAATTTCGCTTTTTTATTTATAATGTCGTGCTGTCTGTTGCGTGCGATCCGGTTAGAAGCGGCCGGATCGCAATCCCAAGCATCGCCTACGATCCCGGTTAAGAGCGACCCTAAGCCACCATCATGGCCAGGGGCGTTTCGCAATACCGGTACTTCGAAGTACTTTCTAAGAGCATGTCCGTGCTGCCGATTACAATATCATTTTTTCGGTGATTTCGTTGATGCTCGTACCAACTCTTTTGTCGAAGTCTTGGCCGTTTCAGAGTCGTCTGAATCGTCAGTGTCACTTGGATATTTCTCATACGCATACGACGCGCGTCGATCAAGCTCTCGGGAGAGTCCCTGGGCGAATAGCTGTGACGGATACTCCACCAGGTAGTATGACGCCGTCGCCAACAAAGTCACCAGGCCAAACACAGCAAAGGTCTTGTCGTAGTATTTTGTCTCCTGCTTGATCGAAGGCGTGAATATCACAAACACGTGCAGCAAGTACACGGAAAAGCTGATCTTGCCCATGTATCGCAGCACGATCCACTCGAAAATCTTTGACACCGTGGATGGCTGGACCATCTCGATGACTATCAGTAGCGACAATTTGACGCTTGTGAACGGCATGATATACTTGGTTGCCGGTGCGAGCGGCATACCCAACCAGTTGAAGAAGAGTCCACGAAAGACCACGCTGAGATAGGCGGCGATCAAGATGGCCTCGACGATCCGAAGAGCGACGACATGCAGCATGCGGAACTTAAAGCCTGTCGCTTTGATCAACGCTTCTAACTTCACGAAAGTGCACGCCGCCATTGACCCCGCCACAAACGTCGGCAGGTGCTTAATCAGCGGTTGGCGGTAGAAGTTGTCTCGAGTTGTGTACAGCCCTTCGTGGATCACCCAGATGTATAACGGCACGAACGACATCCACCAGAAGCGACCCAATTTCAGAACTGCTAGCACAAAAGCAGGCAGGATGAAGTAGTACGAGATCTCCAACGGCAACGTCCACATAAGGTAGTGTCGGTGTTCGGGGTGAAAAGTGAGCGTCTGGAAGAGATTGAAATTCGAGGGCTGGCTCACCAGGTAGTAACGCTTCTTGTACTCAAACGGCATAAGCCACAGCGCGATCGACAGGAGAGCAAACAACGGGTACACACGGAAGAAGCGCTTGGAGAAATAGTCAGCCAGCGTGTACCCCCACTTGCGGTAGGACGCATTCTCGGCGAAGAGCTTGATGCTCTTTTTCATGAAGATCATGGTTAGCAGAAATGAGGAGAGCACGAAGAAAGCGTCGACTCCGACTGCACCCATAAAGATGTCGTGCATGTATCCGGTGTGCTGGGTGACCACAAAGATGACTGCAGTTCCGCGCATGCCGTCGAGGAAGTGGATCTTGGCGAGGGGTGACGAACGAGTCTTGCTCGGTTTGCTCTGCTGGAAACCATGGTTCCCTTTGCATTTTTCGATGAAGACGTCGTTCGTTTCCGTCTGGGCTAGGGCGGAGTCATGGTACTACCCGGTAATGCGGGCTTCAAACAATTATTAAAAAGGTGTGAGCGCCTCGATCAGCCTGGTTTCTGTGCTCGCATGACTTCCGCCTGCAACAACCACTTTTGGTATTTGATTGATGAAACCGATGGCCTGTAATTCCCCGAAAGTAATTATGAATGTGTGATTGATCGACTTGACCCTTGTCACTTTACATCACGCGAGGATTTTGTACAGACTCGTGCTGTGTATACTGACCCATGGTAGTCGACCGAAGACAAATGTGGCAAGTAGATGGAAAATGACATCCGAAAAAGAAGCGAACATGATAAGAAAAGGGAAATGAACTTTAGCAGAAAGAGAGCTCAGTCTTCAATCTTCAATTAGCACAAACTTCGACGGAGGGAATAAAGACGAAGCGTCCGGGTAGCAGCAACGGAGAAGGACAAGCAAAAGACGAACACGTAAGTTCTGGCAGCTCAAGTGAAAGCTCTCTAGTGGTTTTGATCTAATAATTTGTTTATTTTGTACGGATAAGTACAAGCCCAAGACTCTGAACCACTACGAGTAGGAAGGAGCGAATCACGTGGCTTCGGGATTGGAGGGCGTGTGAGTCGTGGGTATTCGCGGTACGCAAAATCTCTTGTTTTGAATCGGAAGTCGCATACATCCGTGATGAAAGGCACTTTCTAGATGTGTCATATCTGAGTCCCAGCACCCGCTGTTGTTTATGGATGCAGCTGCCCCTGCCCCATAAGCTCCGTTAGGGTTGGCACTCCTGCTCCGATACATTTTGCCCGATTGCCAGACGCATAGTGCTCGTACAGACATTCACTGTATTGTTGAGACACCTGCTTGCTAACAGTTGTAAATGTAGCTAACATGTTGGTAGAGCTAGACTGGGTTCATCGTCGATCTCGTCCTCATACCTGCAATACTTCTATGGCTGGCTGACATGGGCTCGCTCATCGCTACTAGCTAGCTCTAGTTTGCGTAAATTTCTCCCTTTATTTCGAATTGGACAGTACGTGGCGGCAATGGTGGACCTTTGGAAGCAGCAGGCGCGAGCCCATATCAACAGCAATCCCTCACCTCGTATTGAGGTCGTGAAAACACTATTGAAAGTGACAGAATATGAGAAGGACGAGCGCAAGCGAAAAACCATGGAAGACCGTGGCGCGGACACGATGCTTGACGGGTACACAACCACAGATCAAATTCGGCGCATATCGCAATTCTTCTGGGATAATGTTCGTGAACCAGGCACCAGACTTCGTAACATGCTTGCGTTTTTGCTTTGCCACTACGCTCTAATGCGGGGTAAGATGGAGCTGGCTGATATCCACTCCGTCAACTTGGAAAATGAAGGGTACAGTCCCTGTCGAGCGGTGGTATTGGTAATGCGGCAAGGCAAAACCAATCAAGTCGGTCGTATTGAAGTTGGGGCCTTCTTGCGGAACAAGTCTGTGGAGCTGTGTCCTCATGGATTACTGGCGTTCTATTTGTTCTGGCGTTGGCTCGTTGATCGAGAGCCTTTCCTTTGTTTCACCTCTTCCGAACAATGGTATCCACTTAAACTACTAATGCTGGCAAGGATCCAACAGTGGAGATGTCCTATAAAGTACACCGAGAAGCTATGGTAACTGATTTGAAATGTGCTGGCATTCACAGCAAAGTAAAAACACACGTTGGCAGAGGATCAGGGACACGAATGGCTACTCTGGCTGGTGCAAGTGAGGCACAGATAGGTGGCTTGGTCGCTGGAATATCCAAGCTATGGGAAAATGCTACCTGACATCCCTCCCCCGTGATGCCATGCGAACATTAGCCGGGTTTGAGCCTGCCAATGGCAGCTACTTCCTTTCTCGTGCGCATGTTGACCCCCCGTAGTGTCTAAAAGTCACGTGTTTCCGCATGTCGAAAAGTGGCAATCTTCTCTCAATGACGGTGGATGCGAACAAACAATTGCCGCCGGGGGATTTTTGGAGCTGCTACAATACCTGAGAGTTGTACTTTTACAAGACGCTGTCTTTATGAGTGATTGGATGCCCAAGCATCCAATTTGGCAGCATCCGATATTCCAATCGACTGGATTTCAGCAGTACAAGCGCGCGGCAAAGGAGGTGGTGGGCATAATGGATGATCCTTCGGAACAGCGATTACGAAAAGTTATGCCAGTTTTACAGGCAAAAATTGATGGGTACACCATGATCTCAAGATATCCATGCAAAAAATGGGGAGCTCGTTGCAGGTTATTGAAACCAATATGGAGAACGTGACGCAAGCAGTGATTCCGCTCTCTAGTGGAGCTGATGCATCCCGGTATTAAGGACGAAAGCGCGGCAGTGCAACATGTTGTTTATGCACTTGAATCATCTCGGAGGTTACAGATGAAGAAGTTGAACTGGAAGTCGAAAACCCAGACGTTTTCAGAGACTTAGTTAGGACAACCCTTCGGGTTAAATCTCAGCCACCTTGCTCGAGGAACAAGAAGATGGAACGCGAACACTAGGGTCCAGGGCTATACATGGTATTTGAACCAGTTGGCGGTGACCCGCATCTCAACTATCCTATATAAAAGCATATGTATTATTGGAGGTTTTAGTGACTTGCTTGATCGTGGATTGAATCTGAGTTTCACTTACATCTCCGTGCCTGTCGATTCTCTTGGCTGAAGGTTGAACTGTTGGGTACTAGCTCACGTGGTCTTCACCTTGTTCTTGGATTTAGATGTCAGTTGTGGTCGTCGCAGCTCGTGCCCCTTTTGAGCTGGCGACCTTGCTTCTGTTATCACTACACACGGATTCCGGAGAATTTGTCTTGTCACTAGTACTTTCGGTGGGAGCTCTGACAGCAGTGTCGTTTGTGGCACCGTCAACTGCGCACACAGGTTTGAGAAAACGCAATATTGACGTGTGCTTGCTTGTAGAGACGTGCCTTTTTCGCGGTCGCCAAATGGTCGCTTCACAGGACCTTGTACTCCAACTGCAAGCTTCCTCTTCATGACAGTTTTGCTGTCTGTTGTGTCGACTGGGATAGAGAAATACTTTAGTGACAACGATTTCAATATTTTTGAACTCAACTTCAATAAAGGTTGTCGCTGCAAGCAAATACTGCCCATAGTAACAGTGTCAAAATCATATCCAGCTCCAAACAGATCCGTAAGAAAAGCTCTGCCTATAGCTTGGTGATCCCCGTTGCCTATCAATGAGAATGTTTCAGCTTCCGAATCAGGGGTGGAAACCAAGTGACGCATCGTAACTACTCCAAAGTCCATCTCAAAAAAATAAATTCACGTGTAGGATGTCGGCATTTTCATGAAATACTATTTAATAGTGCCTTCTATTAGAAAACGTAGGTCTATTCGATTTTTGTTTTAGCTTTTCATGCTCAGTAACAATTTCTTTCCGAATTTATGTATCGGTTTTACTGCGCGAATCTATTCACATCCCACTATTTCGCCTCTAAAGTAGTTTACTTCAAGTATAACGGTATATTATAAACTATAATACTTGAAGCATAATACTTATAGGAATCGCAGAAAACGAACCGGAATTTTGCTAAACGAAGATATGTGGAATGATTGAGAATCTGAGACTAGTGTCAGCAACATTTTCAGTGCAGAGTGCTATGTCATTCCAAGAGTGCGTTTGGTGTTTTGGTTTTGATACCTGTTGGAAAGCAAAGCTAGAGCTCGCCATGCGTCATGAAGGTGTCTACAGCGCCACAGTCATCTAGCGCGCCAAAGTCTCCCAGTGCATTGCTGCTGGTGTGGAACTGGGAGCAAACACATGTCCCTGTGTCTTCGTCTGCAATAACAGAGTTGGTAAAAGTGGTAGATCTTATGACATGAACAACGTACCACATCGCCCACGGTTATTACAAATTACGTCTTCTTTAGTGCCCTGCGTAGTCTGGATAACATTTGTGGCCACGGTGGCAGTCGAATGAGTCAATGCCGTCGCAGATATGCTGAGCAGCGGTAGGTCTCCCGATGGGGAGTAAAAAGTCACCGCCATCACTTAAAACAAAAATAAAAAGAGGGTCAGTCGAATCTGCATCAAAGGAGTTTTCTCTCGCAAGTGTTTCACTACCATTGCCAGCACTCGAACAAGCAATTGTATTGGTCGCGAAGGAGACACTAACACTTGTTATTCTGTGATACCACCAATCAAGTGTTAGTCAATCAAGCGTTTACGAGGTGATCAACTTACGTGAGGAGACGCTCCAGCGCAGCCTTCACTGCCGCAGCCGATGCTGAGAATGGGATTGGTAGCGTGGTTTCTCCCCGGAATGACAGGGTGAAGCTTCCCCCGTCAGCTGAACAGCTCACGGCCTGTACTTCGTCCACCTGGTTAGCCGTCCAGGGATCATCACCACTAGGACACGGAGCTGTTGAAGGTGTTTAGCATTCAGTAAGTTAGCTATAGTGGTTCAAATTGCCGATGGTGACGTACTTTTGGCGCAGCTGTAGCCAGAATAGCGCACATTCTTCCCGCGATCGAGCGGGACCTTGTCGCAGTAGCAACCCTGGACCATATCTGCATCCCATGTTGATAATGCGTTGGGGTCGGATCCGTACACGAAGCCTGCAGTGGTGAATGTAGCGGTGGGAGTGAGCGCTGCTAACTCTCGAAGCGTCCGACAAGTCCCTCGGTTGTTACAAACTGCTTCGTTATTGGTTGGGCAAGACACTGTAACACACGTTAGACGACGCTCATGACCCGAATTTGGGCAGCAGTATTGCCTACTTCGATTGCATGCTACTCCCTCAAAACCAGGAAGACATCTGCAGATGCCGGCACTGTTGCAGAGACCCTAATAGAACATACACGACATAAAATAAGTGTCAGCTGGTCGTCAGACTAATTACAATTCGAGCTCGTACCGCATTCGAGCACTGGACAATCGAATTGTGAGCGACATTATTTGTTGCGGCTTCTTCCACCCACGCACGTCCAGTGGGGCATTGCGGCTGCGAGCAATCGTAGCCTCCGTATCCGTCGTCGCACAAGCACCGGTAGAACGGCGCGCTCTGGCATCTTCCATGATTGTAGCAGCGCGTCACCGACCCCGAAATCCCTGATCAATAGGACTCATGGCTGGTTAGTGATAGGAACGAGTTGTGCTTGGATAGCTAAATATTACCAGCACAAGTTGTCAATCCACCACCGCTGTAGTATCCGCAGTCCAGGATGTTCCCCGATCCGCCCAATCCTGCGCAAACAATCGGCTTTAGTATCCGGATAGTGAAATCGAAGCAGCTCGGAAGCATCAATACAAGTACAAGCTTAGCAGAAACGTACCATTGCTGGGCCCAAAGCCTGTCGCACACGCACAGAGACCGATAAGAGTGTTGCAAGTTCCTCTACCTGAGCACTCGAGCCACTATTCACGAAAAGAAAACGAGAATGCACCCAGTTACTATATCGCCATCAAGACGACATTTCTCGTACTCGTACCTCTTTGGTTCCTCGCACTGTCAGCGGTGGAGTGGGTCCATACGCGGCTTGTGTTCCATCTGTGAATTATACAACATTTTATCAAATCTAAAACACCTCGTTCATCGTTGACTTTGTTGTCGCTGACGTACCTGTTTCCACCGTAAGTGAGCGGGTACCCCCTGAAAGAGACGAAGCAATAACTAGTGCTGGCACGTCTCCATGTTCGTACGTGAATGTGATCATTGCAGATACGCCGTCCGAGTCGCACAAAGTCGTTCCGCCATTCAAAGTGACGGAGACTCCACGAATCGTTATCAGGTCTTCCAATGCAGTTTTTAGTGTTGCTGCCGTGTCGACATTTCCGACTAGTGGACGAGTTGTCTCTCCACGAAAACTCAGAGTAAACGTCCCTGTGCAGCCATTGCAGAGGCAGGAAACGGACTGCACCTCATCGTCCTGTCCAGTCGAGATGGGGTCATCCCCGTACGGACACTGTCGTAGAGAGCAATCTGCACCCGTGTAGCCGTGGTCGCACACGCAGCCATAGATCCGGTCGGCGTCCCAGGGCGTGTCGTACGTGGCCGAGTAGATGAGGTTGTAGTCGTTCTTGGTGGCTGCCATCGCCCTCATGGACATACACTTGCCATGGCCATTGCAGTTTATGCGGCATACCTGCAAACGTTGGCAAGCAGGTCCGGCGAATCCTGCGTCGCATTCGCACTTCCCATTGCCGCGATTGCAGAGGCCTCGGTTGGAGCATTCCTGAGCAACAGAGCGGACCGAGTCTTGACCCGTGGCAAAGTCGACCCAGGGAGCTCCTTTCGGACAGACCCGGGAGTTGCAGTCGTAGCCTGTGTAGCCAGGAAAGCACGTGCATCTGGTTAAGCGAGCGTCAGCGGTGGAGATTAAAATGAAAGCGATTAAAGCTGTCTACTAACGTATTATCGCTTCTGCACGTTCCATGGCGGTTGCACTTGGACGGACACGCGCCTTGGATTTCGGTCAAGAAGCAGCAGCACAGCGTCAGCGTCACTAGCAGAACGCAATCGTGGCGTCCTGCCATCGCTCACGCTGGCTTCGGCTCCCTCGACCCAGAACGCCGACTATTATAATTGCTGTTGCTACCCGAATGGTCGTAGCTTGGGTACACTGTAACTGAAGCGACGATTTGATTTGCTTGTTGTGCGACAAATACCGGTAACTCGGTGTGCGAGATTACGCTTGTATCCGTGCATATTATAATGCATTGTCCTCCGAAAGCGCAGTATTTATCCTGGACGCTTTGCTGTGGCTGGCTTGCAGTCACTGTCGGCGACAGTCTGTCGCTTTCGTTGCCCTGGGGGCACAAACTTCTTGGAGGTAAAACATTTGAAGTTGTCTTCACACTTGAAGTCTAAACTCTCGCGCCTGCCCATGAATGTGTCATGTTTGCATGTTCGCCCCACAACAAACTGCAATCACTCATCTACAATTGGGCGGTGCAAGTCACTTTGTGAGGCTCTCGAGGGTTCTACAGGTTGGCTTCAACTTGCTCTAGAAACGCGTCAGTTTATCTTGAAAAATGTATGCTGCGACGAAGATACCTTCACTTCGTGTGGCGGTCAACAGGTTGACACGATTGGCGCTGAACGCCCTGGCGTCTGACGTGTGGACACCAACAGCCTCAGCCCAGTCTCTGAGAAGCCCGAAAGCCATCTCTACGCGCTGCCTGCACGTTGCTTGCTCACATTTTTCGCCGCTAAACGTTTCCATCGACACGCACCCGACCAATCACATCATCCTTTTTTCTCAATTTCCACCAATAACAGAACGCGAGCCATCCTTCAGGTACCGGCGGTCTCACTTCGGATTTTGCCGTCTTGAGCGCACGTCAACGTCAGCCCTCGACCATCACTCTCATCTAGCATCATGGCGTCCTTTGCGTTCCGTCGCGCTTCCAAGCGCGTGGCGCTCATGGGCGCAGGCGTCGTCGGTGTCTCGGGCCTCTCGGGCGCCGCCATCGTGTCAGCCAAGGAGCCGCAGCGGCTCGTGGCGCCCATCAAGTGCGAGGACGGCTCGACCATCATTCCGTACGAGACGCCGTCGCGCGCCGCGCAGCTGGAGCGCCTCAAGAAGGAGCAGTTCGACGTGCTGGTGATCGGAGGCGGTGCCACAGGCTCCGGCTGTGCGCTGGACGCGGCCACGCGCGGCCTCAACACGGCCGTCGTGGAAGCCAGCGACTTCGCGGCGGGTACGTCTGGCCGCTCTACGAAGCTCATTCACGGCGGTATCCGATACCTGGAGACGGCGTTTATGAAACTGGATTACTCGGCCTTTAAGCTGGTGAACGAGGCGCTGGAGGAGCGCTCCTTCTTCCTCTCGGCCGCTCCATACATGAACCGCCCTCTTCCTATCATGATCCCCATCTACAAGTGGTGGGAAGTGCCCTACATGTGGGTGGGCGCTAAGGCCTACGACGTGGTGGCCGGCAGCAAGCGCTTCGTGCCTGGCAGTTACTACATCAACGCTGAGGAGGCCATGTTCCAGTTCCCTATGCTCCGTAAGGAGGGTCTCAAGGGCGCTATCGTCTACTACGACGGACAGATGAACGACACCCGCATGAACGTGTCTATCGCCCTCACAGCCACGCAGAACGGCGCCACTGTCGCTAACTATGTGAAGGTGGTGCACCTGATCAAGGACGACGAGGGCAAAGTGCGTGGCGCCCACGTCAAGGACACTCTGACCGGCGAGGAGTGGGACGTCAAGGCTCATGCCGTCGTCAACGCCACAGGCCCTTTCACGGACGCTATCCGTCAGATGGACGACCCCAAGAAGGACAAGATCTGTGTGCCTGCTGCTGGAGTGCACACGGTACTACCCGACCACTTCAGCCCCAACCGCATGGGTCTCATTGTACCCAAGACGAGCGACGGCCGCGTGTTGTTCTTCCTCCCCTGGGAGAACGGAACGCTGGCTGGTACGACCGACTCGCAGTCCGAGATCACGATGCTGCCGTCCCCCACCAAGCAGGAAGTGGACTTTATCATCGATGAGGCCAACCGCTACCTCGCCAAGGACGTCACACGCAACGACATCAAGTCGGCCTGGTCGGGTATCCGCCCGCTGGTCAAGGACCCGCGTCACGCTGATGGATCGACGGCCAAGATCTCGCGCGAACACGTCGTGGAAGTGTCCGAGTCCAACATGGTGACGATCGCTGGCGGCAAGTGGACGACGTACCGTCGTATGGCTCAGGACGCGATTGACAAGCTCGTGGAGACTGTGCCGGAGATCAAGGCCAAGGCTTCGCCCTGCAAGACCAAGGACGTGGGCATCATCGGCGCTGATCGCATTGGCGAGGTGTGCAACAAGAAGTTCGACAAGATCACGGTCACTCTGCGTGAGAACTACAACCTGGACAAGGACGTGGCCGAGCACCTTATGCGCAACTACGGCACGCGCGCTCTGCAGGTCGCCGAGATCGAGCAGAGCGGATTCCTGGACCGCAAACATATGGATCATCCGCGTCGCCTGCACCCCAAGTACCCGTACCTGGAGGCTGAGGTCGTGTTCGCTGTCCGACAGGAGTACGCCATGAAGGCGACCGACATTTTGGGTCGTCGTATGCGTCTGGCCTTCATCGACAGCGGCGTGGGCATGCAGCTGGCCCCGCGTGTAGTGCACATGATGGGCGAACTGCTCGGCTGGTCCAAGGCCCGTCGGGAGCAGGAGCTGGCCGAGTGCAAGGAGTACCTGGAGACCATGCACAACTGAGTATTCCATCGTCGCAATCAGCACGACGGATACGGAGTCAGCAGCGAGAATTAAGCAGTATTTGTGCGCAACTGAGTATGCGTAACACGAGTATGTAGATCATCTTCATCCTATTAACCTCTCTTCGTTGCCGTGGATAGTCCACCGAATCTTGGCTGCTTGGTGTCGTGCGTGCGTGGGCAGGACGTTTTTGCTGGTCATCGTCTGTGCACGGGATATGCCGATGGTGACGACGAATGCAGCTGCTGCATTTTCCTCACCTTCGGGTCGGAAGATACCGGGGCTGCTGTGGCATTTTCTCGTGTGTTGAATGGCGCTACCAAGTGCAGAAGCTCTCGAGCGAGTGCGGCGTTTTCAAGCTGCTTTTCAGGGGGTTTGACAATGGATTTCAAGGGGTCAAGCTTGGATGGCGCTGCTGTCGGACGCGTTGAAGGGTTTATAGGCGGCAGAACGCCACGGTCTTCTTCGAGTCTGTCGCCGTCTTCATCCGCCAGGCCAATGAGCATGTCGAGTCCGTATTGCACGAGCTGCTGGCTGTTCCGAGGGTGCTTCATGACCACAGCGGCCAGCGCTGCTAGCAGAGCCTCCACCACTTCCTCACTCCGTCGCTCCCGATCAAACACACCGACGAGCTGCTGGACGCCATTCAATGCCCCGACGAGGTCTTGGTTGCGCACGTTGTTCGCCACGGTGTTTCGTAGCGCCCACAGGCACGAAATCCTCACTCGACGCTCGATTTCAGGCGAACTCCCGGACGTCGCAACAGGGAACAATGGCGGAGGTTTAGCGCAGATTTCAAGCAGTTTTTCGAGCCCGTGCTCGTTCCGGAGTCGGATCTGAGCGCTTGGTCTTTTCCAGACTTCGTCGGCGATGGCGTCGCTGATCATAGCAACAAGAGACGCGTTTGATGCGTCAACTAGCAACGCGATGAGCTTCTTCAAGTCCACAGACTCGAACGATTGGGTGGACGGAATCCCGTGGTCTTGTTTGAGCTGGCGCATGTCGGCCAGCAGCTCTAGAGCCTCAAGAGCGGGATCGCACAGATCTTTGTTCGTGTTTCCACTGAGATTCACCAAGGTGTCAACACCGTGAGGGATTTCCAGCATCCTGGTCTTGTTGACGTCGTGGAGACACATGTTGATGACACCAAAGAGACCGTGCTGCTGCACTGCCACTTGCCCTGTTCGACTGCACAGTCGGATGAAAATGTGAAGCCCATTCATCTTCCCAGCTCCAGTTTTACTCGGGATAGCGATGAGGCTCGTTGCGCCCATTTGCAGGGCAATTGAATCGCTGTACGATAGTGAACACAACGCTCGAGCAGAGTTCTCTAACGTGGCAGCGTCGGCTTCCAGGGCATTGCGAGCAAGTAGCTGCATCCAGTCCGTGTGCGACGCTACTAGCTGGCGGTTGGCGTCGTTGTAGAACAAAGCGTTCGCAAGGATACACAGACCGTGCTCTCGAATCTGCCGCATGAGGTGCTCGTCTTGCTGTCTGCGCTCCATCCTCACAACGGGGTCCTCCTCTTCTTGTTGGTTTAGCGATACTTGAGTTGTGTCTCCAGCGCTGGGAGTGCAGAGCTGATAGAGGTGGTCGATATACCGAGCGACGCGATATTGATTGTCTCGATTCCACGTGAGGTTTGCGAGAGCCCAAGTCGCCTGGGCAACCATCGGCAAGTCATCAGTTCGGGCTGCAAGCAAGAAGAGCGCATCCATCCCGCTAGCTGCTCCGATGGCGCCTCGAATGGCGTCATGCTGAGCTATACTGCCTAGCACTACTGCGCCGTGAAATGCTACGTTGCGGTTGCATGAAGCACACATCAGCACAAACGTCGCCACACCACACGACAGCTGAGTGGCTTGTTCCTCCTTGTGCTGCTCCTGATTGTCAGGCTCACGCTCCTTTCTCACCCCATTTGAGTATCCTGGCATTTGCGTCTGCTCTTGGAGAATAAAGTCAGCGACGTTGTACGAGCGGTGGTCACTTTCGCTTTCCTCTTGGTCCAGCAACGTGACGACATTGGCAATCACTTGCGACGCGTACGTCTGGATCAGTTCGTAGACGTCCAAGTCGATGGCATCATGAATCCGTGGCGAGTTACAGAGCTGCGTTAAGATCGAGATCCCGTGAGACTCTACGATGGCCTGGCATGACAGTACGTGGTCGTGTGAGAGGTGGGAAAGTGCTTGAGTCGTTGATAGAGTCAGATCCACGTCTGCGTCGAGGGCATCGCTGGAATTCACGGTTCTTTCACAGAGTCGAAGAAGTAAGGGAATGCCGCCTTCTGCATAGATAACCTGCTGGTTGAAGGCGTTCCGATACGCCAAGTTCGCAAGAGCCTGAACCGCGTGTCGAATAATTTGAGGATCGTTATCGTCGGACTTGGGCTCCAACATACCAACGAGTAGCGAGATACTCCCGTCCATTCGTCCAATGATCGAAGTATTCCTTGAGTTTCGCACGATCAGAGCGAGCGAGTGCAAGGCGTTGCACTTCACACGTTTGTCCGTCTCGGGCGATCTGCAGAGATCCAGAATGGTCTGAAGCACGTTGGATGAGAGGCCCATGTACTGCTGATTGGCCACGTTCGTGTCGGGGAAAACCTTGTCGTCGAACTGCTGCCACGTTGCAGTGAACAGGAGCTTCTTGGCCTTGTCTTTCCCTCCTTTCGAGCTTAAATCATGGTCACTCTCGCCAGAAATATCATCGATGGATGTGCTGGGGTCAGCTAACCAGTTCATCTCGGTCGCTTCTTCCTCCGCAGCAGCATCAAATGGCGTCTTCATCGCTGCTAATGTATCCAGGACTGTATTGGACTGGGTCTTCATCCACTGGAACCACTTCTGCTTCGCCTTCCAGCCCAGTGACCTAGCAGTAGCATTGGCATTCCAAGATAACTGGCCCAGGGCCCGAGCACAAATTGCACGTACAGACTGCTGACTTGAGTGTCGTGCAAGAGCAGCCAGCACTTCGATGCCTGCGTTTTCTCGCAGTGCATCGTTGATCTCTGACGAAGCACCAGCGAGGATTTCAACCCCGTCAGCAAAGAAGGAGAACAGCAAGTTGACGTCTGTGAGAATACTCTGCGCTGTCACGCGGTGACGCCAATTGGCAAGTCGCAAGCCGCGCTGTAGTTGTTTGTGCTGTTGATGCTGCTTGGCCACTTCTTTCTGCATGTTGATGAAGTCCGTGTGAGCTTCCTTGGCCGAGATCTTCATCGAGAGGTTCCACATCTCAATGTTGTTGATCTTCTTGATCTGCGCCGAGATGCGGAAGCGCATGTCGTTCACCTCTGCTGCTCGACGTTTCTCGAGAGACTGATACGCCTTCAATAGTTCTTCGTTGGCTACGCGTTGTGCGTGTAGATCTCTCTTAGCTGCTGTCAGCCAGTGGGTCTGTTTATCCATCACATCTTCCAGCTCCTGTAGTCGACTCTCGAGTTCTACTCGAATAACTTCGTGCTCACGTATAATCTGCTCACGGTCAAGACGATATTTAATTTTCTCTTTCTCGAATACAGTTTTCTGTTCTTCGGTCTCACTACGAAGCGCTTTGATGACTTCTTGGGTTTGTAGCCGAACGCTGTCACTGGCTGCTTGGTAGTCGCTCTGTAAGCGATGGATTTTGCCGCTCAATTCTTCAATTTGAGCTTGCAAAGTGGCCTTCACTTTGGTCAACAGTTTGATCTGGCGTTGTAGTTCTTGCTGTTGTTCTTCATGTTGCGTCTGTAGCAGTGCTAGCGAATCCTCCTGCCGCGACAACTGCATGTTCGTCATCCATTCGTCTGATGTCGTGTCCTTGATCAGGGCAGAAGCAGCTAGAGCACGCCAACGATCCTCGCGGTCGTAGCACATGAGTAAGAATCGTCGCACTTGCTGCAGATACTGAAGCTTGGCCTCGAATACACGAGCGTTCTCCTCATATAGCTCTCTAGGCGAAGACTCTGCGTCTTCATCGTCGTCAAGGCTATTCTCCGCAGTAATCACTTCATCTTCCTCAGTCTCCTCCATCGGCTTCTTTTCAACGTCTTTCTCCTGTTGCATCAGTAAGTAAAGCCGCTCAATCGTTTGACGACAACTCTGCAGCCCGTCCATGAGAGAAAAGTTGAGATCCCACAGACTCTGCTTCTCTGCTGTCAACTTCGCCTCTTCTTGCAGTTTTGCATCTGCATAGTCACATGAGCGCAACTCGAGCGACACCAGCAGCGCTTTCGCTTCCTCTTCCTTTGCGTATCTGGCTTGCAGCTCCATTTCCTGCTTCTTCAATAACGCAACCAGTGTTTCAGACTGAGCTTCCAGTTCAACACGCTCGAGAGGGTGAATTGCTTGCAAAGG
The DNA here is from genome assembly GCA_016864655.1 of Phytophthora cactorum. NCBI lineage: Eukaryota > Oomycota > Peronosporomycetes > Peronosporales > Peronosporaceae > Phytophthora > Phytophthora cactorum. Next base: position 412,047 of record NHQK01000028.1, read on the forward strand.
CAAGGCGTAAGCGTCCTCAAGTTGCTGCTGCAGTTCCTTAAGTCGATCACGCATCTGGAAGACGGATTCCTCTCGAGCTGCCCGCTCCACAATGCACCGAGCACGAACCACTTGAGCCTGGGCTTGCAGATCCCACATCCGCGTGTTCGCTGCCTTCTCTAAATCTCTCAATCGCTCAAAGAATGGAGCGTCTGCATCTTCGTAGAGCGATAAATCCACCGCTAGATGCTTCTGGGACGTTGTTAACAGCGCGTGTCGATCAGATAATTTGTTCAGCTTTGTATTCCGAGTCTTCTCCGATTTTTCCCATTTCCGCCATGCTAGTTCAGCGTCCGTAAACGCTTTCAACGCACGTAACTCGGCTTCATCCATCGCCATACGTTCATCATCGATCGGAACCTCAGTAGTTCTAGTAGCGACGGGAGCTAAATCTGTAAGCTTTTCAGATTTAGACCCAGAAGGAACCGCTTCATCTCCAGCTACAACGTCTCCGGTCTCGCTGCTCTCAACTTTGGGAAATTCTTCAGATTTGCTACTGGTATCGACCTCATTATCGTCTTTTTCTTCGTCATCAGGGAGTGAATCCACCGTCAAATATCTCCCAGCAGCACGTTCAAGCTCTTCTTCGGTTGGTCGTGACTGCTCTGGAGGTGGCACAGCTGCTGCTTCTAGGCCTTCAATGGAGGCCTCCACGGTGCCAATTTCTTCCTGGACACTCTTTTGCTGCTTTCGAATCTGTTCACAGAGTTCTCGCAATTCTGTCGCTTTTGCAGCAGCTTCCTCGTTACGTAGAGCACTCTTTTCTAGAAGATCAAACTCTGTTTTCTCCGTTTCCAACACGCGTGACTCGATGTGCTTCATGTGCACATACTCGGGTTCTAGTCGATGGCGATCGTGCACTCGCGGGTCTCGAGTCAAAGGCATGGACAGATACAGTCGATCGACGCGTTGCTTCGCTGCAAAGTCGCGGAGTTCTTGTTCAAACACTTGGTCGTCCGCAGCGAGAGTCATCCCTTTCTTGGCCACAGAGTCTCGAGCAAACACCGGCACGCTCGCTTTCCCGGTGCTGGCCTGTTGAGCCTTGCGCTGTTGCGCCTCAGCTTTGGCTTTCGCTGCTGCCTGCTCCTCTTTCTCGGCTATTCGTCGCTTGCGCTCAACGGCGATCACAGCAGCATCTTCCTCTTTTAAAAGCTCTTCCTCTCGCTCGAACAACTCGCGTGTAGCAGTCAGCACCTCCATAGCCAGAGAGCGTTGATTGGCGGCACTTTGCTCCACTTCCGCTTTCAAACGTTCGTATCTTTTCAGCTCTTCTTCAAACCGCTCGCGTGCTGGCAAGGGATCCATCGGTAGGTCGTCACCTACTTCTTCCTCTTCTTCTTCTTTGCCAGACTCACCCGGTGCGGCATCGTTCTCTTCGTCAGCATCGTCGTTGTCATCGTCTGACAAACTGTTTGGTCGTTTAGTTTGCCTTTGAGCGTTGGGATAGAAATTCTCGAGTCCATAGTCTTCTTCCCAGTCCATGGTAGTCATATCCCAGCCGGGTGGGGCTTCAAAAACTACAGCCACGGGGGCGTCCCATGCACTCTCGCCAGTGACTGTGTTCGTGTAGTAGGCTAGTTGACTCTCGCCATCCTCAGAGGCTTCTGGCATCATCAGCTTCCAGAGCGAAGCCTCTTCAAGTTGCCGACGAACACGTTCACGCTCGACTCGCTTGGTTACCAATGCGTCTAAACGTTTGCGCTGTTGATCATCTGTCAGATCTTTCACGAACTCGACAGCAGCATTCTTAATTGGCACCAGTAGCGTGGGGAGCGGCACATTGTCCGGCCAAAGTCCTGCAATCCACTCTCTTTCCTCTGCTCGCTCGTCTCGCTCTCGTCGCAGTTTTTCTTCCAGTGACTTAACTTCCCTGTGCAAGTTGTCACGCTCTTGATGACTTTGTGCCAGTATTCTTTCTTGCCTTTCGAGAGATTCTTGACGTTGCTCGAGAGCGATCTGGACTCGATTTTCACACTCTGCCAGGCGATTCTTCTGTAGCAGTAAATGCTCTGCTAGTTTCTGCTGCAACTGCGTGCATCCTTCGTCGAGAACTCGAGCGATTTCAGCTTCCAGAGGCGACATTTCGTGCTCCGATTCCTCCTTTGTAGCATCTTCAATTCCGTCGGTCTCCTGCTCTGGAGTCTCCGAGGCATCCTCCTCAGTATCCCCTCCACCTGGCAAGTCAATCTCGTAGGACCCGTCGTCATTTGCTTCATCATCGCCAGATTCTTGACCATCGTCTGGATCTACCTGGTCTTCAACTGCTTCGTCTTCGCTGACGTCGTCCTCGTTTTGGGCAACTTCTTCCTCGTTTTGATAATCTTCTTCCGCGTTTTGGTCAACTTCTTCCTCGTCGGATCCTTGGTCGTCCATTTCGTTTAATGCTGTTGATCGATTTTCAAGAGCCGCTCGCTCGAATGATCCGATTGACGTGGCTCTTCACAGCCGACGAAAATATAACGCCATCTAACGATAATTTTGTGCTCTTCATGTCTTTCGGCGCTGGATGAAGGATCTAAGTAACTTTCCGGCTTTGTAGAAATCTATTTTTACCATTCATTGAAACACGATTCAATAGCAAAGAAACTAAACAGGCCGCATGTGAATGGGAAGGTGACGACTGAATTGATCAGAATAGACTCGTCCTTGGTTCAAGCACCACCGACCGAGAATAGCCAAGTCGGGGATGAGTTTGAGCTTCGTCCTCCACCACACACGAAGCGATAAATTCTCTCACACTTGAACTTACGTCCGCAGCCCAAAGCACGCAGTCGATATGAAGCTCAGCCGATCTCGTGCCTTCACTGTGTGTGCCAGCCTGGTGGTAGCAACAGCTTCATCGTCGACCAACATGACGGCAGTCAAAATCTACGACGTCGATTCGTGCACTGGCGCCCCGCTCCAAGTTGTGTTTACGCCTACAGAAAACTGTAACAGCATTAACCGTGACACCGAGTGCTCACTCGAAGCCAAGGACCTCGGCATCTTCGCCTCGGGGAATTGCACGGACGACCCTCGTGCATTTGCAGCCGCGACATTCGACGACTCCCCGTATGTGATGGTGGAGCTCTACAGTCCCGACACCAACTGCGCGAACCTCGAGGGTGTCGCGGCCTACCGCGTCGACAGCGATTGCCACCCGACGATCGACTCCACCACCAGTTTCCAAGCGGACTGGGACGCCGTCACTCCCTCGTTCAAGCTGTTCGCTGACTCATTGTGCAGCTCACCCCCACTGTTTCAGTTCGAATTGGGCCTCGACAGCGGCGAGTGCGTGGGCGGAAGCATCAAGCTGTTCGCTGTGGCGTCTACAGAGTGATGAAGAGCAGCCTTTACTGCATTCTAATTAAGAATAGAGCTGATGCTAAAACTAGATGTAGATGAAGTTGCAAACGGCACCCTTGAAGTGGACGGGCTCTTTTCTAGCAGTTCTTTCCTTACAATCCTCCCAAGGTTTTATCTGCTGTAAAAGTGGGCAAGCCGTCCTCCCTTTCCACTCTCCAATTGGTGGAAAGTGGTTTAACCTCAGTCTAGAATCGCAATATCTCAAAACGTTCCTGCGCCATCCATTCGCAGCCAAAAGGCTCCCCCCGCCCGCCCTCCCTCCCGTCGCGATCATTAACCATTCTGCGGAGAAGAAGGTAACGCTAGCTTCTAGTATACCTAAAATTAGCCTTCGATTTTACTCACTTTTCGTCCCTTTCATTCGTCAGGTAATTCAACCATGGGCAAGGAAAAGGTTCACATTTCGCTGGTCGTGATCGGCCACGTCGACGCCGGCAAGTCGACCACCACGGGTCACCTGATCTACAAGTGCGGTGGTATCGACAAGCGTACCATCGAGAAGTTCGAGAAGGAGGCTGCCGAGCTCGGCAAGACCTCGTTCAAGTACGCCTGGGTGCTTGACAACCTGAAGGCCGAGCGTGAGCGTGGTATCACGATCGACATTGCCCTGTGGAAGTTCGAGTCCCCCAAGTACTTCTTCACGGTCATTGACGCCCCTGGTCACCGTGACTTCATCAAGAACATGATTACGGGTACCTCGCAGGCCGACTGCGCCATCCTGGTGGTTGCTTCGGGTGTGGGTGAGTTCGAAGCTGGTATCTCCAAGGAGGGCCAGACTCGTGAGCACGCTCTGCTTGCCTTCACTCTGGGTGTGAAGCAGATGATCGTTGCCATCAACAAGATGGACGACTCGTCTGTCATGTACGGCCAGGCCCGTTACGAGGAGATCAAGTCTGAGGTCACTACGTACCTGAAGAAGGTTGGCTACAAGCCCGCCAAGATCCCGTTCGTCCCCATCTCCGGCTGGGAGGGTGACAACATGATCGACCGCTCCACAAACATGCCGTGGTACAAGGGACCTTTCCTCCTTGAGGCTCTTGACAACCTGAACGCCCCCAAGCGCCCGAGCGACAAGCCTCTTCGTCTGCCCCTCCAGGATGTGTACAAGATCGGCGGTATCGGCACGGTACCGGTCGGCCGTGTGGAGACTGGTGTCATCAAGCCTGGCATGGTCGCCACTTTCGGTCCCGTTGGTCTGTCGACGGAAGTTAAGTCCGTTGAGATGCACCACGAGTCTCTGCCTGAGGCTGTCCCTGGTGACAACGTTGGCTTCAACGTCAAGAACGTGTCGGTCAAGGAGCTGCGTCGTGGTTTCGTCGCCTCGGACTCCAAGAACGACCCCGCTAAGGGCACCCAGGACTTCACCGCCCAGGTGATTGTGCTGAACCACCCTGGCCAGATCGGCAACGGCTACTCGCCGGTGCTTGACTGCCACACGGCCCACGTTGCCTGCAAGTTCAAAGAGATCACGGAGAAGATGGACCGTCGTTCGGGTAAGGTGCTTGAGGTTGCCCCCAAGTTTGTCAAGTCGGGTGATGCCTGCATGGTCATCCTCGAGCCTTCGAAGCCCATGACCGTCGAGTCGTTCCAGGAGTACCCTCCTCTTGGCCGTTTCGCCGTGCGTGACATGCGTCAGACGGTTGCCGTCGGTGTCATCAAGTCGGTGAACAAGAAGGACCCCACGACCAAGGGCGGTGCCAAGAAGAAATAAGCTCGTGACGACTCGCCTCGGTGATTAGTCGACTCTGATTCTTCCTTCATTCTTCTCTCCGTGAGTTTGCCAGAGTTTGATGCACTTTTGTGTGTGGCAGCTTCTGCAGTTTGAATAACCAACAGAAAAATAGAAAGGCTTCCTTGCTCTCTCTTTTTCCAAAACACTCGTTTTGCAATTTAGCCCTATTCAAATGTGCACTTAAAAAGTCTTGTCATTTGGTCCAGGTTAATTTGTTTGGCTGTACAACACGAAAAAATATATCAGGCCTCTGAACGTAAAATGATCCTACGCACATTCATTCAGGGCTCGCGTTCAACTCACTGGTTTATCATCACAGTGTCGATGGTCTTGAGCGTGTGCTTCCAGACCATATTCTTGAGCTTGTCCGTGTGGTATTTCGTCTTGGGCAGGGGCTCTCCACGCTCTCCAAGCAGCTTCCAGCCGGTGGCAAACTCGGGTTTCGTGAGCGTGGCAACCAAATACTCGGCACATCGTTCCGGCGAGTGCGCCGCGACTACTGCGAAGACTTTGAATGGCAGTCGAACGTACCACGGGAAGCAGTTAAATATCCCCGTGTTCACGAAACCAGGGTAGATGTGCATGAAGGACGCGTTGGGTGCATGCTCCGACAAGGCCTGCGCCATCAGATCCCTATCAGCAAATAACAACAAAAGAGGCGTCACGCTCATATACTGTACCAGAGCAATCCAAAAGTCACGTACGAGTAGAGCGTCGTCGCGTCGGCGCAGTGTTTGATCGAGTATTTCTTCTTCAGATCCAAGTCATCTAGTTGAGGAGCTCCACCGCGTCCAGCTCCCAGCACATTGAGCACGCGTACTCCTGGTCGGTGCAGGCCTGCCAGCAAGTCGTGCACCAGCATGAACCTGCCATCAACAGTACCAGTCTCAGCATCAATCGCTCCCTCGCTCCTCTCCTGTTCTGCAGCCAGACTCACCGTCCGTAGTAGTGCGTGCTCATCTTAACATCGAGCCCCTCCTTAGTCTCGGTGCGTCCATTGAGCGAGAGGATGCCGGCCGTGAGGACGATCCAGTCGAATTTGGTGTCCTTGTGTCTGGTAGTGAACTTGCGCACCTCATGCAAAAGAGAAACGTCTAAACGCTCGTAGACTACCTCGAGACTCGGATTCTTGGCCTGGATGGACGCCACCAGGTCTGGCGGACATCTCCGCGAGCACAACGTCAACTTATCCACCATTGGCGCCACCTTGTGCGCTACGGCGAGCCCGATGCCCGCCGAGGCGCCGACGATCAGTGCGTGCTTGACCATCGGCAGGAGGGAGAAATTGGCTTGTGACAGGCCTCCAAATCTCTGCGAAATGTGGTGCCAAAGAGGAACTGGACTAGTTTTTGTGAGCCTCTTGTTGAAGGTGGATGGGAGGAAACACAGTTGCCTAAAGTGTCAATTTGATTCACATTCGTCTACATGTTCTGCTGGTATTAATACGTCTCGCAGTGTTGCAGTGTTGCGAGCATCCCTGACTGGACCCCCCAATAATGGAGACGACGACGTAGTAAACTACCAGTAAACAGCTCGGGTAGTGGGGTGGAGCCTAGACCGATGAGGCACTCGGAGTAAATATTTTCTTCATCCCCAAACTTGCTGAGCACAGTTCTTGGTAGTCGTGGCGTCATGTGGGTGGGGAGGACATTGAACATGTTGTTCCATCGCGCCTTGGGCACTTCTTTGAGACCTTCAGGGTACGGATCTAGCAGAGCTTTACCGTTCACGTAGAGCATTTCAGGATCTCGGTCGTCCACTGGCAAATAGTGCAGGATACTACCGCAAAGTGTATTGGGATGTAGCTCCATGTCACGATTGGGAGTGGACGACACGCCACTGACCCCCCAAGGTGAGAACGCGTAGGGTACATGAGCCATCTCAAAGGCAAGCCAGAAAGTCTCCTTGTCGCCGAAGGAATAACGGAAGCGGAAGCGTTCCTCAGTGATGAACCAGAGCATAATTTCCATTACAATCTGTCCAGCACGCTCCTTGTCTACCAGCACCAGGGACGAGTCCATCTCGTGACATGTCTTGCCAGTATAAGCGAAAGACTCCAGTACATGCTGCGACGGAGAGTTTCCTCCTGTCACGTTGAAGCGGTCGTAGTCGAACGAAGCGAAGAGTTTCTTTAGATAATGCTCGTCTCCGTCCTTGCCATTGACATGTTCGTAGCAATTAGAATGGACTCGATCGTAGAAGAACGTTGTGCCCGTCGTTTTGTACGGTTTGAGATCCCGCAATGTAGCAGGATCTTTAATACTGATGTCATCCACATCCATGAGCATCACATGACGGACGTCCGTATGATACATGGCCAAGGGTTTGATCCACCAGTTTCGGAACTTGTTGGCCATCTCCTGTTCGAGAACACCCTGTTCTACCAGGTCTCCGCACACGTCCACGAGCTCCAGTCTGTCGTCTATACTGAACAGCAGCTTCTTCGACTGCTCCGACAGCTCCGAGCCACAGTGATAGACTTGCACGAGCTCTTGATTCCCGAGACACCGCAGCTCTCGTATGAGCGACACACCCATTGCCACGACTCCATTGTGGATACAAGTGACGACTCCTCGGTCTCGCTTGACTCCAAGATCGAAATTCTCTCCTCGTTGGTAGAATGGAGACTTGGGGTGCTGCGTCCCGTCCACGAAGCTCTGATGGCGCCGTAAAACGCTCCTTGGGCCTTCAGAGACCTCGTATCCTCCTTCGTCCGTCGTCGTCATTATGAGCAGTCCGTAGACCACAAGCAGCGGCATTAGCAGCAGCAGCCACCGCCGGCCAGCCACCGCCTTAGCCAGCGAGAGCGTCGAGTTGGCTCGAGCCTTCTTTGTCATCACTAGAGGATCGGGAGAATCAATGCAGATAGGTACGACGGTTTATATTAATTGGATACACAAGTTCTTCTGCTGCAAATACTAAGTACAGTACTTTACAACTTCGAAAAAAACGTGAAAATGAGCAACAGGAAAGATGTTTCATTAAGGTGGTCCCGGCTGAAATATTTTTCAAGATGTTGGCAACGAAGCTGATCCGTTATTGCTTTTATAATACTGTACGCAACTTTTCCCCCAGCTCTTTCGCCTCGGATCAAGAATCCTGACAAGATGGCACTTTGTCAGCTCAGCAACGCGTTTTGTTTTGTTTTGAAGAAAAAAAGTTCTAAGTCCCTCTGCCGGTTATTAGCTGCCGCACTGGCCCGCGATGTAAGGTCTTGGGAGCAGCATGTTCAAGCGGCCACCTTGAAAAGTCCAATCCAAACTAACTGGGGCTTGGGAGCCAAGTGGCCGCCTTGAAAAGTCCGCGTATGAAATTTGCAGCCTGACAGTGAGCTACATGTAACACTGCTGCGAGTTCCTTTCTACCACTGACGACTGACTATTTCTTGACAAGATACATAATGTAGCCGCCAGTCAGTGCTAAGGCTCCTATAATCGCTAGCGGCTTCAATTGCCCTTTCACAATGAGTAGCGCAGCCTTGAGCCTCGGACGCTTGGACACGAACACGTTGGCCTGAGCGAGGGCAGGGTTTTCCTTCACCATGCTCTTGAGTTTGTCGACATGCGGAGTCTTCTGCATAAGTGTCTTGAGGCTGGTGATGCCCGGAAACGCTCGCTCTTCGTCTGTCGTCGTCTTGCTGCCCTTGAGATAGCGCCTCACGTTGTCGCTGTTCGCGATCACGCGGGTGGAGTCCAGCGCTGAGTCTTTGATCGTGATGATACCTTCAGCGTCGGCAAGGCTGTAGCAGCATGTTGCAAGAGCGAAGACCACCACGAACAGGAAGCAGCAGCGGTGCATCGGATTCGGGTTCGACTAGATAGTGAGTGGGGAGAATTGACATAAGAGTCCTGAGAACGGACCTACCGAAGGGATAAACTTGATCAAGCCAGGGACTCCGTTCAACGACCGAGAGCAACATGGGGATTTGCAAGTTGAATCTCGGAGATTCTCCAGACTGGATAATCTGTCCACCGGTGTTGGTCTCCACCAAATTCGCCTTAGATTGCTCGGTATTGGCACTTCGATTTCCTTCTCACCGATTGAGCACGTATTTACATAGCTCCAAGAAGGCTTGGGCTACTACTGTATTATTGTCTTACCAACTTGGATCCTTTTTGATGCGAACCAAACGTACCACTACTTTTACAAACACTCTCGATTCACTTCAACTTATCAGTAGACGCGACCTCTCAGTTTAAGTCTCTTCAAGGCTGTGCAGGCGATGGCATCGGTCCCTGGGCCGCCGCCATCGACACGAGAGCCTGGACACACAGGCGTGGCGTCCGTGCGTTTGCGACGCACTTCCGCTGTAAAGCCGGTGGAGCCTCCGAAGACTGTCGCCACTTCGAACCAGGAATTTGGCAGTGATGGCCTTAGTCGCAAGACCGGAGCGCGAGTTAATCACCAGGGACCGCAGTTGTTCACGTTTCAGCTCCCTCGACGCGAGCAACTCGAGTCAAATATCACCATTGCGGCGCTGCAGGAGAATATATCGGCTCTTACAGTTTTGAACCAGAGAGAGAAGGCGCTATCGGCTTCGCTAAGGCAGGAGGTGGCGCAGCTTACGGAGGCAATAGCCAAACTCAATGGTAGGGATCAATGTGAAGCTGCGGTGTTGTGAAGCTCCCACTAACTGCAGATATATTACGTAGAGAGTCGCGAGACGGAGAAGGTGGAGAAAGAGAAGAATGTTGTGCATCAGAAGCAGAAGACAGTGCGCGGTGGTGACGAGCGGCTCTTGCCTGATATCCACAATGGCTCGATGCTGTCAGCGTCGACAGTAGCTCTGCAACAACACACGCAAATGGAGGTGTCGTACCAGAGGAAGGTGCGGGTTAGCAACGAATGTAGAGGGTATAGACGCACTGGTAATACTGCTTTGTTGCGTATTGTAGATGTTGTCGCTCGAGAATCGGAGCCTACACATGACGGAGAACAATAAAAAGCTCTTGTCGAAGATCGAGCAGCTTGAAAACGCTCAGACTGAAACAATAGTGCAACTGGGGACGTTGCGACGGCATAACGCTCATCTTCTGACCGAAGCAGAGAACTTTAACAGCACTATCAACTCTCAGTCAGCACTAATCGTTGGACTGCGTTCGACAGTCCAAAGGCTGAATGTACGAGACTTGGCTGGACAATCGCTTCACTTGATTAACGATTCTTACTGTCTGTGTCATGTAGCGTGATGAAAAGCTGGTCGAAAACCTGCGCAACACATTCGAGCGATGCCAACGCGAGCTCGAATCTGTGAAAAAGCGTGGACAACTGCTTCAAGAAGAACACGCAAAGCTAAAAACATCGTCAAGTCAGGAGAAGGAAGCGTTGATGAGTAAAATTCTGGATTTTCAGCAGCGTCTTCAGCGAAACGATACTGCTAGTGGCAACGTCACTGTCCTGGAAAAGGAGATCAAACGGTTACTAAACGAAAGAGAGCCACTACAAGTCGAACTTGAAGCATCGACGTCACGCTGCTATGACTTGCAAGCACACGTTTTTCAGCTGAATAAAATGTCCGAAGAGTTTGTAGAGGTATCTATACTATCTTAACCTAACTGGGAACGAGAACGATGTCTAACGCTACTGATATTTGTTGCTGAGCTGCAGGTGAAGAGAACGATGGAGAACGAGATAGCTGAGATCGAATCCCTGCTGAATATTACCCGACAAGAGCTTGAGATCTGTATACGAAAACAACGAGAGACAGAAGAGCGCGCACAAAAGGCGGAGGCACATATTGCAAGCTTAGAGGGCGCTACCAACCTGCTCCAAACAAGAGATGAAGAAATTGAGACTCTCATGCAGAAAATGTTGCGACTGGAGGACGACGTTAATGAACGAGACCAACGATACGCGGGATTGCAAGACGAATTCCACAAAGTGAATACCGAGCTCCAAGGACTCAAACAACTTTCTCAAGACGACACAGTCCAAGCTTTGCAGATGGCACGACAAAAGGCTGCAACCTACGAAGCATTGACTCTACTGAACGAGGAGAAGCAGGCATTGGAAGAACAACTTCGCTTGGCTCAAGAGCGGCTTGAAGCTGGACGAGTAGCTCTACATGAAGCGAAGGATGTTAATGTGCGTCTACTGGCCGAGCTAGAAGCTCACGCATTAACAAATGACGAACTGCGGAAGGAAAACAAAACGTTGCTAGAGCAGCAGAAGGAAAATATTACGTTGCAAGAGCAGCGGAAGGAGAATACTACGTTGCAAGAGCAGATAAACAACTCACATGATCCTGAGAAACCGGTAGCAGAAGTCGCTACTCAGACAATTGAAGAGCTCATCAGCATCAAGACTCACGCTCAAACTGCCAGTGATTTGGAGAAAGTTACCAGTGAATTGGAGAGTATTCGATCTGAGTTTGAAGAGCTGCAACAGAGCCACAATGAACTTCAAGATACGATTCAAAACCAACAAGAAACTCAAGATCAGATGGAGGTCGGCTACAAGAAGACTGTGTCTCGAGAACGGTACAAATCCGAGTCTTTCCAGAGTCAACTCGTGCTCTTGCAGAACGAAAACGGAGAACTGAGCGAGAAGGTGGAGGCTCTGTATAAAGATTTAAGAAAAGAGCAGCAGCTTAACGACGCTCACACCCTGGAGATGATGGAACTTAAGCAACGTGTGCTGTCTCGTGAGGCCATCCAGTTACTCCGTAAGACTCAAGATTCACTGGAGCAGACTGTGAACTCTCTTCTGGAGGCTGAAAATGCATCAGAAAGCACCTTCACGTGTCTACAGTGTATGCAACTTTTTACGCAGCCCATGACGCTTGCACCCTGTGGTCACACGTACTGTGCTGCGTGTTTAACCAAGTGTGGCAGCGTAGAAGTACCATCGTCCATCGCGTGTAAAATGTGCGAGTCCGGTATCAAGAGGGAGACCGAGTGTATCTTCCCCAATTACGCGTTGGCCGATCTCACAGCTCGGTTTATATTCCGACAGCAAAGTTTGGCGTTGCTCACGACCATGTGTGTGTGTCTCCGCAACAATTTTACGCAACGTGATCCCAACTCGAGTTCAACTGGAAATCTTACCACTGAAGCTTAACCTGTAAAACGATGTAGCTATCCAGTCGTGACAACGACAGATCCGCGATGCCTCTTAGGGCGGGTAGTCGGCTTCTTAATCTTGTTCTTGTACACTTCCATGCTCGTTTTCTCGAGCTGCCGTTTGACTTGCAGCCAGGTAGCAACGGAGCGCTGAATCCGGCGCACTGCAAAGTACTCGTGTGCCTGGTAGTGGAGCCGGTGATGATGTGAAGTATCGTCCGTGGACAGCTTAATATTTCCTATTCCTTCGAGCTCATCATCAACACCCTGAGACGATGCAACAATTACTACAGAGTTTTTCAAGTTTTGTAAAAAATAGTTATTTACCTCTTTAACCATCTCGCGGGTCATAGCGAGCAATGTGTCTGTGAAGTGCACGGTCTCGCCCTCGTACATAGGTAAATGCAGATTACCTGTTCGTTTTCAACGTAAAAAAAAGTAAGTTCACCACATCCAAACCAACTTTTCAGATACCAAACCTTACTCATAAAATGTAGGAAGGAGTTCTTGTCGCTCACAGCTTCGGGTTTCACGAGAGGTGGGTCGAGAATCGCGATGACAGCATATAACTTGGCTACGGGGATAAATCCCTTGGCTTTCGGATCTACTTTCGCCCACTTGCTCTGGAATTCACTTAGCAATTCGGGATCAAAAAGTGGTTCCTCGTCTTCGTTTGAGACGGAAAAACTCTCGAGAATCACCGCCACTGTCACGTTAAGCATGACGTACGTTCCTAACAGTGTGAAGGAGCAGAAAAACACGTAGGCGATAGGATTCCCACATCCGTTGAGCGGAATGCAGTCGACAGAATCACTGAAGCCACACATACTGGGGTCATAGGGCGGGTCGTCAACGCAGCCTTCAGGACTGGAGGCGAAGTCGTGCATACAGTCATCCCAGCTCTCTCCTGTTGCAGCGCGTATCATGAAGAGAAATCCTCTGCCAAAGCTTTGGAAATTAGCGTGCATGTCGATATTGTCGCCTAAACCGACTTTGGCGAACATTTGTACTCCCATTGTGGTGTAGATAAAGAGTAAGAGGAGAAGAATTGATGACACGTTGCTGAGACCCGGGAGAGCCAAGTAGAGAGTTGTCAGGATGTGGCGAATCCCTTTTGAAGCCTTTACAAGTCGGATAATTCGAGTTACACGAAACACGCGAGCGAGCACAGCGAGAACTCGAAGGTGTGTGGTCGTTAGTGACTCAAGCGCGATACTTAAGAGTGTACCGAGCACGACGAAGAAGTCGAAGCGATGCCAGTTATCGTCAAAGTACACAACTCCATATGCAGCGATCTTTAATATTGCCTCGCCGGTGAATATTGTGGCAAAGATCGCGTTGAGAATATTCACGATCGTTGTGTGTGTAGTCGGCTGTCCATAATACTGCGAGGCCATAAGCAGCATATTGACGATAATACAGACCATGATGAACCACTCAAACTGTTTGTGTCTTACAAAGAAGAAAACCGCGCGTCGAACGGGATGTTTGAAGGGTACGGAAACTCGCTGTGGACCAACTCGCGCTGCAGCTTTTCGGGCCTTTATCCACTTTTTCTGCTCGATTGTCAGCATAAAAGAATCTCCGAGAGCGTCCGTCATTTTGTTAAAGTTATCAATAATGACGCCGACGAATAAATTGACAACGAAAAAGCTGCCGAACATCATGAAGACAACAAAAAACCCAGCCCACCCCATGTTGTAGTCGCGTATCGGCTGCATATCAATATCCGTCGCATCGATACAAGCGACCATGAGTAAACTCCAGTTCTCCGTTGTTGACATTTCAAAAAATGTGATCATAGCGTTCCCAACATTGTTAAAGTTTTGAGGAACGACTGGGCCCCAGTCGGCCCCCCAGCATCCACACAGATACTTTGACGTTAGAGAGTCAGTTGGAAAGCCAATACAACTCGTGTTAGTGAACCATTGCTGTTGATCCAGTGAGAGGGAAGACCACGGCGCAGGATTCACAAGAAAATCGACTTGAGCATCTGATAGCGCGTCAAACACGTCTCCGCTACAGGAATTTAGTCTTCCTTTGAGGTAGGTGACAGCGAAAATACTAAACATGAGGTAGAAGAGCGCACAGATGATCAGTACGTTGAATACTGCAGGAATGGCTTCGATCAGCGCGTTCACAACGAGTTTAAGCCCCGGTCTGCGGCTGATCACTCGCAGTGGTCGAAACGTGCGAAAAGTACGCAGAGATCGTAGAGATTTCAGTGAGTGACGACTGCTTGAAGACTCGGCCAACATGACGAGGGACGTGATGACAATCACAAAGTCGAGAATGTTCCAACCATTGCGCAGATACGCTCCTTTGTGTAGTACAAGTCCCATCGCCACGATCTTAACGACCATCTCACAAGCGAAGATTATAGCAAAAAATGTGTCCAAGCGCTTTAATCCAGTCGCCAATGTAGACTCTGGATTTTGCAGAGGATTGTCAATAGCCAATGTTATACTGGACACAGTGACGAGAATCAGAACAACCGAGTCGAAATATGGATGCACGATCAACTTGAGCGTCCATTGCCGCACTCGACTGTCTTCTGAAAATATGAACAGAGAATTACCCTTCTGTCTGTGAGCCATTCCTTCTCGACCCGTAGTGTCATGATCCGATTTGAGTTTTGCACCAAGAAACTGGCTAATTTGCCGGATAATACGCGCTGACTGGTTGTTCTTGTCGAGTTGTTTAGACTTCACGCTTTTCCAGTTGGATGTAGCTTTTAGTCCCGCTGGAACTGCAGAGACGAAAGGTCCCGGCAGAACGTGGCTAGTAGATTCGTCAGGCTTCACAAGTTGTGAATTTCCATCACTGTCAGGGCGATGGTCTTCGAATTTCGTTTTGTCATGATCATTGTGACTTGAGTACTTGTCCTCTGGAGCAGGCAGCGGCGTCGGTGCAATTTTCGTGGACGTGAACTTCCGCGCGAGTTTGTTTGCGTTAATCTGGGTTTGCTCTTCATCTATATCGTCAGAGCTGAACTTGTCAAGCAGCAGAGCTAAGAAGAGGTTCATCATAATGAAGTTCCCAAATACAATCTACATAAACACAGCATTAGCATCTCTTAAGAGATTAAATTTGTTGCGTGTGTGGAGGTGCTCACCAGTGAAATTGTATAGAGAGCTGCAAACATGCCGTTGCTGCGAATGACGTTGTACATGTCTTCGTTCCAGTTGTCTGTGGTGATGATCTTGAAAACTGTGATCGTGGACCACAAGAAAGTGTCGAAATTGAGTCGCGGAACCTACAGCAATCCATATAAAGCGGTAGGTACTAGTTAACTCCAAGGGTGACCTTATCCAACAAGAGTTATGCAGAGAACTCACCGTGCCCGACCAATAGTCATTTATGTTGTATGGGGTCGGGTATCCGTTGCTGTCGAAGCGCATGGTATTCCCAAAGAACTACATCGTGTAGAAATATTGTGAGTAATTCCATACTATTCATTCTTGAATGACTTCAATGCACCTGCATTCCGACGAGCGCATAGATGTAGATGAAAATGAACAGCAGAACACCGAAATTCGCGATACTTGCAAGCGCATGTCCCACCATCTCAAGTAGCTCCCGTAGTGACCTCCAGTTGCGAGCTAGTTTAAACACGCGGAGCAGTCGAAACGATCGCAGCGATGATACTGAGCCTTTCTTTGGCTGGTTTTCCGACATGAAAGACGGTGGTGACAACGCCATTTCAAGCAAACCCATCAAGACCACGAACGCGTCAAAGAGATTGAATTTGTCGCGTGTGTAGAGGTGAATCCCGAGACCAGCAACTTTAATTATCATCTCCGCCACAAACACACAGGTGAGCGCGAAGTTGATGATCTCAAGGTCAGCGTCCATCGTGCCCGACATCGGATAGTGGTCCAACGAGAGTACAGCCGTGTTGGCGAAGATGATATACATAACAACTGAAGAAAACACCGGGTGCGAGGCGATGTAGTACAGTAGCGGGGTACGCGGCTTGAAACGTTTGTGGTTCTCAGGAATTTTTTTCTCTGCTGCTCTGAGACCAGCTGGAGCTTCGTCGATGTTGAATTCATCCGAGATCACGGCAAGCGTTAAGTTCATGACGAAGATGGAGTCAAAAACCACGAATGCGAGGTAAAATATGACTGCGATGGCGGGTTGTGTTGAGTCCATGCACATGTACATGATGTTGGTCCATCCTTCCGACGTTATGACCTGGAAAAACGTAACAGCTGAGTGGCCTAAACTATCAAACGTTGTCAAGCCATAGTCAAGTGCATCCTGGTAGAGTGCATCTTCCATCACGATATCGTTGAGAAAGCGCGGGTTGCCAAATACGTCGAAATTCCCTCCACAAGTTTGCCCAGACATACACTGGTGATTGCCAGAGTAGGAAGGTCTAGTACAAAGCTGCATATCATCAGGATTCACCGGCCAAAAGCATGGTTGTGCACTGTACCAAGGCGATGTCTCTTTGATGAAGTTTCCCGATTCGACTTCAAGAAGTGGGCCATCCAGGCAACGATAAGCTTCAGGGTTCGCGAGTACTGTTGATAAATAATCGCTTGAAACAGGCCAAATACGGTGCGGATTGAGCTCGTCAACTGGTAGACGCACCGGAAACTCCGTAAGTCGACATCGTCGGGTCATATCGCCACCAAATAACTGGTTTCCGAGAATGGAGAACATGAAAAAGAGAAATACTTGGAGCACCACAACGTTACCGAGCGCAGGGAGAGCTTTTAGTAGTGCTGAGATGATCACGCGCATACCGGGGATCATAGATAATGACCGTAGTGGACGCAGCACACGGATGGTTCGAATCACTGAAACATTCGGGATCGATGGCAGAATTGCAACCAAGCTGGGAAAATATAAGAAATTAGGGCTTCAAACACATAAAAAGCAGATAGAGATCGGTACTTTACCTCGCTATGACGACTACGAAGTCGAGAGCGTTCCACGAATCCCGAAGGTAAGCGCCTTTGTTTCTTACGAAGCCCATAGCGACGATTTTCAGCAAACATTCGGCTGTGAAAATGGAAGTAAAAGGAATCTCGGAGAGATTCACAATGTCGTTTAGAAATGAAGTGGCTGGGACAATAGAACCGTCGCGACACGTGAATCCTGTGCTTGCTGGGTTTAAACTCTTGTCGACGACGGAGAAATCCGAGAGCGCTAGAATAATCGAGTTGACTATGATTGCAAGAACGATAAAGCGGTCGAAGAAACGATGTGATACGAGCAGAATAGCTCGCCGTCGAAACCAATGATCCCTAGAAAAAAAGTTGAAGAAGGCAAAATCTGCACCAAGTCTCTGAAGAATTAGCATTTAGAACAGGTAGGCCATCAGCATAAAAGGATGGTACACTTTGAACTGCAACGCAAAAGCTCACCCTCTCTTCGAATACGGCATTTCGACGACGGCAGTTCCGTACAGGTGCCTTGGACTCTACTGTTTCGCTCTTGATACTTGGTTCATTTTCGGTGTTCACTTGGGGTTTTGGGTGTTGCTTTGCCAGAGAAGGGAGTGGTGGGTCCAACGTCGCCTCCATGGGCACAATCTCGTTGTGCGACGGCATTACGCAAGCCAAGCAGGTGAGGTAGTGTTGTTGCACGCCGACTCCTGTGAACCAAACTGGAATTGTATTTTGAGCGATCTGGGAGATTGTTTCTTGAATCGAATTGCTTCACATCACCCCTCTACACGAAACATTATCTAAAACGATGGGACCGGCTCGTCGGAATATCTGCGCGGCTCTAGCAGTGCGAGAGGTGACCGGACGAGCGACCTGCCAGCTGAATCTACCGCGCCAGAAGCTCAGCTTACGGCAGGTACTTCGCCACGAACAAGGGGGCGTTCTCTTAGGCTTTTCCAGTGACGGGAACTTCCTCGGTATGATACAGTCGAACATTTACCAGTTAAAAGGTCTTACAGCACTAACGTTGAGGCGATTTACCAGTGTATTGCATCAGTTTGGACGCGTGCTACGAGGTGCAATGGAGACGAGTCCAATTCCGAGACTTTTATGATTGGAGAGAGGACGGAGAAGTTCCTCAAATTGTGTTCAGGCTTCGAGTAGACGGAGAAGCTGCAGCTTATCCATACGGAGTGAGCACCCTTTTGGAGGTGTGGCAGAGTGTGGATCATAATTTGGTACTCGTTGTCATGGCCGAAGGGTTGATGGAACATCGAGAGAGTTCTCGACTATGTCGAGTGGTGGTGGCTCCGTCGCCGATGTTTGATGAGGGAGGGCTCGCTGCGGCGGTGACGAGCTTAAGTTTCGAGTTTAGCCAGCACGTGTACTCGCAGAAAATGGAGAAGTGGCAGTTGATGCAGCTTGTGAAAGGGAGGACGAATGTGTATCACTTGCTCGTTAATGCTGGGACAGCAGTGCATGTTCTAGTCTTTCAAGCTCGGAGACGTAGAGAAACGGAGTTACCACTTGCACAAGCGTCTCCAAGAGGCCTCGGGATCTCGCATTTTCCTCAAAGTACGTGTACACGAAGACAAGAACGCCATGTGGTTATACTAACTGAAAAACTACTTGCAGATGCTTGGTACTATCCCCCAGTCTTTCCGATCAAATTCCAGAAATCGACTGAGCACCGGCTGCACAATACAGATTCGGACTGGCCATTTTCGACCGATATTACGGTAGCTTTGGTGACTTTATCTTCAAAACTCGAGCGTTTTCTAACTATTGCGACACCTCATTTGCAAACCAAGTGTATTTGCCAGCATCTTTTTGACGTCGAGCGCTTTCTCGGAGAATTTCTGGAGACGTTCAAGCCACTTCGACACTATAACCTCGTGGATTACGACTTGCGGCTTGTTCGGGTAAGCTCAGCGTCAGCGGTTCATGAATGCGTATAATTATAAAGGGTTAATGCTTTGCATTATGCTGTTTCCTTTTTCAGGCGAGCACAAAGGAGAAAACAGTATTTATGACGTACGTTATGGCACTCACTCCACTATCTCCATCTAGCTCTGATCCTCCAAGGTCAGCAGGTACTCAGCACCTCCGAGTAGCTCTTTTTCTCAGCTTGGAGCTCTTTACTGGAGCCCACCATATCATTCGAGCATTGAAAGTGCCAGGGACTGGAGACCTTCGACAGCTCGCCCAGGTTGTTGCTAGGAGATTTCTAGCGGACTTAAATGCTCGAGTACCACCAGAGCCAGCGGCAACGACATGGGATAACGAGGCTTTCCTACGCGAGGAATCTCTCCAAGAGCTTAACAATCCGCTGTATCCACTCTCAATATCGAGTGCTTAGTGCCTGACAACAAGATAATTTTTGACCAAAGGGACCAGAAATCATTGTGACAGGTATGGCAAGAGAGCTAAACAGATTGCTGGCTGGTCGTTCATCATATTTTTCATCGAGGTTAAGATCATCGCGTCCCCAGCTCATCGTAAACTTGACTTACTCACGCGACACGAATAGGGGGCCGAACACCAGCACCGTCGTGGACAGCAACTTGATGACCACGTGCAGCGCCGGACCAGCCGTATCCTTGAACGGATCGCCCACCGTGTCGCCAGTAACAGCAGCCTTGTGCGCCTCGCTACCTTTGCCTCCGAAGTTGCCCAACTCGACGTACTTCTTGGCGTTATCCCACGCACCGCCCACGTTGTCTAGGAACAGAGCCATCATGATGCCCGTCACCGTGCCGAACATGAGGTAGCCAGCTAAAACCTCAGCTCCCAACAGCGGCTTTCCTTGGTACTCCCCAATCTGAAAAAAATGAACACAAGCCATCAGCTTCCGTACACAGAGCTACTAACAGCACAACAAACGTACCACACGGAAGACAACACCAACAGCGACTGGCATCAGCACAGCCAGCAGACCCGGGAGACGCATCTGCTTCAAGGCAGCCTTGGTGACGAGCGCAACGCACGTGCGGTAGTCGGGCTTCTCCTTGTACTCCATAATTCCCGGGTACATCTCGAACTGGCGGCGCACCTCGTTGACTACCTCGCCAGCAGTCTCGCCCACAGCGGCAACAGCAAGTCCTGTAAAGAAAAAGACCATCATTGTACCTAGCAGACCGCCAACTAGAACCTCCACCGTGGCAATATCCACCGTCTTGAACTCGCGACCAGCGAACTCTGAGAACTCGTCCATGAAAGCACCGAACAGCACGAAGCAAGCCAGAGCAGCCGAGCCGATCGAGTAGCCCTTAGTGATAGCCTTGGTCACATTTCCGGCAGCATCCAGCTTGTCTGTAGCGTCACGCACGTAATCCGGCTGGCGACTCATCTCGGCGATACCTCCAGCGTTATCGGCGATGGGGCCGTAGTTGTTCATAGCCAGCACGAACACCGCCGAGGACAGCATACCCATCGTTGCCACAGCCGTTCCAAAGAGTCCTGCGTGGCGGTTCCCCATTCCTCCAATACCAGAGCCGGCACCCAAGTGGTAGGCGGAGATCACTGCGAAGCTCACCATAAGAGTCGGTACAACGGTAGATTTCATGCCCACAGCCACGCCGGTAATGATATTGGTGCCATGACCAGTGGTGCTGGCCTTCGCAATGCTGCGTACAGGTGGGTGAGCGTAGTCTGTGTAGTACTGCGTCGACTTGACAAACACGTAGGCTGTGAGCATGCCAACTACACCGCAGAGGAAGAAGTTCATCCAAGCTGTGGGGTATTCCGGAGTGTACAGCAGCCAGCGCGTGGTGAAGGCAAAACCAATCAGCGCCAATGAGAGCGAGACGTTGTAGCCGGTCTGCAGAGTGGCCATGGGGTTGTGATCGGGACGAGAAGCTTCGACGTCAGAGGGAGCTCGCACCATGAAGATCCCAGCACTACTCACAGCAATATCAAAGGCGTGTACGACCACCGGGAAGAACACAAAAGCCACAGGGTACGGCAGTTGAGCCTCACGCGCCAGAGTTCCACCTAGAATCATCGCTCCAATGATCTCAGCAGCTACGGACTCGAACACATCTGCACTGCTGCCAACACAGTCGCCCACCATATCTCCCACGAGGTCAGCAATAACCGCTGGGTTACGCGGATCGTCCTCTGGGATTCCCACTTCCACTTTCCCCACCAGATCAGCTCCGACATCCGCCGCCTTGGTGTAAATACCTCCACCAAGCTGCATGAACAACGCCACGAAGGACGCTCCAAAGCCATAGCCGACCATCAGCAACGGGATCTCCGTCGGACGCAGCACCGACCCGAACAGAATGTACAGCGTCACGTAAAGTGTGCTGACTCCGCCCACACAGAGCGTGATGTCCAATACAGCCGAGAAAGCTCCACCCCGGAAGCAGACCAGTAGTGCCTCTCCATAAGATCCTCGGGCCGCACTGGCCACGCGGATGTTGGACCTGGCCGAGACCCACATGCTCACGTATCCCGCCGCGGCCGAGCACACAGCTCCGATGAGAAAAGATACTGAACATACCAGACCGAGTGTGAAGTTGCCGAGCTTCTCCACGCCCGAGCTCAACGTGCTGCTGGGTCTCAGTGCGTAGCTGAAGAAGATCAAGCCTGCAATGGCCACAGCGATGCGGGCGATGGCCGTGTACTGGATCTTGAGGAAGCCCTCGGCGCCCTGGCGAATGGGAATGGCCACTTCCTTCATCTCGGTAGTTCCTGCATCCTTTGACAGCACCCAGTGCGACAGGTAGAGCGCGAACACGGCGCCGTAGCCGCAGAGAGTGAAGACCAGGAAGATAGGGCGGAAGCTGCCGCCGAACAGCAACAGCAGTGCCCCCACCGCTGATATGCCAATGAGTGGAGGCTGCAGATCCAGTGTACGGGCGTAGGCCAATGCGGCGGAGGCTCCCGACCCCATTTCTTCGAGATCTGGATCGCTGTGCAATGGCGCGGTGTCCGACATGCCGAACTCGATGTCAACCTGCGCCTTCTCGTGCATGGTGCAGGCTGTGATTGGAGTTCAGAGGAGCGGAGAGCGCGGATAGAGAGACGAGTGTGTTGGGATGAAGGAGAGAGCGGAGTGTAGCACCGGAAAGCTGCAGGGAGGATGTAGCCGGTGGCAACGCGAACGGTCCGACCTCTAGATTGCTGCTCTTTGACTGACACGCGTGCGGATCAGAATCTGATCTGCTGTTTTCTCCATGCAATAGTGACTCACTTGGATTGATTAAGAGGTCACTATAAAGAGGTAACTTCAACCAGCTGTCCTAGAAACGGTTCTGATTGGTGCATCCTATCAAAACCGTTTGACGAGATTGTTCGTTAACTTCAAGTTACTTCGCGGCGACCGTCACTCTTGAATCTGCCACGTCCAGCTCAAGCTATTTACCATGCTGTGCTCAGCCACCCGCCGCCTTACGCGCTCTCTGCGCCGTCCTCCCCCCCTAGGACGCCGCCTCGAGTCTTCATTCGCCCCTCTGACTCAACTATCTGAGGAGGAAACCATGTTCAAGGACACTGTCGCCCGGTTCGCGGCCGACGTGGTGGCTCCGAATGTACGTGCCATGGACTCGGCGGGGGAGATGGACCACTCCATTACGCAAGGGCTGTTCGAGAATGGACTGCTGTCGGTGGAGATCCCGGCGGACTACGGAGGAAGCGAGGCCTCGTTCATGAGTCTTTGCTTGACTATCGAGGAGCTGTCCAAAGTGGACCCTGTCGTAGGACTGCTCGTGGACCTGCAGAACACGGTGGTGAACAACGTCTTCCTGGTGAGTGAAGAGTACTGTAATATTCTGCCGTATTAGTACTATTTGTAGCTGACAACTGTGTTGCAGGTGCACGGCACGGAGGAGCAGAAGGAAAAGTATCTGCCGAGGCTCAGCACGGACATGGTACGTGCGTCGAGAACTGAGTGAGTATTGGGACATTACTGATATTATACTGTGCTACAGATCGGCAGCTTCTGTCTGAGTGAGGCCGGATCGGGAAGCGATGCTTTCGCGCTAAAGACGTGGGCGGAGGCCTCGGCAGATGGCAGCTACTTCTCCATCACGGGCCAGAAGATGTGGATCTCCAATGCCGAGTACTCCGGCGTGTACTTGGTGTTCGCCAATGCGGATCCGTCCAAGGGCTACAAGGGCATCACGTGCTTCATCGTGGACCGAGACATGGAAGGACTGGAGATCGGCAAGCCCGAGGAGAAGCTGGGCATCCGCGCGTCGTCGACGTGTCCCGTCACCCTGACGGACGTGAAGGTGCCGAAGGAGAACATTCTGGGAGAGCTGGGCAAGGGATACAAGATCGCCATCAGCACGTTGAATGAAGGACGTATTGGCATTGCCTCGCAGATGCTGGGACTGGCTCAGGGAGTCTACGACCAGACGCTGCCATACTTGTTCGAACGCCAGCAGTTTGGTTCACCCATCGGAGAGTTCCAGGCGATGCAGCACCAATACGCAGAGGCGGCACTCGATATCGAGACGGCGCGTTTGCTGGTGTACAATGCTGCTCGCCTCAAGGATGCTGGCCAGCCGTTCGTAAAGCAGGCTGCAATGGCGAAGCTTCATGCCTCGCGTGTGGCAGAGAAGACGGCATCCAAGTGCATTGAGTTTCTTGGTGGCATTGGTTTCACCAAGTACTTGCTTGCGGAGAAATTCTACCGCGATGCAAAAATCGGAGCTATTTACGAAGGTACCAGCAACATGCAGCTTACAACGATCGCGAAACTCGTCTCCGAGGAGTACAAGAAGTAATTGAAATCATGGCCCAGTAAGAAGGAGGTAAACATACCATTTCTGTCACGAAGATCACAAAATGAATCAAGCTGCTGTTGGAATGATGTGCCTCGCAAGTTATCACAGTACCAAGTGAGACCGCTAGGCAATAACATCAATACGACAACCAACAATAAGGCCACGCCAGGTCTTTGATGTACCATGGAAGCAGCCTCGTCAACCAGTGCTGCTGGTGATCCCGTTGTGCACAAACCAATTTCCACAACCTGTTCTATAAACATAAAAACTCGAATTTTCTTCTTTCTGTGAATACAGAAAATAACAAGAGGCCATGCTAGTTAAGTTGCTGATCGAACTGCTCCACTTAACATTTGGGAGCAGCGAGTGCATCAGAAAGGGAGCATATACAGAGTATTGTGAACACGGATCACATGAAAAAACGATTATTCGAAGTAGCTGCAGCTTCGAATCAAGTGAGTAGAAATTACGCTGCCGGTGGTAATTTTACGTGCTGGTTCCATTGTCCCCTGAGGAAGAGTGTTTCTTGTCGATCGTTCTGTCTAGGGGCCTCACTTGATACTGTGATAACTTGCGAGGCGCATCCTGAGGGACGCCGTTCTCCGTTTCCGTGATGTCGGTAAGATTTGAAGCGATTGGCTTCGTATGGACCATACTATTCCTGCTCTTCGCACTGCCTGCCCCACTAGTGCCGCTGGAAGCGGAAGACGCGGCTTCTTTCAAACGGAAAAGCTTCGGCACGAGCATCAGACACATGATCAACACCGTGCAGATTATCAAGCAGCACGCGAGAAGCACGTAGTATGTTGACGCGCGCATGTCGACGAGATACGACATCGGCATGATGACGAGGCAGCCTACAAGGACAACCACCACCGAACCGAAAATCCACGGAGACTCCTGGAAATCCACCGAGACGTTGCGGATGAGGAAGGACAAGTAGAGTCCCAACATAAGCAGGATAGCCTTCCAGAAGATGAGTAGCGCCGTGAAGATGAAGCTTGACGAGCTGCAGGAGATTCGGTCGACGGTACCGCGAAACTCAGTGGCCGCTTTGGTTGTGATGGTGGGTTCAGGGAAGTCAGCAGCGAACCAGGCCACAAATATGACGATATCTCCGATGTAGAAAATGGAGAGGATTTTGAGGATCTTCAACAGTGTCACCTTGACGCGCTTCATGGCAGCTTTCATGAAAACGCGGTAGACGCGTAGAGATTTGATGACAAGAGCACCGAATATCGTCGTAAACCCCATACAAATCAGTACGGGACGGATTCCGCACAGAGTTCTGGTGGGTTTTCCAGCATAAGCCACGGCTGCTCCGGTGGTGAAGAACCCACCAAAGATCATGAGCAGTAGCATTTCGTACTGCGAGCGTCGGATGATCGGGGCGTTGCGGTTCTTGACTACTAGCAGAATGGCAGCAACCAATAGCACGGCGACAATGGCAGCGAACACTGTCATGGCTGCAAACGAAGGTGAGGACGTTGGCATGTACTCGCAATCGATTGTAAGAGTTTCCGGTAGATTGTCTCCATCCAAACATTCTGCAGAATACTGGGGATGGGAGGCGTTTGGGAGCTTCCAAAAGTACTCAACCGTGCGGAGAGCGTCGGAATCACAAACTGAAACGGAGTAGTAATAAAAGGTGGGGTCACACTCCGGCTTTTCCTCAATCCAACTTGTCCACGTGCGTCGATTCTCAAAGATCCAGTCACAGGAACGGCTTGTGGCAATTGTTTCAGGGAGAGTAGACACGCCTCCGTCGCAGTCATTTGGCAAGGCTGCATTTCCTGGATTGGGTGACTTCCATGAAAACTTGATCTCACGGACAGAGCTATCGTTACCACAGCCGGTCACTTGGCTGATGATGTGATCTTCAAATATACACAAGGGCGGTCGATCAATCCAGTCACTCCACGTAATATAGTTTTCCTTCACCCAGTTGCATGCTGCGCGAAAATAAGGAGATGGTTCAGCAACGTCGTTGGATACAGTAACGTACTCAGTCATTAGACTGTTGATGTCCGTATCTGCGAGGGTGATCTTTGATAATAGTGAGCCGGCGGGGAGATTCTTCACGATGGAAGCGGCAAATTTGGTGAGTTGAAGGCTTGGATAGTCCACATTCACGGGGTTATCCGTCTTGTCACCGTAGCCATGCTCACCATAGCCTCCAGTCGACAACTTAACGCGTTCGGGGTCGGTACGTGGCAAGAACACCCGGTCGAATTCCCCCTTGTGTCTAATATGGAACAGATCAGGCTCGTAATGGTAGAAGAGCACTGGTTTCCCATTTGCCGCTGCATCTGCTGCATATTTATTGACTCCTCCATACCCGATGAAGCAGAAGTACGCGGGAATCTCTAAATTAGAGAGCACAGCTTGAAAGTATCCTTGATCAAAGTAAGGTGTCATCATGGCCACAACTAGGCATTTTCCCCCATTGCCAGCATTTTCACGCTCAGTGCACGCATGCGATTTTGAGCAATAGTTTTCACAACCCAAAAAACCGTCCGGGCAGTAATTCTTTGCGGGAGGGTAGAAGTTCGCGTCGTTCTTAAAAGAAACCACATCCAGTTGATCAATTAGAGTATCACTCATTTTGTAGTGCATCCAGTAACCCGGGAAGTATGGTGGAGTTGCAGTGGCTCCGTCGAGTACAAATTGGTGAGTGGTATACAACCCAGAGAGTCCGAAATACCCGATACCACCGACAAGGTAGCTTTCATTGAAGTAGACTCGAAGACCTGATATCGTACCGGAGGACCAAACCTCGGCGTTAAAATGGGTTGGGGTGCATACACCCGTCCTTGCAGACGACATGCGTTGCGTGACGTCCGCACTAGCACCACCGACGCTAATCGAGACCTTGTAGCCGACCTATGGATAAACAAAATGGGAGAACCACAAAAGCACGATGTAAATCCAACAACAACTACTTTGTTGCTGATGTACGCACCACTTCTTCTGCGAGAATTGCCACAACAAATGACGAGAGCCAATGCGTATCCCAGTCACCAACGTCCAACACGAGAGTGCCATTCACGTTGCCCCGATTATTACCGTCTGTATCCTGGTCAGCCCCATAGAAAACGTTATCCTTTGGCATGCAGCTGTCGCTAAACGCTTTTCCTGAAGAAGTCCGTGGGTCATCGACCTGTTTGAGTAATTAATGGTTTAGAAAACTTAGTATTTGAGGCCAAGGTTCCCTACAAATGACGCACCGTGTATCGGGGGTACTTGAGAGCTGGTTGTAGGAATGGATTGATAAGTCGGCCACTGGAGTCGCGGGCTTTGCTGGAGACGCCCATTTCAGTTTCCATCTGGGTCACCCAAGCCGAATCCAGACAAGTTCCCAGGTAGTGGTTGGGTCCGACAGAGTATTTTCCTGCGATGACGAGCTGGTGACACCATCCACCAGAAAGGACGGCGAAGAGCACCAGCCACATCATCACTGAGGATGCGAGGTGAGCACACGATGGTTTTTGAAGAGTGTTTTTGGTCCGAATCGAGCAAACGGCACCAGAAATAGACAACAAGATGGGAGTGTGACTACTCGGAAAGAACGTTCTGTCCATTTTACAGAACACGCACAGAATGATACCTTCATAAACTGATATATGTACTTGCAAAAATTATTATCACTAACCATAGTACTGAACCGTAATGAGACGAATTTGCGGTTTTAGTGCGAAAACCTCGCGATGGTGGCAGCGTCTCCCTCGTCGATGCGAGCGTAGGCAGGCAACAAGTCGACAGTGGCCATGACCAGCGAGGCGTCGAGATGTTAATTATGGCGTAGAGCGACTCTATGTTGGCGAAAGAGGAGACATGCGATGCTGGAGCCACCAACGCCTGTGCAGGAAGATGGCTTGCAACGCGCTGCGCCGCGCAATACCGCTGTCTACTGTCGCAACTAACACCGATTCTTGCGTGCGGAGTGGCCGTTAGCCTAGTGTAATTTTAGAGAACTTCTCGAAAAGAAATCTGGCAGGATCCAATTGTTTCCTTCAGACTGCCCCTCACTCACTCCGAAGTGCCTCCGTTTTACTGACGAGCTTTAAATCGTTCTGTCCATAGTTTGGTGCAGGTGCACTGAACGCTACATCTGATTGTTCTGTCCATGTAGACACAGTCGCCCTTTGCGCCCAAGGGCCATTCTTAATGGGATCGCGATCCGAAACATTGGCCTGTGATTGACCAATCCTGGCCATCGGATCGCCGATTTTGTACTCTAGTGTAATAATTGCGATCCAAAATTCGGATCGCAACCTCAATGGGATCGCCGGATCGCGAGGTCACCGGAAAGCGGCACCAGGACACCATACCCGCCGACGTGTACGAATGGAGCTGCTATAGGTGGCTATAGTTCATATGCAACATTCTGTGCCTATCGGTTTAGTTTTTACGCTTGTAATGCTGCGCACAGAGCAACTAGTGCAAAAATATAAATCATTCTATTTTTATTTATAGTGTTATGTCCTCCGTTGCGGCAGGTCGCGGGTCGCAATCCCAAGTATCGTCTACGATCCCGTTAAGAACGGCCCTAAATATGTTTAACAAACTGAATTTATTTGTTGCAGTTGACACAAAAGACAACTCCTATCAATAATAGAGGTCTTTAGCAGAACTGTGTAATCAAGAATTGCCAGTTTGCCATTTTTGCTGAACCTCATTTTCGAACCGACAGGTGTGAACAGGTAGGTGACTTCGAACACCACTTGATGGAAGGTATGGGTCTTGGACACGAAGCTTGTATGAGGCGGAGGGAGGGACGTCGCAGACGGTGGGACCGGAGCGAAGACACTTGAGGGGGAGAATGAAGATTCGAAAGTGATTGATTGATCGGAGCTTACACTATCTTCACTACCTAGTCTGCATCCAATCATTTGGTGCATCCAATCACCAACACTCTGTACTCGTCCAATCATCCTACTCGTCTAATCATCGGTGGCGTAAACAACGTACCGTAATCATCGCGGGATCGTATTGGACCGGTTCGGGTTAACCGGTTAATGGGTACAACTGGTACACAGTACCCAAGACCAGCAACCCTCAATACGCCCCCTCAATGCGAACACGCGTGGATGCCGAGAGCAGTCGTCAGGTCCATGTGGCGAGGTCCCGGGAGCGCCTTCGTCATGATGTCCGCCAGCATCAGAGAAGTCTCGCAATACTCGAGCTTCACTTCACCACGCTTGACTTCGTCGCGGATGTGGTGGTACTTGATGTCGATGTGCTTGGCGCGACCGTGGTTCACTGGGTTCTTCGTCATCTTGATACACGACTGGTTGTCTTCGCGGATCTTGAGCTCGGGTCCCGTCTCGTTGGTAGCCGCCAAAATCTCGCACAGTAGGCGATGAATCCACTTGCCCTCTTGGATCGCCAGACTGAGTGCGATGTACTCCGCCTCACTCGTAGATAGCGACACGCTTGACTGCTTCTTGCTGCCCCAGCTCACAGGCGCACTCATCAGCATGAACGTGTAGCCTGAAGTCGACTTGCGGTCCGCGAGGTCGCCAGCCCAATCCGCGTCCGAGTACCCGCGAAAGTCGATGTTGTCACCCGGCTTGAAGCAGATCCCATGCGTCTTGGTGCCTTGCAGGTAGCGAAAGATACGCTTGACCGCAACCCAGTGTTCTTCTTGAGGGTTCTCCATGAAGCGCGACACATAGCCAACGGCGTACGCGATGTCCGGGCGCGTGGCAGTCATCAAGTGCATCAGAGCACCAACAGCTTCGCGAAACGGAGCGTTCACCTTGGTCGCTGCGTCGCTTGGAACCAGTCGAGTGCTCATGTCGACGGGACTTACCACAGCCTTGCACTCATCCATGGCGAAGCGCTTGAGAATGTCATCCACATAGCGGCGCTGACACATCGTCACGCTGCCGTCTGGGCCGTCCACCAACTCGATCCCAAGAACGAACGCGCACTTGCCGCTGTCGGTCATCTCGAAGCGTGTTTTGAGGTCGGTCTTCGTGCGTGAGATCAGTTCGGGTGAACTTCCGGTAATCAGCACGTCATCCACGTAGACCAGCACGAGCACGCAGTGACCGTCAACGATCTTGACGTAGAGGCACGGGTCGAAGGCCGACACTTGGAAGCCGATAGAACACACGAATTCGTCGAAGGTCTCGTTCCACACGCGCGAAGCTTGCTTGAGACCGTAGATCGCCTTCACCAATTCCAGGCAGTCGAAGTCACCGTCGAGATCAACACCTTCGGGGACCGCGCAGAACACCAGCTCCTTCATTATCCCGTACAGGAAAGCTGTCACCACGTCGAGTTGGTCGAGGGGCCAGCCAAAATACTTGGCAATCGCGATGATCATGCGCAGCGTCACGTACTTGACGACGGGCGAGAACGTCTCGGTGTAGTCGATGCCGTACTTCTGCTTGAACCCCTTTGCCACGAGGCGCGCCTTGTATTTCTCGATCGATCCGTCCGCTTTGCGCTTGATCTTGAACACCCACTTGGTACCGATGGCGCGTTGTCCGTTAGGCAACTTGGCAGCACGAAACACACCACGAAGTCGCATCGACTCGAGCTCAGCACGAATCGCCTTGCGCCAGTGCACTTGGTCGGGGCCGTTCACCGCTTCTTGGAATGTCGTCGGCTCCGATAGATCGCCTGCTTCGACGGCATTGGCACTTGCACGCCAAAAAACTGGTGGAGTCGAATCGTCATCTTCATCTCCATGCTTTTCTTCTTCGTCTGCGTCTGCTCGGTGCGGAGAGGAGTAGTTCGGCGCACTTGCTTCTTCCAGTCCAGGTCGATGACGCACAGCTCGCGGTCTTCTGGCAGCTTCATCTTCGTCACTCGGGCGGCTCTTGCGCTTCCCTGCCTGCGTGTACTCCGTCTGGCGGGAACCATCATTGTCGATGTCGAGCGATTCGAAGTCCAGGTCGTCGACATCTTCATCAGAAATCGTCGGTGAAAGTCCAAAGGTCGACTCATCGAAGTTGACATCGCGACTGATCACCACCTGCCCCGCCTCGATGTCATAAAGTCGATACGCCTTGGACACTTCTTCGTAACCCAGGAACAGTCCGGTGCGAGCCTTGGGATCCCACTTGAGCCGCTTCTCCTTCGGAGTCAGAATGTACGTCCGACAGCCGAACACACGCATGTGCTTCACACTCGGCTTGGACTTGTACACGATCTCGAACGGAGTCTTGTGCTCGATCTTGGGTGACGGCAGACGATTCTTCACGTAGATGGCCGTCATGGCCGCCTCAGCCCAGAAACGCTTGTCCAGCTTAGCGTGATGCAGCATGCTGCGGCCGATCGTGACGATAGTTCGGATAGCTCGCTCTGCCGTGCCGTTCGTCTGGTGCGCGTACGGAACCGTGGTTTGCTGCTCGATGCCTTCGTCTTCGTAGAAGGCCTTGAGCGAGTTGGTCGCAAACTCACGAGCTCCGTCGTGCCGCACAAACTTGACCTTCTTGCCGAACTGCTTCTGCACCTTCATGATGTACGTCTTGATGCAGTCTTCGCTCTCCGACTTGGCACGCAGACAGAAACCCTTCATGCATCCGCTGGCTTCGTCCACGATCAGCAGTAGGTACTTGCTGCCACCAAGTGAGTTTTCCTCCATGGGTCCGCAGATGTCGAAGTGGAGCAGCTCGAACGTGTCGTAACGACGCTTGTCATGGTTGCTTGGGAACGGTTTTTGGACCATTTTACCTTGCTGGCAACCACGACACAGACTTGGTCCGCTCGACTTGGAAGGTGCCTTCGCGTCCTTGATCATGTGGTTGTCGACCATCTTGCGAAGCACCTCAACCGGAGCGTGACCCATGCGCGCGTGCAGGTCGACGATCTTGCCACTCGTCGCCGCATTCGCCGATCGCTGAGGCGTCTGAAGCCAGTAGAGTCCATCCATGAGGTTTGCCGTCGCCACCACTTGCTTGGAGCCCTTGTGCGCAATCTGCATCTTGGTGCCGTCGAACACCACTTGAAACTTGCCACTTTTGTTGATCTGCGGTACCGAAAGCAGATTCTTGCTCATGCTTGGCACGTACAGCGCGTTCTTGATCTCGATCTCACGCTCGTCGCCGTTGGGCAGGACCACTTGTTCCACGATGGTCCCCACACCCATGATGGCCGCCTTGTTGCCGTCGGCCACCGAAAGTTCGCCTTCGTTCCGCTCAATCAAATGGGCGAACTTGGCCTTGTCGTTGCAGATGTGGTGCGTTGCGCCGCTGTCGACCGCCCACATCCCGGACACATTCTTGCCCGTCGAAACCCCACATTCCAGTGAAACCGCGAACGCTACTCGATCGTAGTCGTAGTCGTAGCCGTCGCTGTCGTTTCTCCACTGGATGTTGTTGGCCCCGCGTCCACGGCCGTTGCCATTGCCATTGCCGCCGCGTCTTGGGCCCCGATTCTCGTCCTTCTGCTTGGTCCAGCACTTGTCAATCGTGTGCCCCACTTTTCCGCAGTATGTACACTGGCGAGACTCTCGGTCGGTGTTGAACGCCTTGGCCGCGTTCTCCGTCTTCACCGTCGCCGTCTTCTCGCCTTGTCTCTTGATGTGCTCATTCGTGAGCACCTTCACGACGTCTTGCGACCGCAGTTCAGCGCTGCTCATCTCCAAGTTCAGCACGACGTTCTCGTAGCTCTTGGGGAGGCTGCGCAACAAGCAGATCGCCACGTCCTCGTCCTCCATCTTGGCACCGATGCTGCTGAGCTTGGCGCTGATGTTGAGGACCTCGTTGCAATGATGCAACACATTGCCGCCTTCCGACATCTCCATGCTGAAGAGTTGGCGCTTCAGGTAGATGCGTCCAGCCTTCTGCGAACCACCGTACAGCGTCTTCAGGCGCGACCAGGCAACCCACGCTTCCTCGCAGTCGTCGACCACATGGTGGTAGTCCGCGTCCATGTGGAGCAGCATCAGTCCGAAAGCGATGTTGCTCGACTTGACGTAGTCGTCCTTGGCCCGCGAGTCCGTGTAGCTTGGCGTCGTCTCGCGGTTCACGACATGCCACGTCGACTTGGTCAGGAACACGCCACGCATGTAGCGGTTCCACGTCGCGTAGTTGTCCCCGTTGAACTTGTCAATGGAGACCTTGGTCGAGGCGTCTTGGGCAGAGGACATGGTGCTTGGGCTCATAACCTGATGGAAGGTATGGGTCTTGGACACGAAGCTTGTATGAGGCGGAGGGAGGGACGTCGCAGACGGTGGGACCGGAGCGAAGACACTTGAGGGGGAGAATGAAGATTCGAAAGTGATTGATTGATCGGAGCTTACACTATCTTCACTACCTAGTCTGCATCCAATCATTTGGTGCATCCAATCACCAACACTCTGTACTCGTCCAATCATCCTACTCGTCTAATCATCGGTGGCGTAAACAACGTACCGTAATCATCGCGGGATCGTATTGGACCGGTTCGGGTTAACCGGTTAATGGGTACAACTGGTACACAGTACCCAAGACCAGCAACCCTCAATACCACTTCGACAACAAATTACTGTTCATGGTCGCAAAGTTTCGTGGAGTAAAATACCTAATGTAAATACTACATCGCTCGAGGGATAGACGCCGATAGGGAGAGATCCCCAGCGGTAAAAATCTCAAATAGCCACTTCCTATTCCTCCTCGAGCGATGCCCCAGCGTCAAGGTCATTCAGCAATGAGCGCCTCTTCATCAAGCGAAGACGAAGCAGCAGACACCGTTCTACTGGTACGTCATCTAGCTTCAGGATTGCGGCGTCATCAGAAGAACTCATATCTACTTCGTGTGCAGCGTCAAGCAATGTTGGAGGGTAACACCATCGTTGGCGCCGCTATATCAACGTTTTTATCGACTGCAAGGCCACCGGAAGTCACCTTTCAGCTTTAACTCTCTCCAACGAGGAGTGCACTGACAAATTTCGTTTCGAGAAGTATCAGCTCGTGCAGCTCGTACAGCTTTTCGAGTTGGAAGGAATTCAAACGAGGGAGTGGACTACATCTTCCGGCGTTGAGGGACTTTGTATAGTGCTTTACAAACTCGCAGTACCATGGATCTGGAATCGTTTTTTTGGAAGATATTCTAGTGGTTTGTCAGACCTTTTCCTGCATGTACTGGTTTATATTGACACCAAGTATGCTCGCCTGCTTCAATTCAACCATGCCTACGTCGCTCGAAATCTTCAATCGTATGCTGATGCTGTGTTCGACGCATTCAGAACGTCTGGGCCTTTATTGATGGAACCGTAAGAGGGATATGCAGACCTATGGCTAGGCATCTCAAGCGAGACGACAAATTAATGAGTCAGAAGTCTGTATATAATGGGCACAAGCGCAAAACATGCTCTCAAATACCAAACGCTGATGTGGTGTTGGAAATCCCACGTGAACTCTAGCTACCTATGTAGTTAGGTAGTGCCCACAACAATACGTCTACAAGAACGGTAAACGATTGTTCTGGCGGACCTGAAGACCCCAGTTCTGCTCTTGCACCGGGACAGACTGGACCTTGTAAATCGCTTATATAGACCAACCAGTACAATACCAACACACTACTAGTACGAGCAAAGCTAGCAGGTGTTCTCACACACTTAAATCCTTGTGGTCCCAACAGCAGAAGGGTACCAGGCACCGGTAAGCCTTTTACGAGGGCGCCGAGGGTTAACCTCGGCTGAAAGAATAGATAGGAGGCGACACGCACTCCCCAATCGGGCAAATAGGCACAATAAAGCCGTCCCGTAGACACCCGATACTAATCGGCCACACACACACTTGGCCTTGCCAGATGAACCCTCGCTATGGAGCTTCGAGTCCACCGACAGACATAACACACTCAACAAGCTTGACCAGACGGTTACCTTGAAGCCGGACGTCGCTCGTGTGCTTGAGTGGAAATTCTGCTCTGTATTATGTTTTCCCCTTCGGGCTATGTCCTAATATGCAATCCTAATCAAGTATACAAATATCAAGGGAACTACGATCCGTTACGGACCACTTCGCATGCCCAGAGACTCTTCAGCGCACAGCGATTCTTGCTGAACCATCGCCGAGCGTTCAAACGGTCGTTGTGTCTTCCCAAACGTCGCTCCCAACGGCCGCCGAGTCTTCGTACCGTGGCTGTCAGTTCTTGTCCGCTGAATGCGAATCCGGCCAGTCCCATTATTAATAATAAGGACAGCCTGCCTTGAACGACATCTTGGCCATAATGGAGCACCGACGAGTCTTCGATAGTGACTGAGTCAAGACTCTCGCACCTCGAGGTCGCTTTCTGTCACATGACCGAGGGTTTGTAGCTTGAGCAACTTGAAGGTAGTATCGTCCTTGCTCGCTGATGGTCGTCAGCGATCTCCGAGAAATCACTACACCACACTGACTACACCTGACGGATTAATTGTTCACCTCTACGACCCGTTCCCCAGAAGAAATCACGACATTAAGCTCTTCGAAGATTCCAATATCTCGCAGATAATTCGAAGTGATTCTCGTTTTTGGCAGTACCGAATTTATGGCGATCATGCTTATGGTAACGACGATATTTTGTGTAGTCTGCCATCGGGAATCTATCACGACAGCAGAGACAAGCGAACGATAGTATGAGTCGCGTTTGTGTATCAGTCGAATGATCATACTGGCAAGTTACGAACTACTGAACAGCGCACGACAGGCTCGAGCGGGTGTACAGCCCGTGGGATTGATGTATAGAGCAGGAGTGTTTCTTACGAACTGTATTATGGAAACACAATTACTGACTACTTTGAATTGTCTCCACCAAGTCTTAAACAGTATTTGAATTTTAGATAAGTGCATTTGATAAAAGTTATTATGAAGTGCTCATGTAACTCTTAGGTCCAATGGCCAGAACCCCACGCGTTATTTGTGCTTGGCAAATGGTTCGCTTAGAACTTTGACACAATCATATACGAGCTGTCGATTGCGTTCCTCGGCCTCTTGGCGGGCTCGTTGCATGCGTTCTTCAGCTTGACCCTGATCAAGAGCTCGCGCCTGCTCCTTTTGCATTCTACGATCTTGCATTTCGCGCTCCAGTACCATGCGGTCTTCATGCTGCTTTACCTGCGACTGCACTTGCTGCTCAAATTGTTGTCGCCGGAGCTCCATATCGTCCCGCAATTGTTTGTCTTGACGTTGGGACTCTTGTTGAAATATGTTTTTGCGCTTGGTACCTTTAGCTTTTGCTGGAGTCAATTTTGTTGAACTAGTATCGTTGAAGTGATCGGTGTCAAATGAGTTTGCGTCCGGCTCATCCTCACTTCTACGAAGAGCCCATCGCACCAGGGCTTCGTGCACGATTTCTGACGCGCATCGAGTCGCGCTAGCTTCATCCGTCTTCTTCTTGTTGATACGATTCGTTTGTCATCATTAAACGCATCCTCTAACATGACATATTGTCGCACCAACCCAGCCAGGGTCTCATAGTGGCTCTGCTCGTTAACAGCATATAGGCTCTCCTCTTTACCACTTCCTAACGCGGAACGGAGCTTGCCCACACACCAGCTTTTCTTGAGTAGTCGGACGCGATCACGCAAGTGCTTTTCAAATACTTGCTCTTTTGATGGCCGCCGAGACTCAATCTGCCACGTTTGCCCCCACACGAGTCGCTTCGCCGTACTTAGCTGCAAATGGCTTCTGGGCAATGACTTCCCTCATGAGTTCCTTATCGTTTTCCTCGGTGAAACGAAGCACTATCCTGCTTGTCTGTTGCTGGATGAATTCGGGCAGGGTCTAAATTACTGCTTGTCACAAGCTAATAAAAACGTCCTTCATGAGGAACTAGGACGACGATTGCGCTAAAACTAAATATAGTAACGTGTCGGTCCCATGAAACTGTGACATTCAAACTGGTGCAGTTTCGCTAAAGACCCTAATATCGCTTTTTTTTAGTAAATTGGTTTTCATCATATCGAAGCTGGGCCGTAATCCTAAAGTCGGTCGCTTCTGATTGGTTACAAAAGTATTCAGAAAAATCTCGCTCTCTGATTGGCTGCTCGGGTCATTTTTCAATTCCCCGGACATGGCGCCCATGTCAACTTCGTCGGCGCTGGTGACATCGTCTTCGCCCGCTCCGCCGCCCCCTGAGGAGGACGCCGAGCTCCCCGTGGACTTGTCACAACTGCCGTCCATCCCCGCGGCCAAGTCGCTGCTGCTGATCAACAATTTCGTGGCCAACACCACGCGATTCCTCAACCACTTTGCGCACGAGTGCGAGGAGCGAATCACACGCGTGTCGGACAACGTCACAAGAGTCGAAATCCTATTGGCAATTTTAGAGGCCAAGTTGAACAGCATTCCAGATCTGAATGTTTCGGATGCCGCGGTCAATGGCGACGATGGACATGTCAATCTGAATGCGAGCCAGATGGATCTAGGCATTTCAGATCAAGACCTGCCCTCTATGGAGGCTAATGGAGCGCTATTGCCACCTCCTCCACCCCCTCCAGAGGAAGAAGGGGCTTCTATTGATGGGGTGCCACCCCCACCACCCCCACCGTCCATGGACGGAATTGATGGAGCCTTAATAGTGCCCCATCCTCCCCCATCGTCCCCTTCAGGCTCCATGCCACCTCCTCCGCCGTCGTCAATGGGAGATTTTGATGATGATGATGAAGAAGATCCAGTTGAAGTGAAGGAGAGTGATGGTCCTCCAGTGTTGAAGTTGAAGGACGACCCTGCGTATGCCAAGTACTTTACTATGCGGAGACTGGGCATCCCGGAGCAGGTGATCGAGCACAAACTCCTGATGGACGGAATGGACACCAACATCCTCAATATGGACCCAGAAGGACCCTCGCCCAGTGGAGGTCTGGCCCCCACGATGGACTCGGAGCCCACGGGACCAATCCTGCCGATTATGGCGCCACCTCCACCTTCATCAGATGAAGAGAGTGATTCCTCGGACGACGAAAGGATGGAGCTGCCACCGCCACCACCTTCGCTATCGGAACCGAGAAATGCAGAGCGTCGACCGTCCGGGAATATCGGAATGCCGTTCCCACCGCCACCTCCACCAATTTCACCAACGGTGAGTTGTTGCTGAGTTTTTTTGGGCTGTGCAGTTGAGATTATTGACTTTTGTGGGTTGATTTGTTGTAGTCGTCAGTTGGTGGACCAGCCTCGCTGTTCGGTGACGGACCGCCTCCACCGCCACCTCCGTCTTCGACTGGCCGGCCAGCTCCGCCTGTAAGCGAGATGGAGAGCTCCAGTGATGACGACATTGAAGAGTTCGACGTTGATGACCAACCGCCAGCGGCCGCGGACTCTGACGTGATGAAACTCAAGGATGACCCTGCATTCGAAAAGTACGTGACGTTTTGCAGTTGATTCCTGCCTGGTGCATACTGACGGATTCTCTAATCTTTGCTTTCGATGCAGATACTTTAAAATGCGGAAGTTGGGAATGCCAGACGGCGTCATTCAGCACAAACTGATGATGGATGGCATAACACTCGACGTTCTAAAGTATGTGGTCGCCACGACCACCATAAACCTTGTGACGAGTCAACTAACAATTGGTTGTGTTTGTTTGCGCTGCAGCATGGATCCAGAAGGTCCGTCTCCAAATGCTACTGGTGCAGCTCCAGCTGCAGTATCGGACCAGCCCCCACTTCCTCCCGGATTACCGCCGCCGCCACCAGCGCGGTCAGCTGGAGGACTACCACCGCCTCCTGTGAAGAGATACGACGACTCTGACTCCGATTTTGATTCTGACTGATCGAGCACGCTTTCTCTTTGACATCAATGGCACGTAACAGATGCTTGCCTGCGCTATTGTTTTTTTTTCTATCGCATGTCATAAACCAACAGGATCCGAAAGAGTCACGTACTACTTGCAAGTGTGTTTAGCAACCAGGTGAGTATAATTCTCATTGTGTAAAACGTTTGCGTTTGCAATTATTCACTGAACTGCAAGTGTCCGTTACAGCGCGTATGTGGCATCAAGCAACCCAGCACTAACTTATTTTAGCATCGGAGCTCTGCGTCTTCTGACGATGTACGCATAGTGCACCGCTGGGCAAGTCTTACACATTTAGCTCCCAGGATAATGCGCAGTGGCAAAGTCACCTCTTCCTTTTGATTGTGTTCGCTGCTCACGCAACGTCGACTGCACTGCTGTTCGACTGTAACGAGCGAGTACTCATGGACGGGATACAGAGGGAAGATGATGTTTTACCAAGCGACCAGTCTGTGGAGCCACCGACCGAAGCCACTCCGGCAGTGACGACTGTACCAGTGGTGACTCCACAGACAATTACCGTGCCTACGGTAATTGCACCAGTGGCAGCTGCACCGGCTGGGGAGTCAAGCACTCAGCATGCTCAGATATCATCAATGCCAGGGTTGAGGCCATCGCCAATCAGCGTTCAATCACATATGTACCCCATGAGGAGAGGACCTTCGGTTAGTCGAATTCCAGAAGTGGAAACAGTGGGGGAAGACGTTCTACGTCATGTGGAGCAGCTGGACACTCTTATCAATGCGAATGCCACACTCAAATCATTCAAGGCATCATCACCGCGTCGACCATCCCGAAGTCAGAAGCAGATTATGGGTTACCTGGAGAAGAAAGCTCGTACTGCCTTAGGGTCGGACGTCGTGGATCCTGATGCACCTAATGGGGTTAACCAAGACGACGGCAATTCTTCAGCCGGTAGTGTAGTGTCTCCGACATACGGCAACTCAAGAAAAGTGCATCCTCAAGTGGAAAGCAAGCTGCAAACAATCGGCAGTGGTGATCTCTCCGATACAGGGGATTTTAAGGTAGCAGACGCCAGTTTTCGTCGGAAATCAACACGAAAGTCACTCGTGGAACGTCTCAGCTCCGTGATGTTTGATGCCTCGGATGGAACCGCTTCCTCGAGTGTGGCTGGTGATCGAAAGAGCAGTCGACCCGAAAGTAGACGCCCAAGCAGAGCACAAGGTCGGAATAGCCGTCTCGATAGCAGACGACGCAGTAGCGTCACGGCTTCGATCAAGGGGGACGTGTCCAAGTTCAAGCAGACTGTGTCTCGAATGTTTGACAAGGCATCGCAGATTAAACTGGATGAAGAGCGGACGGCCAGAGTTGCTGAGCTGGTGGGCAGCGAAGTGATGGTCCTGAATACCAGCCAACTGGCTCAAAACCAACAGCGCAAGGCGCACCAGTACACGATCTCAATCCACTCAACCTTCCGCCAATGGTGGGATTTTGTGCTCACTGCGTCCATCGCGTACGTGA
Organism: Phytophthora cactorum; assembly: GCA_016864655.1. NCBI lineage: Eukaryota > Oomycota > Peronosporomycetes > Peronosporales > Peronosporaceae > Phytophthora > Phytophthora cactorum. The sequence goes on from NHQK01000028.1 coordinate 452,056, forward strand.
TCGTGATGACGCCGATTAAAGTGGGCTTTGACGTGCAGTCTTCCGGGTTGAATTACGCTCTCGATGTGGTGGTGGATGTGATTTATCTCATTGAAATGGTGCTGAACTTCTTCACGAGCTACGAAGATGATGCGACGGGCGAGGAGATCAAGGAACTCGATAAAATCAGGCGGAGTTATCTTCAAAGCTGGTTTCTTATCGATGCTGTAAGTAGTTTCCCATCTTCTCTGGTGGGGACGACAAATGGTCTTCTTACACTCTCGAAGATTCTCAAGGTGGCCCGTGTAGCCAAAATATCTGACTCTGGTCTCGTTCGCACTGTATCGGGCCATATCGACCGCTCAATGAACCCATCGATGCTTCGAATGCTGAAGCTCACGGTCATCTTCCTCGTCTCGCAGCATCTAATCGCGTGTACATACTACTACATTAGCTCGAACCAGTCCATTGATACAACCTGGGCCCCCACACACGACATCCGCAATAGCGACTCGCTCGGCCAGCAGTATGTGGACGCCTTTTACTTTGCCATCATGGTGACGACAGCAAACGATGTAAACCCCATCACTCCAATCGAGAAATTATTCACGTCAGTGATGCTCTTTGTGGGAATCGTGATCAACGCCAGTATCATTGGTAGTGCGGCGAATCTGCTGGCAAACCTGGACAAAGAGGAGATCGCTCGAAAGAACCACATGGACTCCATCAACGACTATCTACGCTTCAAGAAAGTGCCTCTAGGCTTGCAGAACAAAATCCGCCGATACTATGACTACGCGTTGACCACGCGTTTGCAAGATCCGACGGAGAATTTGTTCGTGGATCTACCAGATCGACTTAAACTTCTGCTGAAGCTGAATCTGCACTCAGAATTTGTGCGCAAAGTGCCACTTTTCCGAGCTTTATCCCATTCCGGCGTGGTGGCTATCATTCAGTGCTTAGTTCCCATTGTGGCGATGCCCGGAGAGATCATTATCGTGTACGGTGAAGTCGCGAAAGAGTTTTACTTTATCAAGACTGGTCAAGTGTCGCTCTGCGTTCCCGGGCTTGATGACAGCATTCCTTTGGGGAATCTCGGTGAAGGTTCGTTCTTCGGAGAGACGTCTCTTCTTACTGGAGAACCGACGACAGCAGAAGTCAAAGCTGAGCGGGTGTGCGAGCTCATGTATCTGAGCAAAGACAACTTTGAGACGATCGTCGACAGGTTCCCCACTTTCTTCCTTGCTGTTCGGCGTATCAGTGAGTCGCGCTTGCAGACGGCGCAAAACATCCAGAAAATGTCCAAAATGAACCGCAGACCGACACAAATGCTGAAAATCAAGAAGTTAAGCTTACGCGGCGTGGCCCAGGCGGCAGTACTCAAGGCACGCTTGGGTGATCACTCGGAAACGAACAAGGCCCCGTCTAGCAGATCGGAGCGAGTTGGTTCAGTTGTGGGCAACGGAATGAGATTACTATCGACTGGAAGGCGGAAATCGATCCCGTCGTTCAGCGCCAACTTCATCGAGCGGCTGTCACTGGCTCAAGCGAGGCATCTCACGCACTTGCGCTCCATGAGGGACATGCAACAAAACAACGAGGAAGACGCTTTCTGGGATTGAAAAAGTGGTGTAGAATAAGACCAAGCGATAACCCGAGAGTCAAATCAAAGTATTATTTTGTAGCTGGAAGGAACTGCCCGTGTTGCAGAAGAGAACGATGCTGGACCGCAAATGCGTCACGTGATTCCTGCTTGCTTTGTCGTCTGCTGACTCAAGCGGACGTTACTTGTTCGACTACAAACTGGCACCACGCCTTGATTGCTAGAGACTTCAGTCCAGCGTAGACACATAGCGGAAGAATCGCTAGAAGGAATTTGCGTCTCTATTTTCCAGATACTTGTGGCCTAATGGGCTCGTGGTGACGCAAGTGGACGCAGATACCATCGATAAATGTCCCTGACGAACACCTCTGCTGACTGCAAGAGCCTCCCCCCCCCCCTCCCTCACTTTCAGTTTTGTCGTGGCAGTGACGAAAACAGGGATTTCGATGGGGATGCCTGCACAAAGGAGCGGTATTGTGCTGAGATGTCTCGTGGTAGTGACGTTGGTTTCCATTGTCGTTAACGGTCTACAAACAGACGAAAGCAGGATTGAATGGCCGACTAAAGACGTGGACCTCCAGCTGAAGCAGTTAAGACTTGCACCTTCTCGTGGATTGATAAGCTTGAATAGCAAAGTGAAAACTGCATCGCCATCTAGCAACACCGAAACTGGTTCCAGCAAAGCAGCGGAAGCAAAACACAAGAAGTTTAACGGAGATAGCTCCGTTAGTGGTGACGGCGAACAGCAAGAGACAGAAGCCCCAGCATCAAGTCCAGCAGCTACGACTTCGAATAAGCCGCAAAACGCCCAAAGTGTACTGTCAGAACAGGAAGCCTCGAAGTCTGTGGAGTCTACTATGACTGCAATTGCGCCAGTATCAAACGAGAAATCGAGTGGTGATGACTCACAAAAGGAAGAACCACGAACTGTATCTGCTCTAACGGAGACATCACCTAACACCCGACCGACCAGTGTAGAACCCGCTACTGATGATCTAGGAGCAAACGAATCTAGTTCCAACACAAAGAAGAACAAAACGAAGTTAGCTGCAACTACGTCCACTCCTCCCACAGAGAATTCAAGTGAGGAAAGACCTTCGCAGATTAGCTCGGGAGACAGCACCAATTCTCCGACAAGCAGCTCTGGGATAAGTGACCCCAGTCCAAAACGTTCGTCAAATGATGGTTATAGCGCAGACGCTGTCGGTCACGGAACAGGGGAGGCTATAGACGTTGAAGGCCAAGATTCTAGCAGTATGGATGACCAACAACGCAAGAAACAGAATCATAAGGACGCTGACACTACCGAGAGTAAAATAAAAAAGAACGACGATCAAGAAAATAACAAAAATCATGATGGCGATGACCCGATAAGCGAAAGCTGGAAACCCCCCACTACCCGGGTAATCGAAGGTGGTGCACCAGTTTTCGAGATGAACGAAATCAACAATAAACCGACAGATTCTATCGTCCAAACTCTGATTCCCAGCTCCAATAGTGATCGCAAGGACGACATAGCGACGTTGGCGTCTTCCACTTCCGGTGAGACCGAGAGCAGTCCTGGCAAATCGAATAACGCCAATGGCAAAGACAAAGGCAATGGTAATGGCAAGGAGAAATCGAATGGCAACGGCAATGGCAACGCGAATGGCAACGCAAACGGCAAGGACGACATAGCGACGTTGGCATCTACCACTTCCGGTGAGACCGAGAGCAGTCCTGGCAAGTCGAATAACGCCAATGGCAAAGACAAAGGCAATGGTAATGGCAAGGAGAAATCGAATGGCGATGGTAATGGTGAAGAAAATGGTACAGGGACAACCTATTTGTTGAATGATTTTCAACAGGTTCGAGGTGTTCCACCGAGCGCTAAAACTGCAGCATTAGGGCCATCGCAGGTCGATGTCCAGATAAAGGCTACTCCAGTGTTAGCGTCGCCTGATGCTGGCGCAAAATCGACATCAACGAATACACCACGTGGTGAAAGTTCTATAACCAATTCGCCAACAACCCGGGGCAGTGATTCCCAACGTACCGCAGGTGGACCGAGCAACAAGGATTCGGTCGTAACCAAGGAAGTTCCAGAGTTTGAAGTGGAGACCTCAGAAATCCCTACCAGCAACATGGACGCAACTTCTCCAACATCAGTGAAGCAAACTTCTGGGAGCGCCACAATCAGTGACACAAAGGATACGAGCAACAATGAGAAACAAGACAAGCAAGCCACCAGAATCGAGGCGATGTCTGTGCAAACTTTGGATGCAGCCACAGAGCAGGGAAAGCAATATGTACGTGGGGATGCGACGTTCTCTGGTATCGTCGATGAAGATGGCAGTAGCATATTTGCAGAGGGTGGAGATGGGAGTTCGCCACTTGTCATTGGCGGTAAAAAGCGTGGATGGCAGGCAGAAGCTCAGTCTGGGCTATACGCCACCAGCTCGAGTTTCCACAACACGTTGCGGTTTTCAGTTTGTGCTGCGGCCATCGTTTCAGTAGGTTTGCTCTTGGTTTTCCACTTTGAAGTGCTCAACAAGGGACTTGCTCGTCATTTTCCTCCTGGGTCCATGTGGACTCCGAACACCTGGGAATTTGCGATGTACGCCCAGTACATCCAACACATCGCTGCGATCTCAGCGCTGACACTTCTGAAGACTCCGTACTTCTTGTGGGAATTCACGGATCTCTTTTCATGGGCCAATTTCCTCGTTTATCGTGCTCAAGATGACTCCACTGCGTCTGGACGTCGCCTGGCAACAATTATACTGGGAGGTCTTGTGGGATATGGAGATCGCATTGGGACGAGTGAAGTGGATCTAATGTACCAGACGATCTCTGGATTCGCGTTAGTTCTTGGCTTCTTCCTTGGAATTCTATCTGGAGCGACGCTGTACAACAAGTGGCGTGAACATATCGGGGAAAAAGGACGCAGAGGTGTGATCTGGCGCTGCCTTGGTCTAATACCGTTAGTCTGGTTCTCCTCTCTTCTCCCTCTGACCATGGCAGTGTCATTCGAGGTATCCATGGAATTGAAGGCGAGTGTGTTGGAGTCGTGGCCTCTTGTGATCGCATTCTTGGTAATCGTCCTGGCCATTTGCGGAGTCACTGGTGTGGTAGCGCGGACTTTATTGCACAGCACGGAGCGCGGCTTACGGAGGCTTCGCTCACGTGCTCTCTGGGGCGCATTCTACGCCGACTGCAAATATGGTGGCCGTCTCTTCTTTTTGCTGGTAATTGTTCAACAGGTTTGCATGGGTCTCTCTATGGGTATCCTGGACGACAGTATGGTGATACTTGTATTGCTAGTTACGCTTCATGTGATGTTTCTTGTGGCGGTATGTTTGGTTAAGCCGTTCCAGGATGGCACTTTACTCGTCAAGCGCGGTACCTACGCGATCACTATCGTCAAGCTCGTCAACCTAGCGTTGGCTTTTGCTTTTCTCCCGATGTCAATCTTGTCGTTGACTGGGCTGTATCGTGTTGCCAACACGCTCATTGGTCTCAACTCGATCGTGATCATTGTCTGGTGCATTCGACATATTTTGATTTTTGGGAAACTGGTAATTGCATCAGCCAAAGTGGACCTCGAGAACAGGAACACTCGAGACGTGGAGGCAGCATTTGATATATCACCCTCAAGTTACCAACTGGCTGTGAAGACCCGGTATTAAGAAAGCGAGGCATTCACACTACATGTAGTCTCGACGGAAGGGCTAGAAAAAGTTGAGTAGCAGCAGAATCTAGTAGAATAAATGTGTCTTGATTTCTACTTGTTCGGCTTATACATTTGGGATGATAACTTGTCGATACGCTCTTCTCATTTCGTGCATCTGCTCGTCTACCATCCCATCGGTAGCAGCATTTCTAGTTTCTTTAGTCTGTGGGTCACTTGTGGTGTCCTGGGCGATTTTCTCCCACTCGATCACAAGATCATGCAGCCGCTGGCGACCTGTGAGGTGCCTTGCTTCTGCATCAGAAAACTGGGCTCCAGTCATCTCAAACGGACATTCCATTCGGCGTTCACCAAACGCCCCAAGGTAGACATCTGCCATGCGAGCCTTCATATAGTACACGGGTTCCACCTCCGGCTTGAAATGCAAAACTCGGTCGCTGTTCAGGTAAAACAACGGCACGTCGTCCTCATTTGCTTGTTTGATCGGGAAAACCTGAGCCATATCTCCACATAGAGTCGAGTTTTTCTCGCCGTAGTCTCGGTAATCCGTGCCGACAGCCCCGATAGCGTGATCCGAGAAAGAGTACTGCGTCTCTGCCAACTCGGCGGCGTAGAAATACAGCTCCTTATCACCGTAAGACGGAGGCGATCCAATATCACTCAGCGATTTGAACGATCCTAGAATTGCAGTGGCGCGTGGCTGCTTCTTCTTGTTCCAGAACATGATCGAGGAGTCTACCTGATGACCAGTACGGAGATTCCACGAGTGGCTGTTGAGTAAGTAATCGCTAGGCTCAAACTTCAGCTTGACCGGAGCGGGGTTTTGCAGGGTAGCCTTTTCACGCTCAAGCGTGGGGATAGAGCGGAACGGCGCAGGATCAAATTTGGACATGTATCGATGCTGAAATGAAGTATTCCCAGAACCACCAACACGTTCGGCCATAAAGTAGATTTCGTGTGCGATGCGGTCGTTCATGAGCAACGTGCCCGTTGTCGTGTATTTCTCCAACTCCCACAACACCGTCGGACTTACAAAGAATCCTGTGTCGGCGTCAACCATCATGATCTCTTCGAACTTGGAAAACACGACAGAGATGACCTTAATGTCGAAAGATCGAAACTTGGTATGACACACCTCGATGTCCTCGCAAAAAACTTTCCTCGTAGCGTCTCCCTCGATAGTCGCAGCAGCAGCCAGCTCACAGACGTCGTAATACCTGATAGATCCTAGTGCTGACTTTTGCATGAACAAATTCTGCGATTCAACAGAGACATCTCCACAGTGTGACATTTCCACCGGCGCGTCGACTCCCATGGTCCGCAGTTCTAGAATCAACGAGGCCGCGAGCTTTGCAATCGGTTCGTAGACTGGGATGACAATTCCTCGAGGCTGCGACGTGTTCTGCGCGATATTGTTGAGTGTTTGGGCCAGTCGCAACTTGATTGGGTCGATGTGATGAGGCTCATTGTGCACTGCCCGGCCGATGCTGCGGAACACGTGCTTGGGTGACGGAAGCGTGTTCCACGCGAGTTTCGAATCTAGGTAGACGGCGATGAGACCGAGCGACAGCAGCAGCGTGATTGAGAACACGCGCGGCGTGCAGCGCTTTACTGTGATGTTCATGATGCTGGAGGAGGGCAGTAGTGAGGGAACGTTGCACTCAAAGGGTCACGACGTCGGTTTTCGAGTAGCCAGCCCAAGCACAGGCGAATGGATTTGTGAGTGGTGTATGTGGTGGGAGTGACCACCTGTACGGAGACGATCATTGCCGTTATGACACTTCAACTATAGATGGGCCCTAAACAATGTATAATATATTTCCTTATTTTCATATTATAAAATAAGGAAATATATGATACATTGTATATATAATGCTACATAATGCTGCAACGTCGACACGGCACGGTCACGGCTGTTAAACGCTGCCTGCAACAAGTGGTATCGAAGTACATGGCAGCGCGTACGGAAGCAAGTTGAAGTCGCCCTGGTTGCACAAAACCAGCAGCTCGTTCTTGTGGCAGGCTTGAGTCGGTGCCAACACGACTAAGCAGCAGGTACTGGGAACGACGGTTCAACCTGTTAGAAATTGCGTCGTGCACCAAATTCGCTGTCGCAATTGCAGCGGCGATTGACCCCCCAGTCGCTATCGCGACAACTAGTGTCTACGCCGTTTGTGTAGCATTATTATGCTACACGAACGGACCCCCACATTGGAACTCTAGCGCGAGTTGTAATAAAGTAGTGCAACACTCTACTGGAGATTGGCTCCACCACTTGACTGCGATGACAACTGTGTCTTATAAAACAAGGCAAAGAAAACAAGTTGTGTCAGCGCACGTCTGAGGGCGATATCAGCTAACAGACCTCGGCGAGTGCAGCGATTAGAGAGAAACCGAGAAGCAAGGCCAAGAAGTACAACTGGGGTCGCAGTCTGTGTGACGGGTCACACAGCACCTTGCACAGAGGAAGTGAGAGCTTACGAGAGTATACAAACTCAGTGAACGGCAGTTCACTAGTCCCTGGCCTAAAGGGACAACTGGCCAAGACTAGGTAGATTTAAGACTGAGTGTATTTATAGGTGTTTCTCAATCCATCTACATACTAAATGCAAGTCACCTATAGAGTATCCTAGATGTTATCCTATTGGTTGGCTTTGAGGGCGTGTAGCCATGGTGTGTCCACACCACAGAGCCCCTGAAGAGTGACAGGCACTCTTCCATGTAATCCCGTTGCATCCTCCCCCACTTAGGTTCGGTTTACCGACCAATCAGGGCGAGCGAAGAAAGTCTCACACTTTTCACTCGCCAAGTCGAAAGCCATCGACTAGCTGCGGTGCCACACCGCGGCGGCTCATTCCCGTTTGAGCCCCGAGCAGCACCCGCGCTCTTCTTCACGGTCTCCACGTCGACCTCAGCATGCCCCATGTCGGGGCATCTCGCGGCGCGAAAGCGCACGCCAAGTCTGCTGCTACCAAGCAGCAGACCAAGAGCTCTAAGCCTCGCAGCAAAGGCTCTACACTACAGGGGGCTACTGAGGTAGCCTCCAAGGCCGTAACCTCGTCTGGTGACGCGCCAGCGGATACGGGCGCGATCTCACGCCGCAGTCGATCGCCTTCGTTGCCGAAGGACGATGGCCCGAACCCGCGCTTCGCCGTGCGGGAGCACAGTCCTGGCACCGTGGCTGAAGCCAGGGCCAAACACGATGACAGCCACTCCGAGGAGGATGCCAGCGAGCGTACTCCGCTGCCTAGTGAGGGTGGACGCGAGTCCGTGCACTCACTCGGAAGTGACCATGGTGGCCACAGCCCGATGAATCCGGCCGACGAGGCCATGGACTCATCCAATACCCGGGCTGACGAGGACGATAAACCTCGTCGTGTCCTCAGGAACCTTTCGTTCTCTGAGGGTCGTGAGCGAGCTCAGGCTGCCAAGGCGGCTGCCGAACAGAGCAAGCACACCAAGAAGCGGCATGCTTCCAGGTCACCACGCCGTGAGGCACTGGAGACCGAGGTTGACCCCTACAAGAACCTCTTCGCCTCAGACTCTGATGAGGAAGAGGAGGAGGGTGCTGTCAACGAGCCCCAGGAGATCTCGAACGATCTCGACCGGCAGCAGGAGGACTTCCAAGCTGCCCAGCGAGTGCGGGGGCGTCCTACGACGGGGTCCCACTCGCCAGGTCACGACGGCTCGCCTGTTCGCAAAGGAGGTGCGCCACACCCGCGAGGGTATTGGCCTCCAGAGCCTAGCTCCGGTGCTCCTCGTGGGCGCATTGGAGGGCACACCTCCAAGGGTGCGCACGAGCGCACCTTGGCCCAGCGGAACCCGTTGTTCACGGAGAACATCGAGGCTGCCAGGAGCGTGCTTCTAGCACCACACCGAATTCCTCTCAAGGAATTCACGACTCAGCGCAAGAAGCCCGAGAATCGGGGTGGCCTCCATCCCGTTTGAGGTTACCCCTGGGTCTGCCTCGAGAACTGCCAGTCGTAGGGCGCCGCCGACTTGCTGTTCTGGAAGTGGGTAGCTTCTCATAGCTACTCACAGGAGAAGCTCCGAGAGCTCCAACAAGATCTCTTGCTGTCCTATATCCTGGACCAGCGCGATCTTCGGATTGAATTTGTCCATTTGTTTAGCAAGCGACTGCTACCAAAGGACTTTCAGGAGCGCGCGGCTTCTAGCGCTCAAGGTGAGCGCGGGTATGAGCTGTATGCATCAGCGCCCATACCCCGTTCGGCCAAGAAGACCCGGACTACTCACGAAGCTGCCGCCGCTTCTGTTCCCAGATCGCGACAGCCTTCGGGCAGTCAGCCTGGAGCCGCTCAATCGGCTCCCACGAGTTCTGTGAGTCGGGGTATCCCCGCCACTTCACTAGGAGCAAGGCGCCGCTCGCGGACGACCCGCTCCACGGGGTAGTGGGTCTCTCCATTACGGTCGAGGAGAGGTGGAGGAGCCCTCGTTCGACTTCGAGTACGAGGCACCTCCTGCGGGGCGCTCCTCAAGGTTGAGTGCACCGTTTGCGACTGTGACTCAGCCGCAGAACGCGGAGGTTGATCGTCTCCGTCAACGCGTTCTTGTCCTCGAGATCGCTCTGGGTCTCGGGACTGGCGGTGATGCTGCCGCCCAGGCCGGGAATTGCGGGGTCCTCGCGAAGCTCGAGGACCGCCTGCACCAATTGGGCCGGGAGATCTCGGGACTCCATGATGGGGTTGGTCGCCGGGCGCCCTCGTTCGATGTGGATGAGGCTTTCCGCCAGCTTCAACAGGTCCGGGGTGCTCTTCGTGACTTGGTACCGCGGACGGAGACGCACTCTTACGGGTACGCTCAGCCGTACTCTCAGCCGTATGGCTATGGTGGGTACTCGGCTTACCCAGCTGGGGCTCAACCGTACGGAGCCCCTCCGGCGTACCAGACGCCTCGCGGTCCACCAATGCCGCGTGGTTTTTGGCCTTACGCCGCTGGACGTTCGGCGACGTCTGAGGCTGATTTTCGTTTCGAGGAGTTGGGTCCTCCTCCTCGCGGGACGCCTGCGGCGTCTAGGGAGCGGCAGGCCCCTGCGGATCATGATACAGCTTCAGACGACCCACATTAAATGTCGGGTGCGTCTTCATCGACTTAGGCAGATCGATGGTGTACGAAGCACCATGTCTTGCCAGGACCGCGAACGGCCCAATGAAGTGATGCTTCAGCTTGTTGCTCCCTACCGAGCTGACAGTGCCTAGCGGCAGGTTTCTAGTGTCGAGTAGGACTAAGTCGCCCACCTTAAACACGTTAACGTTTCCTCTTCCACGTTTGTCAGAGTACTCTTTTTGTCTGTCCTGTGCTATCGCCACAGCATCACGGCCTCGGTTGATCACATTCAACCTGGTGTCGATAAAGGCCTCCACCTGTTTCCTTGCGGAAACAGGTCTCAAGTCCGAGACCTGGAAGGAAAGGGCTTTCCGAGACTCTCCCCCACTTAAGATCAAAGACTCAGTGCCCCCACGCAGAGTGAGGGGCACTCGCGAGTGACGCATCCCGTTCAGGTAGAACGGGGTGAACCCGGCCGACGCGTGGACCGCGTTGTTGAGTGTAAACTCAACCACGGGGAGTCGCTCTGACCACGTGCGAGGGGCTACCGCACAGACACTGCGCAGAGTGTCTTCTAGCACCTGGTTGACACGCTCTGTCTGGCCATCCGCCTGAGGATGGTCAGCGGTAGACATGTGCAGCCTCGTTCCAAGCAATTGGAACAGCGTTTGCCAGAACGCAGCGGTAAACCGCGGGTCACGGTCCGAGACGAAGGTCTCCGGAAGACCATGATGGCGGAAGACGTCATCCACAAACAGCCTAGCGGCGTGTTCGCCAGTGACCGTGTCTGGCACCGGAGCAAGATGCACCATCTTGCTCAGCCGACACACGAACACCAAGATGCCGATGTTGCCGCGGTCGTCGGCGGGAAGTCTGAAGACGAAGTCAAGACTCATTGACTTCCAGCAGTCTGCCGGGACAGGCAGACTCTGCAAAGGGGCTGAGGCGTGCCCCGCGGGTTTCACCCGCTGACATGTTTCACATGTGTTCACGTACCGGACCACCCACTTTTACATGTGGGTCCACCAGAAGGCCTGTGAGACAGACAAGAAGGTCTTCTCGCGACCCAAGTGGCCGCTGTAGGGCGCATCGTGCGCCTCCTGGAGGATATCAAACTTCAGATCCTCGTCGTTGGCAACAACGACCCGCGGAGGCTCATGGGGCTCCACCCGATAATCGAGGAGGCCATTCTGCCACTCGTATCGGTGGAGCCGGGACTGCTGTCGTGGCGAGAGCCATTCAGACTTGGCCTCCTTGCCTGCGGTCAGGAATCGCACGAGAGACGCGAGTGACTCGTCGTTCCGATACGCCATGCGTATCCGATCGTAAAGATCTGTCGTGACACGGGTGATGTGGGCCAGCTCATAGTCTGGCCTGTGAGACAACACATCGACAAGCACGTTAAGCTTGCCTGGCTTGTACTCGACGCGGAAGTTGTACTCCGCGAAGAAGGACAGCCACCTCACCATCCGTTGGGATAGGTGTGGCGAGTTGGTTGCCGTCCGCAAGGACGCGTGGTCGGTATAGATCACAAAGGGACGAGAGCCCAGAAGATGCACCCGGAACTTAACGAGGGCATACTTCATGGCAAGCAGCTCCTTGTCATGAACGGGATAGTTCCGTTTGGCAGCCTTGAGTTGCCTGGACTGGAACGATATGACTCGTTCGTGTCCGTCTGCATCGTTCCGCAGCAACGCACAACCGATTGCGTAGTCGGAGACATCACAGACGACGCTGAACGGCTTCGTCTCGTCCGGCAGCGCCAGGACCGGCGCCTGCTGAAGGCTAGCCTTGATGCTGTCATAGGCATCCTGGTGCTGACGCTCCCAGCGCCAGTCGGAATCCTTTTTGAGAAGTTCCGACAAGGGTCTAGCCAGGCCCGCGTATTCCGCGCTGTACTTGCAGAGGTAGTTGGTCAAGCCCAACCACTTCCGAAGATCCTTCTAGGATCGAGGCGTGGGCGAAGCTGTAACGGATTTGACCTTCTCCGGGTCGGCCCGAACGCCGACGTTGCTGACGAAGCAACCGAGAACCTTGATCTCTGGCGAGGCAAAGACGCACTTGTCGATGTTGGCATAGAGCATGTTGGCTCTCCTGACTTCCAACACCCGACGGAGGTGCCCCAAGTGCACCTCCATTGCCGTCTTGCCATCCTCGGCACGGCTATGGACGAATATATCGTCGAAGTACGTCTGGGCGTACGCACGCAGCGGCCTGAAAAGCTGCGTGACCAAGCGATTAAACATCGCTGGGGCATTAGACAGGCCCTGCGGCATGACAAGCCACTCCCAGAGCACGCCGCTCGGAGTGCTTACCGCTGTAAGCGGGATGTCGCTTTCGCGTATCAGGATCTGGTAGTATCCGTCCACCAGATCTAGCGCACTGTACAGCTCGCAGCCGGCCATGTTGTTTAACAACACATCCTTTCGTGGGATTGGTGTCTGGGCCGGCACCGTCGCGTTGTTCAGCTTGTTGTAAGCGTGAACCAGACGCCACTTCCCGTTCGGCTTCCGAACGCAGAAGGTTGGCGTCGAGTGCGGGGATTTCGATTCCCGCACCATGCCTGCCTTTGCCTTCGCGTCATAGAAGGCATCGATGACCTCGCACTGCTTTCGAGGCAGAGGCCATTGCCAGGTGACACAATACTTTGTGCCAGGCACGAGATCGATCTCGTGCCGAACACCTTTCGATCTGGTGGGAGTTGCGACGGTGGATCCTTGGATAACACGTCCGCAAACCCCTTCACCAAAGGATACACCGGATCCTTGGGATTCTTGAGAACTTCAGAACACAAGCGCGCCTCGTGTCGCTTCTTCATCTCTTCCAGGACGTCTTCGTCCAGGACAGAGGAGGGGTTTAACTCTTCTGGAGTGGTCTCCGGCTTCAGGAGCATCACCTCCGCGATCCCCCCAGCCTTGAGATTGACTAGGAAATCGTCCACCACCATTTCTTCGAGGTTCAGGAGTTCTGACACCTCAGGCAGCGGCTCCAAATGGATGCCTGCTGCTTTGACAGGACGACCGGTCATGCCATCGAAGATATGATAACACTCTTCGACCGGCCGAGACAGAGGAGCCCAGGCACTGGACTCCGAGTTGCTAGGAGCGACTCCAGTCTGAATATAATTCAGACTCGACTTGCGGCGGTGACGATGTCGTCGACGGCGACCGCGACGTGGTACTTCGTTACCCACGTCGTGCGATGTCGCAATGACGACATCGGGAGCACTCACGGCTCCGTGTGGAACCCTGTTACCCACACAGGAAGCACGTTCCACGCATTCCTCTTCAGTTAAGGTCTGGGCGACCGTTTGTGGTCCTTGGTTACCCACTTGGCAGGCGCTGCCTGGCGCCGCCACCTTCGAAGCTTCATCCACCGGTCTTGACTCCGGTGGGGATCGAGGGCTACCCGCACAGGGCTGCCGCGCTCGATCAGGTGTAGCTCCTGCTGCCACCACTTCCGTGGAGTCGTCCAATACGTCGACGACTCCCAAATATTCTTTGGATGCTACGGCATCCAGGCGGCCCTTGCGGGCAGCCCAGTTCCGAACAGAGGTGGGAACATGACTCACCAATGATCTGTCGGATACTGCAGGGCGGCTTGCACTAATTGCTTTGCCGCGCCAGTCAATCCATGGCTCATGCTTCTTGAGCCATGACATGCCCGGGATCAAGTCATACTTGTCCATCTCAAGAACAGTGAGCTGTTCCGAGCTGCCGAAGTCCTCGAACTTGACAGTTAGATCCATGTGGATCCGGGGAACGGTGATCACCTTCCCGTCAGCCAGTTGCACTGACACTGTTCCTTTGCCTTTGCTCTCTCTCAAGGCATCGGTCAACCTGTTGCTGTTGCTAGCAATCGTCTGGCGGTGTGCGAAGTTCTTCGACGCCCCAGAATCAATGAGGACACGAAAAGGGAGTTCGTATTCTCGTACACGTGCGTGTACTACAAGCAGCCCACCGCTGCCCTTCTCCGCTTCGAGAGTGCACAGACTCGCAGGGGCTAAGTTTCCATGGTGCGCGCCACCCGCGCACCGCTCATGAAGACTTAGATCTTCCCCAGTAGGGCACCCCGCCCCTACTGGTCGCCTGCGTTCCCCTGACCTCGGGGTCGCGGCTTCTGCCAGCGGCCCTTGAGACCTAGAGGTCTGGGAGGAAACCGCTTACGCTGTCCTCCTGCGGGGCACATTTCATATGGTCCAGCCTTCCGCAGCCGTAGCAGCGGATGTCCTGCTGCTCGGTCGGACCGAGTTCCATGGGGACAGGTCCACTGGGGGCTGTGAGATTCGAACTCGGCGTAGAGCCCCCTGGCCACGCAGATGCTGGCGTGCGTGCCTGGCGATGGCTGTACTCCTCCTGGAGGGCCACTTGAATCGCCTCTTCGAGGGTGCTGGCCTGCACCCGGAACATTTGCGTGCGTGCAGGGCCCACCCGGAGGCCATCCATGAACACCGTCACCTTGATGTGTTCATGGAGTGGTTTTCCCACAAGGGATGCAGTGATCTCCCGCATCTCTTGGATGTATTCGTGCAGCTCACGCTTTCCTTGTTTACACGAGAGGAAGCGTGAGCGCTGGCGGTACTCATAGTTCGCCGGGAGAAAGGCGGCTCGAAGCTGTTCACACAGCTGAGCCCAGGATGCAAAGCATCCCGGCGTAGTTGCTTCACGCGTGTACTCCCGACTCTTAGCACGCCCGCTAAGGTTGGAAAGGGCGAAAGCAACACGGAGTTGCTCGGTCGAGATCAGAGCTGTGCCCATGGCGAGCTCTACTTCTCGAACCCAGAAGTGAAGGTTTTCACCTTCCTTCCCTTCGTACGGGTTCACCTTCAGCCGCAACGGCTTCTGGTGAGATGGCTTTACTTCTGTCATCGGGGCCTGCCTGCTTCCCTGCACGTGGGTGATAAGCCCACGTTCATAAGTGTCGAACGCATTGACGCGTTCGATCTGCAAGGCCTCCATACCGAAGATGCCTGCCATCTTTCGAACGGACTCGTACTGAGAGTCGTTCAGATGAGGGAACTCATTCCGGTCCATGTTGACCAGAACTCAGAGGTTCAGGTAGTCTACCCGCGTTGGCGTGGATTGACTACAAGTGCTACCAAGTGTGACGGGTCACACAGCACCTTGCACAGAGGAAGTGAGAGCTTACGAGAGTATACAAACTCTCAGTGAACGGCAGTTCACTAGTCCCTGGCCTAAAGGGACAACTGGCCAAGACTAGGTAGATTTAAGACTGAGTGTATTTATAGGTGTTTCTCAATCCATCTACATACTAAATGCAAGTCACCTATAGAGTATCCGAGATGTTATCCTATTGGTTGGCTTTGAGGGCGTGTAGCCATGGTGTGTCCACACCACAGAGCCCCTGAAGAGTGACAGGCACTCTTCCAGGTAATCCCATTACAGTCTGCGACCAGAAGATGAGCTTTTCGGCCATACGTTTGGATTGTTCGGTCATTCAACACAATTGTCGAAGAAGGCAGCCTTCATATAGACTAACCATTTCAATACATATATACTATCTTCACTATTGGTCCAAGATTTCCTATCCGACTTGTCAAACTTTGTTTCGGGAAACTAGGAAATCTCCGAAATAAAGGAGGGCTGCCAAGCTAGTGTCGGCACAGCGTCGAGCGGCTTAGCGTGTAAAATGCCTTCGAACGAGAAATCCGTCAACGACTTCCGGTAATCATTATTTTTCCACCCGATAACGGAGAAGTCAGCCTCAACTGTCACTGCGTTTGTCGTTAGGACACCACAAAACTATCGTAGCACCTTGAACCGGCCACCTACGATTTCCCACCCCGCTGCAAAATCAGTCTCGGCAAGCACTGGACGGACTCGAAATTACTGAGCGCAACCTTTAGACTTCCAAGGTCATTTCTGCCACTTGCTGTTTTTGTATCAAGTCGGTAGAGAGGAGAGCTCGAACGGCACGAGAAAGAGAACCCGGGTGCACTACTTCCGGTCCCCTTCCGTACGGATAACTACAAGGTGCACCACGAAGCTGTGCATCCGAAGGTTTGGACCAAGTCATTGTGGCAACCCGCAATTCTCAAAACGACGCCAACGAGATACCTCCGGTATGTCCACACCAGTTGTCAAAAACGCGTACAGGCGAGCTTTGTGCATTAATTAAGCACTAAAACCCACGTCTTCACGCGGCAGGGTGGGCTCAAGAGCAGACTGACAAAATTGAGAACGATTATCAAGAATTCAGTAGAAGTACGCAAGGACGACAAGCTGAGAAATGCTGTGGAGACCCGTACGAAGGCTGAAATGGCGTCTGCACACCTCGTGGCATCTTGATTTCAGCTTGGGGCTACTGAATGGCCTGTTCAAGAGGGTAATCGATATAAAAGCCGATGAAGACTCGAAGCACTTAAGATTTAAGCATGGAAACATTGAGAACCAAATAAGATAACCTCAAAACGACCCCAAAGTGGGGCTAAATTCGCTTCGGGTCGGTTTGGGATTTTGGGCCAATATCCCGAGATAGAAGAGGCCTGGTCATTCGTCGTACCGGTACAAGCGCAATGCGGCTGCGTACATGTATCGATTTTCTCGTACCTGCTGGTGGCTTTATCGCTGTACAACACAGTGAACGTCGATGGTTGCCGTCGATTAGATGTGTAGAGCAATTTCAGTCACTTCGAGTCTCTCAATTCGAGAGAGGATCCTGCCTTCGTCATGGCCGAGCACTTCTCGGGTGATTATCAACCCGGTCTCACCCGTTTCGCACACCGCATATCGTACGTGTAGACTCGAATCTGTCTATCCATCGTGTGGTCACTTAGATCGTCTTTCCTCTCCTTGAAGAGCTCTCTTGCGGTCAGAAGCAGGCACTACCAGCAATTTCGAAGATGAAAGCAATACTGTGGCAGCTTTTCTTGCGGCGAATGATCAAGCAGGTCGTGAGCGGGCGTTGCTATCACTAGACAGTAAAGTCTTCGTGACGACACAGCGGCTTCTGGCAACAAATTATGCTGAAGACTGGCGGAGATTGCTAGCGAATGCAAGTGTTGACTTGGTAGCCATCGTGACCAAAGTGCCTGCGTGTCTTCGGGCGCGCCCAATCGTTTCATCATGAAGGTTGAACAAGTGCCTGTGTGATATCAGCTGTGTTTTCGTCGTCGATAGCCATCGTGTCTGCAGTGTCGTGGCAAGCACCCAAGTATTGAGTGTCCTGGGTATTATGCGCGTCCTGAGTATTCTGTGAACCGTTCTCGGTCGGCTCACTAGCATAACGATTACCCTTCGTTAAAGTAAGGTCGGTTGGGGTCGTTCGAACACACTTTTCCAGCAACGAGTTGAAGAGTGCTTGGGCTTGATAAGCTACAAAAAAACGAAGTAATAAACCAATTAAACAAACAAATCTATGCAACAGAAATCTGCAACACTCACCGGCTGGTCCTTCGACATGGAAAATAAACTCGTCATTCCTCGACCTTGCAGCCTTGGTCATGTTCGCACTACCACCGAGAGCGACCATCGAGCCCTCGTAGGAAATCGTTAGAAGCTTATAGTGCATCATATTTCTGCTGCGGTATACAGGGATTCCTGTAGCCATCAGCGCCATCACGCATTCTAGGCCGACCTTGCAGCTCCTTGTCCACTCCTTGTCGATGATAACTTGAACGGACTTACCTTTATCGTAGATTCAGATGTGTGTGTATGAATAAAAAACAATGAACGGACTTACCAAGTTGGTGGAGCCGAATCATCTCTGAGCAAAACTCCGTGTCTGTGAGCGCGTAATAAGCGGAGCACACCGCAGACACAGTAGAGCCTCTTAATTTGTTGAGAAGGTCTTGTCTCGCCGCCGCGTCCGCGTCGAAGAAGGACAAGACTGTCGGCACGGTTTCGGCACTCAATGTCACGACATCCGTCAGAGTCACGACGTCGGTGGTGACCACAGCGTCGGTCGCAGAGAAGACGGCCTCGGTCGAGGATTGCACTACTTGGTTAGTTGTCGCTGAGATCCTCGCTTTCACGTCTCTGAACGACGTGAAAGGTATCCCCGGTCGCCTGGCTTGATCTCGGTCCGAGATGCCGGCTGGTAGCTGCTGGAGAGCACGGGCCACCACGTCGGGGCAGCGCTTGCGTTTCCTGTTTCCTGTTGGAGTTACCGTTGAGAACGTTTCGGATTGTGGTTCGCGAGCAACCGTGTTTTTTCGCTAATGCGCGAACGTCCGGTTTGCCTTCACTGCCTTTGCGATTCGACAGGACTAGCTTAGCGTCTGCTTTGATATCCTCGATGACACTCTTGGTGAGTGCACGCATTTCGTTACGATCGTGGCATTAGTTTTAAGAAAACGAAAAAGTGTAAGCTTAAAAAAAGCGTTTCTGAAAAAAAGTGCACACTCTTTTCGTCCACCATAGTGAAACAGAATCAAAAGTGAACGGAAAGTGTGCACTTTTTCCGGAAACGTGCTTTGTTTTTATTAGTTTGCTTGTTTTAACCTAGTTTGCTTGTTTTAACCTATCTGGCAAACCATTCGGTGATATATAATAGAATACATGTATTAATACTACTACCGGTAGTATCGGGTAAAGCGAAACAATACTTTAATGTTTTTTTGTTATCTACTGTACTAGTAATACTAGTACACATGTACAGTAGATGACAACCAAAAGTTGCGTATTTGTGAGCATATATGGTGTGACGCACATGAAACGCATGTGTGACCCTCAGTTTGCTACCGACGCCATGTTTCTTAAGCGCGAAGGCGACGAGAGTCTGCAGCCCAAGGGCAACGAGGACTCGACCCAGCTGCAGCAGATGCTCACGTCCTGCATGATCAATCGGCAGATCCTGGTACCGTGCCCGTCGATGCAGCTCACTGTCCTAACCTAGAAGCTGACCTGTTGTCTGTTGTATCATTAGTGCTGCATTGCCGGCGTGTTGGTCGGTATCCCCATCAGCATCCAGCGGAAATCTTACAAACCCTTTGCCATCCTGGGCGTCCTAGGTTCGTTGCAAATGGATACGAGGGCTCCTGTCAATGAGATATAACCTGTGGTTTCTTTTTATTGTGTTGGCGACAGGGTCGTTCGTCGACTACTCGATCCCATACACGACTGACTGCCGCATGATCCACAACGCCATGCAGTTAGCGTTGCAGCAGGAGAGACAGAGAGATGCGGTAGTTAAGCCGTCGGATAGAGAGACCTAATACTCGTTTGGAAGTGCGTAACAAGCTGCTTGTTATTGTGAAAGGTAAATGGATTCCGGGCTTACATGTATTGGTCGAGTATGAAGCCAATACGCATTGCAGAAATTTTACCAGCACACATTATCACAACCTTACTTCAACAAAGCATGTATATAAGTTAAAACTCCAATCGATTCCTATCTACCAGAACCATTTTCTGCATCTGCACACGATCACTCCCCCCAGTCACACCGTTGGCACAGACGTGGACACGCTGAGCCCCATCGGCGGCAACGAGAACGTAACTGCCTTCTCCCTCAATTTCTTGCTCATTTTGTTGCCTACCTTCTTCACCGCCTGTGCTCTGCCAAACAGCACCTTGGGCACTGCTACAGCCGCTGCCGCCGCCGCCGTGGCCCTCTGTTTCTTTGGTCTTCCTCCCTCCTGCTTGATAGATTCAGGCACCGCAGTCTGCAGCACCATCTGTAAGGCCTTAAATTGCGTCTCGAAGAACACCTCGAGCTCGTCGGGCGCCAGGCCCAGCGCCTTGTGCTGCGGTTCGCCCCAGTAGTTGCGCTGCCAGGCATGGATGGCATTACCCCAGGCCTTGCGCTCTCCCCAAGTGGGCGCACTCATCACCAGCAGCACGGGCGTCCCATAGACCAACACTCTGCCGTCTCGGATCCTGGATCGCTGTAGCCTGACGGAGAAGCTGTAGGGGCAACCGCGGCCGTCAACGTCCGGGATGCCTCGTACTTTGAGTCTCGAGCGCGAGAGGATGACCTCTCGGACCATCACGCCGCGGTCGCGTTTGGTGTAGAACTGTAGCTTGCCCTCGCCTAGCACGCAGTAGTAGATGTGGCTGCGGCGGCCCTCGTCGTGCAGCAGCAGGAAGCCCTCCTTAGACATGGCCTGCGTCTGCAGTGCGCACACTCTTGACTGAATTGGAGTTGATCCACTGTCGGGATGGGGGTGCATATTAAGCACGAGTATAATCACCTGACTTGGACTCAGTATGAAGCATCTCAGTTCTCACTCCCGCCCAATCAGCGACGAGCGAATTGAGGAGGAACATGAAGACGCGCTGAGAAGAAGGTACTACGGGATCCAGTGTGGTTTATATTGCTGTTAAACGAGGTGCTGTGTGACGAGGGTTCCAGCAGCCTAAGGCTTTGTGTGTGATATGTAATACTCGATGGCTTGAATTGGGGTTACCCGTTTCTTCTCGTATTCGCTGATTCTATACCCTTGAACTGCTATCGCGTACTCTAGCATAGTGATGAGACTCAAACGACTTGATACCTTGGCTCACGGGTACAGCTCTGACCGCAGTATGGGGACGAGATCGATCCTTAACCTAGATTTACCGGCCACCTGATCAGCATTTTGACGACAGTCTTTCGATCACTGAGCGCTTTTCTTCAGTAGATTTTGATGCGGTCATCGGCATGCAGTTGTATGGGCTGGCGCCAGAGGTTGCTACAACTCGCTCGAGCCATACGTGTTGCTTACGGTAACCAGGATCGTTCATCTGCACATGATTGACGCAACTTGGACATGATGTCAGCAGATTCAAAGAACAATCAACATTCTACACACTCACCAGCATAGTTGATCATGATGGGCCACCAACAGCGGGACTGAACTTGCTCGCTCAACTCGTGCTATCCCTTCACAATAAAACCGATCAAACACGATACCGTTGCAATGAAAAGAGAGGGAGAAAAAAACGACTGCCCAAAGTGTGCTACATGTATTTTGGATCTAGGGATCAGCGGTTGCAAGATCTTGGTGAAGAGTCTCCTCCACGAAGGGACGCAACCGCTCAAGGTCCGTTTGAGGGGGCGGGTTCGAAGTTTGCCCCAATTGAGCAACGTAAGCTCAACCAAAAACAAGAAGGAAGTATTGCAGAATCCGATGTTTCTTGTCTTGCATTTTTAAAACAAAACATTTTTATAAGAAACTATTCCGTTAGAGTTGTCAAATAAGAGGGACGTACCATGAGATCTTGCAGGAAGCGCCGCTTCATGGAGACCAAGCACGATGTGTTTCCATTATCGAACTTGCCGAGCTCTGAAAACACCCGAGTAAGCGTCGAGCGACCAACTTTGTCCACGTTCAACCAGCGACTATCAAACAGCCACCACCATGAAGCCTTTCAGGCTTCGTAGCCTTGGTGTGGCTGCTTTCTTCCTGGCAGCTGCCGATACGACTCAAGTTGCTGCAATTGACCTGGAGGCAACTGTGGTGTACACTGCATCGGGGGATTGCGGCGCTTCGACAGGAACACCGGTACTTGTGACGGCTGTGCCGCCTAGTAGTAGTTGCGCTACAAGCGTCCTGTGTACGGAAACACCGGCGAGCAGTTCGTTGTTTCCAGCTACTGTTTGCTCCACAACGGATGGAACTGCAAATGGTGCTTTCATCAACACAAAACTCCCAGCGATTTTTGGTTCAAGTCCGTACGTGGTTGTTGAGGCGTACACTATCGGGCAGACTTGCTCTGCAGCCACTGATATTACCACCATTACAGCGTATCTGGCAGACGGCAAGTGCCACAAGACGGACACGTCGAAGAGCTACCGCGCGACACGGAGTGCGGACAATTCGGCGACCATTAAGACATACACGGACGCGGTGTGTAGCACTGGGGTGGTGGTGTCGACTGTGAGTGCTGCTGACGGCACTTCGAACGCCTGCGCCACTGACACAAAGGTATATGGCGCCGGCACGACGCCGTTGTACTTGACGTCCACGATGAACTACGATACGAATGCGAACACGTGCAAATCCGGGCTTCCGTCGTTTGTGACAACCACTGTATCCGCCGTGGATGCGTGTTCGGCGACAACGGTTTGTGCTACCCAAGCGGCACCTTACACGGGGACGTCGTGCAGTTCTACACTGACGTACAAGGATGACATGGCTGCTGCGTTCGGCGTGAATCCGTACGTGATCATGGAGACGTATACGGCCGGACAGTTGTGCGCTGCAGCACAGTTGTCTGGTATCACGACGTACCTGGCGGACGGCAAGTGCCACAAGACGGACACGGCGAAGAGCTACCGCGCGACACGGAGTGCGGACAATTCGGCGGTTATCAAAACTTACACGGACGCGGTGTGTGCCACGGGAGAGGTGGTGACGACTGTGAGTGCTGCTGACGGCACTTCGAACGCCTGCGCCACTGACACAAAGGTATATGGCGCCGGCACGACGCCGTTGTACTTGACGTCCACGATGAACTACGATACGAATGCGAACACTTGCACGTCTGGAGTTCCCTCACTTGTCTCGACTACGGTCGCCAACGTTGACACTACCTGTTCGACGACCTCTGTCTGTACGGGCAGTGCTGCTCCGTACACGGGTACCAAGTGTAGCTCCGCTTCCTCATATCTCACCGACATGGCTACTGCATTCAGCTCGAGTCCGTATGTTATTGTACAGAAGTACAACGCCGGAAAGTCTTGTGCCGACGCGGAGCTGTCTGGTATCACGACGTACCTGGCCGACGGCAAGTGCCACAAGACGGATACTGCAAAGAGCTACCGTGCGGCACGGAAGGCGGACGGTTCGGCCACCGTTCAATCCTACACGGACGCGGTGTGTGGCACATCAGGAACAGTGTTTACTGTTAACGCTGCTGACGGTACTGCACATGCATGCGTCTCAGATACTAAGGTGTATGGCGACAACACCACTCCGCTGTATCTGACTTCTACGGTGAACTACGATACGACTGCGAATACTTGCTCCTCTGGGGTTCCGTCACTTGTCTCGACTGTGGTTGCTAACGTTGACACTACCTGTTCGACGACCTCTGTCTGTACGGGCAGTGCTGCTCCGTACACGGGTACCAAGTGTAGCTCCGCTTCCTCATATCTCACCGACATGGCTACTGCATTCAGCTCGAGTCCGTACGTTATAGTAGAGAAGTACACGGCCGGACAGTCTTGCGCTGCGGATCAGCTGACTGGTGTCACAACATACCTGGCGGACGGCAAGTGCCACAAGACGGACACGGCGAAGAGCTACCGCACGACACGGAGTGCGGACAATTCGGCGGTTATCAAAACTTACACGGACGCGGTGTGTGCCACGGGAGAGGTGGTGACGACTGTGATTGCGGCTGACGGAACTGCCCATTCGTGCGTCTCCAACACGAAGGTGTATGGTGCTGGTGCGACGCCGTTATACTTGACGTCCACAGTGAACTATGATACCAGTGCGAACACGTGCAAGTCGGGCCTACCATCGTTCGTGGCAACAACTGTGGTCGCTGTGGATGTGTGTTCGGCGACAACGACTTGCACCGGCCAAGCTGCGCCGTACTCAGGGACATCGTGTAGCTCTACACTGACGTACAAGGATGATATAGCTGCTGCGTTTGGCGTGAATCCGTACGTTATAGTAGAGAAGTACACGGCCGGACAGTCTTGCGCTGCGGATCAGCTGACTGGTGTCACAACATACCTGGCGGACGGCAAGTGCCACAAGACGGACACGGCGAAGAGCTACCGCACGACACGGAGTGCGGACAATTCGGCGGTTATCAAAACTTACACGGACGCGGTGTGCCACGGGAGAGGTGGTGACGAACATGTGAATTGCAGAGGGACACTAGACGGAACTGCCCATTCGTGCGGTCCCAACACGAAAGGTGTATGGTGCTGGTGCGACCGCCGTTATACTTGACGTCCACAGTGGAACTATGATACCAGTGCGAACACGTGCAAGTCGGGCCTACCATCGTTCGTGGCAACAACTGTGGTCGCTGTGGATGTGTGTTCGGCGACAACGACTTGCACCGGCCAAGCTGCGCCGTACTCAGGGACATCGTGTAGCTCTACGCTAACGTACAAGGATGATATGGCCGCTGTCTTCGGCTCTAACCCGTACGTGATTGTGGAGAAGTACACGGCCGGACAGTCTTGCGCTGCGGATCAGCTGACTGGTGTCACAACATACCTGGCGGACGGCAAGTGCCACAAGACGGACACGGCGAAGAGCTACCGCACGACACGGAGTGCGGACAATTCGGCGGTTATCAAAACATACACGGACGCGGTGTGTGCCACGGGAGAGGTGGTGACGACTGTGATTGCGGCTGACGGAACTGCCCATTCGTGCGTCTCCAACACGAAGGTGTATGGTGCTGGTGCGACGCCGTTATACTTGACGTCCACAGTGAACTATGATACCAGTGCGAACACGTGCAAGTCGGGCCTACCATCGTTCATGGCAACAACTGTGGTCGCTGTGGATGTGTGTTCGGCGACAACGACTTGCACCGGCCAAGCTGCGCCGTACTCAGGGACATCGTGTAGCTCTACACTGACGTACAAGGATGATATAGCTGCTGCGTTTGGCGTGAATCCGTACGTTATAGTAGAGAAGTACACGGCCGGACAGTCTTGCGCTGCGGATCAGCTGACTGGTGTCACAACATACCTGGCGGACGGCAAGTGCCACAAGACGGACACGGCGAAGAGCTACCGCACGACACGGAGTGCGGACAATTCGGCGGTTATCAAAACTTACACGGACGCGGTGTGTGCCACGGGAGAGGTGGTGACGACTGTGATTGCGGCTGACGGAACTGCCCATTCGTGCGTCTCCAACACGAAGGTGTATGGTGCTGGTGCGACGCCGTTATACTTGACGTCCACAGTGAACTATGATACCAGTGCGAACACGTGCAAGTCGGGCCTACCATCGTTCGTGGCAACAACTGTGGTCGCTGTGGATGTGTGTTCGGCGACAACGACTTGCACCGGCCAAGCTGCGCCGTACTCAGGGACATCGTGTAGCTCTACGCTAACGTACAAGGATGATATGGCCGCTGTCTTCGGCTCTAACCCGTACGTGATCGTGGAGAAGTACACGGCCGGACAGTCTTGCGCTGCGGATCAGTTGTCAAGTATCGCGACGTACTTGGCAGACGGCAAGTGCCACAAGACGGGTCCGTCATCCAGCTACCGCGTGACACGGAGTGCAGACAACTCGGCAGCCATCAAGACATTCACGGACTCGACGTGTGGCACGGGGGGGACAGTGTTACCGGTGACCGCGTCGCAAACAGCTAACTCATGTGTAACTGGTGCAACTGGAATTGCCGACACAAAAGTGTACTATGGTGGCTCTGCGACACCTCTATATCTCTCTTCGACGATGACGTACGATACCAGTACAAATTCATGCAAGTCAGGGCTACCGACATCTGTAACAACGACAATCGTCCCTGTGGATGTGTGTTCACCGACAACAACTTGCACTGGTCAAGCTGCACCGTTCTCGGGAACGTCGTGCAGTTCTACACTGACGTACAAGGATGATATAGCTGCTGCGTTTGGCGTGAATCCGTACGTTATAGTAGAGAAGTACACGGCCGGACAGTCTTGCGCTGCGGATCAGCTGACTGGTGTCACAACATACCTGGCGGACGGCAAGTGCCACAAGACGGACACGGCGAAGAGCTACCGCACGACACGGAGTGCAGACAATTCGGCGGTTATCAAAACTTACACGGACGCGGTGTGTGCCACGGGAGAGGTGGTGACGACTGTGATTGCGGCTGACGGAACTGCCCATTCGTGCGTCTCCAACACGAAGGTGTATGGTGCTGGTGCGACGCCGTTATACTTGGCGTCCACGGTGAGCTATGAAACGGATGCTAACTCGTGCAAGTCTGGGTTACCGTCTTATGTGACAACAACTGTGGTCGCTGTGGATTTGTGTTCACCGACAACAACTTGCACTGGTCAAGCTGCGCCGTACTCAGGGACATCGTGCAGTTCTACACTGACGTACATGGATGATATGGCTGCTGCGTTCGGATCGAACCCATACGTGATCGTGGAGAAGTACACGGCCGGACAGACCTGTGCTGCGGCACAGCTGTCTAGTATCACGACTTACCTGGCGGATGGTAAGTGCCACAAGACGAGCTCGTCGGCAAGCTACCGCGCGACAAGAAAGGCAGATAACTCGGCCACCGTTCAACCGTACACGGACGCGGTGTGTGGTACGTCAGGTGCGCTGTTGACAGTGAGTGCAGCTGACGGCACGTCCAACGCTTGCACGTCTGATACAAAAGTGTACGGCGCCAGCACGACACCGCTGTATTTGACCTCCACGGTGTCCTATGATACAAACGCCAACTCGTGCAAGTCGGGGCTACCGTCGTATGTGACGACAACAGTTGGGGCCTTTGCCGTATGCGTACCGTCCAGCATTTGTACTGGGCAAAGTTCCCCTTACACCGGAACGTCATGTAGCTCTACGCTTTCGTACAAGGATGATATGGCTGCTGCGTTCGGACCGAATCCATACGTGATCGTACAGAAATACAACTCCGGACAGTCTTGCGCTGCTGCGGAGCTATCTAGCGTCACGACATACCTGGCGGATGGCAAGTGTCACAAGACGGATACGGCGAAGAGCTACCGCGCGACGAGGAAGGCGGACAACTCGGCAACGATCAAGACGTACACGGACGCGGTGTGTGGCACGGGTGAGACGGTGACGCCTGTGAGTGCATCCCAGGGAACTTCCAACGCCTGTACCTCTGATACAAAGGTGTATGGTGCCGGCACAACGCCGTTGTATTTGACTTCTACGGTATCATATGATGCGAATACGAACTTGTGCAAGTCCGGGCTACCATCGTATGTGACGACTGCGGTTGGGAATACCGACGCCTGTACTCCGTCGATTGCTTGCACTGGACAAATTGCCCCTTATACCGGAATCAGTTGTAGTACTGTGTCCTCGTATAAGGCAGACATGGCTGCTGCGTTCGGCTCGAACCCATACTTGATTGTCAAGAAGTATAACGCCGGAAAGAAGTGTGCTGCCGCGGAGCTGTCTGGCGTCACGACGTACCTGGCCGACGGCAAGTGCCACAAGACTGGAAGTTCTACAAGTTACGCAGCAACGCGATCTGCGGATGGGTCTGCTGTCATCCAGACGTACACCGACGCCACGTGCGGCGTAGCAGGAACGCGGCTGACTGTGACTGCCGCGCAGACTGCCAACTCGTGTGCTGCGGACGCCGGTGGAATCCTTGACACGAAAGTGTACGGCAGCGGCAAAACTACGACAGTATATTCGTCTGCTTACTATTTCGACACGAACACGAACAACTGCCAGTCGGGATTGCCAACACAGGTTGTGACGTTGAAGGTGGATTCAAGTACTTGCCCTACATCAACAACTTGCTCCGGCCAAGCTGCGCCTTACTCGGGAACCAAGTGTGGCTCCACACTGACGTACAAGGATGACATGGCTGCTGCGTTCGGCTCGAATCCGTACGTGATCATGGAGACGTATACGGCCGGACAGTCGTGCGCTGCAGCACAGTTGTCTGGTATCACGACGTACCTGGCGGACGGCAAGTGCCACAAGACGGACACGTCGAAGAGCTACCGCGCGACACGGAGTGCGGACAATTCGGCGACCATTAAGACATACACGGACGCGGTGTGTAGCACTGGGGTGGTGGTGTCCGACTGTGAGTGCTGCTGACGGCACTTCGAACGCCTGCGCCACTGACACAAGGTATATGGCGCCGGCACGACGCCCGTTGTACTTGACGTCCACGATGAACTACGATACGAATGCGAACACGTGCAAATCCGGGCTTTCCCGTCGTTTTGTGACAACACTGTATCCGCCGTGGATGCGTGTTCGGCGACAACGGTTTTGTGCTACCCAGCGGCACCTTCACGGGGACGTCGTGCAGTTCTACACTGACGTACAAGGATGAACATGGCTGCTGCGTTCGGCGTGAATCCGTACGTGATCATGGAGACGTATACGGCCGGCAGTTGTGTCGCTGCGAAGCACAGTTGTCTGGTATATCACGACACCTGGGAGCAAGTAACTGACAAGCACGACGACGGCAAGTGCCACAAGACGACACGGCGAAGAGCTACCGCGCGACACGGAGTGCGGACAATTCGGCGGTTATCAAAACTTACACGGACGCGGTGTGTGCCACGGGAGAGGTGGTGACGACTGTGAGTGCTGCTGACGGCACTTCGAAACGCCTGCGCCACTGACACAAAGGTATATGGCGCCGGCACGACGCCGTTGTACTTGACGTCCACGATGAACTACGATACGAATGCGAACACTTGCACGTCTGGAGTTCCCTCACTTGTCTCGACTACGGTCGCCAACGTTGACACTACCTGTTCGACGACCTCTGTCTGTACGGGCAGTGCTGCTCCGTACACGGGTACCAAGTGTAGCTCCGCTTCCTCATATCTCACCGACATGGCTACTGCATTCAGCTCGAGCCCGTATGTTATTGTACAGAAGTACAACGCCGGAAAGTCTTGTGCTGCCGCGGAGCTGTCTGGCGTCACGACGTACCTGGCCGACGGCAAGTGCCACAAGACTGGAAGTTCTACAAGTTACGCAGCAACGCGATCTGCGGATGGGTCTGCTGTCATCCAGACGTACACCGACGCCACGTGCGGCGTAGCAGGAACGCGGCTGACTGTGACTGCCGCGCAGACTGCCAACTCGTGTGCTGCGGACGCCGGTGGAATCCTTGACACGAAAGTGTACGGCAGCGGCAAAACTACGACAGTATATTCGTCTGCTTACTATTTCGACACGAACACGAACAACTGCCAGTCGGGATTGCCAACACAGGTTGTGACGTTGAAGGTGGATTCAAGTACTTGCCCTACATCAACAACTTGCTCCGGCCAAGCTGCGCCTTACTCGGGAACCAAGTGTGGCTCCACACTGACGTACAAGGATGACATGGCTGCTGCGTTCGGCTCGAATCCGTACGTGATCATGGAGACGTATACGGCCGGACAGTCGTGCGCTGCAGCACAGTTGTCTGGTATCACGACGTACCTGGCGGACGGCAAGTGCCACAAGACGGACACGTCGAAGAGCTACCGCGCGACACGGAGTGCGGACAATTCGGCGACCATTAAGACATACACGGACGCGGTGTGTAGCACTGGGGTGGTGGTGTCGACTGTGAGTGCTGCTGACGGCACTTCGAACGCCTGCGCCACTGACACAAAGGTATATGGCGCCGGCACGACGCCGTTGTACTTGACGTCCACGATGAACTACGATACGAATGCGAACACGTGCAAATCCGGGCTTCCGTCGTTTGTGACAACCACTGTATCCGCCGTGGATGCGTGTTCGGCGACAACGGTTTGTGCTACCCAAGCGGCACCTTACACGGGGACGTCGTGCAGTTCTACACTGACGTACAAGGATGACATGGCTGCTGCGTTCGGCGTGAATCCGTACGTGATCATGGAGACGTATACGGCCGGACAGTTGTGCGCTGCAGCACAGTTGTCTGGTATCACGACGTACCTGGCGGACGGCAAGTGCCACAAGACGGACACGGCGAAGAGCTACCGCACGACACGGAGTGCGGACAATTCGGCGGTTATCAAAACTTACACGGACGCGGTGTGTGCCACGGGAGAGGTGGTGACGACTGTGATTGCGGCTGACGGAACTGCCCATTCGTGCGTCTCCAACACGAAGGTGTATGGTGCTGGTGCGACGCCGTTATACTTGACGTCCACAGTGAACTATGATACCAGTGCGAACACGTGCAAGTCGGGCCTACCATCGTTCGTGGCAACAACTGTGGTCGCTGTGGATGTGTGTTCGGCGACAACGACTTGCACCGGCCAAGCTGCGCCGTACTCAGGGACATCGTGTAGCTCTACGCTAACGTACAAGGATGATATGGCCGCTGTCTTCGGCTCTAACCCGTACGTGATTGTGGAGAAGTACACGGCCGGACAGTCTTGCGCTGCGACTCAGCTGTCTGGCATCACAACATACCTGGCTGATGGCAAGTGCCACAAGACGGACACGGCGAAGAGCTACCTCGCGACGAGGAAGCCTGATGGATCGGCGAGCGTCCAGTCATTTACAGACGCGGTGTGTGGAGCGGCCGGGACACTGTTCGCTGTGAATGCTGCAGATGGCACTGCCCACGCATGTATCTCCGACGCGAAGGTCTACGGCGTTGGAGCGACTGGCATGGCATGGTCTTCGATTGCTATTTCTGATGGCAAGTCGTGCACTACGCCAACTCAGATGACTTTGACGAGCCAATTCTCTTGTGTGGACGCCGGCTGCCTCGGTTTCGGAGATCGCTCAATCTCTTACTCATGCGGAAGTGACTACATTGCGGCTGCGAAAAAAGCGTTTGGCAGTTCTACTCCGTTTGTTGTCGCGGAAGTCTTCAAGGATGGAACTGGATGCGGCTTAATGGAGGGCGTGATGGCTTTCATTGCAGACGCGAAGTGCCACCAAACCATCGACGGGGCGTCGAGTTTCACTGTCACGTTGGCCACTGACGGATCCGGGACGGTGCTCACGTACGAAGATAAAGAGTGCAAGGATGCTACGCCGTTTTCGACACCGTTGACTAAAGAGCATCTGTCTGCACACCAGTGCCTTGGAAGTGCCAAGTACTATGCCTTCAATGTCCCCGCGCCGCCGACTGTTGCCCCAGCCACTGTGGCTCCGACGACAGCGCCAACGACAGCGCCTACAACGGCTCCGACATCTGCCCCTACTACGGCTCCTCCGACTGGTACCGGTTCTGCGAACACGGGTGATAAGTCTGGCGTAGCGCCGCTTGCCATGACGACGACGCTCATTGCAACAGGCTTGTGGCTGCTTGGATGGATGGCTGGACTACTGCTGTAAGTTGGAGTTTTACTTTTGAGACGACAGAGTTCTCGGCTGTAGAGTTCTTTCTCGAAGTCTCGCCAAGCATTTTATTCTTTCCGCGGTCCTTCAGCGATTGCTATAAGTAGGAGAATCTGCCTACATTCATATCAAATACGACTTGCATTCCCCTTCAAGTATTCGGATGCCAAAATTGCAGCATTGGTCGAACCACCACCATCGTGGCAGTGGCACGAAGATACATGACTGTAGTAGTACGCTGTTTCAATGTGCACAACAGCTTCATCGGTAACAACAAGAACGTGGCTGCCTTCTCCCTCGGCCTCTTGCTCAATTGCTGCCTACCTTCTTCAACGCCTGTTCTGCCTTTACTACTGCCGCAGCCGGTGCCATCGCTGCTGTGGCTCTTTGATTCTTTGGTCTTCTCCCTGCTGCTTGATTGACCCCGGCACCGCCGTCCTCAGCACTATCTGTTGGGCCTTGAAACTAGTTGCCAAGTCCATAGTAGCAGCAACTTTCGACGTCTCGGCAATTTGGCGACGGCGAGCGCGCGGTTACCAGTGCATCATCGTTGTTGTGTAAGGACATTTTCCCTGATGTCTTCGAGACCTCCAGCTCACCGGGTTCCTCCCAGGCACAGCGCCTTATGCTGTGGTTCGCCTTGTAGTTGCGCTACCAGGAGTGGATGGCGTTGCCCCCTGGCCTCCCCACGTGGGCGGCTCATCACCACCAGCACGGGATTCTCGTAAACCAGCACAATGCCATTTCGGATCCTGAACCGCTGGAAAAAAAAAACTGTGGGGCAACCGCGGATGGCTCGGGCTTTGAGTCTCGAGCGTGTGAGGATGACCTCTCGGGTTTTCACACCGCGATCGTGTTTGGTGTAGAGCTTCGGTTATTATAGCCGTCGATCAACAAGTAGTAGTAGTTGTGCCCGCGGCGAACGTCGTCGTGCATCAACAGGAAGTCCTCCTTCAAGGTATTAATGCTCTTCAGAGGCATTTGCTTACTGAACCTAAGACATCCGTTTATACTTGCACTCAGTAAGATCCCAATCTGGTTCTCATCTTCGCCCAATCAGCGACGACTACGAGTTGAGGAGGATCCGTCATGAGGTGTGCGCTGCTGTTGCTGTTGCTGATGAGCGTTGGCGCGACGGATGCGCTGTATTTCAACGTGAAGACGGAGGTATTGCATCTGGTTTACCGCGTTATGTAGTTGAGCTGCTGGTAATAATGTCGTGCTGTGTGACGATTGTGCAGGGCCATCGCTGCTTCCTTGTGGATGTGCCCAAGGAGACGACGTTCCGAGCCGAGTACGAGTCTCCAGACACGACGGATGTCATGGTACGTGCACGGAAGAGAAGAAGAAAGGATGACAGACTGTGTGGTGCTGACTGGAGAGGGATGACTGAGCGCAGAAGACCATTGTGGCGTTCTACGCGCCGGATCCAAGCAAGGGCGAGGACGCGAAAACGCTGATGAAGAAGGAGCCGACCAGTCAGAAGGTGATCCGCAGCTGGATCTACTAAGTTTTGGGTGGTGCTGGGGCTCTGACGTGTTGATATTGCTGGAAAGGGAGCTACTTCGTTCACGGCGCAGGAGAACGGGCCTCACTGGGTCTGCGTCAGCCTGGACTCGTCCAACTACGCGCTCCCGGACGACGCATCGATGGTGAGCGAGTTTGATTTCGTTTAGTTGGCTGCTGGTAGTTTCTCTTTATCTTTCTGACTGAGATGCTAGCGGTTTGCGTTGAAGCTGAGCATGGGCACGAGCCACGAGGAGTACCAGAACCTGGCGAAGAAAAATCAGATGGATGATCTTCACTTGGAAATCATGAAGCTCAGAGATCGCGTGAGCGCTATTCAGCGCAATCAAGACTATGCCAAGGTCCGATGGCCGATCTGCAATTGTGTATGTTGTAGTTCCACGCCAAACTGGTGACGATTTTTGTTCTGTTTTGGTTTTTAATACAGGAGAAGAGCATGTCGCTTCAGTCTTCGATCGAGGGCAACAATCACCGCGCTACCTGGGTATCTGTGCTACAGGTAAAAGATGCAAGAACTTCGTCACAAAAATATGTCGTTGCTGAGCTGGTGTGTGTCTCTACAGATAGCCATATTGCTTGTCACGGGCTTCTACCAGGCCAAGCACCTTCAGACGTACTTTCATAAAAAGAAATTGGTGTAAGGCCGCTGATTCGAGCATGGCCCCCGATCTGACAAGCTTCGAATGTGACTTAAACGCTGTCGGAAGTTGGCCAATCGAGCTTTCAGTAGTTTACGCGTCGAAATTGGCAGCACTCATCTTGCAGCATACAAACATTACATGAAGATGTAGTTCGTAGCTTACGCGCGAAGTTTAGAAGATAACCCGCACGACTAGCTTGTGGATTGCGGCGGAATATTCATTATGGGCAAGTGAAAACACGTAGTATTTCACAAGGCGTTGCTCACTACATAGTAAGGCTTTCTACACCTTTGCCAGACCAAAGTGGCGGCTGGAAGTCTTTTACAACTATTTCTAGATTTGGGAATCGTGGCTCTTAGCGTATTCGCGTGAGCACTGAAGCCGCCTTATGTAATTTTGGTGTGCAATGGTACGAATAAAAATACCAAAAATACCAGATACAGTTACTAACCAAAATTAACAACGAAATCGAGCAACATGTATTTGAGGTTGAAGTTAACAGTCGGTAGCACCCTGCTTCCCAATAAAAGCTATCGCTTTGTACGAAAAGCGCATGCGTAGGTACGGCAACAACCTGTAGAGGCAGTCATCCCACGATGCATCACTAAACAGCATTTCCAGTATGGCAATGCTCCACACACCACACGAACTGCTATCTTTTTGTGTGCAGCATCCTACCTTTTCGTAAGTCAGCATGTCCTCCAGTTGCAGAAGTCCCTCGATCGTAGACCACACGCACTTCTCGATCATCGCGTAGTTTCGTTCTAACTGGAGAGGGTCGAACATGAAGCAAACACCCTTGTTTGTCTCTGTCCTGATGGTTCTGTCGACTAGGACCGCAACCCAATGGAGCCCCACGCTGAAAATCCCAATGACGCGCTTGTTCTGCGGATTGGCGCATCCAAAACCTCCAGCAGTACGTTTCCTTTGCTCGGTCTTGACAAAGTCATGAAAGCTGGGGCTAACGATTCCCACATTTGGGTATTCATCGCGCAGAACCATCAGGGACACTAGGATTGAAGTGGTATGAAGCCACAAGTTTTCACGAAAGCGCAGAAGCTGATGCCCGGCCACAAACTTGCCCGGCACCTGGTTGGGTCTTAAGATAAGTGTTTCCACGTATCCCTTTTGTTCGCTCTGTAAGCATATCCACAAAATTAGGTTAGTTTTGGTGTAGTCCGATGAGCTAATAGAGAGCAACCGCACCTTAGTGACGTTGCATGTATCTGAAAACGGCTCGCGTAGGTCGGATACACGACATTCCATGTCGTCAATCCAGCGCATTGTGCGCATTACGAGAATGAAGTGGTTGCGAGCTTCAATGATGCTGGCCATACCATCTAGTTGGTCGAACGTAGCATACCCGTCAGGCCAATAAGCGAGCAGATCAATATCATCTTTAATCTTGATCGTCTCAATTGCTTCCATGATCTTGTTCATCTGTGGAATGCTCTTCACGACAGGGATGTCTTGACCGACCGCATACGATCTCACTGACAACTTGCCACGCACTTCAACAGTTGAAAGAACTAGCGCATCCACCATATCTTTCGTGTGGAACATACTGTAGGAGCCGTCAAGTAGAGCGACCACTTGGTCGAAGCTTGCCATTTTTTTTTTTCGATTTTGCCATCTCGCTATTTGGCTGCCAACGCGCGCGCTAAAAGATGATTTTCCTTCGCCTTCGCCTTCGCGCGCTTGCGCTGTGCTTTCGTCATTCCGTTTACCAGCGGGCGATCAGCGAACTTCCACGTCACAACTCCGCTCTTTTTCTCGGAGTCACTTTGGTTTTTTTGTGTTTTTGGTGCATTTTTTGTTTCATTTGGTTCGTCATCCTTCTCGGCGCGCTCAGTCGATTTCTTCTCAGCTTCAGCGTCCTTGCCACCGTTGAGGTCTTCTTGGTTGACCTGGTTGTCTGCGTGAATGTCACCCTGATGATCGTCAGCCTCTAACGCGTTATCTACTTGATCATCCGTGCCCACCTGCTCTTCCACTTTAGTACTAGGTTGTTCACCATCACTTGGACCGAGTACTTGACTTGACTCCTCCTCAGCAAACGACATCTAAGAGAGCCTCACTGCTCCAACAGAAGAGACCTGTGAAAGCCCGGGGAAGAGTGTGTCCTCGCGTTGTGTGAAGCCCACCACGGTGCCAGCATTCCGAGCTTCGTAGAAATCTTGAAGCCATTGTAGGGCAACACGATACGTAGGTGTCGACTGCAGCGCAATGCGGTCTACAATTTTCTCTGCTAGAGCCTTAGCGTCTATGTACTTCGAGCTGCTTGACAAGGCCTTGTCTGAAGGTAGCGGTCCGCACGAGACTTGTCTGAGTCCACCAGGAGAGACTTCACCCTCGGTAATGTTGTTCACCGGACTGTGAACAATCAACCGCGTGGAGAAGAAGTGCATCGGAGGAATTACCGTCTCATAGTTGCACTTGCTGCGAACGAACATGACGTGACGGCACGGCAACAGGCAGGTTTTCATAAAAGCGCACCTGCAGTGACTCCGCTGCAGTCCAGGACAACAAGATACACGTTAAAAATATGAAACCAAAATTAACCCCAACTTTTACCAAAACCAAAACCGTACCGCTGTATCGACTTCATATGTGCTTGCAGTCCTCCCACTCGTCACAGTAGCTGTGGCAGCGCTGCCAATGTTCACGGTGTAGTCGGCATCGGGGCCTGTAGCCAGTGCGTGCTCCTCCGAGACGGGTTTCAGTGCAAACTCGCTAATTTGAAGCGCGAGCGATGCGATTTCAGGATTCTCATTCAGCCCGCTTGAACGACCGCCCACACGATTGTATTCAGCAATGTACTGCTCCTCCGTGTACTCCTGTAGCGTGATGAGCGTACTGACTAGTTCGTCGATCGTGAAGGTATCCTTGATAACATCTTTTATCTTGCCCGACTTGGACTCGATACGGTTATTCGTGTTGTTCGTGAGATGTGGTACGTTTCCGCGCTTGTAGGACACCCATTGATCCTGCGAGTTATCCCAATTTTCTTCGAAAGTCTTGTAAAGAGGGTGTGTCTCATTACCGCCAATTTTTTCGAGCATTGCGCCTTTAGCATCTTCGTACTCCTGTTCACTCTTCGCGTACACGAGAAGACTCATCAGCGCCTTCACCTTCTTTCTCACCGGTTTCGCCAGCCGCGCGGCTTGCTACTTAAGCCACGTCACAACATGCCACTGGCAAAGAAGTTGTGTAGCCTGGGGAAACATCTCGCACAGAACATCTTTTTCATGAACTGCCTGTTGGTCATGATCACGCAGATTTTGTGCTAGTCGGCGTTATTTCTCTTGAAGATCTTCACCACTTTCCTTAAATTGGCCTTATGCTCGCTTTCTACAAGTGCATGGTGTACATATTGACCCTTCACAAACAAGTTAGAAAACAGTTATTATTGAAAATTATGAAACATCGTATTCATCACCACTGCTCAACACCTCCGCTTCCTCCTCACCATCTCTTTTATCCACCATGCTCTCATCCGCCGTATCTCCACTTAATTTCACCATAAACGCAGATTCGGAACTGCCAGATTCATCCCGGGTGCCAACACGCGGGAGCTTGCTCTTCCCCTCTTCGAAATCGGAGTCGTCTGTCCCATCGGGAGAGGATTCAGCGCCAGCTGCTTCGAGAGCGGCTATGGCCTCACCCAAAGCACTGCCATCATCCGTTGAGTCTGCCGACGCCGTGCTTGCAGGAAACATGTGGCGCAACGCACGAATTTCCCATCGCTCGCCGGGTGGCGAGTCATCGTCTTCCTCGCGGTCCTACTTCAGCAGCGCAGCCGTGTTGCGGGTGACTCGCTGCTTCCCGTGTATGGCGAGATGTGTGGCTTTCTCTTCGTGGCGCGAACAGGCAATCTCCTCTGCACGGTGCGTCTCGAGGGATACGCGGTTGGACACTACCAAGGGGGGGGGGGGGGGGGGGGGAAGCGTGGGGCACAGGGTCCTGGCCGACTTCGCAACTGCCGCTCATTCTGCCGAATTCGAATGCGAGCGAGCTCGGCGCCATCACGCTGCGCATGTGTGATCTTGCCGTGACCTGGATACGGAGGGAGATCCGAACTGTCCGCCTGTCATACGCAGGAGGGTTAGATACGTCGTCATGACCTTTGTTTTGTAGCATTCGGACGTACCATGCCGAGCTAGCTGCTTTACGGTTGACAGTCGCTCCAGGGTTCGTTTGTTTTGGCGGCAAGGGGAGGATTCACGAATGCCAGTCACTCCAAAAACGCGGGCTCCAAATTTTAAAAAGCTGAAAAGCTCCCGCCCGTAAGGTATTTTATCATTCTATTCACCCCAAATTCAACCCCAACCCAGATAACCGGCTCTATCTGGTTCACCAAATATTTACATGATTTGACAACAAATACACCGAACGTAGAGGCTGATTTTGGTAGCAGTAGCGTATTCCCAATTATTTGTCATTTTATAAAAATAATGAGCTTGTTTTATAAATCGAGATTTATAAAATGGACACATCGATCTAGTTGGGGCGGCTAATAAATCGAGCTACGTTGAGTCAAATCGAGCGCTCGGATCGATTTCCCTTCAAAGCGCACTGATCCCTTGTAAATCGACCCTTTTGTGTATTTGAAAATGCAATTCGATGACACAAAAATAAATCCATGTCTCGATTTTCCCAGCTCATTTTTGAACCTGGTTTTATGCTCCGACCATGCTCGATATATGCCTTACAATTTTATTGGCAAAGCACAAATATGTGCAACACAAACTTTAACAAAATAGGGATATAGGAAATGCAAAAGAGCACTCGGAGGTTTAGAGCTTGCGTACTAGGCGTTGTAATCTGAAGTGATTCAAGCATTCCCCCAGCAGAGGTTCCGCACTCAAAGTCCACGTGGACAAATCATCGAGCGTACGTCCTCCTATCCTATTGAATGTTATGCTATAAGATAGGCTAGAAATCAGTTTGATACACTCACCCCACTACCGAAGGCTTGTGCTCCGCTGGAGTTGCTAATCAGCTCTGGTGTTGCCGTCCGTCACGCCCTTGGCTTTAGATCGTGCTGTCTTGCTGTCTTGCGTCCCCTTGTCCTCGCTCTTTAACAAGCCCCATGCTATCCTTCTCTTCACTTGCCGCAGCAAGCACATCACCCTGATCGCTCGCAAACCGACCAAACCGACGACCTCATCGCCTCGAACTCCTGTGTCCTCTCGACGCGACCGGCCGTTCCGAAAGGAATCAGCTCCGCCCATGATGTGGTGTACCGGATGCGGCGACTCAACGAAAATCAGGTCCTATCGGTCGCATGCTCTTCACCAGGGCGGACACCAGAACCGGAACCTATAGCCCGGACCACCTTTCCTCCTCCACCGTCAGCTTCGCACACCACTGAAACATCACAGAGTTACTGCGCGTTGGTCCCACAACCCATCGGGGCTGGGATCAACAAGTGCTACCGGTGAAACAAAATAGGAGTATAGGAGACGCACGAGAGCGGGGAGGACAAGAACGAGGACGATAAAGAACGGTGTCAAGGAAACAATGGGCGATAAAGACGATGAAGTCGGCGTTGAAGCGGACTGCTGTGGACCTGAGCTCCATAAAGATGACTTGGAGTCATCTAGGAAGCCTCCTATTTGGAGGTGGGGTGAGTGTAACAGGATAGCTGATATCCTTACAGTAGATGAAAAAGGGGGATTAGCCGCGGCTTGCACAAGCAGGATGTTCGAACCGAACCATCGCTGAAAGGAGGGAGCAGTCTTGGATTTTCTGCCTGTAGAACAAGACCCCTCCAGCATCAAAGCTCCTATGCCTATTTCCCCCCATCATTTCCGTTAAACAAACACTCAACTAGAGACATTCAAGTACGTTACTTCATTTTGTTCTACTCGACGATTTTAGTGGGAGTCAACACTTTTCTTAACAAACAAAAGGGTTGACTCCAACTTTTTTTTACTTTAACACGTTGGCATAAAACTCTCAAAAGGAACAAAATGTCAACAAAAGTTGTAATATATGTACAATCTTGAAGTATGATAGTCTGAAAAGCAAACGACCTATCCAATTTGCAGGGGTCTTCGGTGTTGTGTGATCACGATATGTAGGTACAGTGCTTACAGAAATTTATGTAAGCTAGTTTTTCAAACGCTCACACTTTTTAGTCTGAATCCAACTTAGATAGACTAATTCTAAAAGTCGACTAATTTTGGATTCTTCATTTGTGCCAAGAAATGGAAACTACTACCGTCACCCTTACAGTACTTACTGGGGGGGGGGCATTCTTTCTCCACCTCGGGCAACTGCTGGGGAGAAGTGCTAGATTGCAATCAGTTATGCAGCCAGGCGCCGAGCCAGTCATAGCTTTACAAGAAGGAAACACATTCATATCTCAACAGGCCATTGGTAGCGTGATTGCGGTGAAAAAACTGGTGGATTAACCGATGCCCCAACTGTGAATGTCTCATGCCTCTTTTCTGCAAAACTACTGTTGGTTCGGTCGGCTGGTAAGACGCCCAAGCTGTACTTCTTCTCCACTCAGCTCTCATAGGTCACCACCAAGCACGTTGATCCAGTCCATATAGGCAGCTGGTTAACGTGTTCCGGTGGCCTGGTTCACTTCGTTTTTGGTAGACTAATTCTGAACGTTTGTGCTTAGACTATTTCCGAATTCACCAATTTATAGAGTACAAAATTTGTCTGCATCAGACTAATTACTGGAAACACTGTAACTGAATTTTCTAAAAGCGCGCGGAGTGCTATTTTTGTGGCTGAACACATGGATCTAATAATCTCGAGCGTGGGGTCTCCAGGTGAATGTACGACGCTTCTAGTGGGCGAGTGGGTTTGAGTTTAGCAGTGGCGGAAGGTCATGCAGCGCCTTCGCGAGGTTTTGAGCAGCAGTGACAGCATGGTGTGCAGCTGCCAGCGCGAGGTCTGAGCTCCAAGGCCGTTGAGAGTGTGCGGTGCCCCCGCGAGATTCGTGAGAGGCTGGGTGTGCGGCACGCAGGCTCTGTGGACTCGACGATCAATATGTCGATGTTATACACGAATTCGGTGAACTCACTGCACTCGACGAATCTGCTGCAGCTAACCTGGATCACGCTTGATAGATCAAACATTCCCCATTGTGGTCGACGTGGGATCTCCGCACTCGTTACCCAACCTGCCCATGCTGTACGGGCACTGGTAAAAACGCCGCACAGGCTGAACCCGCTACATCCAGCCTAGAATACGCTCTTATCGATGCTCCTTTCAGTGATGAAGCAGACGGGGACCCTGTCAACGCGCCGTCCAACTGTCAAAGCTGTCGCAGAACTTGGTGGTCGAGCTGCACAGGCGGTATGACGCTGCAGCCAACCTGGATTACACACCGGTAGATGCTACCAACCTAGGATGTCAACGGGGGCTGTGTTTACGCCCTGCCAAACCGGTCAATGCTTTACAGGATCTTTCTGACCGGGCCGCACGGGTAGAACCCACTTCCGTCAACCTATATTATGCTCTAATCGGTGCTACCCTCACCCCTGATCTCGACGGGAGCTCGGCGGACTAGTCGCTCAACGTGTCCATTCTGTACGCGAACTCGACGGTAGCGCTGCTCCGGCTGTACGCCGCCGCAACCAACGTGGTGATTGAAACTAAGTTCTAAACTGTCGTCGACGAAAACTTTGTGGACGCGTACCCAAGGTGTCAACGGTATTTGTGAACACAGCGGGAGCGCCACACAGTCTGTATACCGCTGCCGGCAACACCGATTGAAACTACAGCAACGGACAGAATGGTAGCAGCAATATGATTGGTTATTTTTTTCATAAACGATTTGTTGTCTTTCTAAAGTTTAAGGAATAATTTAAGGCAAAATAAGGAGGCAGCTGTATTTTGCTAAAATTGAGTAAGAAGAGCTTTGTTAAAAGCTTTCGTGACTTTCTCTGGCTCGATAGATTCCCACGCCTTTATCGCTCGCTTGATGGTCTCCAAGCACTTTTGCTTGGCGGTCTTCTTGGGCCTTTTTCTCCATTTCTTCGGGGCGGGGGCCTTTCCAGCATCCAAAGCTCCTTCAAGTTGGCCTTGAATTGCCCCATAACACCAACGTCCAGAGGCTTGCATACTAAAGTCGAGGTTTTGGGCAGAGATTGTAGAATTGTTAGCATTTCCTCTGCGATGATCTCCTCTGACTCAGCAGACACATGACAATCGAGGCTGTCGACTAGAAGAACCGACGGCTCAGATATGTGCCAGTACAACAAAGAGCATATGTAGAACTCCCACACGCAAGTATCCATCCAAGCTTTTTTTTAACTGTATTAACATGCCCAGCAAAAAAATATTTACAATTATAATTAAAACAATTATAAAAATAATGCAGCCATAAGCTCACGCACCTTTCGGGTATACCTGCAGCTCGTTCTGCTCAATTGTTCCACCGGGTTCACTACGCACTATGACGAAAAGGGTAGTTTTCTGCCGTCCGCACAAACTGTGCACATAGCAGTAAGCCGAGCCGAGTGTTTCTGTTCCGATGTGATTGTCGCCGGGTTTCCTTTATCTGATAGCGTTTTAGAAGCGGTGTGTCATAGTAGATCCTGGTTTCGTCCGTATTGAACACAGCGCAAGCATCAAAACCACTTTAAACGTCTTTGAGAAGTCGTCGCGTACAGTAGTAAGGTCAGCTAGCTTTTTACCTTGAGGCCACTGGGAGTTCGCTGCACGAACCGCGGCGATACTCGAAGCACCGGAGCAGCCGGAGCAGCGACTCATAGGCTGTAACCGCATCTTTTTTACCTTCAACGTACCCCTCCAGCCACTCACGATACTCGTCATGCACGAAGCTCGCCACGGTTTTGGCCGTAAGCACTTCGCTGTCGCGACGAGTGTCTTTCATGAATGTAATGAGCTCAATGCCGACGGGGATTACCTCGCGCCGGCCAGGGGTGCACGCCAGCGTCTTCTCGCATCCAGTGTAGCCGAAAATGGACTCAGCGGACTTTCGCCAGTCGTTCAAGGTCCAGCGCGGGACTCCTTGCGTCCTACAAGCCTCTCTTTCGTTCATGCCCTCAATTACTCGTAGCACCGCCCTTTTCTCCTTGATACTGTAGTGTTTTAGATATTGTTTAGTCTGCGTAGTCCTTGCACTTATTAGCGCACCAACGTAGCAGCTGTCGCCCCCGAGACTGGTGTCGAGGCCGTCACTTCATCCGGATGCTCTTCAGTGGTGCTGGCTGCCTCCATTTTACCGTCTGCGAGCCAGCGAAATAATATTTTTATTATAAATTTTGATTGGTTAAAAATAATAAATATTAGTATGCTGATTGGTGGATTTACTGAACGAGCATTGATTCTATGCTAACGAAATAGCGGGTAGCACTTCCTGTGGCGGCAGTTACATTCTGACCGTTGCTGTACGTTCTACACTGTCGTCGACGAAAGCTCTGATGACGCGTGACCAAAGTGTCCGCGCCGAACACGAACACGAACACGAACACGAACACGAACATGGCGAGAGCACTGCACAGGGCGAATCCATAGCTGCCAACATTGCCTACGGACCGATAGATGCTACCTTCACCACAGTAGTCGACGGTGGCTCTACGGTTGTGTGACCAACCTGACCATGCTGTACCCGAGCCCGTTAGTGCGCCACACAGGTGTTACCGCTACAGCCAATGTGGAGCAATATCTGATCGATGCTACCTTCGCCACGGTGGTCGACGGAAGCTCTGTGGACTAGTCGACCAACGTGTCCAAGCTGTATCCAAACCTGACGATAGCGCTACGCAGGCTGGGCGCCGCTGCTCCATCGTACCGCAATAGTTACCGTCCATTCTGGTACCATCAGGTTCGTCATTAAGAACAACGACTTCTGGAATAGCTAATGAAACTATGACTTCCTCGGTTCGTGAATCACCCACGGTCTCGTTCAAAGTATCGTCAATGGCCACACAGTTGTTGCCATTGTTCAGCTCGGATTCGCTGGTCGTGGAAGTGGTGGTACCTTGTGTAAGCTTGGAGACACAATTCGCTAGATCCATCAAACGCCCACTTACAAAAGCAGCGGCTATCTTTTCGAGAATTTGTTTGCCATTTTGATACTGATTCGTGCGCACCACCTTGGCAAGTTTCTATCGTGTTTTGAGCACAGGCACTACCGCGAGGCTCAGCGAGTGTTGCGCTATCTCAAGCATACACGTGATCATGCACTGCACATGGATGTAGTACCTGGTGAAGCGGTTGAAGTTGTGGTTGACACCGACAGTGACTATGCCAACGACCCCGACGATGCGAAGTCAATCTCA
The DNA here is from genome assembly GCA_016864655.1 of Phytophthora cactorum. Classification (NCBI taxonomy): domain Eukaryota; phylum Oomycota; class Peronosporomycetes; order Peronosporales; family Peronosporaceae; genus Phytophthora; species Phytophthora cactorum. The sequence goes on from NHQK01000028.1 coordinate 495,692, forward strand.
GGCTACATCACGTTCATGGACGGTAATGATATCTCGTGTGGATCTCGCAAGCAAGACATCAACGCCCAGTCAAGCACCGAAGCTGAATATATTGCGATGAATGAAGGTGTGAAAGATATCGTGTGGATGGGTGGGCTACTAGACGAATTGCGATGGTCTGGTACAACTCCACTACTGCGAGGTGACAATCAAGCTGTTCTCTACCTGACTGAGAAATCTGGTAAACACGCAGCCACCAAGCACATCAAAAACAAATACCATCTCATTCGCCATCTTGTGGAAGCAGGGGAGCTCCAAATCAAACAAGTGCCTACCGACGACAACACTGCTCATGGCGAAAACATTGGGCAACGAAAAGTTCACCAAGTTCACAGCTGAAAGTGTTGCCAATTACGGGCAGTGTAGATCACTCTACCACGGACAACAGCTAACCCCCACCGGTTGTCGCTGCCGCGCAGCACGTAGCGTATGCGCTCGAGCCGCGTGCAAAGTATTGACCCCAGTTGCAGCCTGAACTCTCCTTGACGTGGCCACGAGCCAATGGGAGTGTGAAGTACCAGCGGTACAGCAAGTGGTACAGAAGTGCAGCAGCAATGAAACCGCGCTAACGATAACAGGTCGCTGCCTCACATCGGTGCAAAAGGTCAGCGGTTGCCAACCGCCAGCAGCGACAACAGTCGCAGCCATAGCAGTTGCATCTGCAGTACACCAACAAGCCACAAAAGAGAACGGCAGTTAGTAACCGCTAAATAGCAACATGGGTCCCAGGGTGGTCTTGATCCGCTGCGCTGCAGCGCAGCACAGCATTCACTCACTTCCAATTCTTCCACCTGGAGAACCAGCACCCCACCACCTTGGTCGTTCCCGCCACGGCATTCCGCCAAGGTAGCTCCGCTCGCGTCTTCCTCCTTTATCTCTGCAGTATCTTAGTGCTCAATAGCCCTCGTCACGTTGACGTCGATCTGCACACCAATTGCACGGCATTGATCACTTCTCACAAGCGCAGAGAGTTTAGAGATTTAGACAATTGGCACAGTTGTACCGCGCTACACTGTAGTACTTCGAAGTATTAAAGCGTGTTCGCTATGTAGCTGGAGATGGAGATTGCAGTAAAAATCCTGTTTCTCAATCTCCAGCTGAGCCGCTAGCAAGACCGTCTCTAGCTTTATTTCAACCAATCATTTGCATTTTCATGTCAATCGTGTTACCGCATCGTTGAAGTCATAGCTCACACATTTGTCATAAAGCCCACCACCGATACGCCAATCACAACGTTATATTTTCGTGTCGCAGCAATTGATATCATAAAACCCACTGTAATTTACTTTAAGATTGATATCATAATTTGTCCTCACGGGCAGCCAATCACGTAATTTACATTGAAATCGATGTCATAGTTCATACGTTCTAGCACCACTGCTCGCGCTCAACGATATTTGACTCACCGAACGATGGCGAAAAACGGAAGGAAGCGAACGACAGGCAAAGGAGCCAAACCCAAACTTTACAAGCGTTCAGCCGTTTCCTACCAGCATACGCTCGAGGTGCTGTTGCGCCTTGGCAAGGTCACAATGGAGGAAACGGCCGCGTAATGCTATCCTGGCTTTGGACGAGACCAGCTACGCAACAAGAAGCGCCAGTTCTACGCGTGGAAGGCAGTTCGTTCCACTATTGAGGTCAAGTGTACAAGAGGGTCTCAGCTGCACTGCCGCGATCGGAATCCGTGGTATGGGTGCCACGCTTCCTGCTGCTGCTGAGGAGTAGTTAGTGCAATGGATCAACTGCCTTCATGCCGATGAAGTTCCTGTGACCTCGCTTATGTTGCAGCTACAGGCGATCGAGTCGTATGGCAGCTGCAACCTGCCCCATGGTGCATTCGCCGCCACATGGAGCTGGCGTAAACATTTCCTGCGGTGCCACAAATTGGCCATATGTCGTCGCACTCGCATCGGCCAGACGGCTCCGGGGGACGCTGCAACTCAGGCCGAGGAATTCAGCGTTGTAGTGCGGGAGAATATGAAAGAGCAAAAGATCTCGAAGGTGTTCAATGCTGACCAAACGGGTGCGTTGCTATTAGTTGTTGTTTACTCGTCTAAGAAACCTATCTGTCAATGTTTAGGGGTCAACTATAATTACGTGTCAACCCAAACGATAGCAGCGCGGGGTACCAAGACAGTATGGGGTCGCTGCGCTGGGAAGTCGAAGGAGCGCGTGACAACCATGTTGTTGGGAGATAGCGACGGCAACAAGCTCGACCCCTTTCTCGACTTTAAGACGAAACCAAGGTCGCTGCTACAGCAAGGGAGAACTCTACAACGCGCCGAGGATTTGGCCGACTCCTGTGGTCCAATCTTGAGCCGCTCCAGCAGGGTCCGCATATCTACGGTAACGCTACCGCTTGGTGGAACAGTGAGCTCTCTATTGCATTTCCAAGCTACCATTTTCTTGCGAGAGCTAACATGCATGGGCCTGTCCTGCTATTGTGGCACGATTTTTCAGGCGATTGGCGTAAGGACGTACTGATCTTTGCCAGGCTGCTCAACGTAGAGTTCATGCGGGTGCCTCCTGGGTTTGCCTACGTGAGCCAACCTGCTGATGTCTTGGAACCAGCCCTTCAAGTCGCGCCTCTGGCATAAGTGGGTGGAGATCCTGGTTAGCCAAGTTCGCGCAGCAGGCGTGGCAGAGGCCTTCAAGATGGTGCCTCCATCACGAGCCAATCTGGCGACCTGGATCAAGGATGCCTGGGCCGAGCTGTCAGCGGAGACAATCAAATCTGGTTTCCGTAAGGCTAGAATAGTCGACCAAGACGCTCGAGTAACGCCCCCGATTCAAGACCAGGACTGGGGATCACTCGTCGCGTTCGTGCGCACATACGAAGTCTTCACTGATGCAATTGACGCCGCGAAGGACATCGAGGAAACATGCGACGTCTACGAAGTAGCTATAGTCTAACGATAACAATTTTGATAAGACTGGTAAATATGACTTCCAATTGCATTTATTACTCTGCTAGAGCTCCTCATGAAACAAACAGCAAGCACTAGTAAGCAACAGTCGCACACCATGCACACACGCTTCAATCAACCCAACTTCGAACACCGAGCCACCACTGCGATCACCAAATTCGAACACCGAGCTTCACTGTTGAACACCGGAGTGCGACTGCTGAGCTGGAGTGCGACTCTTCAGGATGCTGCTGATAGTAGACCACCGGTCGAAGTCAACCCCCCGTCCCCTTTTTCAGGGCGCTTTTCCGTTAAGATACGGTGGCAGGTCCCTCGACCTGCAAATGCAACCAAGCACAGCAAGTTAGAATCACATGTAGCACCGCAATAAAAAGTATAGATGAACGTACGATATCAGTGTTGGTCGGGGAATTAACCAAATGGCGACAACCCTCCTCCTTGGACACTAGCCCCCCCCCCCCCCCCCAATTCGCTTCACGCGGTCAAACCAACACTGACTGGCAGCGGCGCGAGGAGGGCAGGACAAGAATAGCAGGAGCACGATAGGGCACAGCCTGAAACTTATCCAGTAAAATACCAGATGACTAAAAAAAATCAGTAGCCATATGTAAATGTACTTTCTTATGTTGTGTCGTAGCCCACAAACACCGTGCCGATCAGGTAGGAACAAATACTTCAACGATGCGGTATCCCCCTCAGTCGGACTATTGACAGTCATGCCAACACATCTCTCGCGGTCTGCTGCTACTTCATCTGCTCGGCGCACAGCGGTGAATGATCTACTCCTGCTGTCAGCTATACTTGGGGAATCTGCAAATGAGGCCTGCTTTCCTGGAGTCGTGTCTATCTTGGACGAGCCGCTGATCATCGGGAACGTCCATAGCGACGGAGTGCCGTTAGTCCCGCTTGCCCACTTGCCGACAGCCACAGTTCAAAGCAGCGGAGTGGAGGGTTCGGACTCGCAGCTACCGTTCTCATGGACCACAAACGCCGATGAAACGCTGCTACGCCTGCGTTTCGACAGTGTGAGGCGCCGTTTTCAAGGCTCGAAAAGGCCAAAGCAGCTCGCCGCTGCTTGGAATCTGTTGACAGCTGAAGTTTTCCGCCTTGCAGACCTTAAGGTGGGCCCTGGGTAGTGCAAGTTCAAGGTAAATTATTTGCTGCGCTAGCATAAAATTACGAATGTCTTCTCACCATAGTATTGAGAAGACATCCGCAAATTTCAGATGTGATCTCCACTACGTAACTCCATGCCATACCCATGGCGGCGCCAACCTCACGATACCCGCCTGTAGAGCGCAAAAAATAAAGTGCAGCCGCAACTTTCTCGTTGTAAGAGTGTTTCTTGATCTTTGCTGCTGCGAATCGGATAGCATGTCTTTGTAGGAAGCTAGCGACCATGAGAAACGAGCTTTTAGTACATCGCAAGCTGTCTTCAAACCATGCTGCATCGGCTGCGGACTAGAGCATAGGCTCGAAGTGTAAAACCGTTACGGTACGAATTTGCTTCTCGGGTTTTCGTGGGGGAGGCTCGCATGTTACAACAAGCCAAACAGCTGCGTGCCCAACAGCAGCGCATGTGGTACTACGACAGCTTCTTCGTCTTCCATCGTGCTGATAGAATACTGATATCTCTAGATGACTACATACGTCTCTACCATTCCAAGGTGGATAAGGATACGTTGTTTTATCTCCAGTTGTGCTGTTGTAAGGTACCGAATTTTAATCAATCACAGCTTTTTATTTCGGTCGATCTCTAGCTATCGCTATCTCCAGGTGCGTAGCGAACACGCTTAGAGTAGTGAAAGGCGATTGACTCAAGATATAAGCCAGAGAAGCCGGCGAACATCCACGGCTATATCCAGGGTTGTGGTGGACTCTACTTGAAGTTGGTGGGCCAAAAATAACGCGTATACTCACAGCGTTTGTTTGGTCGATTGTAACGTTTGATTAAAGAAAGCCAGTGGCTGGGGCTCGTTTGATAATCCCCTCTCGGCCGATCGAGCGTGGCGCACGCCACGTCATACAGGACGGATGTTGCACGCCCAAATGGGACGCAAGAAGCCCCCCCCCCCCCCCCGAGGAATATGAAGAGTCACCATCTCTGACGTCGAGAGTGGGTCTGGAGACGCGGAGCTTGAGAAGCGTACGGCAAGAGATTGCACGTCCACATATCAAGCCTCATAAAAAGGAGTTCGACAATTGGGATGCGTTCCAGTCGTTCTTTACCGCGTTTTGCAGAATGACCAAAGAGGTGAATGAATTGTTGTATGGTATCGGCCAACGACCTGAGATTCTAATTATTTATTCTGTAGCGGTTTTTCAAGCGGATTTCGACGACAAGAGAGGCGAGGAATTCGAAGACCAGACGCAGTTACGATATCAAAGGCACTGACGTTCCTGAGGACGTGCTCTTTCTGAACGAGTCATTCCCGGTGTACCTGGTTTCGTATCTGTGTACATACGCAGGCAACCCGGGGACCGAAGTAGCGACAAGCGCCCCAGGCATAACGTGCGACCAGTCGAGTGTGGAGCCAACGTGCGCTTACATTGGGCTATGTCTCTACACTGCTATATCTAACGCGCACTCGTTTACTAGCTCAACGTGCTGCAGCGCCGCGATGACAATCGTTTTTTTTATAGTACCCGTTCACGAAACGTTTCAACCACCGAATCCGGAAAGAGCAGTACGCGCAGATCCCCAGTATCCGAATGCTGTTGAACAGTGAAGAGCTTGTGTATGTGAACAAGTTGAGAAAGGTCGGGGTACCGCGCAAAAAATACTCAAGTATGTCTGGGAGAATTCAGATTTCGAGCCCTGTATGGTGGATGTGCACAATCCCCTGGCCAAATTGAAGCGAGGGGAAGACGCAGGCACTACACTGTCAGACCGTGTCTCAAAGACGTTAAAACTGTTTTGTGAGGATGAAAAATACGGTTTTTCCCATATCGATATGGACACAGTCAACAACGAGGGAATTAACAGCATGTGCGATGTCTGGCCGGGAACCAGATACCAATTACTGGAGGGATCCCACGATTTCACGGTACGGCAACTTAGTACCAGGCGCAAGGGGCTTTGCCCTGGCCTTTGCCTCGCTGGTCGATTGGGGCGTCCAACACCGGTAAGCATCTTGCTTGTTGTAGGCCTTCAGGATTTCGTCTATATGTTCTCGCTGGCAGTAGACAATTTTGTTGTGGTTCCGGTCGATTTTGATTTCAATACCAAGCAGGAACTTCACATCACCCATGCTCGTGGGGGTGAACACACTCTTGAGTTGATCAGCCGTCTGCGTGCACAGTGCTGATGGGACCATCTGTAAGAGATCATCAACATACACAGTGAGCAGCATGCGCACTTCTCCATCCACACCGTACATCGTATAGAGTTCCTAGTCGCTGTCCAAGCGAGTAAAAGCAATCTGTACCAGTAGTGTGCGAAGCGTCTTGTTCCATACCGCAGGTGCTTGCTTCAAGCCGTACAGGGACTTCAGCACCTGGCAAACATATTGACCTCCATCTTCTTCGAAACCAACCGACTGCTCCATAAAGATGCACTCTTCTACACCTATGCGCGATCAAAGTCGTACTAAACCGCGTGTTCGTGTTCGTGTTCGGCGCGGACACTTTGGTCACGCGTCATCAGAGCTTTCGTCGACGACAGTGTAGAACGTGTTTCGGTCGGTGTGTACACCAAGTTGTCTACAGTGGTGTACCGACTGTGTGGCGCTCCTGCTGAGGTCGTGGACAGCATTGGTTAGTTCGGCGCGACGTCCAGGGAACCCCCATCCGTCACAGCGTGGAAGGTAGCTTCTATCCGATATTGCGGTACGATGGAGCAGCGGCGCCCAGTCTGCGTAGCGCTATCGTCAGGTTTGGATACAGCTTGGACACGTTGGTCGACTAGTCCACAGAGCTTTCGTCGACCACCGTGGCGAAGGTAGCATCGATCAGATATTGCTCCACATTGGCTGTAGCGGTAACGCCTGTGTGGCGCACTAACGGGCTCGGGTACAGCATGGTCAGGTTGGTCACACAACCGTAGAGCCACCGTCGACTACTGTGGTGAAGGTAGCATCTATCGGTCCGTAGGCAATGTTGGCAGCTATGGATTCGCCCTGTGCAGTGCTCTCGCGCAACCAAAACCGTGAATCGCGAATCTATAATGCAACTTTCTGACTAAGGAGCGGCAAATCTGCATTTAATGTCGTTTTTATGGTACTCAAACCCTTGCTGATTGTACGCGCCGAAATGACAGGCTGTGCTGAGCTCGCGCCAAAAGTGTGAATTCGCGACCATAACCAGCCTAAGCAGCCTCAGTTCTCTATTCGCCCTCAACCACGCAGATGTCCCCCCCCCCCCCCCCCCCGCAAAACCCACACCTTCGCCGAGAAGCAGTGCGTGCTTGACGCTCACCGATCCGGTCGCACTGACTGGCTGGAGGTAGCAGCCAGTAACGGTATCCCCCCTTCGACTGCTCTAGACTTTGTTAGCCGAGGCCGTGCCGACAATCTTCCCCGTGATGGCATGAAGCATGACAAGGTGACGGACGAGGCTAAGTGCTACCTAGATCAGTACCTAAACACAAACTGTACGTACAGCCTGAAGACTATACGCAAAATGCTCTTCCTCGACTGTGGCCTGAAGGTGGACATGTCGACCATAAGTCATCACCTCCAAGGAATGCTATACACCGTCAAACAGGTGCGCGTCGAGCCTACCACCTGCAACAGTGCCATTAACAAGGAAAAGCGCCAAATTTTCGCTAAGAAGATCAAGGAGCACCAAGACCAAGGTAACTGTATCGTTTATTATGACGAAACTAGCTTCAATGTGCACTTGAAGCGGACGCGCTAAGCGAGGAAAGAGAGCTGTCGTGAAGCTTCCGCCGTCAAAAGGCACAAAATTGCAGGTACAATGTGCTGTTTCGTCCAGCATTGGCCTCATCACATTCCGACCTCAACGCGGCAGTATTCGCATGGACACGAATGTTGCCTTCGTGCTGGAGATTTACGAGGCCGTCAAGTCGTCGGAGGAGTACAGCAAGTACTACTAGGACAAGATGGTGGTGATCGTACTGAACAACGCCCCTGTTCATCTCCAGACGGATGAGCGCGTCACCAAGCACGCTGACATGGAGTTGTTGCGCTTGGGGCCGTACTCCCCAATGTGCAACCCCATCGAGGCGTGCTTCAGCGTCCCGAAGGTGCGTACCAAGACTGAGCTGGCTATTTACCGTGAGGAGGTATGCGACCGCGCTCGTGGGCCAGACCACAACGGAGAAGTACTCTCCATTGCGGAGAGGCAAATACGGTTTTTGGAAAGCGCGGCGAAGAGCAACATGAAGTGGATCACACCTGTGCTGGTGTCGCGCATGGAGCTGCATCGCAGCCACACAGTTAATGCAGCTGCGGACGGAGCGGACATGGAATACGGCGTGTAAGGTACAATCAGCACGGGTTTGAGTGCCGTAAAAACGACATTGAATGCAGATTTGCCGCTCCTTAGTCAGAACGTTGCGTTATAGATTTGCGCTTCACGGTTTTGGTTGCCGTTTAGTATGACTTTGATCGCACAAAGGTGTAGAAGACCGTAAAGGAATGCGGTCTTAGCGTGAAACTGTAGGACTTGCCAGCGCCTCTTTACAGCGCATAGAATGACCGCTCCAATGGTCTCAAAACGAATGCCCAGGACAAAGTTTCGATATATTCCAACGCCATACTTCTGCTTGAAGCCGTGAATCATTAATCTTGCCTTGAAACGCAGCACTCGTCCCTTGGCATCACGCTTCACTGTATATACCCAGCGGTTGGTTATAACTGCCTGGTGTTTAGCTTTTGATCGTGCCATGCTGCCGCAATGAAGCTAGTTCTTCCTCCATTGCAGCCTTCCACTCAAGCCAATAGATGCACCGCTTGGCCTGCTTGTATGTTGTCGGGATTGGTATCTCAGCAATGGTGTTCAGAATGGATCCAACCACATATTCACGCAGATGGGAAGGCAGTTTTCGCTTTCTTCGTGCGCGCAGGCACTGGAGTAGCCAGCTCGTTTGACTACTGGAATTCTCCGCTGGAGTCATCACTAGAGCTTGGGCTTGAGCGTCGCCGACGCTTTCGCTTCTTCTGCATACGTCTTACAGCTGCTGTATCTCACTCACGGCTGGAGGACTTGTACGTACTCCCACTGGCTCGGAGACTACCTCCAGCTTTTTCTCTGCAGACAGGTTCGCGGTCTTTGGTGCAACCGGTAAAGTCTAAGCCTGTCCTGCCTCAGGAAACAATCGGCCCTCCAGTGTTGAAGGGATTGGCATTATCGGAATCTCAGCGGTGAGCTCGTGCACCCCATTCCGGTACGTATTCAGTAGAAGTCGACGATCGTAGTCTCGTGCAACAGTAAACTTCTCGTGAAAATGAACGTTTCCACTGCGTTTTGTAGGCACTGCACCAGTTCTGAGGTTCATAAGTTTGTAGCCTGTGGTTTCCATGCTGTAGCCTAGAAAAAGCGATAGCGTCGACCGCGGATCTAGCTTTGCTCTTGTTGTACAAGTTTCGGGAGGCACGTGAGCATGTGCGAGACAACTCCAGGTTCGTAAATGGCGCAGCGCTGGAGCAGATCCAAACATCATCTCATGCGGCGACTTCCCACGCAGGGGAGCGCTTGGAAGGAGATTTACCGCATCAACTGTGTGATGAAGTGCTTCTCCCCACAGCAGATTGGTCTGATTTGTTGCATGGAGTAGAGCACGAAGCCGAGGGAGTGCCATCCCGTTAGCTCGTTCCACAATTCCGTTTTCCTCGGGTGAGTATACGTTTGTATACTGATTCGTGGTACCCTGGTCCGTGCAGAACTGCCGTAGCTCGTCATTCATGAACTATCCTCCTTGATATAATTGCAGTGTCGTCACTGAGTAATCTGCCTTCTTGAACTGCACATTGAGTCGGAGAATGTTCCTTAACAGGTAGCACCGCTTGTAGTGTGTAGCTTCGTCCACAGCAAGTACAAGTATCCTTTGGCTTGTAGCTGTCTCCTGGTTGATGCTGCACAGATCAACAGACAATTTCTCAAGTGGATGTTCTCGACGATCCGGACCCCGCTTGTGCGTAGTACGTTTGAACTTAGCCGAAAGACGCGGAACACATTCATAATCCTTCGGCGACTTCATGTTAAGGTTAATCCCGAAATCGACCTGTCCATTCACAAGCTCCTTGATCAACTTCACATTGATGTGTCCGAGGCGGTTGTGCAACAACCCCATTGCGTTCTGATGCTGCTCAACAGCACAAACCAGACGCAGCGATCGCTTCGCTCGCAGGCGATATAGCATGTCGTGGCTGGGGCGCTCTTATTCGTAACAACCGTGCTGACACAACGGTCGGGTGACGCGGACGACATCGGCAAGTACTGCGTACTTTGCGCGACTGGACGGGGCGGCGGGCTCGTGGGTGGATATCGAGGCGAATCAGTGGACTGGGAACGGCTAGCAGGCGTAGCGATGCTACCACGCAACTTTTCTTGAAGTTGCTGGGCTGCTTGAGGCCCAAGGATGGCAAACACATCTTCCATCATGATAGGACTCGAGGTTTCGATAACTTGCACAGAGCGGGAGGTCATGCACTCCACAACACGACCACTCGAGGCATACCCACGGTCTTGGCGCAACACAGCTCCACTAAATGATTGGACTTGTTCATTACTTGCAGCAGCCGAGTTTTGCTTACAGGCCGCATCACCTCGCCAATTTCCTTTTTCGCCACAAGCATTGCACTTCGAGTTCTTCTTTTTCTTCTCTAGTCTTTCAGCATGATCTATAGGCTGAACTGCCTCTGATATAGAACTGGCATCGCTTCTATGCCCACCGTACTTGCCACCACGCTGGCGTGACTCAAAACGACGGGGGCATTTGCCGTTGTTGCGCTGCTGATGTACAGCATTAGTCTGGGACCGGGTAGGTAGACCACGGCAGCTGCCGATACCGCCATCAGATTCCCGCTGCAGAAGCTGGATTTCTGCATTCTCTAAATGACCGCGGACGTCCCGAACTGAGTACCGATAACCAGGGTCACGGCGAAAGCTCTCAGTAACTTCATCCGCTATCATCGGGTAAACGGCATGCGCTTTAGTAAGCATGATCCACGCCAGGCGAGAGTCCGATATAGCATCATTGTTTTTCCGCCAGATCACGTTGCATTTGCAATAGATCCTCGATGTACTCACATACAGGTTCATCCGGACGCTGTAACGGGGCTACCCACAAGTGGCTACACGTAGCCACTTGGTTACATGGAGGGTTCTCGAACGTTGGTGTATGACACACCAATGGTTACACTTTGCAGACCGCTGGTCTGTTTGCATGTAGGCTTCCTATTGGTAGATAAACATTTCTTTCTACCAATTTGATTAGCAGGGTTCTGACAGCCATCGGATGGCAGAATACCTTTCATATAGGATATCAGTTTTAGGAGGAAACCCAGTCCAGACATAAATCATAAATAACCGTTCTCATTTTAACCCAAAACGGCTTTTAGCTTTTCCTATTTTAGTAAATCTATACTTTCGGACAAAAGTATAGTTAACCTAAGTGCAAGCAAACTACGCTTCCTCGTACACGTGCGCTAACGTGTAAGCCGAAGTAGTGGGCACAGAGTTGGCCCATTACACCTGGTAGCACTTTGTAGTCCGTCCAACGACCGACTACCTGACTTGTTCGTATGGAATACGAACATGGGGCCGAGAACCAACCCATGGACGGTAATCCATGCGTGGCCCGAGCGAGTCTGCAACGCACATTGAGCGTGCAGACTGCCCCCACCTGTCGGATCCAGAGTGGGAGGCTCTCCAAAGACTGGCAACAGTCATTGGGAAGGTGACCGTAGCGACGATACTACGGACGTTGTCACCGACAGAGCAACACGGTGTTGCTCTGGGCTTCATAGTCAAGGAGCAGCGAAATGCTGCTGCCGCTACGACTACGACGGCGTCGTCCGGGACGACACCGCGCATGCAGTCATTGAAACTGCACGTGAGCAACTATGTGGGAAAAGAGGGGGAGCCTCTTCTCTGATAGCTTATCGAGGTCGACACTGCCATTGCAGCTCGACGCATCTTCGACGATCCGTCGAAGGTTGCGTTCGCCAGGTCATGTCTTGGCGGACGAGCGAGGAGCTGGGCGTATGGACGCCGGCTCACGGACGCTACGTGCTTCGGCACGTACGCGGAGTTCAAGGAGGAGCTCAGACAAGCGATTGAGCCGACTAAGAACGAGTTCTGGTCGAGGGCTGAATTCCTCGACCTGCAGCAAGGTAAGCATGACGTTCATGCTTACACCCAACGCGCGGGGTACTTGGTCTCGAACATCGTGACCAACCCGATAGAAGAGGCGACCATGGTCGTCACGTTCATGAAGGGTTTGAGGGATGGTCCCGTCAAGAACTACCTCTTCCGAGAGTACCCAAGTACTCTCGAAGCTGCGATCACCCTTGCCATGCAAGAGGAATTTAGTCTGCGGCAGGCTAAATTGCATGTGAACGTGCCGAGGATGGCACGTCCGGTGATGAGAACGGGAGGTCCTGAACCTATGGACCTCTCGAACGCTACGGCTGCTGGTCACCAGCAGCGGAACAACAGTAGCGTGCGGTGTTTCCGATGCGGATACACCGGGCACTATGCGCGTGAGTGCACAGCGGCTGTGCACAATGCCGGGGGCCAACGCGGTGATGCCGAGCATCGCCGCGATCAATCAAAACACGCGCGGAACCAGTAGGCGCGGGGCGCCCTACTGGTAGTGTAGTCACGCGTGTCTACAACGGACACGCGGTACTGAAGACTGCAGCCCCCAGTGAGAGAGACTCTCACTGCAAGAAGCAAGATGACAAGCCAAATCTTGTCATCCTGAAAATAAGGTCGAAAAGAGAGAACTCTCTTCGTGCTCTGGTAGACTCGGGTGCGTCGAACAACTTTGTTCGACAGCAAAGTCTACCGAAGCTGAACCTCGAGGATGTAGACACACCTCGAAGTGTGTTGGAAGTGCGGTTGGCAACGGATGCCACCGTGAGGACTGAGAAGCGCGTCGTACTCGTGCGCTTCTCGTAAAAACATCAGGTGTTTGTGGAGAACCTTATCATTTTAGACTTAGACGATAAGTTTGACTTAGTATTGGGCATGCCGTGGCTTGCACGGCATGGTCCAGTGATCAATTGGGAGAAGCGTACGCTTGTACGCTTCGGACGCAACGCGACAAAGAGCGATGGACGTGTCCGTTTAGCGCATGCACCGCAAGGTGCACACGATCATTCCGTTGATGCAGCACCGTGTGTTGCAGCCTCCGGTGCCCACACACAAGTCACAACGACTGAGGCAGTCGTTAAGTCTGTCTCAAATCAGAAATCAGATTTGAAATGCATTCCTACTTCAATGCGCGTATCAACTCTGGGAGTTGATCGATTAAGTATGGAAGAGACTTCAGCTACAAGCAGTAGCTGTAAAGTCGGCGTGTCAGCTCCGGGAGCTGACACGGCCGTGATTTGTTCAAAAGTCACGGGAGGCTCCGCCGCAAGGCGTCGAGGTGTCAAAAGCGCATCAACTCCAGGGGTTGATGACGCGGCAAGCAGTGTTGGCGGTTACAAACGTCCAACACCGGAAAATCTTGCAGGCTCGCGTGCAGCCAGGCTGCACGGCGAAGCGAAATGCAATCAAGCCGGGCTTGATTGCGTGCGTCCGCGGAAAAAATCCGCCGACGGTTACGACAACGGAAATCCGTCCAATCTGGACGAAGAACAAGTGGAGCCGGGCTTCACAAGAAGAAAAGACGGCGCAAGCGACATAAGCTGCGCAAGTCTCGATCCGGGGCCGAGACGCTACAAGAGATGTCTGCCGGGCAGACATCGGACATGACGTCGAGTGTCGAGACGTTGAACATCTTGACACGGACCCGCACTGGTCTCCAGTACCGGTAAATGCAATTTGGAGAATCCTCCAACGAGTGCGTCAAAGTTGACGTCGCTTCCAGCCATGAGCTGGATGAGCTTCGCGAAGGACCTGTACGGTGGACGCATCGAACAGATATGCATCCTTTCGGATCTCGAAAGGATGAAGGGCGAAGCGGAGGAGTTGAGGCAACTCCACGCTGCGAGTACCACTGAGAGTGAGGACACTCTCAGTGCGAAGACGAAGAAGGAGCGCTTCGACGGGCAGAGCTGGGACTCGGTGAAGACGAGTCCCTTCTGATGTTCTGTGGGAGCACAAGGATATGGTCCCGGACGAGATTCCTGCGGAGGTTCCGCAGGATAAAGGAATACAGTCCGAGATTGATCTCGTGCCGGGCACGAAGTACTGTGTGGTGCGGCAGTGGCTCCTGCCGCGGGACCAAGTGAAGGCGATCGACGACTTCTTCGAGAGTCATCGTCAGGCAGGGCAGGTGCGGGAATCGAAGTCCCCGCACAGTGCACCAACGTTCTGTGTCAAGAAGCCACAGGGCGAATGGCGTATCGTTCATTCTTACAACAAGCTGAGCGATGCGACGATACCGGCGCAGACGCCGATACCACGAAAAGATGTGATCATCGATTCGATGGCGAAGAGTTCCATCTACAGTGCTCTTGATCTGCGCAACGGGTTCTATCATATCCTGATGCGTGAGAGCAACATCCCTCTTACGACGGTGAGCACTCCAAGCGGTATGCTTTGGGAGTGGCTCGTAATGCCGCAGGGACTGAAGAATGCCCCTGCTACCTTCAATAGATGCGTGACGCATCTATTGCGCTCGGGGCGCGACTTCGCACCGAGTTACTTCGACGATGTGTTCGTCCACAGTCGGTCTGTGAACGGGAAAACTGACGTTGAGGTGCACAAGGAGCACCTCCGTAAGCTGCTAGGGCTCATGTGTAAGCATAAGCTCTATGCGAACCTGAAGAAGTGTATATTCGGGGCGAGCGAGATACCCATTCTCGGGTGTCTCGTTGGGAGGAACGGTGTACGCCCTGACCCAGAAAAGGTCAGAGTGATAAGTGAATGGCCTACGCTATCCAATGTCAAGGAACTGAGGCAGTTCCTTGGGCTTGCAACGTACTTGTGTAAGTACGTTGAGAGCTACGCGGGCAAGATTCGCCCGCTGTCGCAGCTTCTAAAGAAGGAAGTTGAGTGGAAATGGACTGCTGAGTGTCAGCAGGCCTTCGATGCAGTCAAGCAGGGCTTGACTGAAGCGCCGATCTTGGCAGTGGCTGACCAAGATCGTCCGTTCCACTTCGTGTGTGACGCATCCGACTTTGCGATCGGATGCACGTTGAAACAACACGACGACGAGGATCGTGATCGTGTGGTCTACTATCAATCGCGTCAGCTGAAGCCAGCTGAGCGCAACTATCCCGTACATGACAAGGAGCTCCTTGCCATGAAGTATGCACTCGCGAAGTTCCGAGTGTATCTACTTGGGAGTGGACCGTTCGTGGTCTACACCGACCACACTTCACTGCGAACTGTAGTAAAGTCGCCGCACATCTCGCAACGGATGGCGAGATGGTTGTCGTTCTTCGCAGAGTACGACTTCCGGGTTGAGTACAAACCCGGAAGGTTGAACGTCGTGGCCGACACATTGTCACGTCGGCCAGATTATGTTGTGAAGACAGCAGACGCCAATCGGATTGGCGTCGAGCGTGTGAGTGCTCCGTCGTCGTCATTGATCGTCGAGCGTGTGAGTGCTCCGTCGTCGTCATTGATCGACGACGTGAAGGCCGCGTATGCGAGTGACGCAGACGCGAAGCAGTTGCTGAGCTACGCCTCAGCACCTTCGTGCTCGTGCACATCGTTATCGCGTGCATGAAGGACTGCTGCTATACAGCGCAGTGGACGACGATGTGATTGGCATCGTCGTGCCGAACGATTATGATCTGCGGATGCGGATCATGTTCAAGTACCACGATGCCCCTACGGCAGGGAATCCTGGTCGTGAGAAGACATACTTACTTGTCACGCGTGACTTCCACTGGAATCACCAGTACAAGTGGGTGCGCAAGTACGTACGTGCTTGCAAAGTGTGTCAACGTGTGAAGCCTGCTGCGTTCTCGTAGGCTCCGCTTCAATCACTTCCGACACAGTCGGAGTGTTGGCAGTCCATCTCTATGGACTTTGACTTTGGTCTTCCGTCTGACAGTAAGCGGGGGACTGATGTTGTGGTCTTTGTTGACCGATTCAGCAGGATGGTACATCTTGCTGCAGTGCCGGCTGAAGGGACAGCCGTACAGACAGCACGACTGTTTGTAGACATGGTGTTCAAACACCATGGCATGCCGCTCGACATCGTGTCGAACCGTGACCCACGCTTCACAGCGTGGTTCTGGCAAGAAGGGCTTACACTTCTTGGAACACAATTGTCGATGTCGACTGCCGACCATCCGCAGACGGACGGTTAGACCAAGCGCTTGAATCGCGTGCTCGGCGACCTGTTGAAGAGCTACGCACACTTGTTCCAGCAATGGAGCGACTGCCTTCCTGATGGCAGAGTTTGCCATCAACAACTCGGTGCATGCCTCGACGGGGCATACACCGTTCAAGGCAAATTTTGTGCGGCATCCACGCCTTCCGAGCATGCTCGGAACGGTGGCTTTCTCCTTAAGTGGGGGAGGATCTACGGTTGCATCCGAACAACCGCAGAAGAGCGCTGATACCGACATAGTGTCAGCGATGACGACACGAAGACAACCTGCGTCTCGTTCCCGAAACGAGACCACGAACAAGAACTACGGGTCTGTGCAGGGCACAGGCACCGCGACCAAGGGAAACACGTATTTGCAGGGCACAGACAGCGCACAGGCCGGGCCCGCTGCGGGAAAGAACACCGTGCTGAACAAACCATTCAGCACGCAAGCAATGGACTTTGTCCAGCGCCGACAAGCCGTAATACGGTTTGTCCAGGACGCGATAGCAGCTTCTGTGGATAGACAGAAGCTGAACGCTGACAATGTTGCAGGGGGCAACACAAATGAATTCGAAAAGGGTTCATTAGTTCTTTTAGCTACTCAGAACCTGCCACGACATGCAGTTTCGGATTTCGGAGCAAGCTTGCTTGCTCCGCACTTCATCGGTCCGTTCACAGTTCTTGAACGGCATGGCAACGCGTACACGTTGGACATACCGTCCAGCATGCGGCTCCATCCGACATTTTAAGTCGGGCGGCTAAAACCGTACACGCAACACGAGCCATCCAACCTTGATGACTCGCAGAGGACGACGAAGCGGCGTAAGCCAGCTTCTCGAGCGCGCCAACGCGGTTGTGAAGCCTCACGACCTGCGTTCCAAGTTCCACTTGGATGTTCGACGCAGTCTGAGCGGCCTGCGCGACCTGCGCCTTCTGATAGCGCAGCTCCTGCTGCAGCTGGGCGAACTCCACGCTCTGGAACTGTTTCAGAGCGGCTACACGATCGTGTAGAGCGCGGGAGTCACGGTAAACCTGGGGTTGACCGTACGAGGGTTATCTTTCCGCCCCCGCCGCCACCACTGCGCGATGCGCGCGGCTCGACTCGGTGGATAGTCGAGCGAATCGTGGGCTATGAACCCCCGAAGACGAACCGAGATCAAGCTCGTCTTCGTATTCGTTGAAGAGGATATCCTCCCCACCGAGACACATGGGAACCGCGGAACGTCCTGATGGAAGACGTTCCGGAAATGGTGAGGGCGTACGAAGCCCAGAACGGAGTGCAGGCGTAACGCCTGCACGAGCGCTGCGATCACCGCTGACACTCGGAGTGTCACGACGTTCATCGCGACGTTCATCGCGACGTTGAACGCGGAGGTCACGCAGCTGAGCAAGTACACGCACAGTCGTGTACCCGGTGAGGTCTCGCTCCGAGAGACGCACTGCCCCGGGGAGGTAGTGTGAACACGCAGCTCCAAAGGGAACTGCGCACGGAATACCCGCCTCCATAGCTTCATTATGGAGGCGATCGATCATGTGACGCCTCGAGAAAGTCTCGAACCGCTGTTGCGCCGCAGTGATGCGGGCGCGGTATGCTTTCGCGTCTTTGTTGAAGTTTTTCAACAAAGGCGTTCCAAGGTTGACAAAGTGCCATCCACTCGGGCACTTTGCTTTTGCGCGAAGTCCTCTTCGACTCATGCCATCGGAGCCAATGGAAGAGTCCGATGAAATAGTCGCGCCTTTGATTCGTCATGGGATCAAAGTGCTGCGCTGCAGCCTCAGCATCATCAATGATGGCACTGCACACGTACAGCGGGATCGGGTTCGGTGGCGAAGTCGCACCGAACCTGGAAACAATCTCGGATGCACTTGGCATCCACGGAGCGCGTTCTGTAGGGACAGAACGCGGAGAAGAAGGGGTAACCGGCGTTGGTGCCCTCTCTTCTTCATCATTACGCGAGCTCTTCGAGCTTGAAGCGCTCGGGCCATCTTCACGGGGTCGACGCGACCCTGTGACCGGCTCATGCGCGACTGCGGCCAACTTGGAGTCGGCTGCTGAGGATGGGACTTCCCCATCCTCCATGGGGACAGCACTGATGTCCGACCCATAGTCGGTAGGCATGCTACCGTCGGTGTGGAACACCGACGAGCCCTCGAGGATCGTCTCCGGGACAGCAGCCTTATCCTCCACGCGCTTCTTGTATTGTAGCGCGTGGTATTAGCCGACAGAGAGAGTAGACTCTGTCGTGAAGGTGCTTGCTTACGCAGGCACCGAGGTGGTGGTGCCTGCTGACGCAGGCACGGACGTAGCAGAATCTGCAGAAGCAGACTCTTGCGCTGGCGTCGTCGTTAGCGAGCTCATAACGGAATGAGCTCGAATTTCCCGGAGAGTTGACGGTCTCGTCAATTCTTTGATTGACGTGTTAAGACTAGCACGTCTTATCTTAATGGGGGGATGGTGTAACGGGGTTACAAACAAGTGGCTACACGTAGCCACTTGGTTACATGGAGGGTTCTCGAACGTTGGTGTAAGACACATCAATGGTTACACTTTGTAGACCACTGGTCTGTATGCATTTAGGTTTCCTATCGGTAGATAAACATTTATTTCTACCAATTAAAATAGCAGGGTTCTGACAGCCATCGGATGGCAGAATACCTTTCATATAGGATATCAGTTTTAGGAGGAAACCCAGTCCAGACATAAATCATCAATAACAGTTCTCATTTTAACCCAAAACGGCTTTTAGCTTTTCCTATTATAGTAAATCTAAGTTTAAGCAAACTACGCTTCCTCGTACACGTGCGCTAACGTGTAAAGCCGAAGTAGTGGACACAGAGGTGGCCCATTACAGACGCAGCATCCGCCCATGGATGCGTTCCAAATCAGAACGGTGTTAACGGTGTTAGCTCCACGGCCGTGCCCAAAATCTTCGGCAAGGACACATCACAGAGCAATCGGATCTGCTTGGTTCACTACGTTTTAATAGCGAATGAGAACTTCATCAGAGATAGCTGAGATCAACATGTCATTGGCCTTACGATACCGACTGAGCCAACACTTCTTGGTCCTCGAGGGCAAGCTGTCATCGAGCGGCTCCTTGCCGATGACCAGCTGCGCCATGTTCGACAAATTCAAGCCACTCAGTACACTAAGGCGCCATGCAGGGTAGTCCTCCGGCTTGGAGAGCTTCCTATCAACTTGGAGAGTCACGACGGCTGCGACCTTGTTCATCCTCTCCGGGTTCTCTGCTTCAGTATCACTGCTATCAGAATCTGCTTCGGGAAAGCTCGCTGAGCTGCAAACGACTCCTCTCTGTAGGCTTGCGGAGGAGGCCATCGATTCTGGAAAGGGAGAACGACCAGTCGTCGGCTGGATTTTTCAATCGTGCTTTTGACCAATGAGCTTTGCTTATCTTTGGATTCCACCAATGAGCTCACAGGATTCTTACGTGTCACTTTTGACGGTGAGTGTTGGTCGCCAGTGAAAGAGTCGATTTTTCTTCATTCTGAGTGTTGCTGTCGGATAAAGCTCCAGGGGGCATTTCTGCTGCTGAACGCTGCTCGGCTACTACAGGCTGTCGCTCGGGTCCGTCGGTACGTCCGCAGTCTTCTTTTTCTACTGGCGCTGGGCTCATAACCTGAGAAGTGATCAATGCCGTGCAATTGGTGTGCAGATCGACGTCAACGTGACGAGGGCTATTGAGCACTAAGATACTGCAGAGATAAAGGAGGAAGACGCGAGCGGAGCTACCTTGGCGGAATGCCGTGGCGGGAACGACCAAGGTGGTGGGGTGCTGGTTCTCCAGGTGGAAGAATTGGAAGTGAGTGAATGCTGTGCTGCGCTGCAGCGCAGCGGATCAAGACCACCCTGGGACCCATGTTGCTATTTAGCGGTTACTAACTGCCGTTCTCTTTTGTGGCTTGTTGGTGTACTGCAGATGCAACTGCTATGGCTGCGACTGTTGTCGCTGCTGGCGGTTGGCAACCGCTGACCTTTTGCACCGATGTGAGGCAGCGACCTGTTATCGTTAGCGCGGTTTCCGTGCTGCTGCACTCCAGTACCGCTTGCTGTAGCGCTGGTACTTCACAGCTTCACTTCAAACAGCGCTAGTACCAGGGCGCTGACAACACGTAGAGCGTTGCTACATGCATCTAAGTACATACAAATGCAACAGCAGTACTACATGTAGCTTGCGGAAATTTAGCGCGTAGTCATCCAGAAAAGATAAATACAATCTGACTATTTCCGGATTTTGTGTTTTTCTGTGTTCCATCGATCACTCCCTCCTCTTGGAGGATTTGGCGTTAAAATCCCAATGAGGGAGTATGTACTGTACGTACAACGTACCCGTTGAACACGTTGCGCTGTCAGGATAAAACTAACCTTTATTGCTAGCATCTACTAAGCTGCAGTTGTGTCCCGCTTCATAGGCTTAAACAGACATCGTCATCTTAATTGTGCCATGCGGACGGTAGGCACGCACTTCAAAGTCCTCAAATTTAAAATCATCAATGCTTGTGGCCTTTTCAGGGTTGACGTGGAGAGTCGGGAACGGACGCGGTGTACGCGTGAGCTGCTTCTGAAGTGGTTCCACGTGGTTTAGATACACGTGCGCGTCACCGATAACGTGGATGAACTCGCCAGGTTTCAGTCCAGTCACTTGCGCAACAAGCCGCGTCAGCAGCGCGTAGCTGGCGATGTTGAATGGCACGCCAAGTCCCATGTCGGCCGAACGCTGGTACATCTGGCACGATAATTCCCCGTCGGCCACGTAGAACTGGCAGAACATGTGGCAAGGTGGCAGTGCCATCTCGTTGAGATCAGCCGGGTTCCACGCCGACAGGACAATCCGTCGGTCAGTCGGATTCGTACGCAGCTTGTGAATCACCTCCGCAAGTTGGTCCACCCCTTGGCCAGTGTAGTCCGCATGCATGTCCGTGTACTTGGCACCAAAGTGACGCCACTGGAAGCCGTAAACCGGTCCAAGGTCCCCAACTTCCCGATTCTGCAGTCCTCGACTATCCAAGTACTCGCGCGATCCATTGCCGTCCCAGATGTGGATATCTTTCTGCTGCAACGTGTCTGCACTCGTGTCGCCACTGATGAACCACAGTAGCTCCTCGGCCACACCTCGCCAGAAGACCCTCTTGGTCGTCAGCAGTGGAAAGACATTGTTTATCAGGCTAAACCTCATCTGCGCTCCAAACACCGACAGCGTACCCGTTCCGGTGCGGTCTTCACGCTTGGCTCCTTTCGTCAGAATTTTCCGGATCAAGTCCAGGTACTGCATCTCCTCATGAGGCGTCGTGTTGTCCACCAACGACGTCGTCTCTACAGCTTTCACCTCTCCAGTCTTCCTCTCCCACTCGACGAACTGGAACTGCACGCCGTTCTCCTCCTTGACCTCGGACTCCTCCGTCATCTTAAAGTTCTGCTTGAGTTGCTCCAGCGGGAAGAAGGCGTCACACTCGAACTGCCCCTTGACTCTAGTGAAGTGCACCTTAGTGCAGCCAGGATAGCTCAGAGCCTCGGCGTACACAGCGCCTCCGCCGATGACGAAGACCTGATCCACTTTGCCTCCCTGCTGTTGCACGAGCTCCAGTGCCTCGTGGAAGCTCGTGGCGACCCCCACAGTCTCGGGTATCCCCTGGTTTTGTCTGTAGCTGGCATCACGCGTCAGCACGACATTGTAGCGCTTGGGCATGGGCCGAACCTTGGCGGGCAGCGACTCCCACGTTTTGCGTCCCATGATGACCGCGTGCTGCGCCGAAGAGTCCGAAGGGGCCGTCGTCAGCGCGCGGAAGTGCTTCATGTCGGATGGCAAGTGCCATGGTATCTGCTGGCGCAGACCGATGCCACCCGTGACATCCAGAGCTGCCACCACGACACGAATCGATCGCTCCGTCATTGCTGTCTTTTTGTTTTGCCGACTTTTTGCCGCCAAAAATAAAGTGAGAGGCGAGGATGGACCAATGGCGTAGCGCTACATAGTTGGCACACCATTTATCCTGCTTCGGGCCAGGAGAAACTACAACTTACCAACTTGGCACTGTGTATGTTATACTAGGTTCAATGTTGCGACGTCCTGTGGCTCGACCGGTACAGATGAATCATGTTGCAGGCTGATCATCAGCCTGATGGCCGTCAATATGTACCACTGCGAAACGAATGTGTGTGTTTTTGGTATGCCACGGCAACAGGAGGTTTCGAGCGTCTTGTTCACTTCACACTGGCAGTCGTAACGCTGTGCGGTGTCATCGTTTCATTGCTATCATTGGGCCACAGTCTGCGGTTGCGTAACGCGCGGTGTAACCTCTCGCTGCAGACGAACGCGACTCGACTGGAGACTGTTGAGGAGCCAAGAGCGGACAACCTGGCGACGACAGGCAAGGCATGTCGCGGCTTCAACACGCCCGATGCGGGGGTTTCGCCTTGGTTTCAGCAATGAAAGGGCACTTCTTGAGGCGAAAACTTAATATCGCATAACCTTTCTTATTTTGTGCAAACAGTTCGAAACAGTTCAGGCTAAACAGGTTTCAATGTACTTTACATTGTATAAATCGATATATATCAGGAGTGCGCTGAGGAATTGCGTTACGATACTGAGTGCAACCGCCGACCGTTGAGCCCGCTTCTCTGCCGGGCATACATTTTGCCATATAAAGCGAGCCGCGCGACCTTTCGGGCCAAAACGTATCCATCGAAGACTTCTTTGATTGGTTGAAATGGACGGAAACCGCCGCGAAACGTTCCACTCTTCGATCTTGTGGAGCCGCCGGCCGAAAGTCAAGCACGAGTCTTGGACTTCTTGGGACGCGGCACAGCAGTCGCAAAACGCCCTCGTACTGCTCAAGCCGAAGCCAAACGCTCGCCCAACGCTCGTCCAACGCTCGAGCAACGGCTTACACCGACATGAACCGCAAGCTGGAGCTCATGGGGCTGGAGGACGGCGGCGCCAGTCGCAACAACAGCAGCGGCGGGAGCACCAGTCCGACGCTCGATCTGCTGCGTCGCTCCGACTCGGGTTACAGTAACCTGGGGGGCGAGATTCCTCTCCTCGAGGTGGCCCACAACCCAGATGTACGTGGTGTGTTCTTTTATGTAATGATAGTATTCTAACGTAAAGGTTTGTTATTCCGTCCTCAGTTGAGTTATTTGAGGGCCACGGCTACACACGGAAGCAGCAGCACGACCAGCAGCAAGTGTGGCAGCCCTGAGGAGTCCTTCGGCGAGGATGACGAAGAGAGCAATGGTGTCAAGAAGACGGCGCGCCGCAAGACCGACTCTAACAGCAAGCGTCCCTGGACACGCGAGGAGAACGATAAGCTCATGCAACTCGTCAAGCAGTACGGTGCCAAGCGCTGGTCGCTCATTGCCATGCACCTGCCAGGCCGCGTGGGCAAGCAGTGTCGAGAGAGATGGCACAACCATCTGAACCCTTCGGTCCGCAAGGACGCGTGGACGGCTGAGGAGGACTACGTCATCTTCGAGTGCCACAAGAACGTGGGCAACCAGTGGGCCGAGATCTCAAAGATGCTGCCTGGCAGGACGGACAACGCCATCAAGAACCGCTACTACTCGACCATGCGTCGCATGCAGAGACAGTCGATCCGCAAGAAAGGCCCCATGCGTGAGGGTAAGAGCATCCGCGTGGCGTCCGTCACGTCGTCCCCAGTGCAGAACAACAACCACGTCGTCCCTGCACCCATGCAGAGATCTTTGACCGTCATGCAGCACCAAATGTCGCCGCAACAGCAGCTTCCGCACCGAGGGGTGAGTTTTCAATCCACATATCCGAAGCTTTTCTCGGAGATCCCTGGGAACGCCGCACGCGTGAGTCCCGCTGCTCCGAATGGGTTAGCGTCGATCCATACTGACGTTATCTGTGCTTTAATTCAGGCGGATGGTAACTCCATGGTCGACTTTGAGCGTCCCAACATGATGTCGTCACTACGACAACCCACGATGGTGTACCCTCTGAACGGAGGCGGCTATTCGAACGGGATGAACCCAGACTACAGTCGCCCCATGTCCATGACGTCGTCTCCCTGCTCGGTGTCCCCGGCAGACGATATGAACCAGAACAACCAGAATGAGACCTTTGACTACCTTCCGATGCAGGCTTCGATCCAACGTCTACGATCGTCCAGTCCGGTTGTTATGGGCACTCCCCCTCCTTCGACGTCAATGGGCATGATGAACTCACCTTACGGCTCGCCTGCAAGCCACATGCAGCAGCAACAACCAGGCAACTACATGATATCGGGAAATCCGTACTCAAACAACGTGCGTGGGGGGGGATACTCAGGGCCTGGACCCGCTCAGCAGTACCGTCCTGATGCCCCTGTGAATCTCCCGCACAAGCGTCTCCTGGACGTCCAGGGCTCGCAACGTGATATGTGGAAGAACGACAGCCCTGTATCCGTAGCAGCGCCGATTTTCCGTGGGATGCCGGCATCGCACATGCAGCAAGGCCAAGTCAGCGAGCCGATGGCGTTGCAGCAGTCCAAGCCGGTTTCCATGCCTCTTTATAGACAAACTCCGAGCATGGGCCACTTCAACAGCATGGAGCAGGTATGGACGGATGATGCCTATCTGTGATTGTTAATGCTTTGAAGGTGGGAAGGGATTATGTCCCCCCTTTGTGGTTTGCTCCTGATAGACTGCATGGTACATTTTTTTAAAGTTATTGCTAGGCGAAATGGCAGCGTCTTCTCTTACTACTACATTATTTGTCCTCGTTTCGTTTGATATTCCATGCTTTGTAGCAAGTTGCACTCCCAGACCCAACAGACTGCCACCGTCAGTACCAACAGCATCCTCGACTCCTATTTTGAAGCAATACAAGAACTCCAGCAATGATTTCCAATGACAGCGTTATCTTTTAATACATATACTGTGATGAAGAACGAAAGAGTTTTGAGCTGACCTCTTTTAACAGCAGTCAACAAGTGATAACAAAATCCTCACACCACCTCCAAAACGCTGTACGTCGCTATTTGCATCGCTGTTCCCTAAATATATTTGCACAAGCCAAACCTCACGTGCAACCATGAACAATAGGCGGGTACGAGTCGCAATTTCCTCTGGTGCTGTCAGCAATTGTACTGAATGGTGAATACGTGGTGTGTTGGTGCAGCGAATGGCGATGCAACAGAGGGTAACACATTGGACGTCCACTTTATCTGGTACCCAGCACGCTACTACCAAACTAGGAGCACGCTTCCACCTTCGAGGTCTCTTCCTTCGGCAAATCGATTTTTCCTTCGACGAATTGAGCTTCATCGTCACGTACTTGGCAAACGAAACAACGATCTGCGAACAACCATGGTGGCGGGGACTTTCACATGCCGAACGGTAGGTCACCACTGAGGCGTCTTTTTCCCTTGCTGACTCTGTCATGTTGTCTGTAGTCTCGAGGCCGCCAGTCGGATGAAAATGCAGCACCTTCATCGTGGAGAAGAGCACGTGATCCGGTTGACCTCAATGGAAACACCTCGATCGTGTATCCTCCTGTATGGCAACGCTGAGGCCAGACCATTGAATGTTGCCACCACACCAGTACTAAACTTCACAGAGGGCTCCGTTGTTGGCAACCTCGGGGCTCCGCAACGCGTGCACTCCACTTCCTCCGAAACGAGTCGCGCTTCGTCTTCAGCAAGTACAATCCCGTCAACAACTGGAGTCTCAGATAGTAAATGGAGACGCATCAAGCGCGAAAACTCCCTGCGGAAGGATATCCTCTCGTACAACAAGATCATTATCTCGGGGCCAGCAGACTACATCGTGCTTACGGCAAGTGATGTCAGAGAGAGTGGCTCGGGTGCAGCAGACCGCCTCAACTGGGCCAAGCAATTCGGGCTGGAGCGGTTTGTTGGGTGTCTCCGTCAGGCCGTCTTTGAGCCCGGCATGATTATTATCCAAGAAGGTCATCAACTCAACGCCTTATATCTCCTCCTTGAAGGCGAATGTCGAGCATCAGTCGAGAGAGATGACGCCAACAATCCCAGTACTGCTCAGTCCAACGAAATCAATTCCAACAGCTCCAAGCCACCACTGACAACTGCTGAAGCTCAGCTACGGCACACACGCAAATTCCGCTGGAGTGATGAGTCTCAACTGCCTGTAGCCTCGCTTGGTCCCAAATCGACTGTAGGCGACATCTCACTGACGCTTGGGATCCCGGAGCCTGTCACCGTAAGAGCTGTCACGACTGTAAACGCTCTAACACTCTCCCAAGAAGATTTCTCTCGAGAAACCAGTGATCGACACGATCCGGCGGTGATCGCTTGTATCGAAAGTAAGTATTGAAGCTGAGTACTGTCGCCTTCAGGGACACTGAATTTGCTTGTCAGAACTGCAGAGTACGGCGTACGACACGCTGCGCTTCGTGCTTGAACGTGTCGAAACTGAATCCAAGAACGAACACTGCGACCAGCGTCTCAAGATTGATTCACTACGCGAAGCTTTGCGCCAAAAGCAGCCAGGTCTGTACCTCGCTGTCGTCGTACTCTTTTCGTTTTATCCAATTGACAACTTGTAGTGGTGACAGGAGAACACTCGACGGCCATTTCTTCTCCAGCCGCAAATTCTGCCGCAAATTATCGGGCTGCTTCTACTTCCGCTTCTTCTCAGCCTGAACGCTTCTCATCCGATGTCACGATTTCAAGTGCTGGCGCTCAATTGTCCAGAGTCGTATCGCTCCCGTCGGTTGTGTTAAAGCACGCTACGTCCAGTGTAGATACCAGGAGGCAATACTTTCGCAACCAGTTTGAGACTTCGGTCGCTGCTGTCTCGGGTGAGGACGTCGCTCCTCTCGAGAGTCCGACACGAATGACTCGACAGCAACGCAAGGCAGCGCGAGCCTTTGCCAGTTTACAACGCCCTGTTGCAGGCAAAAGTCTCGGGGGCTACGTACAAATATCAAACAAGGCAAAAGATGACGAGTCTCCTGCCACGGATCAATCCTCACACACGACTCCACAAACCGATGACCTCTTCTTGTTCCCCACGATGACCAAACGCCGACAGCTTCACGGAAAGTAAGTACTGCTCGTCTTTGACTATCTACTCCTGCATCACCCACTAACGTTGCAATCATGATAGGACTTTACCTTTACTTCCTCGGTATCGCGGCTACGATGGCGTTCAAGCAGAACTGGACAGTCAGCAGGCTGCAAGATAGCAAAGCAACACAGGGTGCACCTCATTTTGAGTAACTGGGCAAGCATACATGAATTACCGAGCACATGTACCAACTTCGCAGCGTCCTTCACTTGATCAACTCTGGTCTTATTACTCCTTCCTCTTGTCGACGCTGTTCGTCTCTACAGACGAAGAACCTGATGCACGAGCGCCAGCGGAAACAGCAGAAGCACTATCACTCGGCCGCTCAGGATTTACCTTGTCCAGCGACGATGTCAGTCGTTCCTTGGGCTCGGCAACAGTCTGCTCAGGCTTGCGATCCAGCGCCTGTGGCTTCTCCGCTTTTACCACCTGCGTAATCTCTTGAGCCTTGGGCTGAGCAGGAGCAGAAAGCGCATTGTCTCCTCCCGTCATCGGATCATCCATTGTCGTAGGCTTAGCTGCATCAGCAGAAGTCGTGCCATCAGCCGTTGTTTTCACCTTTTTCGCAGCAATTAGTCCGCCCGTTGCCACAGTGGATGTAGACGGTGATGCTTCCACCACCGAACTACTTTCCTCAGATGAGTCACGAGCTCGCTTCTTCAGCAACGTCGCAGATTCCAAGGCCTTCGTCGCATTGACCGAGTGCGCGTCATCGGACGACCCACTATCATCACTTTGCTCAATACTACCGGACGATGCCGGCGTCGACTCTTCCTTCTTGATATTGTCATCTTCCTTGGTCTCTTCCATTAGTTCATCGTCGTCCTGCGAATCGCGCCCAGGTGTGTCGTGCACAGGAGAACCATACATGGGCGTAGCCGACGGCGTATCCACTGGCGTCGCACTCGGAGATTCGTCGTCGTCGTCATCATCTTCACCATCTTCGTCCATTGAGCCCAGATACTCGATAGCCAACTCGGGCTCAATAAGCCACTTGCTGGCTTCCGGGGCCTTAACACGGGGCGAAGGCGCCCAAATCTTGAAGGGCTCGGACGCGCCTGATGGAGTAGAACCGCCACGTGCCTCCAGGGGGGTCTTGCGCAGAACACCAGGCTTGAACTCGATACGGAACGCACCTTCGCCTTCGAAAATGGCCTTCGTCTTGTTGAGGTACGCAGTGATCTTGGCTTCAGCACCAGCAGGGTCCACTGAGGGCTTTGGCTCGCCTTGCACCTCTGCAAACGCCTTGGTTAGCTCTTGACACGTGTCATCATTCGCCAGGTGCTGCATCTGCTTGAGCACCTGCGTCACCAGCTTATCCATGGTGAATAAGAAGTACGACGTCGATCCCATCAGGCTGCGGCACGAATCCTCGTACTTGGAGTTGTCAACAGAGCCATCGATCAGCGAGTACAGCTTGGAAACAAACGACTGGTAGTCGCCAGTCTTCTCCTTGGGTGATGCAGACAACGAGTGGTGGGCGTGGGCCAGTGCGCGTGCTGCTGGGTTGATGGTGCGACGGTTGCGGTTGCGCTTCGCCTTCTCACACAGATCATATGCGCGCTCAAGTCGGTTGTGGAGTATCTGGTACAATCGCAGAAATGCGTACGCGTGCTGGTTGCCATAGAAGAGCGACTTGTAGTCTTCTAGCACCTTGGCCGCATCCTGCTTGCTGTCCAGTGCAGGAAGTCCGGGCGGGAAATCTGCAGCCTCTTGGACAGTGAGAGCGCTTGGTTGCAAGTACGCTTGGCACCCAATGGCAGCCAGATTGATCGTGAAATAGCCCTTCTCGCGGTTAAATTGCTGCACCGTGCCCTCGCCAAACTCCGTGCTCACTTCCGTGGCAACACGCAGTGTCTTCGCCTTTTCAGGCGTCACTGTGGTGAGTTGCGGCTTGCGCACGAGCCACTCCTCCTCCAGATGGAAAAACGGGAAGAAGAAAGACTGCCAGACCTTCGAGATCTTTTCTTTGTCTGCTCCACCCAAGTTCTTCTCGGCGGCATATGACAGCAAGCCAAACGCCTCCTTGTGAATCTGAACCGATGCGAACTTGTACGCAAAGTGAGGCTTCCACTTCGTAGGCAGCGACGACGTAGCCGCCATCTTGCTATCGGTGGTAACTGGGGGCTTCGCTGAGTCTGCAGATTGTTCCTTCTTAAGCGCGTCTGCAATATCTGATGCCTGAGGAGGAGCCTTGGCGCCCACCACAGCAGATGTAGCTGAAACAGTAGACGGTGAGGCGTTCGAGTCCGTCTTCGCTTCTTCGGCGCGCTTCTCATCCGCCTCTAGTTTCTTCTTGGCTTCCTGCATCATCATCTTCATGCCCGTCTGCTTCTTATCTTTCTGCTTAAAATAAAAACTCGAGTGATCCAGAGACTTGTGGTAGTTCTTCTCGTTAACCTCCTTCCACTGGCGGTTCAGATCTTCGCGAGCACGGCGCCACTCTTCGTCCTTCTGTTTCAGGCGCTTTAGAATAATAGGAATCGCGCCCGCTGGGTACTTCCGCAGCAGTTCTAGGATCTGCGAACCTGCTTCGCCGTAGATGCGCGTGATGGCGTTCAAGTGGGTCACACGGAATGTGCCTTTATCCACCACATAGTTCCACAGTTTGTCGTCGTCGCCGCTTGACTTCTTAAGCACTTCAATCTCCTGTGCCAACGGCTCGAGGATGCTAATAGTGGAGGCATTAGCCTCGATCACCATATCGATCTCAAAGCGTTCATCTTCACACTTGAATAGCGCCTCCTCGTACTGGTTCTTGCGCATGCTCTTAAAGGAGAAATCTTCACTACCAGTAGGCACAGACACCCACGAGTCATTGCACACTTCCTTCTCGAGTGCAGAGCGGTGAGAGCATGGCGGGATCGGGTAACTAGCGGGGAGACCACGGTATGATGGAGTGGCACGGCGACACTGCGATAGATCCGTCTCAGCCAGCGGAATGAACGGCCAGATCTCCTTGGGAGTCTTCTGTACACCATGCGAACACAGAAGGTGGTCGAATTCTTCCACCAGGTCTGTGTGGCGGCCGAAAAGGTTCCGGATAAGCGACAGCATCTCGTTACGGTCCAGTACTTCCTGGCTGTACAGTTCCAGACACTTGAGAAACTCACGCCAGTTGTCGCGAGACGGCAGAATCTTCTTAATCTTCTCGAAAATGTTCCACTCTTCCTTGTCCAGAAGCACGTCCGAGATCGCCAGGTACGCACGGCGTTCCTTTCCATCGTATGGGCGACGCTTGTTGCGCTTGTGGTTGAATTGCGCGCGGTTGCGTTCGCGCTCTCGCTCCTTCTCCCGACGTTCCAGAGCTTTACCACTCAGACGGTGATCATCGTCCTTGTAGCCTCTGCCTCCTCCTTTCTTGCCGTATTTCATGTAGGCATCTTCATCATCGGCCATCATACGTCCACCTTTCATCGCAGCGCTGGACGGGGAATCTGCGCCTCGGTCATCTCGTCGATCGGCCTGGTAACCCTGTGATGAGCCATACTTCCGCGCCTTTAGCGCCATCTGGTCCTTACGCTGCTGCGCCTTCTCAGCAGCACGGTTCAGACGCTCCTTGGCTTGTTCCTGCACTGCATCAGGCAAGAAGAACGTGAACTCACGCAACAAGTCCGGGTGGTCACGGAACAGGTGCGAGACTTGGTCCAGCACTTGACGGATGGAGCGTTGTTCCTTCTGGTACGTGTGTAGAATAGCCAGAAATTCCTTGTACGTCTCTGGCTCATCGGCAAAGCGCTGCTTGATCGTAGTCACGTAGTGGATCGCGTGGTCGAACTCCACAGGGTTTGTCGAGCTCCGCGCCGCAGCGTTGCCGCCACTTGGAGCAGGAGCCTGTTGCTGCTGTTTCTTGGGCTTCCCGCCAGTCTTCATTTGACCAGCAGGAGCCAATTGCTGACGTGATGACGGCGTCGGCTTGTGGAGCTCTGGCGGCGAGTACGGAGGCGGCGGGATCGTCACTGGAGGCGGACGATGGCCCATGTTGGCGTTCGACGACTGCTGAGCTGCCACGTTTGAATACATGGACTGC
Source organism: Phytophthora cactorum (assembly GCA_016864655.1). Classification (NCBI taxonomy): domain Eukaryota; phylum Oomycota; class Peronosporomycetes; order Peronosporales; family Peronosporaceae; genus Phytophthora; species Phytophthora cactorum. Next base: position 527,164 of record NHQK01000028.1, read on the forward strand.
TGTACGCCTCCACGACCCGCCATCTGCGAGGGAATCACCTCAATCGACGTGTCCGGACGGATCCGATATCCCGGCGGTAGGAACGTGTTAAAGCCCAAAATCAGGTTCGGATATCCGCGGAAGAGCGTGGACACACGCAGAATGACCCCGGGAGTATCAATCGCCTGTGCCTTGAAGTCCTTCATGACGTCCAGGAACTGGTTGTAGATATCCGGCTGGTCTCCGAACTGCTGCTTCACTTGATCCAGATACAACAGCGCGTCTTCCACACGGAGCTCACGATGACGAGGGGGCGGGCCCGACATTTGCTGCTGCTGGTAGTAGTCCCCCTCCACTTGGTCATTCGGGATCATGCGCCCGTCCAGTCCGTAGTGCTGCTGGATCGGTACTTGTTGCTGCTGTTGCGGCTGCTGCTGCTGTTGTTGCTGCATCTCTTGAGGACGACGAGGAGGCGACTGGGGACGCACATTGTAGCCCTGTGTGGGCGGCTTCAGTCCGCCCGAGGATGAGGCCATGGACTGCTGTACGTTGCCCATACTCTGGCTCATACTGGGCGCCTGCATGCGGACAGAGTGACCCATCATCCCACCCGCGCTAGAGGGTGGCGGGACCTGAGAGCCCGTGGGTTTACCCAGAACAGAGGGCGGGCCGCTTCCGTTGGAGGAGCCCAAGTTGCCGCGCGGTGGGTGCAGGATAGAACCTGAGAGCGGGTGCGGCGAGCGCGACGTATTGGGCCCGCCACCGCCCAGTGAGCCTGGAAGAGGCGGGGGAGGAAGTACGGGACCGTTCGGGTGCATTATGGAGTGCTGCGGCTGCTGCTGGGAGCCGCCGTGTAGCGGGTGCAGGTGGCTGAGCTGCGCCAGCGACGGCTGTGGGTGATAGCTGTGTGCCTGCTGCTGCTGACCCGAGGACGGCCCACCTTTTCCCCCCAGACCGGCGTTGGAGGCCGAGCTGAGCGACGGTGGCCCGTGGCGGTCCCCCGACGAGCCCGGATACGACGGATTCATGCGCGCTTGGACGCTGCGAGGCAAACGCTTCTTGGTCTTCGAACGGTTCTTTGGAAGTGGCGCTGGAGCAAGGGCGGGGCGACGGGAACACTAGGGTTTAGTAAGACATACAAACTCAAGTGTTGGCTATGTGCGCCACATTAACCATTTCCGTATTTTAGTGGGAAGAAGCGGTACGAATTGTCAATGTTGAAGCAAGTCAAAAGCTAATCATGGAGCAGACTGAGCAGGATGCGCGCTCACGACAACGACGAAGCGCCAAGGGGAAGGACAAGGCGACGGGTAGGCGGAAGAAGAGCGTCGTCACACCAGGCGAGTGACTATTGTATGAGGGTAGAGCTGCCCTGGACGGCACTAATGATACATTGACCTGCAGTCAGTTTTAAGCTGCACACGGAGTTGCTGGCCGAGAAGCGCACGCAGCAGCGCGAGGAGAAGGAGGTTGCGCATCTTCGACATGCTCAGCAAAAAATATTAGGCAAGAAGACGGTCAATGACTTCGCGCAGCTCAAGCTCATTCGACGCGAGTCTGCAGCCACAAGGAGTCGCAGTCTGCACTGCAACGGGAAGACGTTAAACTTGTCGAGGAGTGAGTGCTTTTTACGGTGTGATTTCTGGTAGTATTACGATAGTTTCGAAGGTGTTTATTGTTTAGCGATGTGGCTGTGCAGAGAGCAAGGAATGTGAACTCATCAAACCCAGCTATATTATTCCTGAACGCACCGGTAAGTGGACGGACACAAAAGGATATCGTTTCTAGTGACAAGCACTTCACTGCATTTACTGTTGCTAGTCCGCTTAGAGTCGCGTCCTTTGATGTCTGCACGACTGTCAAGGCCAGCTCTGGTCGCGGACAGCTTGCCGCAACGTCCGATGTCCGCCAAGCCCGTGCTACAGTCCCAGTATCGCTCCAGTGTCGGCCATACTGCCAGTTTGGACAGCGACGAAGAAGCAAAATTGCTGGACAATGCACCGCCCAAGACATACTTAAAGAAGAAGAGAAAGAAGAAGAGCATCGACCGAAAGTCGGGGCGCCTCACGTCGTGCAAATCAACCCCAGTTTTGTCGGACAAGGCCGAACACAGCGAGAGTTTGCCGGTCTGCAAGAAGATTAACATCGTTGTCCACATGCGCAATCTGCAGTTGGTCGAGGAGCAGAATACGCCGAGCGGGGCTTCTCCGCCGGTCATTTCAAGGGAAGCGTGGGGTGACTAAATAGTGCAGGCCAATTTGAAGTTGGCTGAAACTTCAACGCGAAATGTCAGACAAGTCTATTACGTAGTTAGAGTACAAGATGTCTGAAAAGTCATAAACCGTTTTAGCAGTGCCGTGGGTCGAAATCTGATCATGATACTATGAGGCAGCAGAATGATCTAGCATGTTACCATGGTATGTTGCCTTCGGGGCAGAGTGAGCACTGTAACTCAGACTAATCATATTCTCGAAATTAGTATCAAATATCGATAGCACCAGCTTAAATCACCCTCAAACTGAATATCCCTTCCAAATTAGCTTGAGATCACCTTCCGCAGGTTAGTTTGCCACGATGTTTCACCACCACTTCAAGCCACTTCGGCATTTGCGCAGACCATGTCGGGCACGTCGTCCGGTCCAGCTCGTCGTCTAAGTGCGCTGTCGCGGCAGCTACAGCCCGCGCCACGCGCCGTCTCCACGCGGGATCAGACCATCGCAGAGCTTGCAGCGGAGCGCGCCCGCGCCAGCTTCTCGCCTCGCGCCATGGCCGACTTCATCTTCGGTGGGAAGAGGCAGACAGAGCTGCGTCTGGAGGCCATGAAGCTACTCGAGGACCACCCAGAGTTCCGCAACGACGTTGGCGTCTTCGACCGCTCGCTGGCGGAGCGTCGGGAGCACACTGTGCAGCGCTTGCGACGCCTGTATTCGCTCTTCATGGTTCACGGCGGTGACGTAGAGAAGCGCGAGACGCTGGCGGACATCGTGGGCGTCTTCGACCTGCCGCTGTGGACACGGAACGGTGTCCACTTTGGACTCTTTCTGGGAGCCATCATGGGCCAGGGAGACCAGGAGCAACAGGATGAGTGGATGCTGCCCACTATGATGCTGGAGCTCTTCGGCTGCTACGGCATGACGGAGCTCGGTCACGGTAGTTTCACGAGGGGATTCGAGACTACAGCAACGTTCAACGTGGAGACGGACGAATTCGTGATCCACACGCCCACAGATACAGCAACTAAGTGGTGGATCGGTGGAGCGGGACAGACTGCCACACATACAGTTTGCTTTGCGAGACTTGTGCTACCGAATGACAGTGCTGATCACGGAGCTCAGAGCTTCATTGTCCCGCTACGTGACGTAGAGACACATGAGCCTCTATCCGGTGTGAGAATTGGCGACATGGGGTCCAAGATGGGACTGCAAGGAGTGGACAATGGCTGGATCCAGTTCGACCATGTCCGGATTCCGAGAGCAAACATGTTGCGCCGCTTCGCACAGGTTTCGAGAGATGGCGTGTTTTCACAGACGCAACACAAGGCACAGTTGGCGTATGCTGCTTTGCTTGTGAACCGTGGCAAGATCGTGACCTTGAGTGTGGGAATATTAGAGAAGGCGCTGACGATTGCTGTACGCTATGCCGGCGTGCGACGTCAAGGTCTGCAAGTGAATTCGGAGGATTATCATGCTGAAACGCGCTTACTTGACTACCAGACGCATCAATACCGTCTGATGCCGGTGCTAGCACGCGCGTACGCGTACCGACTGCAGACCAGGCACATCACTCGCCTACTGCAGCAATTTGACACGCAAGGAAGCGACATCTCGGAGGCACTTTTGGCCGATATCCACGGCACAATGTCGGGTTTTAAGGCCTTCTGTACGTGGGATGTGCAGGAAGGAATCGACGCTTGTCGACAGAGTTGCGGTGGCAACGGGTACAGCAAGTACACGGGGCTAGCTGAGCTTCTAGCAGACTTTTCAGTTATGGTTACCTTCGAAGGAGATAACACGGTCATGGCGCAGCAGACGGCACACTACCTTGTACGCTCTGTGGAGAAGTTACAACGTGGTGACAAGCTGTTCGGGTCGGTGCAGTATCTGGAGAGAGAGCACCTCAGCAATCTGCGTCGCCAGTGGGGGGTGGAAGGCTCTGCTGACCTGAATAATGCGGCATTGCTTCGAGACGCGCTGGATGTGTACACCGGTCGCCAAGTGTTACAGGTTGCAGCCAAGTTGGCTGCTGCCAATGGGAAGACTGTGGCGGAGCGCATGAATTCGTGTCAAGTGGACCTTGTGGAGATCGCGCGTGTCCACGTGTTCTATAACGTTGCCTCAGCTTTTCTTCAGCACATCGAAGAGCTCAAGATGGAAGCGTCAGGAGATAGCGAGGCTCTCGTACCAGCACTGGAAGCTCTGTGTCAGCTGTACATTTGCCAAGAGCTTGATCGCGGTGCTGCGTTCTTGCTAAAGGAGAAGTTTATGTCGTCATTCCAGAGCAACCTCGTTCGTGCGCGGCTGATGGAAAGCTGTGCTCGTGTGCGTGATGACGCCGTGGCTCTCGTTGACACCTTCATGCTCACGGATACGGTGGTGAACTCGTCAGTGGGTCGTGCAGACGGCAGCATCTACGAAGGAGCGCTCGCCGCTGTGCACCATCGCGTGGGCCCAACCCCGTACTTCGCCACTGCCATCAAACCGATTTTTGATGGCGAACTGCTGGAGTGATCAACTCCATTGTGCAGAGGCAAAAAGTTGGCAATTTACGGATTTTGTTTTCATGTGCTAGCTTCAAGATGATGATGTTAGTTCTTGCTTTTGAAGGTGCTGGACTCACGCATGTTGTTCACATTACTTATGGTTTACTGGTAGTCTTCAACGGAGAACCTAATTCCCGTGAGTCTCTCGCTCTCCTCCCAAAGTTCACGAGCGTCGTCCAATGACATGCTTTGCTTGCTCGATGCCACCGTCCGCGGCCAGCCGTAGAACTCACTCAGGCCATGAGGTCCGATGAACTCCCCACCGACAACATTCGGATCTGTGGCGCAACACAAGATATTGAGCGCGCCTTGAGCATTGCTCTGCGCCCATGGCAGCCAGTGTACGAAACCGATGACAGCCTTGATGATGACGGAGTTGTAAGTGCTCGCGAGGTTGGGCAGCAAGTTGCTCTCCGTGACACCGGGGTGGCACGCCACTGACAGCACTTGTTTGGGAGAAATGCCTGTCTTTTCCAGTCGTCGATGTAGTTCATAGGCAAACAGTAAATTCGCCAGCTTGGAGGCTCGGTACGCATCCATCGCATCGTAATTCTTAGGTTCCGCGCTCAGTTGCTTCATGTCCAGCGAGCTTCCGTGATGGGAGATGCTACTGATCGACACGACTCGCGCCGGCGGGACGCCACCAGCTCCTGACAGGTCCTTCTTCATCACTGGAAGCAACAACGCCGTCAGGGCAAAATGCCCCAAGTGGTTCACGCCGAACTGCTGCTCGAAGCCGTCTACCGTCTCGCCGTACTCGACGGCCTTGACGCCAGCATTCAGCACCAGAATGTCGAGTCGACGTTCGGAAAAGCGCGTCTTGATAGCCGACGCAAAGTCGCGCACGCTTTGCAACGACCCAACATCCAGTTGCATGTACTCCGCTCCACCCACTGCGTCTTCAGTGGCTTTGTCGGCGTGGACCTGGTCATTAATCTGCTTTTGCGCCTCGAGGCCGCGAGTTTCGTTGCGGCAGGCTAGAATCACGTGCGCGCCGGCACGAGCGAAGCCCAGAGAAGTGGCGAAACCCAACCCAGCGTTGGCGCCGGTGACGATGACCAGGCGGCCATGCTGCGAGGGCATTTGGGACTCGTCCCAGTGCAGAGAGGATGGCGGCATAGCTGACGCTGGGCGGAATGGGCAATGAGGTTGCAGTGAACGAAACGTGATAGGGAAGTATGTGATTGATTGAAATAAAGGTAGTAAGTTCATTGGTTGAAACTGAGATGTTTAGTCAAAGGCCACTTCAACTTGCGCCCGGCTCACCACGATGTTGACAGGTGAGTGCTGTAGCTCGCTGCGTAGTAGTCAAATCGACCCTGAGTCACGCTCGTATTGCTTCGGCGGTCGTCAATTATATGCGCACAGCAGCTACAGTGCAGCAACTCTGCTGAATGGGAGACGGTAGTCGCCGAAATCGCGCAGGTACAGTATTAATAAGAAAAGTTGGCCGGAACTCTAACAGGTCAATCGTGAGCGCCAAGAAAGCTGCCATTACATCAAGAATGAAGTTAGCAAAACAAACAAACAGAAACAGCAGCTTCACTCGTCCTTCAGCAAGCAGCAGGGGGGGGTACAATTACCGTCTTGCGAATCGCAATTCGCAAGACGCGCCTTCTTGCTTTGGCCTAAAGTTTGTTATTACCTGGTCCAGGTCAACAAATGGCGTAAAAGCTAGAGCTCCATCGTCCGCGACATAAGAATCACTAGAACAGGTTGCAATTCTTCTCACCAGAATGCAACAAAGCGATCATGGTCGAACGAAAAGTTGCTGTCTTCCGACACCACTGTCAGCTTGATTGGTTACCTTTGCAAGTCATCTGTATCGCAACTTAACACCCCGGGACAAGGAAGGATGCTGTCATTACAAAGCGCGCTGGTCTTGGTATCTTCGCTTGCCATAACAATTCCGTTCTCCTCTTTCTCTCTCGAGCAACCGCATCTCGATATGTTTGAACCAGGCATTGTTTGTCATCGTCGTGCGTATCAACCTGCTCCTTGGATGCTTGGAGCAGCGCCACCTCGACCTAGCGAATGGTTTTTGTGCTTCCCTCTCATTTGACGTGGTACTGCGAACCACCTGGAGCAACTCGCTTCGACGCGACCGTCTTCCACGCTCGCTAGCAAAATACTTCGTAAGGCTACGAGTCGTAGTATTTCAGACTACAACACGAGACTCAAGGTTTAAAGCCCACGCGCTTCGGGTCACACACTTCAGATTAGCCTTAGTCGCTGCAGGAAGAGTGTGACAACTCGCTGGCAAGGACACACCACGCAAGCCGTACCAAGTAGCACGCCAGAGCCCCACGGTAGCTCTTTATGAGGGTGACCACCACCGGGATGCTGCTCTTGCTGGGCCGAACTGGATAACGCAACAGCGGCTATTATAGCAGCACCGAACCGTGAACGATCAGATACTCGCCTACGTGCCACCGACGGAACTGTCCACGAACAGGCAACGCAGCAACAAATCAACACGCCAAAACCCCACGGCAGTCACAAGCCACGCCGAGCCGAACGTTGCGAGCCCGCGCTCAAGCACTGACGCACGCGAAGCCACTCCACGCCAGCGCCAAGCGCGACCGCACAACGCAGCCCCAGATCTGTCATTTTGTCAGCAACAGCGTTGCTTGGATCGCGGCGAACGACGCGGTTTACACTGACGTGGTGCATCAAAGTTCAGAAATCGAAAAGATACTTTTTGCTGAATCACTGTTGAACCCATCTCGAACTCGCAACCATCGCTGCACTTGGGGCAGTGACAGTTTGCCACTGACAATGGGAGCCACGCCAGGATAGTCGCCTGCTTCAGAAGCGCCAGCGCGCAGTGGCTGCGGCTCGCAGGCTGGGCACATCCAAATTGGCGCTGCGACAGCTCCCATGGAGCAGTTCCAACCTGCTCGATCATTTTTCACCAAAAATGATGCCGTTGCGGCAGGCATGAATTTTATGGCTGGCGCCGGTGCCGAGCTCGCTGGTCGGACCGAGACAGATCTCGCCATGCGAGTCTTTTTTCACAGGTATCGCAGCTTCTGAATAAAAATTATTCGCCTGCCACATTCAGTGCGAGCATCTTGGAGGGCAAAGTCAGCAGTGCTCAACCAGGGCCATTACTTTTCTGATTATGGCCGTCCCGCCAATGGTATCCAATAATCTCGTGGCTCGTGACGGCTGAGCGCTCGCCGGTTGCAACGGCCCCGCAAAAATGGGAGCTTGATCACCACATGGTGCCTTGACCTGGTTGAAGGGTCCATGCGTGTCCATGCTTTTCAGTCTTCGCTGTACGCTCTTATCTCTACTGCCACGGTCGATGCGTCAGTATTATACCATTGGCACAAAATGTACAAGTCTCACTTTAGCGCTGGCAACGCTGGACAAGTTCGCTGCCATCCACAACGCAGCGACTTTGCCTCAGCGCAGGCATCGCCGACCGCTTCGATGGGGAAAAATGTCCGGGTGATATCATCCCAGCGCTGCCACAAAGCGCTGCCGGCATTGGCCGAGCGAGGAGCGGTGAAAATTCACTTGCCGCCGCGCTCCAGTCTCTGCTCGGCTTAGCACCACAAAGACTAGCCATCCTATCTGAATAGCAAGGCCTTCCCGGCCAATAAATTTACAGCACGCCGCCGCCGCAGCCCTCCATCGACGCCAAGCGCACCAACTTGGTGACCAAGACGGCGGCCCGCCAGCAACAGCACCAACTTCTGCATGCAAGACCAGCTTGACAATCGCCACCAGCTGCGAGACCATCACTGCACCGTCCAAAACGTATCTTTTCAAAAGTATACTTTAATCCAAGTCAACGCCCGTTAGGCAGACTCACAAAAAGAAAGTGTTTGGACTCATCACCATTGCCCTGTTTCTGCGGGTTGATTTTCGTGGCCTGCTCGCCCTGTCGCTCCGGCACCAACGCCAGCGTGTGCCACTGCGCTCACTTTCCGATACGCCTGGAGGAGGGCAAGTCGCTGTTGCATTTCAGGTGGAGCTGGTCGCTGTATCGTTCTTCGACCCCCACCGACCCACCCCCACTCACTGCCGCCCTCACTGCCGCCCGCGTCGCCACCATATTGCCACCAGGATGATGATCCCGGAGTATTCCCCACGGGGAACCTCCATCACCTACCGGAACGCTACGGCCGTGCCGCCCATGGTGTACCGCCTGAGCCTCAAGCCGGCGTCACCCACGCCATCCAGCTCCCCGACGGCCTCGGCCGCCACCCCCACGACACCTACCGCCACCGCGATCGTCTACGTGCAGAGCCGCCCCACCATGCCCAGCAGCTCCAGTACAGGAACATTGGTGGCCACTGGAAGCTTCCGCCGCGCTCGCAGACGCAAGAGCCACTCGGAGTCGGCGCTGCGCCTCGAGCGCATGCTGGCTCCTGCCGCCCCGGCCAGGGGTGCAGCGCGTGCTCGCCCGTACTCAGCGGGCAACGAGATCGACCTGGTCCGCACAGTGACCATCTCTGGTTACTCCAAGAATAATCACGGCACCTGGATGTTTAAAGTGGACGTGGGTGGACCTAGCGACAGCAACGCGTACGTGGTACGTCGCCGCTTCACGGACTTCAAGTTGCTGCACGAGGGACTGTCCGGGCTGTCAGAGCTACCCGAGCTGCCACCACATGGCATCGTGTCGGTCTTCCAGATGTTCGTGTCTCCTGACAAGCTGCTTACCGCGCGAGCTGCGCGCTTGCAGGAGCTGCTGCTGGTGATCCACGCGCACCCGACGCTGTGCATGAGTAAGGCCTTCAGTGCCTTTATCGGCAAGAACCCGAGCAGCTACGACGCCGGCTATGTGAGTTTGTCAGGCTACGAAGTGCCGGCAAGCCAGCGGCCGAGTCCAGCGGGATCCTTCAACGCCAGCTTCTCGGTGTAAAGAGGGAGAGAGACAAAGATTCCGACGAATTAGAAGAAGAGAACAATAAGAGGAACAGACACAATCAAGAAGAGGGAGAGACGCGATTCGATCGAAGATGAAGACACCACACACGTACAATAGGTGGAGCTACGGGAGAAGAGAGTAAATTATTTATTTACTGAGTTTATCGACCCATGTACTGGAAGGGAGCAATACACGTAACCATGAGTGCGTCTACTTGTCCTGCGTCATGTCTTCACGGCGACCAGCAACTTCTGCCCGACGACGCGAGGAGAAAGCTGTCCGCTCTGCCCGAGGCAGCAGACGCGCCACCAACAATCGGTCACCGCGGTGACGTCGCGAGCGTGGGATCGCTCACCATCGTCGTTGGTCCAGCGGTGGCGGGAAGCTCGCACCAACAAGACCTCCCTCCCTTACCGAGCTGGCATTGCCAGTCTCCTGCATGGTCTCCACAGTGGAGACCATGCAGGAGACTGTGTGGGGTCCACTATTGTCACCGCCTCGAGTCGACTGAGCGAGCGTATGTAGCCAGAAACCCACAATTTGCTGTTGCTGCGACGAAAATCCATCTCGAGATTGGGCCCGTTGCATGATCTTATTCCTTTACCGATACAAGTAATCACAGGTTACACCAGCGTAACCTTCCAACCAAAGGTTAAATTTAATAATATAAATAATATTTATGTATTACCAAGTAATACGATAAACAGCAGGTCCAGAACTGCGCAACATGCCGTCGTCCGTGCTGCTCCCGATCCTGCGCTGCTCAACGCGCGCTCCTGCCGTCGCGCGAGGGTTCTCCACCATCAAGCGCGCCAAGCCCATTCGCGTGAAGAAGAGTGAGGCGCGTCGTGTCGTCCCTCAAGCGCCCAAGCCGACGAACGCACTTACAGAGGCCCCCGCGCCGCCCCCGCCAGCGAACCCCTTCGTACAGTCCGAGCAGCAGGCACCTCAGACGTTCGGTGGCGTCATGAAGGAGGTCAGCGGCTCGGTGCCTTGAATTGCTAGTGACGAGATGAGGACTCACTTGTTGATGATGACTGCGTAGAGCTTTTTGTGGGGCCTGGGTATGGCAGCGGCGTTCTCCGTGGTCGGCATCATTTTCAGTAGTATGGAGGAGGTAATATGGCTTTGTATTGAGCGTGTATGACGCTGTAGGGGACTAAACGCTTGGCGCTGTTTTGTGACTAGACGACGTCCCCGGGCAAGTATGAGGGCAGCATCGTGGTGCCAAAGGAAGATCAGCAATGAGCTACAATAACTGGATAAGGTTCAAGTCTATCCGACGATTTACTTGTTCATTCAATGCCAATTCTAATCAGAAATGCTCGGCAGCAACCACTTGCCGCCGTTCTTTGCCGCCAATCCCGGCGTCGTACATACTATAACGTTATTACGGTCTCGCTTACATGCCTTTTTCATCGTCGTGCTCTTCCGACGGAGCCCGCATAGGCAGATTGCTGAGCCTCCATCACCTCACCACGAAACACCACTTGATCCGAGAGCAAATTTAGTCCCAGTCGTCGTCCGAGTCTGAGTCGGCGTTCGACTTCGTTTCCTCATACTCGACGTGGATGCGCCGCATCGCCATGGCATTCGTGATGGCTTCATTGATGGAACCTGGTTGTGAGAGCGCTGGTGGCGGCGGAGGTTTTGCGGCGGCCAATGCACCGCCAGACGAGCTGTCACCTGCCGAGTCTCCGGATGTGGCCTTTTTCAGCTGAGCACCCTGTCGAATTGCTGCTAGCAGATCTCCACGACCACCTGCGAACCGGTTCGGACGTCCAGGAGGTAAGCCCGTTACTGCTACTGGTTTTGGAGGTTCTACAGGAGGTGGAGGAGCTGCAAAGCTCGCCCTGGAACTCGCTCGAGAGCTCAGCCGTGAACGTGATCGACTCTTCTTGCCACGCCCAGTATCTTCAGCAACTGAACTGATCACACTGCTGGAAAAGTCAGACGTTCTCGGCTTCCTCCGCTGGGTTGATGAAGCTGCAGACTCACGCCGTTGCCGTGTCATTGGCTTTGGAGTATCAACCGACGTGTCCGAGTCTGACTCTGGGTCGGAATCCAAACCAAATAGTCCCTTGGATGCCTTTGGTTTAGCAGCTCGAGGTGGAGGGCTATCGCTTCGAGATGGAGCAGACAATGCTGTTGGTTCCTTCCTGGGCTGAGGCGCAACCGGGCTTCTTGGAGGCCGTCCGTTGGATTGAGCACCATTCGTAGCACTCTCGTTTGGCTTCTGCCCGTTCGCTAGAGCACGCGCAAAAGCACCGTCGATGTGGTATTCAAACTGGAACCGCTCGCTTGATAGCACCCCAGGTAAAGCCACCAACTGCTGCAAGTACAGACGGAATTCCTGCGCGCGCTTCTCCATGTTTTCCGGTTTTGTGTTGTTGCGCAAGCGGTGCTTCGATGGGAACTTCGGCAATGTGGTCCCAGGGAAAGCAGGCGTCAATCGCGTGTGGATCTCCTCCAACTCCGAGTACGTGAATGAAAACGTGTGCTCCATGTTTCCGAACTGAAGCGTAAACGTGAACACGCCGACTGACTTTCTGCCTTCGGTGCGCAACGCAGACGTCGTCAATAGCACAACAACGCTGGGCCCTGCCCCACCAGCTCCAACATTGTTCGTACGAACATTCTTGGGACTTGTAGGTTCGGTTTTGCGTGGCTGCGCGAAGAATGAGGTTTCTGCTCACAACAGAGTGCAAGTTAGACTTACGATAACAAGATAATACGATGCAAAAGGAGAACGTACCATTGTCGGAGTCGGAGTCACTTGATACTTCTTCACTGCTCACAGACGGCGCAGGGGCCGCCTTCTTCCCTGGTGTTGGGCGTGCGTCCACACTCAAATCACTGGAACGCATACTGGTTGAAGCGCGAGAGGTGCCATTTGCCGCCTTGCTTTTCCGTGCACCCACACCAAACAACCCAGCATCGGAATCATCGTCCTCCTCGCTGCTACTGTCATCAAATAGTCCTCTGCGACCAGAGTTTGCCTTTGTCTTGGGTTTGGACGGTACATCCTGCGCCATCGCCTTCTTCAATATCTCCTTCCCTTCAGCACTGAGCTGGGAATCACGTTTCCGATTGCGCACCTTCCCGCTGGCTGCTACCGGACTTAGAGCACTGCTGGCGACGCTCATTTCCTCAACAGTGTCAGCACGGTTACGACGGATCGCAGCAAGACTAGCAGCAAACGCGTTTGCCATCGAGGGTTCTGGGGCTGGAGGACTGTTACTTCCATTCGATCGGTTGGCATTCACCTTTGCCTTCCTCTCAGGCACAGCATACGACGCTGTCGTTATCGAACTCATTGTGGACCCAAACGAGTCGCGGCGGCTCGTGCGAGACGCTCGAGACGCAGATTTTGGCCTTCCACCACCCAAAATGGCAGCCAAATTGTCCTGAATATGCTGTTTGCCCTTGTCTGCGCTCGAAACTCGGCGACTATTTTGTGAAAAGGACGCGCGGGATGCCATAGGATCTTCATCTCGATCGAAGGCGAGCGAGTCAAACGATGCACTGCGTAAACTGCTGCTGGATCTTGAAAATCGAGGTTCGCCGTCATTAAAACTCTCGTGGTCAAAGAGTGGAGGGGGTGGCGGTGGGGGTGGAATCCCCATCGAAGCTCTGGATGTAATGGAAATACGAGAGCTACTGGACCAGCGTGGAGGTGGCGGGGGAGGAGGCAAATTGCCCATGCCACCATCATGTCTGGATCCCGTAACTGACGAAACTGAAGACAGTCGCGAAGACATCGAAGAACTGTCCGATATATCGCTTCCAGAAGACCCCAGACGCACCGGCGCGTCGTTGTGCACAACACCACCGACCTCGAAAACTGCGCACAAAATAGTAACAGCGCATTAGCCCAAAGTCACGACAATTCCCAGTAAAAGAAAGCACTTACATTGTCCAGGAGGAGGAAGTTCCACGCGAACTTTCGCCTTCTGCTCCACCATCTTGGTATGTAAGGGCTGTACATTCTCCGTTTTTCCTCCCGCCGCTTCATCCAGACGTCGTCGGTACGCAGCCTTGTTGACTCTCCCCATAGTCGGCGCCTGTCGACGTTGCAGTCTCTGCTTCCTCTTCTCCAGCATCCTGGCCGTATCGTCATCCAGCGAGCCAATATCGTCGATCCGTTCCAATGGCGTCATATTGTTAATCTCCTCCTCTCGAGCCAGCAGTCGGTCCTGCTCCTCCTTGATCATCCGAGCCTTCTTCTCCTTCCACTTGCGGATCTGCTCCTCTCTCTCTTGTTGCAGCCTCTTTTCCTCCTTCTTGACGCGGCGTCGTTCACGTCGGACCTCTTCCCCCGCGGCACTATGGGGATCCAGTACGGCCATAAACCCTCGACACCATTTCTCTAGGTCCACGCGGTTAAAAGCTGCCAGGTGCATTCGCGACTTGGCGTTGCGCTCTACCTTGAGCTCCAGTCCGTACGAGTCCACTTTAAGTAGACCATCCCCGTCCCAGCCGCCGAAGCCCTGCAGGTAGGCAGAGTCCACCTTGTTCCGTGTCTCGGCGTCGCTGCCGTCGAAGAATTCGAGCTTGCGGTTCATTGTGAGCACGACGTAGAGCTCCTTGAGGCTCTTACTGCTGGCCGTCGGCTTCCAGTTGGGAGGCTTGCCGCCTTCACTGCGTGGGGACGCGGACCCATCGCGCTTGCATAGCAGGAAGCCCTCCTGCACGACCCAGGACCCACCGCCCATGGAGTTCTGGTCCGGGGAGCTGTTTGTATGGGGTGTCTGGGTATGAAGACAGTCGCAGAGAAGGGGGACTTGTCCGGAGTGAGGTGTCTCCTTTTGACCCGGATTCGTAGTGACAGCAAGTGAGAGGACAAGTGAGTAATGCGATAAAATTCCGGACACAAGTGGTGCATGCGACATCCGTATTTTTGGACATGATGACGCACTGAACCGATACAGGGTCGGAACTTGGTGACTTGACTAGCTAGACGCTATGCAGCAGCGACTGCGCTTGGCTGAGCTCCTCGTACAGCGCCAGAAGCTTGTTCTTGCTCATGTTGAGGTGGAGCTCGCGACTTTCGGGTGCTGCAGTTGTCGCCACGTTGCATTCCATCACCGGCTGGTCCAGCTTCAAGTTCAGGATCACTTTGGACGGGGCCTCCACTTTCCACTCGACGCTCTCGACGCTCTCGACGCCAGGGAACTACATGTAGCAGGAGGATAAACATACACATGAGATAATTGTATCAATGCAGTAAAGGAGGAGAAGAAGACAAACCTGAAATCGCTGGGTGCGTTGCTGGTCCTGGATGCGAGCACGAAGGTCCTCATAGCTCTGCGCAATCGCCTCTGCGGCCACTTGCTGCATGCCCAGCTGCTGCAGCTCCTCAACAAGATCTGTGCGCTCGATATCGTACTTGGCAGCGTGCATCAAGACGAATCGTAGCACAGCGACCGCAGCCTGTGATGGAACACCAATCGTCAAATTCCAAGAGCCTTAATAAGCACTTAAAACTCGCTAACCTTGGCATCTGCAGCATTCTTAAACAGCTTCTGCGCCTGATCTAGCTCCTGTCGGCCAAATTTATAACCGCTAAGCACTTTGATCCCCCTTTCGACACCTGGCAAGCAAAGATCTCGAGCTCCACGCACCTGCACTGCGATATCGACCCCGATCGCTTCACACATGGCAACTAGATCGTTGGTCGTCTGTCGACCAATTCCAAACAGCCATACAGAGCAACAGTAAGTACAGATCTCCTTCGTTATAACTAATCAAGATATCGCACCACTTTACTGTGCTCGCCCGACAGCAACGGAAGCTCGGCCAGCAGCCAGTCGGGCGGCTCCAGGCCTCCGCAGAACCGAAATTTCTGCATCACAACAATAACCTGTAAGTACAGCGCATAGCCTCATCCTAGTATAGTGGTTTAGTACGCAGACGAGCGCGCATCTTGGTGCTCAACTACAGCCGAACACGCACCATTTTTCTCGATTGTAAAATGAAATATACTCAGATCTGATTCTCATAAATGGGATCCTAAAAGGTCGCAAAAGCTATTCATGTAACGGGGACAGCCGCGAACAGCTTGACGGTCTTATTGTGACGTATGCGCGATGGCGGTGGCAGTGTTGTCTGCACCGGAGCGTCGTAAGGACACAGGCAGCGACAATAACAGCGCGGGAGCCTTCGCTTTGCTGCTCGTGCAGGAGTGGCTGGTGGCCTGCAAGCTCGCGTCCACGGCGCAATGCCTTGTGGACGAATGCGCGCGATCGGAGCGAGATATCCCAGCGACGATGGTGTGGAACCGAATGGTGGAGAGCTTGGGCTTCGGCCCTCGGAGTCCGGCGACGGGAGGGAAGCGCAGTAGTGGAAGTATGACACTGCTCGAAGCTCTGGTCAGGAGAGTTGTCGAGCAGCATGAGAAGGAAATAGCGCAGACACTCCGCAGCCATGCAATGGTACCTCAACAGCAGGTTGTGGTTATGAGCAAGAAGAGAGAGCTGAAGTTCGTCGGCAAGAGATCCTTGCCGAGGTCCAACAACAACGCCTCTGATCGAACACCCGAGCTTTCGCGCTCTGCGTCATCGCTCGGACTCCGACCAAAGTCTGCGATGATCTGCAAGAGCACCTCGGATCTCATTTCGAAAGCATCAAGTACGGAGTCACTCAATAGTGGAGCAAGATCTTCGATGTCGCCTTGTGCGGGCTCCTTAATGAAGAGGAACATCGCGTCGAACTATCGACCCATTAGTGCTGCTAGCGTGCTCACACCGCACAGAGCCTCGCTGGCGCAGAAAAAGATTGTAGCAGCTTTTGGAACTCCACCATCCCGCTCCCCAACGCCCAGTAGTGCTCTTCATGCCGTGATGGGGACAGCAGGTGCAGTAACGAAACCAATTGCCCACCACAACTCAGCGGTGGGGTTACGTGCAAGTTTGCCTCATATCACGGAAATTACTGGACCAGCAACTTCACCGAGGGTCGATGAAGGGGAGGAAAGCCCCAAGCAGAACGCAGACGAAGTGCCTTCTCAACAAGCACCAAAGTTGTCCCTCGAGGAAATGAGCGAGGAACGTCTCATGGAGCAGTTTGGATCGATCTCTCGTTGTGCCATCAAGAAGCTGCGTCGTGTATTGGCAAAGTCGCACGCATACTCACAGGAGTTCGAGAAATCCCAACGCACAGTGGACAAGATCAAGGCACGCGCCAAGCTGCGTCAATTGCGACGGGTGCTTGCGGAAGAGCAGACGCCGCTGCTAACCAGTACCATAGCGCCTCTCACGAGTGAACCGTGTTCACTCTGCTTGTATGTGTTCCCGAAGAAGAATCTCACAACAAAAGTATCCTACAAAAGCATCGTTGATTTACGAGCGTCGTGGGCAGCAGCGAACGAGACAACAACAAGCAGCGACGAGGCTGCTCAACAAACTGCGGAGGGGATGACTCACGCGAGGATGACACATTTGTACGACGAGGCCCCAGTCTGCGTATTCTGCTCGCAGCTAGTGCTAAACTCCTCCTCGTACCGGGTACGTTAGTTATAGATTAGGACATTTTTATTGTCATCTTAAACAGCGTTTTGCATGTTCAGCCCTCGTTAGCGGAGCGTCGAGCACAGCATGCCAGGGAGCGATACGAATCCCTGAAGAGCTTAAAGGACCTCGAGGCGAAGGAGCGGCATGACCTCGAGAAGTGCGACCCGCTCGACTACCACAGCTTCGAACTCAACAGTGACGACGATGACAGCGACGTTGAGGAGGTCGTGGAGGTGAAAACGGACGGCCGCCCGCAGGTGGTTCGACGACGCCGGCGACAGACCTTGCGCACTCCAGTGCAGCTCGGTGTGGTGTCCAAGCGCCTACACTACGACCACTTGCGGAGCGATTCGCTGCATATGCTCACACTAGACGAGTGGAAGATCATGCGCTGAAAGATACAATTTGCAGCATGATCCAACAGCAACAGCACAAGAGTTTTAGGCAAAGCCATCTGCTGCATCCGAGCAAAATGCCATCCAGGGGCTCAAGCAAATACTTCAAGTAGTTTTGTTAAAAAGGGCAACAACTAAATTAGCCAGGTATTCAATGGAAGTCCATGCGTTGAACGAAGGACTGGAAGACTTCGCCGCAAACTAAATGGCTACGTTGAATACGGTACTGTACCAAACCTGGATCAGAGATGGCTTTGGGAGTAAAATTTGGGTGCTAGATTTAGACTGCGATTTGCAAGTGACAAAATCTCAGTCTGAGATGGCTGCAGTGGACAGTCTTAGGCGAGGGTGTAGGCTTGCACTGTCCTTCGAGTAGGAATTTCCTGCTAGGAGATCCCTACTCGAAGGAGTCGTAAGCTTAGCGCTAACGTGGGGAGGTCACAGCGCACAGGTGCATCTTCGGAGTTGTAACGGAGACAGCTGTGTCGGCGCTTTCCTTTACGTTTCGTTCCCAAAAAGAACATAATGCCCGCACATTTATATCCCGTTGTGACTGAAAAAGGTACGCGAATGTACCAAACAGTCCGGTTTGCCTCAAACAGCCCAAAAACTTCAACATTGTTTCTGGCAAGCCCGCAGTTCAGCTGTGGTCAAGACGTTGTTATCACTTACGGGTCTAGAATTCTATTATAGTAGCCACGACGAGATGCGGGACAGGATCCCGTTGGGGCTTCTTGACCACTCGGCCGTGTACAATGTAAATCGAAGCTGGACTGAACCGCGCGCCCGGAGTCGTAAGTGCGCTTCACGCCATGAACTACAAAGTGTTTCGATGCTCCCACATTCCGAAGCTGAAAGAGGGGTGATAGGGGAAATGCAATCACCTCTTTTTTTTAAATGTGCCCATTTGTGGGTTACTCACCCGGCTGTATCCATTTCTGCCAGACCCATTTCCTGTTCTGCGCAACTGCCACGCACGCTGCACAACCGCAAAAGTCCAGTCCTACGCAGGTGAGCAGCTCAGATGGTCGCGACCAGCAAGGAAGACAGCGCCGCCGTCAAGCCCAAGCGCGCAGGCTTCGCGCTAGGTGGGTTCCTGCCCAAGGTTCCCACCTACCGCAAGGACAAGAAGGACCCAAACAGCGCCGTTCTTGATCAGGAGGCTGAGGAGGAGCCTGTGCTGGACGATAATCAGGTCGACGACCAACCGAGCGAGTTGCCGGACTTCCCCGGTGAGCGCCGCTCTCACGACGGCGTGGTACCGGCTCCGTCTGCCGCATCTGTAGCGGCCGCCGCTATCCGCCGCCGCGGCATGTCCATTGAGCAGACGGCAACGTCACTCTACCGCCGCATGAGCGTGCGCCAGAACTCGGCGCCTGAGCCAGCAGAGACGGGCAAGACGTCGCCCACTGGCAGCACTGAGAGCTCACCGTCGCCCCAGTTGGACTCTGTGTTCACGGTACGGCGCGGGATGTGCGTAGCCACAACCTTTGGCACGGGCACCGTGCTGGACGTGCGTAACGATGACGGCTTCGTCGTGGTGCAGCTGGTGCCCAAGAGCATCGCGTACCTGCGTGAGGAGACTATTATCAGGGAGATTAAGAGTGTGGTGGGCGAGAGGGTCAAGACCCGCTGGGGTATGGCCACTGTCGAGCAGTACTACGTCGAGGAGGACATGTACAGCATCGCTCTGGACTGGCGCTGGGACGAC
This sequence comes from Phytophthora cactorum, assembly GCA_016864655.1. Lineage (NCBI taxonomy): Eukaryota > Oomycota > Peronosporomycetes > Peronosporales > Peronosporaceae > Phytophthora > Phytophthora cactorum. The sequence continues at coordinate 546,404 of NHQK01000028.1, forward strand.
GAGCACGTGTGGCGCATGAAGGCCACGACCAAGAAGTTCGAGAAGATCTACCCGCGTGGAACACTCATTCAGAACACCAAGAACCGCTTGTTCGAAGGCTACAGCTCGCTGCGGGAAAGCGTCGGGTCCAAGCTCAACACCAGCAAGAGGTAGAGGCTGTTCATTGCTGTATTCCTGCTGCTAGAGGGATTTATATATTTGCTAGAGGCCGTTTCCAGGATGGGTTTCTCATAGTGTTTCGTTTGCTGTGTGTCCTTTCACCCTCATGCGTTTGGTGAGACAGCGTGGCAGTTAACACCAAGCATGACGCGGTGGAGCAGCCGGATCTGGGCAAGGCGCAGACGCCGTTCGGTGTTTGCACGGTGCTGGAGGTGCGCACGGACAAGTTCTTCGTGGTCAAGACGCCAATCGGTGCCACAGCGTATCTGAACGCGGATTCGGTGCGGATGCTGGGACGACGGACGCATTTCGTCAGTGGAGACCGCGTCAACACGCCCTACGGACCTGGCCACATTGCGCACTTCCGAGAGGACGATGAGACGTACGCGGTGGAACTGGAGGCGTCGCCGAGTGCTGGTCAATTGCCATTGCTGTTTATTAGCGACGTGCATGCCGAGACAGACTTGACGCACGCACCGGCGACTGCCAACACGCGCCTGTCCTCGATTCTGAACATCACGCGCACGTCCATGATGAATGCCGGTGAGAGAATGCGTAGCGCGTCTGTTGCTGCTGGAGGTCTCCCCGCGCTTCCGGCGAACCTGCCTGCGCTCCCGGGTGGCCTGCCAACGCTTTCCAGCGTGAAGGCCAGGGTTTCCACCATGGCTACCATCAAGATGGCCCCGTACGTAGCACATTTTTGATCATATGCGGGGAGCCACGATTCTGACGCAATTGTTTTTTTATTTTACAGGAAGGCAAAATTCCACAAGGAGGAACGCGTGTTGACTACGTTCGGATCTGGATTCGTTGTGGAGGCCCGTCCACAGGACAAGATTTACCAAGTGTATCTGCGCCGACTCAAATTCTCGGGCTATTTCCACGAGTCGAGCCTTGCTCCGTTCCCATACGAGCGCGTCACGCACTTTGTGGTGGATGGCCGCACGGTTCCGGCGCCGCCTATTCCCAAGAATGCCAGTGAGTACAAGCGTCGCGCTGTGATCTCCGCGGCAATTAAGTCGGCACGTGAAGGCAAATATCTTGCCCCAACTGTGCCTGCAAAGCCCGAGGAGCCAAAGGTTGAGACACCTGAGGCTCCGATTGATGCCATGGCCGCGGCTGAAGCTGCTGTCGCCGTGGATGCCGCCACCGCTGCGTCAATTCCGGCACCGGTGCCAGTCGCGGAGTAAATGCGTTAAAGTCTCCGAGGAACAATTCCACAAGAAAATCGGCCCAAAGGGTGTGAGTTCCTCCATTTGCCACCGTCTTGCAGCTCCTGTTGCGGGCATTCGTAGTAGCAGTAGCTTCAGTTCACCATCGAGTTTGTATAATGGAGCCACGTTCAGTTTTTACAACAGTCTTTGGAGAGCAGAATAGATTACATTTTCAGTAATGAGTTCCTATCTGACAGGTCAATCTCGTTCTGTTGTCAGCTCAGCATGCGGTGCTGCTCTTTGATGATGTTGTTTTGCCTCGAACTGATGCCGATGTAGCGCGTAGATGGCACAGTCTCATCGCGAACTTGATCGGTCTTCTTCTTGCGGTTGTCCCGACTCGAAAAGATTTTCAGCGACGGTTGTGCTGCGATAGCGCTGTTTTGCTGGCCTAAAGACGACGATGGCGATTTTCGCATCCGCACGGCCTCCTTGTACTGCTTTCGCCAAAAGACATCACCTGTCTCATTGCGCTTTTTGTACGCGCTTTCGATATCGAACCGCTCGTCGTGGGGCACGTCGATTGCACCTGGACATCCGAGTAGAGCCGCAGTAGCTGCCGGTGTCATGGGAGTACGAATGCCTACGTTTGCCTGGGCGTATTGAATTGATGTTACTGCATTTCGAGTGGAGCGAGAGATCATGTTCACAGAAGCAGAGCCTGGTACAGCAGGCGGATTAGCCTTCCACGCTACCTGAGGCACTCGACCTCCTGTGGTGTCCAGATGCAGCGATCGTAGCTCGGCAATCAGCGTCTCAGCTTTCTCCAGCTCCACCCGGTGCTCATTGCGCTGTTGCAAGGCTTCAGCCAACGCCAAATCCTTCACTTCCAGTAGATTCTTCACCTCTTCCAGCTCTGCTAGATGAGTACAGCTGCAATTGACTCCTCTCCCTTTGCTGCCAGCTCGAGCATTCTGGTTTGTTGTCGGAAATTCTCCATTCTGTTCTCGCAGCTCATACTGCTGCAGTCTCTTGTACACCGCTGCCAATTCTTCCTGCTGCCGAGCAAAGTCCTGCGTGAGTTGCTCGATAGCCGCTGCCATTCCCAGCACTTGGTGGTGCGCGTCCAGCTCATCCTCGTCCATCGTTGCGATAGCATCAACGTCCATGATCTCGTCGCGCGGGTCGACATATCGCGGCTGGGCCATCTCGGCAACTGCTTATCTCGAGCGCCGAGAAGTAGTCAACCAGGAAACGAGGACGATCAACGTCGCCTCCAACTCCTAAAAATATCGCCGATGCTTGTCAGCGAGCATCGTCACACATCGCATAATTGCGAGTTTTGGAAGCACCAGCACAAAGCACACGCAGCCGTATCGGTATACATGTAGCCCAGGCTGCCTGGGCCATTGGCATTGGCAAGCATGAGTCCAGAGCAATCATTTTGCCAGCACTCTCGAGGGCCAAAGTGCCTTTGCCCAATCGCTTCCATCTACTATTTTAACGTGAATAACGTCCAATAGTACTGATGTAGAAATAGCTAAGACAGTACATTGATTCGTACTTGATCGGGATGCGCAATAAATAGATCAAGTTTGAGACAATTGACCAAAAATGAGTCGTTAATTCGGCTATTGATTGGTCCGTGCGCAGATACAGTATAACAAAATCGTAATCCAAATGATGGTTTTCAAAGAAACGTTCATTTGGGAAGAACACTTGAACCGCCGAAGCGATGTCGTCTGCACTCGAGTGGCCTGCCATCGCAGAGGACCACCCCATCAACCAGCTTCTTAAGGCGCTGCCGTCGCTCATCACGGCCGCCAATGGCTACAACGAGGTTTACGGCGTGACACTGGACCCGAGCGGCCAGTTCTCGACCAAGCTCATCTTGCAGAAGTTCCTCCGTGCCAACGCCAACGATGTGGAGAAGGCCAAGACGCAACTGGGTGAGACGCTCGTGTGGCGAAGCAGCTTTAAGCCTCTGGAGACGCTGGACGAGAAGTTCTCTAAGGACATCTTCGGCGGCGTGGGGTACGTGATCGAGATCGAGGGCGTGCCTGGCAGCGAGAACAAGAAGGACATCGTGACGTTCAACATTTATGGGGCGGTGAAGGACAACAAGGCCACGTTCGGCAACCTTGACCAGTGAGTGGAGGTGCTTGGTTATGAAAAGGGGGCAACGAGATGTGATCATTTTGCTAACTTTGTGATGGGATATCTTTATCAGGTTCCTGCGCTGGCGTGTGGCGCTCATGGAGAAGGGCATCCAGAAACTCAAGCTGAATGAGGCCACGGTTCCTATTCCCGACTACGGTGAGGGCCACGACCCGTACCAGGGCATCCAGGTGCACGACTACCTCAACATCTCGTTCCTGTGTCAGGACCCCGACGTCAAGGTCGCGTCGCGGAAGACCATCGACGTTTTCTCCAAGGTCTACCCAGAGATGTTGAGCCGTAAGTTCTTCGTCAACGTACCGGTGGTCATGGGCTGGATGTTCACGGCCTTTAAGCTCTTCCTGTCGGCGGAAACTGTTCGCAAGTTCACGGTGCTGAGCTACGGCGAGGAACTCCACACCGAGCTGGGCGACGGCATCCCCGAGGTCTACGGCGGCAAGGCAGCTCCGCTCGATACCATTGGTGAGCAAACGCTGTACGCGGAGGAAAGCTAAGCTGCGTCCGCTCCCTGTCGATCTCTTCACGACCAGCAGATGGACAAGTTTACAGTCCAAATGTGTATATTGCGAGTAAGGGGTAAGTGGTTCCTCGTACCCAGCGAGGCCACTACGACCCTGAGCTTAATGAATGTATATCCGAGGATGCCTATAGAAGGTCTGCGGCAGCAGCTCGTGCCCTGAGACTTCAGATGTACACATTGCTCTTCAAATGTTAATTATGTCGTTGAAATGCAAGCTCTTGAACTTTCTTTGAAAAGTACTTTTTTGTAAAACAAAACACTTTCCGAAAAAGTGCACGCTCCTTTCCGTTCACTTTGATTCTGTTTCACTATGGTGGACGGAAAGGAGCGTGCACTTTTTTCGAAAAGCTTTTATGAAGCTTGCACTTTTTCGCGCTCTTAAAACGTAGTTGGACAACTACGTTTTAAGAGCGTCTGTCCAGACTATCGTCGCTGCTCGACGTTGCGCTTCTCCCCTGCCGCCATGGGTATCCTGCGTTCCCTGGTGACGGCAGCTACATCTGCGCTGCTGGTCGGACTCCATGCTCCTCCGCTCGCAGACGCCGAATCGACGGGCGTGGCCCAACAGCACCGCGTCAGCCTTCGGGTCTTCTTCCGCGCCTTCTGGTTGGTGCTCTACGTTCTCCCAATGCGTTCTTCAGAGTACGTCCAATTGATCATCACTCTCTCCTTAATTTTCCACAGCCCAGCCTGCCAATGGTTCGTCGGTGACCCGCTGCTGGAGCTCGTGCGGACCGAGGAGTACCGCAACATCATCGACCTGACGTGAGAGGCCACTGCAAATGCGGGTGTGACGGCTAAATCGCTCACAATTTTGGCTAATTGTTATTGATACAGACTGATCCCAGCCGCAGGAATGCAGGAGAAACAGGACGGGACAATCACGTGCGAGGCGGGTCCGTTGGAGTGCACAGGCCACCGCTGGCAAGTCTGCGTGCTGGACAAGGACCGCCACGATGTGGTCAAGTACCTCGGCACAATTGCGGTGGGTAATGTGAAGAATTATGTGGTGGGTTTGTGGTCTGATGAAAAGTGGTGGTGTCTATAGTGCATTGAAGGAGACGAGTCTGGACAGGTGGGCGACTGGCCCACGAAGATTAAAAACTGTCTGACGGACGAAGAGCGTGTCGCGGTCAAGGAATGTTTCGACAACCGTAGCAAGGACCTGTTGGTTAAGGTACGTGGTTGGAGATGTTGGGGCTTATTGCTGTAGAGAGGTGCTGACGTGTGCTGGTGCCGCATTATTAGATGATTCGCGAGGAGCGATCAGGAAGCGTTGCTTGGATGCCATACGTACGCTTTCTCCTATTCGGTTGTGGTTTAGTTTTCAGTTTGTAAGCTAACCGTATTTTTCTGGTGTCGTTCATGTCCTGTTCTTCTTAACAGACTATTGTGAATCAACAGGTACTTGGATCAGCGACGGAAGGTGTCCCGCTGAATATGTTGAAGACTAGCATTTGCTCAGCGTACACAGGACCCAAGAGCTTTTACCCTGCGGAGTGTGTAAAGCTTGTTGGTGAGCAGACCGAGTTTGCTCCTGAGGAAACTGTGGTCGATAAGGGCGACAAACCGTTGGTGGCTGCTGGAGAGAATACTCAAGCTGCTGCTGCTCCTGGGACAGAAGCAGTAAACACAGGAGTTCAGGCCCCTGCAAAGGACGATGCTCTTGAAGGTGGCGATGGCGATATTGCCGTGGAAATGAAGAAAGAAGTGGCGACCCCAGCGCCGAACGTCCCAACTACGGCTACGGCAGCAGGCAAAGTTCAGCTTGAAATGTACTGGCGAGCATTCTGGTACGTATTTCCTTGCATGCGAGGCCTTTTTTCCAATAAGTACTTATCAACTAATAACTCTTTGCTGTAGCCCCGGTTGCATGTCATTTATCACGAAGCCTCTGCTTTCGCTCATACGAAACAAAGAGTACGTTGCGACAGCAAAACTAGTTCTAGACTCACTTTGTAGTTTATTTTTTAACTCATGCTGGGTCTATATCAGATTCCAAGAGATCATCGACTTCCGCCCAGTACCCGCTGCTGGCACGTCTTTCGATGCAAAGGGCAACTTCGTGTGTACTGCTGGTATGGTCGAGTGCTTGGGACACAAGTGGCTAAGCTGCGCCGTTGATGAGTTCCACCAAGTTGGAGAGCTAGTCGAGCGCATCGCTGTGAGTATCTTTGATGACGCGAGCTTTCACCATGCTCTGGTTTCTGACTCTTGTGAATGCATTTAATGAATGGCCAGTGCATGGAAAGCAAGGACAACAAGGGCATGACGTGGAGCTTCATCATCAACCGCTGCTTTGAAGGCGAGGCGTTCACAAAAATGAAAACATGTTACGATACGAAAAGTGACGATCTCCTTCGAAAGGTTTGTTGGCATATCATATCCATCAGGCTTCCTGACATCGCAAGCTAACACCACATTTACTACGAACTCCGTGCAGAACGTGGCAAAGAGGCAATCACTACGTGTGCCTTGGGTCCCATACGTAAGTGGCATTGGCTGTACCGAATACTTTGCATTTTCGCCAGTCTAACATGTGCGTGTAGGCAATCCTCAACGGCACGCCGCTAGGCGACGCGAGCCACGGCATTGGCTTGAAGCAGCTTATGGATGCCGTGTGTAAAGCCTACTCGGGACCGAAGGATGTATGTTATGTTCACAGTATCTGGCAATTGGTACTTCACACTCATTGCAGTCCCTTTATTCATTTTATGCGATGAGCAGTTGTGGCCGGCGCCATGTCAGCCGAAACGCCTTCGAGATGAAGCGGAAACGAAGGCTCCAGCTGAAGATGTGGTGGTCAAACCGTGTGCTCCTAAGAAGAAGGACACTGGAAACACTGGTACACAGTACGACGACCCACCAGGCATTGGCAAACCGCTCCCGACTGAGCCGGAGGCGAAAACGGTCACAGAATTTGAGGCCAAGGTCATCGGAGGCAAGCAGGCAGACGACGAGGAAACATCAAGTGCCACCATGACTGCAGTCGTTTTGCCTGGCGTATGCTTCGTGGGACTTGTTGTCATTGCTCTGCGATTAACACGCGACCACAAGAAGGACGCGTGAAAGTTAGGGGACAATAAGCACATGTAACACACCGTCGTAGCTCGAGTTCTTGCACCGACCTCTCCCACAGCTTCGTACAAGTGTCCGTTTTCATTTTTGACTGTGACATCTTCACCCGAATCAATATGCAGACTGCACAATACAAAATCGAGTAGCCATCAGCCAACTAAACCCCTTCCATATCATCACTATCCTTGCTGTAACTCTTTTGCTTCTTCTCGTGATGATTGGGCTTTTCTTCATCCGAGTCCGACTCAATCTCGGGGTTGATGTCCTCGTCAGACGATGAGCCATGCGTGTTACGGGTCATCTCGATCCCCGGGCTTTCAGTCATCGGCAACTATTCAGCAGCAACAGCAACGTTAGTACCAGGAAGACGACCTCTAAAGCGTTTTGACCTTCAAACGTACCTGCATGGAGTACGCGAACTGCGAGCTGTTCAGGGTTGGCCGCCAGATCAAAGTCATCGCAGCTGAAACTGTAAAGTTCAACACTGGCCAAGCCACGAGCTGCATCCACTCCCACTCGACATCCCACTCGAACACACCAAGTCGACTGCAGACGGCAACGACCGTGAGAATCGTGAAAAACACGATGAAAGCGGCTAGCGACCAGGCAAGCCAGCGGTACATGCTCAGCTTGGCAAACTGCTTCTGGTCTCGCAGGTCGCGAAGAATACGCTCCATAGAGTACTGAATCCACATGATAAACGCGAGGTTGCACAGCAACTGGATGAACGACCAGGCCGTCGGCTTCTCGCGGAAGTCAGCGCCACTCGACGTGCCCCGCGTAACTTCGTCAGCGATACCCGAGACAAAGTACGCCAGCGATAAGAAGGCAATAACGCTAACTTCAACGCGGCTCAGGTGGCTTCGGACGATACCGTAGCCAAGGCATACAATCAGCAAGATAACACGCGCCAGCGTGCGCACAAACGTCTGTCAATCCATAACATTTCACAATGATCAGTCCATCGCACAAGCAACATCCTCATTCAAGCACAACTTCAAACCTACATCCAGAATCACGGCAATCAGGAACGTTGTCGGGTAGGGGCAGCACACGGGTTCTCCTGTCTTGTTCATCCGGTAGAAAGCGTAGAACCAAATCGCCGACGCCGCAGTTCCCATCACCAAAATGAGCAAGATACCCCAGTGCAGTGAGAGCAATTGACGGCGGTGACGGATCAGCAGGAACACGAAAAACACGTCCAGCACTAGGTATCCAACGGTCAAGAAGCCGCTGAACGGCAGCATTCCGTACAACACTGCGGGTAGCAGTCCGTACGGGTTGCGCACCTCCATGGACCCTGTGAACGTCAGCGTCTCCGTCGCTGCGCCCTCGTCCTCAGCACAGACGAAGATCTGCGTGTCCGTCCAGCCGCTCGAGTTCACGAGGTGCGACACATTGGCGCTCACAGTGGGCGTGGACTCGTTTGCCACGGGAAACACGAAGCGCTGGACGTCTGACATGCCATCGAACTTCATTCCTTCCACGTCAGAGCAGGCCAGCAGCTCGATCTTGCCAGCCACGGCCTCAAAGTTCTCGTAGTTGTCCACGTGGTAAAAGAAGACCACGAGTCTCCAGCCAGCCATGTCCTGCGTCACGTTCACACCGCTGATATCGATCTGCATGCAAGCGTTCCGTTAGATATATAGACCTTCTCCACGTAGGTATATAGTATGCCGTACAGTGACCGACGAGTTGCCCGTGCGGGCAAGGATCGGGCCCTGATCTGTGGCGAAGAGCTTCTCGGCGCGCTGGAACGGCGGTACCCAATAGCTGCTCTCTACGGGGTAGATGGACGCGGCTACGCCGTGCAGCCATATGCTCCACAGCAGCAGCAGCGACGGCACGAGCGACGGCATCTTGAGCTCTTCTTCTCCTGTTCTGGGCGAGATGTCGACTGATAGACAGCAGCCCCCGATTATGTTTATCGACGCTGATTGGCCAAAACTGGTTTTGAAGACGATGTGACAGTTAGTTGATGACCATCACTCCAATTCCGCACGTCACTGAGACCACGATGGCGCTGCTTGGCGCGCTCCTTCCGGGAGCTGCCGGGGGCTTCTCGCTATTCAGTCAGCATCACTATATGGTGCTGCTTATTGTGGTTCTGATGCTGTGTCGTAAGGATCTGCTGGCCTCTTGCTCGATCCACGAGGTGCACGAGAAGGTCACTGGCTGCAAGATCACAGAGAGAATGTTTGCAGATAACCACGGCCCCTGGGGGATCGTTGAACGCTCCATTGTTCATGTGGACGCGAAGCTACGTCCACTGAATGACCACGAGGTGCAGGATACTATCACCGTACGCAGACTGAGCGACTATTTCGACTTTGGCATCGTGTTGGCCGCTTACTCGACGGACGCGGCGCTCGCTGTGGGCTTCGACGACCGCATGGCCTGCAGCTGGAATTTCTCTAACTCCAGCAATGTGGAGGGCAAACTTCAGGGGAAATTCTATCTTATGGAGAGGGACCAGACGCTACAGGTGAATACGACGTTCTACCCAAAAGAAGGGGGACTACAGACGGCGTTGATGGTGCCCTGTTGGAAGCAGAAGAGCGCAGCGTTCGGGTATCCTGTCAGTGCAGACGAATTCGTAGCGTATCCAATGGTGGATCCACTGCTGCATGTGGATGCGGAGATTGCGTTCCGGAATCCGTACGGATATCTACCTGGACTGCTGTACGGGTTGTTCCCGTTCAAGTGAGTATATAAGAAATTATGGGATTGAAAGTGCAAGTTACTAATCTATTGGTGCTATGTATTGCACTGCAGCGGGGTTTTATCGTTGATGTATGGTGCACTGGATGTGTACTTTTTGATTCTGATCAACCGCCATCGCCAAAGCGTTGTTGGAACGCACTATTTCCTGCTTATCGTATTGCTGCTGGCAACTGGTACGGAAGTTGAAGGTGTGGTTTGTTGGGATAGATATCTGATACCTTGTTTTTGTATGTAGGCGAATCGGTGGCGTGGTTTGTGACGTACAAACTGCTGAATGATTCGGGTGTACCCGTTTGCTGCCCGTACCCGGACTCGGTGCTGTTTTCTACTTTCGTGAAGGTTTTGACGGGGATGGTAGCGCGTATTGCTACAACGCTAGTTAGTTTGGGCTACGGTATTGTCCGGATGCAGATCTCATGGCCAGAGGTGTTCGTGGTTTCTGGACTTGGTGTGTGCTACTTCATCGCTGTTGGCGCGCTGGAAGTGAGCCATCTTGCCAATCAATCGGACGGTGATGTGCGGCCTCCTGCTGTATGGGAAGCACTCGTCATTATGACCAACGCGTGCTTTGGGGGGTGGATTTTCTTGTCGCTTGAGCTCACACGCAAGAACCTTGCCGCCTTCGGCCAGGTAAGCTCGCTCAATATTTCGTCTTTATTCGGATACCCGACTAATGCCCGTCGCAATTTATTTTGTGATGGACAGACTGCAAAACTACAGATATACACTTCCCTCAATCGGATCTTGGTAACTTACGTGATGACCTCGTTTTTCTTGATGACAGTCGAAGGGGCTGTGTAAGTTTTATAGATGATGCTGTGTGTTTTGTGTGAAGGCCGTCTAATGTTGAACTGTGTTTCGTCGTGGGTCTATGCAACAGCTATTCAGGTGCAGTGTGGCTACCGTGGACGTACACGTGGGTTGTGTGGGCGGCAACTCGCCTGCTCTTCTTCGGGATTTTGCTAGTTGCAGTATATCTATGGCGACCCACGAAGCACGGTCTGCTCTACGCACAGATGGATCAACTTCCCAGTCGCGAACCAGTTACGCCGCATTCTATCGCCCGTGGTATTGAACTGAACCAGCGCGTGGCCTCAGCAGCGGACGACGATAACCCCCCGCCTTCCAAACACTCGCCTGCTACAATGTCAACCCAAAGTACTACATGTAGTGCTTCCACTGCCGAGTCGCTGTAAAATGACTCCACAAGATTAGGTGGATCAAATTCCAAGGTTAGGCCAAGAAAATGCGCATGCACGACAGCAAGCAATAATAATTATGAGCTCGGGATGAACTGACAAACTGTAAAGTTCGTTCCAACCTAGATTGCTGGAACTGCACATATTCAAGTGAAGCGAGTTCGACCAAAATGGCTACAAATGACAACCTCCGCACCTAGTACAGTACATCAAAATACGCGCTGACAGGTTTGAACCAACCTCCTATATATAGGGAAAGCCACCATGGTTTGATGCATTATTGCAGCCTTCGTCAAGCAAGTCTACACAGAACTGGAAGGCTGCGATAAGAACGCCAAGGAAGACGAGAACAGCAACACCGACCCGAGTGTGCCAGTCTGAGTTGAAGCGGTGCTAGTACTGAACCCTGGCACCAGATCTCCAACCGTGTATGCTCCTTGCGCGAGCTAAGGGCTGGGAACTCCAAGAGCAGACATCTAAGGCAATTGTTGGTGGAAATCGCTATTCCTCCCATTGATGGGAAGAGGATTAATGCGCCAATCCGTACACCCGATGGAAGCGAGCGGAGATGGCGACAAACGACCCAAGCTAGCTATGGAAGACGATGACTGGCAAGACACGGAAAACTCATATCGAGGGCCTTCATTAGGACCCGATCCTACTACGGCGCCAGATTTCATGACTACCGATGGGCCAACTCCACCACAACTGATAAGAAACAACAATTCCACGATGAACGGCACTTTAGATAGCAACGACCATGAAATAGAAGACGACGACCTTGAAGGCACAGCAGAAGTTCTATCACCACCCCAAGCTGGCGGAGGAAACGACTCGAACGTCGCCAAAACGGGTAGGCTTCTCACTTTTGCGGACGAGACTGGTGGCTCGCTAGTGGAGATGACCTATTCCAACCGAACACACTACAGCAAGCAGGCCGGTCCCGGCGCGGTACAAGGTGTCTCCAAGGGTGGTTGTTGCGTAGTCCAATGATACACCTACCGGTAGCTAGCGTCCTGAAACTAGATAATCGAGCGTCGCAGTTCCGGAACGAGAGTGCAGTGTCAGCCGCCAACTCTTGTCCCGGTATTATTATGAGTCCCAGCAGACACAATGCATAGTAACTTACTTTGAAACTCTGCTCTGCGCCTCCATTTATCAAGTACTTTAAGTACACGTAGCACCAAAACTTCAACAAAGTTACCACGTTAGCACTGAGCGTAGCCACGATACGATAAAGCCAACGAACTGTACAGTAAAACGCACAAGGTGGTAAAATCAAGCAAACGTGTGAGTTTCTTGATTAGTTACACTTCCCAGCATGACCTTCTTGTTCCCCAAAATACTCTCAGCGGAATGGCGACAACGAGCCAAGCGCGGCTAGCAGCTGCAGCCCAAGCTCGTGCCAGATTCGACGAGTCCTCCACACTCTACTTGTTGGCCTTGGCGGCCTTGTGGCGAGCGATACGGCGGCCGACACCACGGACCTTCTTGCCACGGTTCTTGGCCTCCTTAATCTGCTTGCGCGACGTCTCGACCTTCTCGACCAGACCCTGGCGGATCAGACGGTACTTGGGCTCGAAGCGCTTGGCGTCGTTCACCGTGTCGTACACGAGACCGAAGCCCGAGCTCTTACCGCCGCCGAACTGCGTGCGGAAGCCGTACAGGAAGACGGTGTTGGCGTCCTTCACCTTGTACATCTGCATGAGGGGGCAATACAACCAACGTCAGCTATCCATCGTCACGCTGCATCTGTGTGTCGTCTATCCAGCCAGTCAGCAGTGCTCTCTGATGTCTCTGAAGTCGATATATCAGCGGTGCAATCGGCTCTAAAATGTCTCGCGCTGCTTTAAGTCTGTCCCTGTTATTCCTGTCGCGCTGCTGACTGGCTGACTGTGGCAATGAAAGTGTCCTAAGTGTCGTACCTTGGAGATCTTCTCCTGAAGCTCAGCCTTGGGCACGTTGGGGCGGCCCGGGTGGATCACCTCCACCACCTGAGTAAACGCACAAAACGTGGGCAAGAAAGGTCAGATCGAGGCCAAAGCAGCGAGAGCATGTAGCGAAGGAGGGACGCACCATTTGGCGGCGAGCCAGCAGGCTGTTGCGGAGAAACTTGCGCGTGCGCACCGTAACGGGGACCTTGTCAGCCATGCTTGTTGTCTTTTTGACTTAGTAACGAGAAGCTCTGCAGGGAATGGAGTGAGCTGCTGGCGAGCGGCTCGAGCGAAGACCTCCAGAGCCAACCAATCCGCCGCTCTGTGCATCGGCCAATCATCGATCGTTGCCTACCCCTCCTTCTACCACATATCGATGATGTCAGGTGTATAAGTTATAGCAGTCAGAAAACTAAGAAAGTTGATTATGAAATGATAAATTTCAAGATCTGACTAAAATACAAAGGTCCGTTGTTGAGCTTTATTCGGAACAGTGACGCGTCACTAAAGTCACAAAAGTAATGTGTGGCGCACACGATTGCTCGATGTCAAGTCGGAATGGACACCTCGATCTTGGTGAACAACCTCCATGTATGCAATTATGCGCCGCCAACAGATTCGCGCGTCTAAATTCTCAGCTATGCACAGCAAACCCTCGCTACTATAGCTACCAGGTCGTGACTTACGCCCCCGCCTCGGCCGCAGCAGCCTGGCCCTTGAGCTTCTGCGCACGAGCCTCGGCCTTCTTGGCGGCATTTTCGGCGAGACGCTCCTCCTCAACCTGCGCCTGCTTGTGCAGGTCGTCCAGAATCGACTGCTTGTAGTCCTCGAACGATCCGTCGTACACCACGACGTCCTGGTCTCCGCCACACACCCACAGCACACACTCGGTCGACTCAATCAAACGCGCGTCGTGGGTCACGATCACCACGCCGCCTTCGAACTCGCGAATAGCGTCACACAGCGCGTCAATGGACTCGATATCCAAGTTATTCGTCGGCTCATCCAGAATCAGAATGTGCGGGCGCATCAGAATCAGCTCGGCGATCACCACACGCGCCTTCTGACCACCAGACAGCAAGCGGTTCTTGATCTCGTGCGCATGGCCCTCCAGACCGACCTTGCCGAGCAGGTTACGCACCTGCTGATACGTCTGGTCCTGGAACAGGCGACGCAGATACTCCACAGGCGTCTCGCCCATGGGCAGCTTGTCCACAAAGTGCTGACTGTAGATACCCAGACGCACACGCGGGTTGCGACGCACCTCGCCCTCAACCACAGTCACCTCGCCCGTGATCATCTTGAGCAACGTACTCTTACCCACACCATTGGGGCCCACGATACACACACGCGACGTCGTGTCGATACCAAAGTCTGTGTTCTTGAACAGGTACGGACCCTCGCCGTAGCGGAAGCTGGCCTCACGGACTTCAAGAATGGGCGGCGATACAACCGTCGTCTCCGGGAAACTAAACTGCACAATGTACTCCTTTGGTCGCTCCAGCAGATCCATGGGCGCACTGGCCTCCGCCGCGTCGTCTGGCATCAAAGACTTCTTCTTCGACGAGCGAGCACCAGGCTCGCGTTTCTTCTTGACGATCTCCGTAGCCTTCTTGGACGACTTACCCGAAGCCTTAAGGTTACGCAGCTGCTTCTGCTGTTTCTCCCAGGCCTTCTCCATCTGCTTACGCTTCTGCTTCTCCATGTCTCGGAACATGTCGTAGTTGCCCTTGTAGTGCACAATCTTCTTGTTCTCCAGATGCAGCACTTCCGTGCACACACTGTTCAGGAAATCGGCGTCGTGGGACACTACGAGCAGCGTCTTCTTCCACTTCTGCAGGTAATCATCGAGCCAAATGACAGCGTTCAGGTCCAAGTGGTTCGTCGGTTCATCGAGCATCAGCAGCGTCGGCTCCACGTACAGAGCCTTGGCCAGCGAGATACGCATACGCCAACCACCCGAGAAGTCCTTCGTGACTTTCTCCTGCATGGCCGAGTCAAAACCCAGACCAAAGAGAATACGACGCGCACGGGCCTCAGCAGCAGACGCATTCATGTGCGACAGCTGCTCGTACACCTCGTTCAGTCGGTCGTCCAGGGCCGAGTCCTGCTTGGTCTCTAGCTCTGCAAGCAGGAATTTTTCCTCCTCGAGCAAAGCCCAACGCTCAGCGTCGGCCTTCAGCACGGCGTCCACGGCGCGCGTATCGTCAGCCACCACCTCCTGCTCCACGTATAGACAGTCGATCTTGGGCGGGATCTTGAGCTCGCCCAGTGCGATCATCTTGAGGATTGTGGTCTTACCCTGACCGTTCGGACCCACCAGACCGTACTTACCGCCTGCGTTAATGTGCAGCGACGCGTTGTCGTACAGCAGCTTGTTGTGCGCGTTGATGCTGAAGTTCTCGATGTGGATATCCGTTGCGTTCTCCCAGTTCGAGTCTTCGGTGAAGGCCTGCTGCGAAACAGAGAACTGGGCGCCGTCCATGGGGTTCGCAGCACGGTGGTATTCCTCCTCACGTTCTTGACGCTCCTGTTCCTCTTTGAGACGCTTGCGCTCCTTGTTGCTGAGACGCTTACCCTCTTTGTCCTTCTTGGACTTTTTCTCCTTCTTGGATTTTTTCTCGCTGTCGTCGTCTTCCTCGTCATCGTCAAAAGGGAGTTTGGATTTTTTCTTCTTTTTCTTCTTATCCTTCTTGTCGTCCTCCTCCGGCTGATCCACAGGGTCGAAAAACAGATCCGTCGAGATCATTTTCTTCTTGCTCTTCTTCTTGTCCTTCTTCTTCTCTACCACAGGCTCGGGCTTCGCCTCCTCCTCCTCCTGCTCCACTTCTTGCTCCTCCTCCTCTTCGCTCTCCACAACTTGCTGCTTCTTGTTATCCTTCTTCTTGCTCTTCTTCTTGCTCATAGAAGCAGCAACTTGCGCGTACTCGTCCACCTCGTCCTCTTCCTGCTCCTCCTCGCTCTCGCTGTCGTCCACAAGCGCCGTGAAGTTCACAGTGGCCTGCTTTTTGTTTTTCTTGTTCTTCTTCTTGCTCATACTGGCTGCCACCTGCGCGTACGGATCCTCCTCGTCCTCCTCCTCGTCCTGCTCGGCGTCCGACGATGTGCGCTGGCTGGTCTGTTCCTCGCTGGCCTTGACCGCTTGGCGCTGAGCCTTGCGCGCCTTCAGCTTCTCCTTACGCGCCGCCTTCTTGTCGGTCTCGCCGACCGAAGAGGGGGCTGCGGGCGGTGCCACCTTGGCATCATCCGAGTCCGAGTCGTCGCCGCGACGACCTCCTTTCTTCTTGCCGCGAGCCATTGTCGTGCGATAGCGGGATTGATAATGGCTGACGCATGACTGGACAAAACCGCGAGATGAGGAGCGGCGATCTGATTGGGTGAGATAGCAGTGAGCTAATTTTTAAAAGTCAAAATACTTCCGTACAATTGAAATACACTTAATGACAAAACAGAACCGCTATTTAACGTTATTTATTAATACGGTCTAAGTGAAAAGACAGCACTATGCGAGCAGAGTGGAAGCCCCCATCCTAAATCAAAGTAACCTAATAGGACATGCCAGAGGCATCACTACAGTCCATGGTTTAACATACAGTCGCTTCAATTACTCTCCTTTATCCAGCATTTCTGTTGAGCAAAAATGAACGGCTTTTAAGCCGATATATAAATCGATGGTTTTCAACTATGTGGGCAGTCAGGGAAGTACCGGAGGACACGATAGCATTTTAGCACTTCTGAATGCAAACCATATCCAATAATAGGGGTTGTCAATTGTGCAGCGCAAGAAGAATGTTTTTTCGACAGTATCCCCATTACGTGTATGGCATGGTATTTTCAATAATTTCTTATGAAATCATACATATACTTATTCTGTCGAAATCCTGAATGATACTGATAATTTATTCGCTTAAAAAATCATTTCCCATAATTAATGAACAAAATCTCTTTATCATTTAGGAAGAGCTCAAGAATGCAAACAACTTACATTTACGTTGAACCGCTATCGTCTAAAGTTTCCAACGTCGGCCTGCAAGATACACGACCCCGACACAAAGGAGGAAGACCCGCGACAGATCCGACATCGTGAAATACTTCCGAACGTTTCAAACAACTTGCAACAAACGTGTTCGCATTGCCCCCCTGGGGCTGAGCGTCTCTCCGAGCGATACGTCACCAGGTACACGACTGTGCGTGTACCTGTTCAGCTACGTGATCTCCGCGTTCGACTTGAACGTCGTGATGAACGTCGTGACACTCCGAGTGTCAGCGGTGATCTCAGCGCTCGTGCAGGCGTTACGCCTGCACTCCGTTCTGGGCTTCGTACGCCCTCACCATTTCCGGAACGTCTTCCATCAGGACGTTCTGCGGTTCCCAATATCTCGATGGGGAGGAAATCCTCTCCAACGAATACGAAGACGAGCCTGATCTCGATTCGTCTTCGGGGTTCATAGCCCACGATTTGCTCAACTATCCAGCGAGTCGAGCCGCGCGCATCACGCAGTGGTGGCGGCGAGGGCGGAAAGATACCCCTCGTACGGTCAACCCCAGGTTGACCGTGACTCCCGTGCTCTACACGATCGTGTAGCCGCTCTGGAACAGTTCCAGAGCGTGGAGTTCGCTCAGCAGCAGCAGGAGCTGCGCTACCAGAAGGCGCACGTCGGGCAGACCGCTCAGACCGCGTCGAACATCTAAGTGGAACTTAGAACGCAGGTCGTGAGGCTCCACGACCGTGTTGCCGCCCTCGAGAACCTGGCTCACACCGCTTCGTCGTCTTCTGCGAGCCATCAAGGTTAGGTGGCTCGTGTTACATGTACGGCTTCAACCGCCCGACTAACTTTGTTGAAAGGTTTTCTAGCGTCGCCCGGACAACTAACGGGCAAGAGCGTCACACTTTGCAGCCGATCACGCTGGAAATGGTGCTATCCTGCGCCAAAACGGTGAGTAGTGGACAGCACAGACAGTCGATGAGGCCACTCGTTAATCATAAACATGATGTTGCTTTGGTCAACATTATGCTCTTATTTACTGTTTGCTCCTTGTAGATGCCATTATGTATGGCTCAGCACTAGCTTCCCAATGCCATTATTTATGCTAAGTGAAGGCTCCCGATAAATAGCAATGTCACAATCGGGAGCTCTGGCTGCAGCAGCAAGAATAATATTTTTCTCGCAGGCTTGAGATGCCGCGGCTTACAATTAAACAGCGCAAGCTACGTCAACTACGAGAAATAGTCAACGCGCGCGAATCTGCTGCGGTAACCCGAGATCTACTCAGCGAAGAGGACACCGAAGAAGACGATCTTGACGAGCCCTATCTTACGGAGCTAGAGCACGTACAAGCTACACGATACGGAGTTCGAGCATTGCGCTATCGCAGACGAAAAGTTCGGTGGCTAAAGTTGCTTTACGACCACAAGGACGCTAGTGACACTGAGTTTCTCAAGCATTTTCGGCTTAAACGCCCTGAGCTTTTTTGTTGTCTTGATTCACTCGTAGAGGACAGTCCCGTTTTCAATACAACTGGGGGAAGCCGCTCAGCGGTGGAGCGCATCTACATTTACATGTTAATGACTTTGCTTAAATTTCTTGGAGCATACGTAACACCAGTTCTGCACTTGATATTGGAATTTTTCTCGGTTTGGCAAGCGGTAGCTTTTACAACTACTTGGATCGAGCTGTCACTGCAGCTTTAAAGCTGAAGTACTCTACAGTCACATGGCCAGATCAGACTGAGCGTCGTATTAAAGCCCAGAGAATCAAGGGAAAACATGGATTTGTTAACTGCGTTGGCATCACAGGTGACACTCTGTTTCAGCTCGCTACCAGGCCACGTTACAATGGAGAAGATTATTACAGTAGGAAGTCCTCGTATGCTGTCAACGCGCTAGTGGCTTGTGATGATGTAGCGAGAGTACGAGGTATTATTGTTGGGTGGCCTAGTTCCGTTCATGACAACCGCGTGGGGTCAAATAGTCCAATTTGTCAAGATTCTGACCACCACTTTCAGCATAACGATTACTTGTTAGGAGATTCCGCATTCCAGGCCTCGCGCAGTATGATTCCTGCTTTCAAAAGCCCCCAAAAGCGGAGTTACATCCTGAACACATCTACTTCAACACGCAATTGGCAAGAACTCGCATTAAGAGCGAGCACTGTATTGGTCTTCTCAAAATGCGTTTCCAGTACCTCCGTGAAATTCGCGCCCAGCCCGAAAAAAAGGAAGCACATGAGACGTCTCATACGGTATGTTACGTGTGCATGTATTATTCACAACCTATTAATTGCAGAGTCAATTCCCAGGGAGTGGCACGAAAAACTTGAGAGCTACAATACCGGGGAGCTGGAGGTGAACGGCGGAACCAACTGTTAGGTTACATGCTAGAAATACGCACTGAGCGGGAAAAGTGCGTCAATATCACTCTTCGCGACGCTTTCGTTCAGCAGTTTGTTGCGTTCTCGTAGTAGGTCGATTTTGCGTTGCTGCCGCCAATGTTCTGTTTCTTGGCGAAGCTTTGACACCTGAGCGTTGGCTTCTTTAATTCGGGCATCTACAGTTCGAGTCTCATTCTCCAGTTGATGTTGTCGAATTGCTATCTCTTGCTCTTGTAATTGGACCTGCCGCTTTCGTACGTCAAATTCCATCAGTTAAACTTCACGATTCTGTTCAGTTGTGTCTCTTTAAATTGTATAAGTGGATTCAGGTCTGCAGTGCTGCGTTTACACTGGCGCTTGGGAGATTTTTGTCCAATGGCAACAGGTGTAGACGAAGATCGATTTGTCGTCGAGGTCGTACGTGTCGCTGTTTCACAGCCAGGAGGCTCGTCATCACTTGAACTGTCACTGCCATCTTTTGTGTCGCCCTTGTTTGTTGCCACATCAGCGTTAAGAAGCTGAGGCTGTGTACAAGCGCGGACATGATATCACGTATTTCAAAGTAATACGAGCACCGGTACATGAGAGCGTCGCGAATACTTGGTTCGTTGTAGCCACGACATTGTTTTGATGCAGAACTAGCGAAATGTGCTCGGCCAATCCGATTCCTGGATAAAATTATCGACTTGCTGCCAAAACACAATTTTACTTGCTGTTGCACTAATGACAACCCCTAATACACGCTCAAAATCTGATCACGACGCTTCTGCTGGGTACGTTACCTAAAGGCTAGGCCCGTTTTGTCATTACTAAACGGACGTATTTTCTCTTTCCCCCTTTTTTTATACAAGGAGAGTTTTGAGTATACCGTTTCTTTTCATTCGGACGGACCCACACCGAGTTATTTTTAAATTACCCCGAACTGAATTTCCCCTCTATTTAATTAAAGTTATTTTGGTAGACACCGCTACTACGTACCGTATATCACGGCGATTCATGTAACGTGGTAAAAAGTTCGTTTCAAGCGAAAAAGCAAATCGGTAAACACGCCCGTAAAAATTATACTTGGTGGACATGGGGGACTGCAGGTGGCCACCGAATGCTGCCGAACATTTCAGAATATGACAGCAGGGAGAAAGCTAAGCATCAAAACCGCAGACAAACTTAAGGCCCTTCAACGTGTTGACAACGGTGAAACAATTGCAGACGTCGCGTGCACGTACGGTGTTACTCGGGTGACGATATGCAGCAGATTCCGTCTTTGAGAACCGCCAAGCCAAAATCAGTCTTTTTAGGTACCTAGACCCAGGTTACCGCAGTCTCACTGAAACTAGAGAAACGGTAAAACCTTATTTGCAAAGTGAAATCGTTGTATTTATTAACTCCTACTGATATTTTCGTACAGACTTTTAGGGTGGATTCGGCACATGCGCGGCGCTCGATACTTTTGTATCACCACGGAGTGCATTCGATATGCTCTAGCCTACTTCGATCCAGACTACGTCGCTTCTAGAAGTCGGGATGCCGTGAAAATGTACATTTTTGGCTTTCTCAAGCGCAATCGTCTGACGTACCGGCGTATAACCCATCGGGGTTGTGCAATTCGTTCCGACATGCAGGTAAACATCCATCTATTGGTTGTATTGCTCTAAATATTACTTAATACCAACGGTATTTCAAGGTCTGGATGATCGGTTTTCGGAATCAACACTCCATCATGCTGAGAGCGAGATATTTTTCCCGGAAGAACCGGTACGAATTCGTGTTTAATATGGACCAAACTTCGGTTTGCGTTGACATGAATCCTCATAGCATGATTGAGTTTGTTGGAGCACGCACTGTTGATGTCGTTCAGTGTAAGTTTGTTTGTTGCAATCCTATAATTTTAGTCGATTGATTAATCTAACGTGTATGTGATGTTATCGATATATAGCGACAACACTGGACTCATTTCGAACCTCGGTGTTTCTCTGTGCTTCTGCGACGGGGCGAAAGCTACGGCCAATGGTGGTGTTCGCTGGAGTGCCAGGGGCGTTCGACCACGACGAACTCAAGACTGACAAGAACTACAACTGGGAAAAAGGCTAATATACAGTACACGGTAAGGCATATTGCGACCATAGGGTCATGCAGGATTGGATCAACGAGGTCTGGGCCCCGGATATCCAAAAAGGACCAAGTGTACTATTGCTGTACAGCTTGAAAACGCACAAAATGGAGAGCATACAGACTCGCTTGGTGGACCATGCGCATAATAGTGTGGTGTGCGTGCCGCCGGGGGTGACGGGGACCTCACAGCCGATGGACATGGCTGTAATGAATCCGTTCAAGGACAGACTACGATATATCTACATGAAGTACGTCATTGCGAGCGGTATTTTTACGGACGCAGCCCAAAACGAAGACCTATTGCTGCGTCAGTGGTCCTGGTGTGGGAGGAAATCGACGAAGAATCCATTCAGAATGTTTTTTTTTAAGGCAGGGCTCATTGCGACGGGACCTCGCGACGCTAATGGGGTATTCGCAACCCCAGTTCCCGCTAGCGAAGAAGTTGTTGAAGCTACTAGCGAAGAAATAGATGAAGCCACTTCATAACGCTGTTAATACATTGAATGCGGGATGGATGTTTGTTGTCCGAGGTGGTGTAACTTAAATTATTTCGTCGTAATAGCGTAACAGGGACACCAACTCTTAGTTTTTACGAATATGTTTCATGTTCACCGTGAGTTATATGATCGACGTGATATACGATACTGACGTACAATTTACCGTAGATGTCAAAACCAAAACACGCATGTTACGTGTTCGCATCAAATATACATGCATTGTGCTTTGCAGATGTAATGTCCCTCCATTTTATGGCGTAGATCGAGCATGGCCGGAGCATAAAAAACCAGGTATTAAAATGAGATGTGAAAAGGCAGACATTGATATATAGAGGTCGCTAAAAAAACTTCACAATGGTGGAAGGTCAATCCACACATATGATTTTAATCCACACAGATGGTACCTAAATCCACCAAATCTGTAAGAACCCCGCAGTTTCGTGAGAAAATTCACAGTATCGTGATTTATTCCACAAGATGGCGAGGTCAATCCACAGCATAGAGGAACCCTCCCTACTGCCCCATTCCACCCAATCATCGCACGAAGAAACCCCCAACCCAAAACCTTTGGATCAAGAACTTTTGCGATTGTGGCTGCTGTATGTTCTTCGCCTAGCATCTCTCACGGAGCGAAATGGCAACGACGACACCGTGGGCAAAGAGCCTGCAGAGTACTTCCGCATATCTCCGGAGGACGCGTCGTGATTCGCGCATTGTTACGCAGCAAAGTGGGGGTACACCACGCAAGGGGCCATTCGACGTTGCAATTAGGTCATCGGGGAGATCACTAGGGGCAAAGGATTTCCAGAGGCGAGGTTGAACCTAATGTTGGCCGTCATTATCGCAGGCCTCCGCCCCCAGCCAACGAGTGCTGTATCAGGTTGAGCACGGGGTACATAATGCTCTGGAGCACACCGGGCAGCGTCTTCAATGCCATGCAAGTGGTCCGGCACAGATGCCGCGCGATCGGACAGTGTTTTCAGAGTCGCCAAAATATGTGCTGTAACGTCTACGAGGAGCACCTAATTTCGTGCATACTCGGAGTATGTTGCGGGGCTTGACGACGGTCGTCGGATTGCTGTCGACCTTGTCCAAGAACAGGGACGAACAGCACATCTAAGGCATGCGTCCACGACGTCAAGAGTTGCAGGGTCAATGTCAACGCTCGCAAAACAGACTTCGCGGTCCGATCATTCATCACAACCTAAGTTTCAATACAAGGCCACCAGATCCCGCAAGACGTTGACTGTTCTGAGCTTGGAGAGCTGTGCGCAGAGCGCCGGCAGTCAACAATGGCTCTTTGACACGATCAGATGCTTGAGCGAGCACCAGTTGAAAGTAGAATTTCCAGTACCGAATGTGGCTTGTGTCCTCTGGACCTCGATAATTCGTGAGACTCTCTCTGAAGAGCAGACCGAGTTGGCTCTTGATGCCATGGGAGCTGGGAACTGGTTAGCTGAGGCCGAACTGGTAGGTGTTGAGGAAGTTGCGTAGGGAAGTAACAGTGGATTAAATTGCTTGTAAGTAAATGGCTGTGTGTAGGTCGCCCTGCGGCTGGCAGTCCACGCCCTTGGTGCGGTCACCGGCATATGTGCTGTACCGTCTACGAGTTATTTAATTCAGAGTCTACCGGGGATCAAATTTTTCGCTCATAGTAGCCCCATGTTACACGAGGTTTAACATGTGTACATCCATGTACAGCGCACCTCCAATGTCAACGAATCGGCCAAAACTGTAAATGTGTAAGGGAAACGGTCAGTTTCGTAGCCCTGACCAGTTTAGTAGCCGTGTCATTTTCAGCCTATTAGACCGCATCATACAGCTGGAGACATTTTTAATTGGTTAATATTTAGTCAGCCAGAGTTTTGCTGATCTCCTCCAGCAGTTTATACCAAAACCACTCCTCGAATCTTCTTAATATGGGCAAGCATCGCGCAAAATACGGTGATAAAGAACTTGACGACGCGGTCCAGGCTGTACTTGCTGGTGGACAACTAAAGGCAACAAGTAAGGAGAGAAACATCGCGCATAGCACGCTGAAGAAATACGTTGCTGCTGCCTGCAAGAATGATCCCCTCGAGGCGAACCGTGGAATTATTTTGGTGTGCTTACCACCAAACGGAACAAACCTACTTCAACCGCTGGATGTGGCAGTTTTTTCATCTTTTTAAGAACAAGTTGAAAGTACTGATCGAAGGAGTGCTAGAAGTATCAAGCGCGGGAGGTATAGACCAAGAAAAAGCGCTAAGTTTAGCGGCGTTAGCATGGGACCAGCCGCATCTTGGTTCCGCAGTTGCGGTATCTTTCCGCTTTCTCGAGTGAACATGCACGCCAAGCTGGACAACTTCAAGCACAACGGCTTACCGCATTTGTCAAGATTTCTGAGGTTGTGCAACAGAAGATTCTTGTGCTCCCTGCAGCAAGACAGATCAAAACTGGGAAGCGTAAGCGGGCGAAAACGTCTGGACGTATTCTTGCACGGGAGAGTCTGAAGGAGAGACTTAAGTTCAAAAGGCGAAGCCTGGATGATGTTGTAAGCCTACCGCGCGAAAGGCGCATGCTACTCCAGTACAACAGCCTTCACAAGCAGAGTGGGCTCTGGAAATATGGGTTCAGCCTCGACAGGAAGTGTGGGTTCAGCATCAACACGAGGCCTGGGTCTAGCTTGCCTCTTACAATTAGATAAACTAATGCATATCATGTGATTTCGTTTTTATGATATTCGCGTGGGTCTGAATGAGACGGAGTCGTTCGCCGTAATGCCCTTTCTCGTGAACCGAGGCATACTTTAATGAAGTCAAGGAGGCTACTAAACTGACAAGAACACCGATTACCCGGATCACAATGAGACCGTCGAAAGAGGCATCTACCCGCAGAATTCGATGCTTAAAAAATCTCAAAAATCAGCCTGTTTCTCCTCGTTATAACGATACCCGTCATTTCTCAATCTGATCCTTGGTTGCGAAGATATCGTAGATGCAATGATAGTACCTGATCGAGGCTACTAAACTGACCGTTTCCCTTACCCTAATAGTTAAAGTAAGCTGGCGTACTCAAAACGCCCACTCTCAATTACCAAGTGCATACTAAGACTTCAGCCATATTATATATAAACTCCACCATTTGTACAAATGCGTCACTCCTACAAACTTCAATATACTTCAGTAAATTCGTAGAATTTCGTGTTGTTGCCCTGTTTATTTAGACATACACCAACCAAAACGTGATGTAAGAATTATGAACCGTGTAGATCCATGTACCACACAAGTTATCATATGAATATGGGCTGGCGTATCGCTCTTGCCTCCAGTGTACCTGTTATTAGCGCAGAAATTTAACATTGCGTGGTGAGCCGCCGAGTGCGTTACCGAAGCGCAAACAGGCGCGGATGTCTGTATCGGTAAGCCCCCTAGTACCCCTTCCAAAACTATGCTAGGCTAGCTCACCTTTGTACCAGTCAAGTCTGAAAACATTGTCCGGTCGCGCGGCATCTGTGCCGGACCACTTGCATGGCATTGAAGACGCTGCCCGGTGTGCTCCAGAGCATTATGTACCCCGTGCTCAACCTGATACAGCACTCATTGGCTGGGGGCAGAGGCCTGCGATAATGACGGCCAACATTAGGTTCAACCTCGCCTCTGGAAATCCTTTGCCCCTAGTGATCTCCCCGATGACCTAATTGCAACGTCGAATGGCCCCTTGCGTGGTGTACCCCCACTTTGCTGCGTAACAATGCACGAATCACGACGCGTCCTCTGGAGGAATGACAGCAGCCAACGAAATGATCTTACCAATCATCCTTATGTTCGGGCAGGACCTGTAAGGCAATGCCTCGTCTTTTGTGAGGTAGTACTTTGTGTTGTCCTTGTAAAGGTTGAACCACTTCTCGTCAAGTGAACGGTACCATACATGTGATTAACACGATACGTTTTCAGTCCTAAGACAAAAATAGAAACCTTGGGGAAACCAATTAATTGTCAATCGTGCCAAATTCAACACAAAATTGTGTACCTATTGGGCGGTCAACACGGGCTAGTGCCCACGCCAACCACAGGGTCCTGTATGCAGGTGTAAGCGTTGGTCGGACGCGCAATATTTGCCACTGGATAACGCTGCGTTTCAAATAATGCAGCAGTGTGATCTTGGGGATCCCTGTCGCTGCGGAAAGAGACCGCAAATTCTGCCGCTGACAGAGAGGTGTATCGCCAACCCTCTCCACCACTTCTTCGTCCGTGAGCCGTCGGGGTGGTGGTGGCCTCTGCTGGCGTCCTTGGACCAGGGCTGATACGTTGTGGTGCTGCCGCCATATCTTTCGGATTGTGTGCCGGTCCAGGCCGAACCCTGGTGCTGCAACAGCAACGCTGCCATGCGGGAGTCGATCTCTTACCGACCGCACCGCAAGGAAGAGCGTGACGGCAACCTTCGTTTCGGGTGGGACGACGGGCTGGCGAGATACGGTACAACTACATGCGTTTGACACATACATTTAATACTTTCTTAACTTAATATTATACTAGCCGAGCGCCGCCGCTTCGCGGCAGAGGCGAATGCATGTTGTTCATTCGTGTTCGTGTTTCTTGTAGGTAACGCATCGGTTCCACTCGCCACATGCTCACTACACTACTCGCATGTTAAGACATTAATTTGAGCAGCGGCGGGCGCAAGGTTGTACCAGATGCCGGTTTGGAACGCTTCACTCGGCAGCAATAATATTTTTAGCCGGTCGGGACCGCCTTCGCTCCGCTCGGCAGCCAATGAGAAGCCTAAAAATTTATAGTGGAATAGCGAGACGGACAAACACGTTACTAGCGTTGAATTTAAGACTAGCCGAGCGCCACCGCTTCGCAGCGGGGGCACATGCATGTTGCTCATTCGTTTTCGTGTACATGTATCTTGTGGGTAATGCCTCCGTTCCGCTCGCCGCAGGCTCGCTGCACTACTCGCACGTTAGGTCATAAATTTAAGCATAGGCGGGCCCTTCGGTCCCGCAAGGTTGTACCAGGTGCAGGTTTGGGCTGCCGAGCGAAGCGAGGCAGCTAACATATTTTTGTCAACGGGGGCCGCCTTCGCTTCGCTCGGCAGCAAGTTTTGGCCAATCAGAATGGATTTTGAAGCGTCATTGCGGCGACGGACGAACTACAGAGATGAGGACAGCAAACTACGTTAGTTGTATAGGATACGCAGTTCGAAGAATGTAGCTGCGGGCAGAATTTTGCAACCGCAACGGTAGCGGCGCCTCACGGAACGCCTGCTGGTCGTGTAGTTTCCTTGGTGATCAAGGCTGGCGGAAAGCCTCTTTTGTTTGTCTGAATTGTACCCACCAGATATACCTTGCGAGCCAGCAGCTGCAACGCTAGCTGCACCGAAGTGTAAAATCGATCTGTCTCTACAACACGGTACTTGCCGTCTTCCTGGCGTGGGAGAACATCGAGGAGATACCGCATCACCGCGGATGGACCTGAATTAGGGTCAGCAGATATAGTGTCGGTGATGCTCCTCCCAGCTCATCCGAGTGTTGGTCTGTGCCGCAAAATATCTCAATCCTGACATGGTGTATATCCAGCATGTACAAAACAGAACATGAGTTAATATACAACATGTAAGACTTAGCCAAAAAATAAAGAGCTGCTAACTCCATCACGGAGTGGCAAAATGCATGTCCAACTTACCGAAGACAATAAGCTGTGTCTGCGCAGCAGGTCATGAACAGCTTCGTCTCCCATTTGTGCGGCTTATCTTTCATGAACTGGCGGGTAATGTTGTGGCGACTTCTCGACGGGATCATGAGTTCGTCAAATGACAGCACTGGAGGCGCCATGTAGCCTTTCAAGAAAGTCTCCTGCAGTGTATCCACCACTGACCTTACTTTCCACGCTCGGTCAGTTTCCGCCCGCACGTCGGCGTTATTGGTAAAATGCAGATTCTGCATAATACGATCAAACGTGCTTTGCGCACATACTGACCAAATGTTCCCTTCGGCACAGCACCAACAGCCGTCGTAGCCCAATGATCAGTGAAGCGCCGCTTATGAGGGCACAGCATTCTGGCCACCAATAGCCCAATACAGTGCAATATGTCATCGGGCTGAATCTTCTTGTGGCTCTTCGTCTCTCTTAGCAGTACGTTATCCCTCGTTTCTTCTTCTCCTCGAGATTTCTTTGATTCGTACATTAGGTCCGCATCCATGATGAGGGGCCTGCGAATACAAAGTTGCATATACAGCATGAACACAAGTACACATGTTGTATATACAGCGTGTCTGGAATGCCTACCTGGTTGCTCGTACAGGCTCCGGCTCCCATGCTGAATCACACGATGAAAGCACTATGCTACATCGCATCACATACAACATCAATATCGTCAATACATGTGGTATATACACCATAAACACAAGCACTTACCGGTCGGATTCTGCCGCCATTTCCGTTGAAGACGACGACGCACTACTAGCACTCGCATCACCATCACCATCACCTTCTGCAACATGGGGACTTGTCGTCTTTGGTTTCTTGCTCTTCTTTGACCCCGCCTTAGGAGAAGCTTTCCGCATTTCTCTTTTTGCCGTTGCCTTTTCCTTCGCGCCCGCTCCACTTTTCTTGCTCCTTATGATGCGGTTGTAGCATCAGAACGTCACGGGCTTAGCCCCCCCCCCCTCCCCCGGAGTTCCTCAGCAGCAAGTCGCCCGCGCTCGTTCTTCTTCGCTGTAGAACGCGCAGCAGTCCTGGCACGTTCAAGAGCTTTTGCCTCCTTGACCCTCTTATCTACCTTTCGGTCTTCATCTATTTGACGTTTAGTCATCTTCTTCTTCCCCAGCGCTGCCTTCTTCTTGGCGGCGAGATAGCTCGCATCCTTTCCCCGTGGTGGGCGAGTAGGAGGTGGGGGGGGGGGGGGGGGGGGGGGTGGACGAGGGACGGCAGGAGCTGCTACAACCCTCGCTGCATCAGCCTCAAAGTCGACATCAACATCGGCTTCGCCGTTCAGGTACCCACGATGCTCACTGGCCAGGTGCTGTCTCTCCGCTGTGGTCTTTCCTTCCAGCCTCGCAATGAATGCGTCATGCTCACTGCGGGTTTCGTGCCGCACCGCCCTCTTGAGTTCTTGCTGGTTCTTCTCTTTTTGCGAGCTGATTCGAGGTGGCGGCCTCGCAGCCACTAAATCCAGCCGTCCTGTCGCAAAGCAATGAATCCTGTGTGCCTTGGTTTTGCAAATTCCTGTTCTGTCCCTGCAATTTTTTGCCTAACCGCGTGCATTTCACATTCTTTAACATGTTGTATAATACAACATGTTAAGAAATAGCCAAACCTTGCACCGTTCTCGCATGTTGTAATATACTACGCTTGAGGACAGGGGGGGGGGGGGTAAGATATGACGTGCTAGTCTTAACACATCAATCCAAGAATTGACGAGACCATCAACTCTCCGGCAAATTCGAGCTCATTTCGCGATGAGCTCGCTAACGAAGACGCCAGCGCAAGAGTCTGCTTCTGCAGACTCTGCTACGTCCGTGCCTGCATCTGCAGGCAACACTACCTCGGTGCCTGCGCAAGCAAGCACCTCCACGACAGAGTCTACACTCTCTGTCGACGAATACCACGCGCTACAGTACAAGAAGCGCGTGGAGGATAAGGCTGCTGTCCCGGAGACGATTCTCAAGGGTTCGTCGGTGTGGAACACCGACGGTAGCATGCCTACCGACTATGGGTCAGATATCAGTGATGTCCCCATGGAGAATGGGGAAGTCCCATCCTCAGCAGCCGACTCCAAGTTGGCCGCAGTCGCGCATGAGCCGGTCACAGGGTCGCGTCGACCCCGTGAGGATGATCCGAGCGCTTCAAGTTCGAAGTGCTCGCGTAACGATGAAGAAGAGAAGGCACCAACGCCGGTTACTCCTTCTTCTCCGCGTTCTGTCCCTACAGAACGCGCTCCGTGGATGCCAAGTGCATCCGAGATTGTTTCCAGGTTCGGTGCGACTTCGCCACCGAACCCGATCCCGCTGTACGTGTGCAGTGCCATCATTGATGATGCTGAGGCTGCAGCGCAGCACTTTGATCCCATGACGAATCAAAGGCGCGACTATTTCATCGGATTCTTCCATTGGCTCCGATGGCATGCGTCGAAGAGGACTTCGCGCAAAAGCAAAGTGCCCGAGTGGATAGCACTTTGTCAATCTTGGAACGCCTTTGTTGACAAACTTCAACAAAGACGCGAAAGCATACCGCGCCCGTATCACTGCGGCGCAACAGCGGTTCGAGACTTTCTCGAGGCGTCACTTGATCGATCGCCTCCATAATGAAGCTATGGAGGCGGGTATTCCGTGCGCAGTTCCCTTTGGAACTGCGTGTTCGCACTGTCTCCCCGGGGCTGAGCGTCTCTCTGAGCGAGACCTCACCAGGTACACGACTGTGCGTGTACCTGCTCAGCTACGTGATCTCCGCGTTCAGCTTGAATGTCGTGATGAACTTCGTGACACTCCGAGTGTTAGCGGTGATCTCAGCGCTCGTGCAGGCGTTACGCCTGCACTCCGTTCTGGGCTTCGTACGCCCTCACCATTTTCGGAACGTCTTCCATCAGGACGTTCTGCGGTTCCCAATATCTCGATGGGGAGGAAATCCTCTCCAACGAATACGAAGACGAGCCTGATCTCGATTCGTCTTCGGGGTTCATAGCCCACGATTTGCTCAACTATCCAGCGAGTCGAGCCGCGCGCATCACGCAGTGGTGGCGGCGAGGGCGGAAAGATACCCCTCGTACGGTCAACCCCAGGTTGACCGTGACTCCCGTGCTCTACACGATCGTGTAGCCGCTCTGGAACAGTTCCAGAGCGTGGAGTTTGCTCAGCAGCAGCAGGAGCTGCGCTACCAGAAGGCGCACGTCGGGCAGACCGCTCAGACCGCGTCGAACATCTAAGTGGAACTTAGAACGCAGGTCGTGAGGCTCCACGACCGTGTTGCTGCCGTCGAGAAGTTGGCTTACGCCGCTTCGTCGTCCTCTGCGGGCCATCAAGGTTAGATAGCTCGTGTTACGTGTACGGTTTCAGCCGCCCGACGTAAAATGTCGGATGGAGCCACATGCTGGACGGTATGTCTAACGTGTACGCGTTGCCATGCCGTTCAAGCACTGTGAACGGACCGATGAAACGCGGAGCAAGATTGCTTGCTCCGAAATCCGAAACTGCATGTGGCAGGTTCGTGTAGCTAACAGAACTACTGATCCCTTCTTGATTCATTTGGGTTACCCCTCCCAATATTGTCAGCGTTCACCTTCTGTCTATCCACAGAAGCTGCTATCGCGTCCTGGACAAAGTCCATTGCTTGCGTGTTGTTCAGCACGGCGTTCTTTCCCGCAGTAGGCCCGGTCTGTGCGCTGTCTGTGCCCTGCACAACGTGTTGTCCTTGGTCGCAGTGGCTGTGCCCTGCACAGACCCGTAGTTCTTGTTCGCCGTCTCGTTTCCGGAACGAGACGCAGCTTGTCTTCGTGTCGTCATCGCTGATATTGTGTCGGTATCAGCGCTCTTGTGTGGTTGTTCGGATTCAACCGTAGATCCTCCCCCCCCCCCCCCCCCCCCCCCCACTTCAGGAGGAAACCACCGTTCCAAGCATAATCGGAAGGCGTGGATGCCGCATTGTATTCACCGAGATGTTGATGGCAAACGCTGCCCATCGGCAGACAGTCGCTCCATCGCTGGTACGAGTGTGCGTAGCTCTTAAACAAGTCGCCGAGCACGAGATTCACGCGCTCGGTCTGACCGTCCGCCTGCGGATGGTCCGCAGTCGGCATCGACAATTGTGTACCAAGAATTGTAAACACGTCTTGCCAGAACCGCGCTGTGAAGCGTGGGTCACGGTCCGACACAATATCGAGCGGCATGCCATGGTGTTTGAACACCATGTCTACAAACAGTCGTGCTATCTGTACGGCTGTCACTTCAGCCGGCACTGCAGCAAGATGCACCATCTTGCTGAATCGGTCTACAAAGACCACGACACCAGTCCTCCGCTTACTGCCAGGCGGAAGACCAAACACAAAGTCCATAGAGATGGACTGCCAACACTCCGACGGTGTCGGGAGTGATTGAAGCGGATCCTGCGAAATCGCAGCAGGTTTCACGCGTTGACACACTTCGCAAGCACGTACGTACTTGCGCACCTACTTGTACTGGTGATTCCAGTGGAGTCACGCGTGAGAAGTAAGTATGTCTTCACACGACCAGGATGCCCTGCCGTAGGGGCATCGTGGTACTCGTACATGATCCGCATCCGCAGATCATAATCGTCCACTTCCCTGTATAGCAGCAGTCCTTCGTGCACACGATAACGATGTGAACGAGTTCGAAGGTGTGGTGTCAACTTCCGACGCGCCTCGTCGGACGGTACTGAGGCGTAGCTCAGCAACTGCTTCGCGTCTGCGTCACTCGCATACGCGGCCTTCACGTCGTCGATCAACGGCGACGACGGAGCACTCACACGCTCGACGCCAATCCGATTGGCGTTGGCTGTCTTCACAGCATAATCTGGCCGACGTGACAATGCGTCGGCCACGACGTTCGACCTTCCGGGTTTGTACTCAACCCGGAAATCGTACTCTGCGAAGCACGACAACCATCTCGTCATCCGTTGCGAGATGTGTGGCGACTTCACTGCAGTTCGCAGTGAAGCGTGATCGGTGTAGACCACGAACGGTCCACTCCCAAGTAGATACACTCGGAACTTCGCGAGTGCATACTTCATGACAAGGTGCTCCTTGTCATGTACGGGATAGTTGCGCTCAGCTGGCTTCAGCTGACGCGACTGATAGTAGACCACACGATCACGACCCTCGTGATCGTGTTGCATCAACGCGCATCCGATCGCAAAGTCGGATGCGTCACACACGACGTGGAACGGACGATCTTGGTCAGCCACTGCCAAGATCGGCGCTTCAGTCAAGCCCTGCTTAACTGCATCAAGGTCTGCTGACACTCAGCAGTCCACTTCCACTCAGCTTCCTTCTTTAGAAGCTGCGACAGCGGGAGAATCTTGCCCGCGTAGTTTTCAACGTACTTGCACAAGTACGTTGCAAGCCCAAGGAACTGCCTCAGTTCCTTGACATTGGATAGCGTAGGCCATTCATTTATCACTCTGACCTTCTCTGGGTCAGGGCGTACGCCGTTCTTCCCGACGAGACACCCGAGAATGGGTATCTCGCTCACCCCGAAGATACACTTTTTCAGGTTCGCATAGAGCTTATGCTTACACATGAGCCCTAGCAGCTTACGGAGGTGCTCCTTGTGCACCTCAACGTCAGTCTCCCCGTTCACAGCCCGGCTGTGGACGAACACGTCGTCGAAGTCGCTCGGTGCGAAATCGCGCACCGTGCGCAATAGATGCGTCATGCATCTATTGAAGGTAGCAGGGGCGTTCTTCAGTCCCTGTGGCATTACGAGCTACTCCCAAAGCAGACCGCTTGGGGTGATCACCCCCGTGAGAGGGATATCACTCTCATGCATTAGGATCTGGTAGAACCCGTCGCGCAGATCAAGAGCACTGTAGATGATGCTTCTGGTCATCGAATCGATGATCACAACGTTTCGTGGTATCGGCGTCTGCGCCGGTATCGTCGCATCGTTCAGCTTGTTGTAAGCATGAACGATGCACCATCCGCCCTGTGGCTTCTTGCCATAGAACGTTGGTGCACTGTGCGGGGACTTCGATTCCCGCACGTGATCTGCCTGACGACGACTCTCGAAGAAGCCGTCGATCGCCATCACTTGATCCCGCGGCAGTGGCCACTACCGCGTCACACAGTACTTCGTACCCGGCACGAGATTAATCTCGTGCTATATGCCCTTGTCCTGTGGAAGCTCCGCAGGAATCTCGTCCGGGAGCACATCCTTGTGCTCCCACAGAACATCGTAGAAGGGACTCGCATTCAGCGAATCCCAGCTCTACTCGTCGGAGCGCTCCTTCTTCGACTTTGCACTGAGAGTGTCCCCACTCTCGGCGGTACTCGCAGCGTGGAGTTGCCTCAACTCCTCTGCTTCACCCTTCATCCTTTTGAGATCCGAAAAGAGGCATATCTGTTCGATGCGTCCTTCGTGCAGGTCCCTCGCGAAGCGCATCCAGTCCATG
This sequence comes from Phytophthora cactorum, assembly GCA_016864655.1. Taxonomy (NCBI): domain Eukaryota; phylum Oomycota; class Peronosporomycetes; order Peronosporales; family Peronosporaceae; genus Phytophthora; species Phytophthora cactorum. The sequence continues at coordinate 580,434 of NHQK01000028.1, forward strand.
GCTGGAAGCGACGTCAACTCCGACGCATTCGTCGGAGGATTCTTCAGTTGCATTGACCGGTACTGGAGACCAGTACGGGTCCGTGTCAAAGACGTTCAACGTCGCGACACTCGACATCGCGTCCGATGTCTGCCCAGCAGACATCTCTTGTAGCGTCTCGGTCCCGGACCGAGACTTGCGTAGCTTGTGTTGCTTGCACCGTCTTTTCTTCTTGTGGAGCCCGGCTCCACTTGTTCCTGGTTCAGGCCGGCCTTAGGCGGTTTTCGTTAATTTCGTAACCATCGGCGGATGCTTTCCGCGGACGCGCATAATCAAGCCCGGCTTGAATTCATTTCGCTTCGTCGTGAAGCCCGGCTGCACGCGAGCACGCAAGCTTGTCCGGTGTTGGACGTTTGCAACCGTCAACACTGCTTGCCGCGTCATCAACTCCCAGCGTTGATGCGCTGTTGACACCTCGACGCCTTGCGGCGGAGCCTTCCGTGATTTTTGAACAAATTACGGGCGCGTCAACTCCCGGAGCTGACCCGCCGACTTTACAGCTACTGCTGGTAGCTGAAGTCTCTTGCATACTTGATGCATCAGTTCCGGGAACTGATGCACTGTCGTCACAGACACGGTCTGTGACTGGAAGATCTTCCATACTTAATCGATCAACTCCCAGAGTTGATACGCGCATTGAAGTAGGAACGCATCTCAAATCTGATTTCTGATTTGAGACTGATTCAACGACTGCCTCAGTCGTTGTGACTTGTGTGTGGGCACCGGAGGCTGCAACACACGGTGCTGTCTCAACGATGTGATCGAATGCACCTTGCGGTGCATGCGCGACACTGACAGGGCCATCGCACTCTGTCGCGTTGCAACCGAAGCGTACCAGCGTACGCTTCTCCCAATTGATCACTGGATCATGCAGTGCAAGCCACGACATGCCCAACACTAAGTCAAACTTATCGTCTAAGTCTAAGACGATAAGGTTCTCCGCAAACACCCGGTGTTTGTACGAGAAGCGCACGCGTACGACGCGCTTCTCAGTTCTCACGGTGGCACCCGTTGCCAACCGCACTTCCAACACACTTCGAGGTGTGTCTACATCCTCGAAGTTTAGCTTCGGTAGACTTTGCTGGCGAACAAAGTTGTTCGATGCACCCGAGTCTACCAGCGCACGAAGAGAGTCCTCTCTCTTCGACCATACTTTCAGGATGACAAGATTTGGCTTGTCATCTTGCTTCTTGCAGTGAGAGTCTCTCTCACTGGGGGCTGCAGTCTTCAGTGTCGCGTGTCCGTTGTAGACACGCGTGACTACACTACCAGTAGGGCGCCCCGCGCCTACTGGTTCCGCGCGTGTTTTGATTGATCGCGGCGATGCCCGGCATCGCCACGTCGGCCCCCGGCCTTGTGCACAGCCGCTGTGCACTCACGCGCATAGTGTCCGGTGTATCCGCATCGGAAACACCGCACGCTACTGTTGTTCCGCTGCTGGTGACCAGCAGCCGTAGCGTTCGAGAGGTCCATAAGTTCCGGACCTCCCGTTCTCATCACCGGACGTGCCATCCTCGGCACGTTCACATGCAATTTAGCCTGCCGCAGGCTAAATTCCTCTTGCATGGCAAGGGTGATCGCAGCTTCGAGAGTACTTAGGTACTCTCGGAAGAGGTAGGTCTTGACGGGACCATCCCTCAAGCCCTTCATGAACGTGACGACCTTGGTCGCCTCGTCCATCGGGTTGGTCACGACGTTCGAGACCAAGTACCGCGCACGTTGGGCGTAAGCATGAACGTCATGCTTACTTGCTGCAGGTCGAGGAACTCAGCCCTCGACCGGAACTCGTTCTTAGGAGGCTCAAACGCTTGTCTGAGCTCCTCCTTGAACTCCGCGTACGTGCCGAAGCACGTAGCGTCCGTGAGCCGGCGTCTATACACCCAGCTCCTCGCTCGTCCGCCAAGATATGACATGGCGAACGCAACCTTCGACGGATCGTCGAAGATGCGTCGAGCTGCAATGGCAGTGTCGACCTCGACAAGCCATCAGAGATGAGGTTCCCCCTCTTTTCCCACATAGTTGCTCACGTGCAGTTTCAATGACTGCACGCGCGGTGTCGTCCCGGACGACGCCGTCGTAGTCGTAGCGGCAGCAGCATCTCGCTGCTCCTTGACTATGAAGCCCAGAGCAACACGGTGTTGCTCTGTCGGTGACAACGTCCGTAGCGTCGTCGCTACGGCCGCCTCCCCAATGACTGTTGCCAGTCTTTGGAGAGCCTCCCACTCTGGATCCGACAGGTGGGGGAAGTCTGCACGCGCAATGTGCGTTGCAGACTCGCTCGGGCCACGTATGGACGGATTACCGTCCATGGGTTGGTTCTCGGCCCCATGTTCGTATTCCGTACGAACAAGACAGGTAGTCGGTCGTTGGACGGACTACAAAGTGCTGCCAGGTGTAATGGGCCAACTCTGTGCCCACTACTTCGGCTTACACGTTAGCGCACGTGTACGAGGAAGCGTAGTAGCTTAAACTTCGATTAACTATACTTTCGGACGAAAGTATAGATTTACTAAAATAAGAAAAGCTAAAAGCCGTTTTGGGTTAAAATGAGAACTGTTATTTATGGTTTATGTCTGGACTGGGTTTCCTCCTAAAAATGATATCCTATATGAAGGTATTCTGCCATCCGATGGCTGTCAGAACCCTGCTAATCTAATTGGTAGAAAGAAATGCTTATCTACCAATGAGAAGCCTAAATGCATTCAGACCAGTGGTCTGCAAAGTGTAACCATTGGTGTGTCTTACACCAACGTTCGAGAACCCTCCATGTAACCATGTAACCAAGTAGCTACGTGTAGCCACTTGTGTGTAACCACGTTACACAAGATGTCTCTGCTATTGCTGGCAGCCATTCAACTACCTCACCAACTACCCACATCAAGTACAATGCATTCGTGGGACTGTGCAGCTCGGAGCCGCGTGTGCTCATCGACGAAGTTAGACTCAACGAAGACGACATCGAAAAAAAACAAAACAATTTTTGGGGCAGAAACCAAGTGCATTAGGAGGGGAACTATGATGTCCAAGAAAAAATCTTGTCGTTGAAGCGACCGTGGCTGATTGAAGCCGTCTCAATGAGCGAAAGTGAGCTAAAACAGTTGTTGAAGCCGTCTCAATGAGCAAACGTGAGCTAAAACAGTTGTTTATCACACAAAATCGATTGGTTGCTCGGGTTCGCTTGTACTATTGATACCATGTCAGTAAATGACAGGGACGAGGAATTGATCTCTACTGATAGAGCGACTTGTAGATTATTTGCTTGAAAGTGCACTGCGAAATACAAGTTATTTTATGTGATGGATCCGTTTCTCCAGACACCACAACATTGCACCCGGATGTCCAGGTTGTGTCTGGAATTGGCCCCGATCTCCATCACTGGAAAGCGGCAGCATTTTAGTTCATGTCTCTTGTTCCATCATTGTATATTAAGCCGAGACAGCGTGGATGTTGCACAACGACAAGACTGGTTTTAGGCGTCTTCAATGGCTTCGGACAATAAAGGGTGTCGCCGGTCGTCTCATGCGGTGGCAAAAAACATGAACATAAGCAACAAGATCGAACTTACGGGGCCCGGTTTGGCCGTAAGGAGCACATCGATATGCGAAGATGTAGCCACGACTATGTCGTTTCGAATGCCTGGTTGATCAGCTAATTTCGCTGAAGTGTAGGTTACAACTCACTCTACACGCACTTCAGCATGAATTTCTACTCAAACACAATATATCGATTACTTGTCATCACCTACTCTATCGTTTACTTGGTGTAGCTGTTGTTAATAACACTACTTTTGACCTTCGAACTGCGAATCTCCCCGGACCACAGCCTGGGTCCCCAATACCTGTCTATACTAATCATCCTGAAAAGCCAACGCGAGTACTTTTTACGTACTGAAGTACACGCTATCTTCAACACCTAAAAGTATTAAATAGAAGACATCATCACTAAATGATAGCTGCAGTTGTACGTGATGGAACTAGTCTACCCCTATACACTAACGTGTACAGTAGCTGTACATGCTGATAACATGTTTGTGAGTGTGCAGTTTTCGCAGCTAATGTGACGATGTCATTTAAAACATATTTGAAAAAATCAGCTGGCGTGGAATATTTGGTAAATTTTCGTAGAGATATCCGGTTGAACCATCGCAATTGGAACTATTCAAGTCCAAAACAGTGGTAGTACAATCAAAAATAGACCTAGGCATGAAAGCTCGTTTTAGAGCTCAGTCCGTGTGGTGAGTTACAACATCTAGCATTTTTGCTTGCACATTTCATTGGCCAGGGCAAAATTTCAAGGACATGCGCTGATACAGGAATAACCAACTAGTTTATTAATAGTTGAACACACATCCCACCTAACTGCTGCATCTATCTTGAAAAATAGTGCTGAGCACTTCTCTTAGAGGCTCATCATTCCCCAAATCGCCAAGTTCTGCCAACGTCTACCTCAATGCGGACCGACTTAGCAATTCTGGTGCGCTACAAGACACCCGCTTCGGACTCTCTCAAGTTCGAAATCAATTTGTACCTGGCACGAGTTTCGACGATCAAGACGAAAGGGAAGTGCACAATTCGAGGTGCTCTTGTGCTCTGGGCTCGTGGTCGTGTCGATTGAATATAACCTAGCCGTTTTAGCCTATCGTTGCGAAAGGTCCCTGCGTCTGATAACTTCGCTATTAGACCATATAAACCTGTTTATGCTCCAGATTCTTTGGTCCTACAAAAGACATGAACCGAACCTCGGTTGTGATAGTGATATTCATGATTAACTTCAAATTCTGAAAGAGTTCTTTTGTGACAGCCTAGACATGTTATCGACCAAGTTTCATTGTTTTTTTTAGTTAACATTTATCATGGTAACTGTGCTGCTATAGCCACCCGACGGCTTTGCTAAAGAAATGAATTAAAAGCTCTCACCTCCCTATTTTCTGACGCCTTACTCTTCGTCTTCCTCGGCGTTTCCTCCACTCTCATCGTTGTCATCGTCGCTGTCCTCTTTGGACATATAATCGGTCGGGTCCTTGTCGTCAAGTAGACTGCTGTTTATATAGATGAACGCAGACTTCTCCAATTTTTCACCCCACATGTGCGTGCGTCTTTTGGACAGCAAAACGGAGAAGATGCTCTAGACGCTATCAGCCACCGCTGACGAAGTTGGTACGGCAAACAACCTTAGAGCAATCTGTTCCAGCGTGGGGAATCCGACGCTTCCGTATTGTGCCCAGAAATGTTGCAATACTCCGTCTTCACATCTTCGGGCAGGTTGGCAAACATGTTCACGTACCCCTTCAGGTCGAAACGACAAGTGTCGGTAAGGTTCTTGTCACCATTAAAGTAGATGGAGATGTACGCTTTCAAGGCGGTCTACGTGCTCACCTTATCCTTGGGTTTCCACTAGCGCATCGTCAACTTGGGAGTAAGAAGATAAGCGTAACCCATTGACGAGGTATGGAGAAAATCCCAGCGCTTGTTGGTGAGAGTCGTGAGCTGGGCTGCAACTCTTGGGTCAACGTCCAAGCTATTATTCGAGGTTGCATGAAGTCGAGAGAAGTAGTCATACACCCTGAAGAGATCGCATGAGTCGCCTTCAAGTTTCCCGATTATCTTGCTGGGAAAGGCAAGAACTTTCCGAACAGTCAGTAGCTGCAACCAGAACAGTCTGTCGCTGACAATCTCCTTGAACTCGGTAACGCGAGGTTTATTCTTGATTCTGTCCAATACTGGGGCAACGACATCCCCACAAGATCTCGGTCGGCCATAGACAAACAACCAACCCAAGTATATACCGTGCCATTGCTCGCCCTGAGCCGCTTTGGTGGAGAATTTGCCGAACCAGAAGCGTCGGCGGGTACATCTCCATGGTCATCACCTGGGTTTGGAGCCTGACCAGCCATGTTGTTTGCAATTTGTGCACCTCTCTTGATAGAGCCAATGTCGTTGAATAACTTATTTCTTCAGTTGAAATGTTGAGACACGAAGCTCGTTTGTGAGAAGTGTTCAGCACAGGCGACACGTCGAGCACAGACATATCGAACCGTTCTCAACCTGACTTTCAGCACAAATGACGGAGAAGTCTCATATGAACGTTGAGCTAGAGGAATCGGTCCTTCGAACGTACGCCAAGGCATCAGATATTCGTCCCAAGAATACATCTCGAGCTTACAAGAACAAGCAGGTCGAGTTTACACGGTGGTGTGACGACAAAGGACTGGCATTTAATGATCTCACACGCTACACGGTAACGGGACCCAAACTTCACCTCTTTCTTGAGGAGTACGCAAAAACGTCACAAAGGTGAAGGCATTTGGACCCAACAAATTGGCCGAGCTACCATCAATAGGTACGTCGCTGCGGTGGTTGATTTGTGGCGTCAACAACAACGATTAAAAATCAATAACTATCCGTCCCCTCGCGACAACGCTGTCTCTGCTCTTCTCAAGGTGACCGAATATGAAGAAGACGGTCGCCGCAGAAAGAATTTTGAGGACAGAGTTGCATTTGCGATGCTGGATGGGTACACGACAACAGATCAACTGGGGAAGATTGCTAGTTTTTTCTGGTCCGCACGACGCGATGTGGGTACGAGAATTAGGAACTTGCTGGCGTTTTTTCTATCTCATTTTGCTCTAATGCGTGGTGAATCTGCGCCAAGGAAGGAGTTAGCCGATTTACATTCTGTGCGTCTTGAAAATGAGGGATACTCAACTTGTCGCGCTCTTTAAATGGTAATGCGCCAAGGCAAGACAAATCAGGTCGGCCGGATTGAGGTAGGAGGCTGAATGCGCAAAAAGCATGTCAACATATGCCCGCATGGGCTCCTCGGCTTTTACCTGTTCTGGCGCTGGCATGTAGAGCTCGAGTCTTTCCCCGACGTTTGACCTCGGATCTATGGTATCCTATAAACTACTAAAAACCGGTAAAGACGCAACAAAAGAAATGTCCTACAAGGTTCATCAGGACGCGATTGCTGGGGCACTTCATCACGTTGGTCTGCAAAGTCGAGCTAACAATCATGTTCGTAGAGATTCTGGAGCAAGAATGACCGATCTCGGTGGTGCAAGCGAAGCCCACATCAGGCGGCTCGGAAGATGGAACAATCAAGCCATGGAAACATGTTACCTAACATCGTTGCCTCGAGAGGCAATTAAGACGCTAGCGGGATTCGAGCCTATCCGCGGCAGTTTTTTTCTTCCCAGAGCTTCCATAGAGCCACCGGTTGCTCTACAAAAGCAAATTTTCTCCGCGGTGGAACGATGGCAGACGAAATTTGCAAATGGAGATTGCGAACAATCTATAGCGGGTGGCGGCTTTCTCGAATTGCTGTTGTATCGGTGCGTTGTAATCCTGCAGGATGCAGCTATACTCGTCAACGAACTATCTAGTCAATCAATATGGAGCCATAAAATATTCCAGTCTCGTGAGTTCCGAAAGTTCAAGAGCGACTTGAACGACACGCTTGGTACTTTAGTGCATCCGACTGAGAAACAACTAGAGCGAGCCATGCCTGTTCTTAACGCAAAATTGGACGGTGTGCACAAGGATCTGAAAATGTCAGTAGAGGGAATTCGCAGCAGCCTTGAAGCCGTTGAGAGTAAAATAGTCGACGTTGGTAAAGTACTATCTCCATTTTCTAACGGTTCAGCTGAAGCTAATAAGTGGAGAAGCGGTTAAACTGACTACAGACGGAATAGCGACAACTTCAAACGCTAACGGAGCTGAAGTAGATACTGTGGACGAGGGTGTGATTTCGTATCGAATGAGCCGCAGCATTGTTTCCGTCCGCGAGCTGTGGAATGAGTGGGAACACGGCCTTTCTGGCGGACGACCTGTGAAAGAACTAGAAGAGCAACACGGAGCTAGATGGTGTACTAATGGGGAGCGAAGATTTTTCAATCGTCGTCGGAAAATCATTGATCTAGTCACGACTGCTAACAAAATGCTGAGCCGCGAAGCCGTTGCGAGATCTGCTGCGATCGACGCCGCAGTTACACGTGTGGATGCAGTTCGAACTGCACACCGTAAATCGCTAAACTGGTTGTCGCTCAATGCTGAAACTGCAGCAAGGCAGTTAGGGGTTGACGTAGCAGCTCCTGAAAAATCTTCGCGCAAGAAGCCCAACTCCACCAATCGTGGCAACGCAACTCCAGCACTACCGCCTACTTCGACAACTGCGGGTAGCAACTCGACTGTAGCAACGTCGCAGACAGAGGGTCCAGCACGGTCTTTGTGATTTCCCAAACTTTCGTCGCCCGAGTTGTAGAGGTGACTGCTAACAGCTTGCATGCTGTCCTCGACAATATATAGCAAGCTTGCATTTAAGCGTTTGGATCTTGTAGGAGCCTCCAATTCACTGCTCACGAAGTTGAAAGTACGCAGTTTCCTCCACCACAAGCCCTTTGTGCCTGCACCGGCCCCTACGTCTATGACAACAGGAAGCATTCCTTCAGTGTCCACTCTGATCTGCATCTGCTCCGTGATCTACTTCCAGAACTGGCTGCACACGATGTCCTCGTTTGTCTCCGCACTCGAATGTCATACTGTAGTACTCGATAGTGTCTCCGCGTCTCGGAAGGAAGCTGGGAAGACATCGTTGCAGTTGTAGGTGTGAGTGGCTGCCTGGCATGATTTGAAAACGGAGAATGACCTATGATTGGCCAAAAATGTAAAGTCAGCTATCGGCGTGAGGATCGCTACATCATTCTAAATAACGAAAGACCAGGTCTCGGACCCTGTTTGCCGAAAGGGTGATAATCATTCAATATTGCGCTCGGAATAACACTTTCAGCTGGATTTGATCACAGGATCTTTTAAGTTGAAGCTAAATCATCCAATCAAAAAGAACGAAATGTTTACTCTAAACATAAATGCATAAACGACTCTAAACATAGTTATAGGGTCCCACTACAATAGTAGTGTTTGCATTTTTCATTCTGGTGTAAATTAACTCACCATGGCAAGACCGACTCGACGGCAGCGAAGAGCGAGGGCCCGTGCTCGGCATGATGACGGAACATGGGTCAACGAGAGAGCGGTGACTGAACCTACAAGACAGCAGCGTATAGACAGCATTCGAATGGCACCCAAACGAGCGAGGATCAACAACACTCACATCTAATGTTTAACGAGAATAACGAGTTACGTCACACCCCAGAACGAGAAGTTAGCGTGCAAGCAAGTCCAGATCCTGATTTCGTGGACGTACAGGACTTGCAGCCGCGCTACACCCCTGTCAATTATTTCAACCCTTAGTCCAACTTCTATGACCTCGACTTCACCAAATCCCATCGACCGAAGGCTAGACTTTTTTTTCAGACGCAACTTCAGACGGGCAAAGCTCTAGGGATAACATAGCTCTACAAGGACCGAATATATTCATGGCCGAGCGTGTATACGCTAGTCGGAGTGTTAACTACCAGTTGTTCTACCTAGTTAAATTGGTAGGATACGAAGATCTGAACTGGGAACCCTCCCAAAACGTACCTGACGCTCTCATCGAGGCATTTGAACGAGAAGAAGGGAGACACGCTTGGCCGTCTTACGTCGTCATACCAGGTCGCAGGCGAAGAGGTGATCCGCTGTATAGATTATAGAACTAACAAATATTACAATACAAAACCATATGAATTGCAACCCTAATGTATATGCAAACAGTTTGTCAGCACCACTAACTGTTTGTTAGTGTGTAGTGCCAATTATCAACATGTAAATGGAGTAGCCTAGATGGAACAAAGCGTCGTTCTGCTACATCGAGCATTAGGATTATATGCTATTTGCTCTGTAGTGAAGGGTTTTGCGTGACTACCAGCTGTAGATGCATAGATGACGATGTCAGTAACATTTTGTAAACTGAAGCCATCCCAAGTTGAAGTGGTTGAAGTGGCACGCACCGTTTGGCTGACGCCGCACTCGACCCGAGCGACCTTGATGGAGCTCAGTGCATCAATAGCCACGGGAATATCTTCGTCGTCCATTGATCCGGTGCCGAGTTTCCCGTCTCGACCGCTTCCCCAGCAATACAACGTGCCATCGCCTATGCCAATGGTGTTAGGTCGAATATAACGAGGTGCAAACTCCATTTTAGCGCAACGTACTGGAAACGGCTGCGGAGTAGTCCTCGCCACAAGAGATATGGGCAATCTCCTTGGAAATTAGCGCTGATACAACCTCCGGCTCCTGCACGAACTGGTAGCTCTTCTGCCGAGCGCCGTCGTACCCTGATTGAAACAGCTTCTCGTTCTCGATATCGCCCTTTGGCTCACAGCAACATGATACAAGAAATTACTACAATAGAGCTAGACCACAACAATCAAATTTGCAACGGACCAGCCCAAGACGACCATTTTCAGCAAGTCCCCACGCATATAGCGTGCCCGATCCTGTGAGAGCTATTCGGCACTGCGAGTCTTCGGCCTCCACACCTTCCAACCTCGCTTTCATCCTGGCGCCAACCTAACCGAAAGTTGATACATGTCGTCAGTCGATTGATCAACTTTAAGATCTACAACGCAGCAATTAACATTTCTCCACACCGTGTAGGGAATCGATGTCACAGGGATCTTCACGCCTGCGGTGCTGGGTGCTTTCTCGCCTTCACCTGCACCAAACACACTCATTTCTAACTGCAAAAAGGAAAAGAATCCACCCACGTTAAAATATATACACCAACACGCCAAAGTGCAACGAGTATCCTTACCCTCACTGGATCAGGATCAACGCGAGTCTGAGCAACCACCACAGCCTTTGCCCCGGCCTTCTGCGCTGTCAGTATCTGTGAGTAAAATCTCGTTAGCCGAGCTTAAGTTTCTTCTATCCACCAAATCAACGCTAACCTGCTTTCCCAGCACGTCCTCTTTGCTTGACAAAATCGACCAAGGTCGCTTTCCAGGTGTCTGTAGCTGTTCCAGTAGCAATTCGCCATATTGACTCTTACGAATCATGACTGCGGGGATCTTAAAGCTGTGAGCGTCGCCGTCCTCTTCATCGACCTCAAGCGCGAAGGCATCAGCCTCAAGAAAGTCAAAAATGATGACCACACCAACAGCACCAGCGTTCTGTGCGTCCTTGACGAGCGAAACAAGAGACTCCATTAAACGCCCGATCAGTTCACTTGCATCAAGTGCGTCTGCACCAAAGGCGACATCTTCTTGGCCGAACTCTAACACGGCAATGCGCCCGACGATTTCATCAGGACGAACATACAAACGCAGACTTGACAGCCGCTCAGGTGAGTAGAATAACTGTGCACGCACACCTGTGGGGTTTAGTGGTGGACCGAAGGCTGCAGGTACACATGGAATTTCCAGTAACTCTGCAGGTCGCGTTGAGTCTATAAGCAACGATATCCAACAACCCGTAGACGTTCCTCGATCAATCAGTGCGATCTTGCCTGTGCAGCGTGCCAAACTCGATCGAAGCTGTGAATCTGAGCGATTATACACCGCTGCGCTCAATGCTGCAGAAGACGCCTGCATAGTACCTACGAACTCAGCTGTGGGTAATGGCACAGCGAAGATGGACCCTGAAATGGCACGTAAAAGTTGTGTCGGCTGGGATCCAAACCGTGCGCACAGCGCTATAGTACGTAGAGACTCGTCCTTCGCTTTCTGTTCCTCCTCTTTAGGGCTGCTAGGTCGATAAGGGAACTGGTCGACAGTAAGCGAGACTTGGACACGAGAAGTCACAGCAAGTGCGTGCTCCCTTCCCGCCGCAATTTGTTGCACGTTTAAGGCCGAAAGTGCGGCATTTTCAAGAGGTGTGAAGGCACTTTCACGTGCATCACTTGCACCACGTCGTTTCCAAGCGCCCCACTCAAAGACATGCCTTGTTGGAGCACGCCCGACAGCGAAAACATGATTACCACCTAGCGCCACACTCTCGATAGGCTCCTTGAGCGCATCAATTCTCGTCGGAGACGGCATGTATACGAAATTACTGCCACTAATGTTGGGATCCAAGAAACCTACTCGAAAGCAATCCAAGTAGCCAAGACCTAATTGTCCATCAGATCCTTCCCCCCAGCTAAACACACTTCCGTCCTCAGTCACGACTAGAGTGAAATAATAGCCACACGCCACTTGCGTCACTCGCATCTCCTCGAAGTAACTAGAGTCTAATTGCAATGGCAAATCGATCACCGGGTATTCGCGGCCTGTGTGAGGATCGAATTGGGATCGGAAAATGGCATCGCTACGCTCCGAGTTCTCGTCAGTCACAGCAAAATCACCGTGTCCGAGTTGTCCATAGCCCCCAGATCCCCACGTGTAAATGATTCCACCAGCACTTAACGCAACTGAGTGGTGGCTACCAAGTCGTGAATCAACAATGACAACATCGTTCAGGTCGTCCACCCTTGTAGGTTGTTTGCGAATAACCCCACCACCTCCACTAAAACTGCTGTGGTCTTGCGACTGCAGTGGCAAGAGAAACCCAAAGGAACCGGGTACACCTGCACCCCACGTGAAAACCTGACCATCGGATGTTACAGCACATGCATGAGTCTCACTGAGAGCTAAGCGAGAAATACGCAACTCGTTGTTCTTGAAGAACGCAGCTAACAATGGCGAGGCCACATTTCGAGAGAGTTCCAAGTGTGAGTGACCTAATTGAGCTCGAGCATTGGCGCCGAAGGAATAAACTGCGCCATGGTGAGCAAATTGCTCCACTTTCTGCTGTCGTAGCCGCTCTCGCTTCTTTTTACGTGTGACCACCACATCCTGAATTTTCTGGGCTGCTTGTGATAATTCTTGCTCCACTTCGAGCTGGATCTCCAAACGACGCTCGGCTGCTTCACGTCGTGCCAGCATACCACGACCACAACGCTGGATCATCACTGCAGCCTCATCTTCTGACAGATACTCTCGCTGTACGAAGCAACGCAGCAGGTTCACGATCTTTGGCGTCTGTTTGACCCACAGTATAAAGCGCGATCGTGGCAGATCTTGTTCGTCATCCAGGTCACAGTGCACAAAACACTGGCGAGTAAGCTCAGCTACTTCACTCATGGGACACAGCGCTGCAAGCTTTGGACCAAGGCCTTTTGTAGCTTTGGAGAGGCCACGAACCGCTGATTTGATCAGAATTCCCAATTCGTCGCGAGTAATGGCACCGGAGTCATCAAAGTCGAAGATGTCAAACACAGCGCCCGCTTTCTCTTCCAGTTTCTCGTCCGCAGTAGTGAGTGCCAGTGCTGTGAGAAATTCAAGTCCGTTTACGATGGTACTGCTGTGTGTATTCTGGAAAGTGGTGAACCAGCGTTGCAGCATCGTTTTGAACAGCGGGTTATTACGAAGACCCACGAGATCTTCGAACTGCTGGAGAGTGAGGCAAAAGTTGAACGATAATCGGCGCAGTCTTGTCGACAGGAATGCGATCTCGTCAAGACCCCTAGCAACAGTCAGGGTTCAACGTTAGCACCATTCACTTGGCCCATGTCTAGCAGAAGACCACCCACCAGACTTGAGTGAGCAGTACCAAGTGACTCAAAACAGCGGCATCCTGCTCTCGATACTGCACTCGAGAGAACCGACCCCCCATCAGTCTAGCGACGACAGCAGTTCAAGCCCAATTTACCCTCGAAGAGCCGCGACACTTGAAATGCGAGCCAGGATTGTTAGATCAAATAGGGCTGCAGTTTATTCCGCTACTAAGTCCTTTGCTGTAGGACGCACACGGTGTGATTGACAAAATGCCAATGGCAATGAATTACATCGAATTGCCAATGGCCATTTGCCATGTACAACATTCCCAAAGAAAATGTGCACAACTTTAACCCAAAAGTTGTTTTTGCACTTACCAGTACTTTTGCATTTGGCGCGAAGACACAAGAAGCGATGGCTCGGGACGACGACGCGGAGCCTTCGCAGATCCTCGAGCATGTGTTCCTCGGCTCGCGCACGCACGCGCGGGACAAGGAGCTGCTGCAGCGGCTTCGTATCACTCACATCTTGAATGTACGTCCGCAGAAATATCGTGTTAGGAACGAATGGCTAAAATGCTACTGCAGGTGACGCCCCCGAAGAAAATGGATCCGGTGGCTGGAGTGCCCAATTTCTTCGAGAAGGACAAGATCTTCACGTACCGACGCTGCCCCATCTTCGACAACAAGGCTGAGGACATTTCCGGAGTGTTGGAGGGCTGCATCGCCTTCATGGACCAAGCCAAATACTATGGTATCACATTTGATAACGGGAACTTTGAGGGAGTCAAATTGCTAACGGTAGCCAAGTACGGCGTGTGATGTGTATTTTCCCCTCTTTCATCTCGTGAACTCTAGGTCGGATTCTCGTGCACTGCAACAAAGGAGTGAGTCGCTCGTCGTCCATGGTCGTAGCTTACCTTATGAAGCTACGTTCCATGAGCTTCGAGCAGGCGTTGGCTTTTGTGGTCGAGCGCCGTTCAATAGCCAACCCCAACGAGAGCTTTCGACGCCAGTTGCAGGAGTACGGACGTCGTCTTCAGCGCAGTGCACCGAAGGATAAAAGTGCTCGAGCTGCTCGTGGGCCTGCTGGGCCACAGTTGCCACCTGGTGCACCGACCAAAGGCAATGGCAATGGCGAAGAGCGAACGGCTTCCATTGGACCACAACTGCCGCCGCACCTCAATCGAAATGTCGAGGCAGCCGATGGCAACAATGAAGATGACACGAAGGAGCAAACTGTAGACAGTGATAAGGAGAAGGTGGTCATCGGGCCAAGTCTTCCTCCGCATCTGAAACGCCCTCGTGGGGATTCTCAAGAAAGGGAGATATCTACCAAGAAGAAAAAAGTGGAGGTTGAGTCATCATAGTCCATTCACGGCGAACACAAGGTGCATACAAATTATACAGGCGATGTATTGCGTAGCTCTCTTAGTGATGCTGGTTTGGGTTGTGCGTGGCACGCATAATGAATCCGTCTTCTTGGTACGTAAAGTCGTCGAAGTGGTGACCTTCGCCATTCTTTTTGTTGACAGGAGAGTCCACAGCCGCCATGTTCTGGAACATTTCAGGTACATTCGTGATATCGTCCACACTCGACACGTCGGGAACGAAGGGAGGTTCGATCTCCTTTCGCATCAGTTTGTCCCAGTCAATTGACTCGAAGAATGGGTGCGCCATGATATCCCGGCCACCATTGGGCCCCCCTCCAAGACGTCGCGCAGGATCGCGATTCAGCAGTTTGGAGATCAGAGAACGCGCCACGGGCGAAATGTGCGAAGGGTAAATGACCTCAGACTGCATAATGTTCTTGAACATTTGTCTGCGGTTGCGATCCACGAACGGCGTACGACCTGTGAGCATCTCGAACAGCAGAATGCCGTAACTCCACCAATCGACCACTTTTCCGTACGGCTGGTGGCGCAGCAGCTCTGGGGCCATGTACTCTGCTGTACCACAGATTGTCTTCATACCGGTATCTGCCTGAGACGCACGAATCGCGCCTTCGACCAGCTGACCTTCCTTTGACAAACCGAAATCGGTCAATGCGATATTTCCCTTTGGGTCCATCAGAATATTCTCCAGTTTCAGGTCACGGTATGCGATCTGCTTGCTGTGCAGATGCATCAGTGCTGTCAGCAACTGGGCCATGTACAGACGAGTACGATCTTCTGCAAACCGCTTCGATTTACGTAAGTGGTAGAACATGGATCCACCCGGGTAATAGTCCATGATCAGATAGAGCTTGTCGGCGTTCTGGAAGGCGTACCGCAGCCGAACAACGTACGGGTGGCTAATCTCCTTGAGAATGTGTTGCTCTGCCTTGGTATTCTCAATCTGATCGTTCTTGATGATGTGCGACTTGACAAGGATCTTCATAGCATAAATCTGGCCAGAGTTCTTGCCTTCCTTTTTGCGGACCAGCAGCACTTTACCGAAGGCACCACGTCCGACAACCTTGAGCAGATCAAAGTCGTTAATAGACAGAGGCCGCTTTTCGGCTTCCTCACGCTTCCGCATCGCCTCCATTCGCTGTGCGTGTTCATCCAGCTTATCTTGCGAAGGTACCTTAGAGCCTGGACCTCCAGGACCTCCCATACGAGGCAGTTTATTGTGCAGCATCATTTGGAGATCACAGCAACCGGAACACACACGTTTCGGTTCACTAAATCCAGGAAGGAACAAGCGATCCGAGCATGATGTACACACCAGACGCAAGCACATCCGACAGTACCGACGACGGTGCAATACAAACGTGGTCTTGCACAAATAACAGTAATTCTCACCATCACCAGTGCCATTACGAGGACGTTGCTGAGCTTCTAGCGTCGGCATACGGTTCCCGCGAATGAACGAGTCTGAACGTGCAACAAATGTGTCGTGTACCCACTCGAGCGTCAGCTCCACTTCTCCGTTACCGTGAGATGTTGCCACCTTCTCGTCGCGCAGCGCGAACCATCGTCGATCTGCGCGGTTTAACCCCACCTCACTCATAGTCACGACAACCTGACCCAACGAGGTGTTCATTGGGAAAGATCTGTCCTTCACCACGATCACCACTTTTGCTTCACTAGACGTGACGGGAAAGGAGAACGTTTGGTTCCACTCGGGGTCCATCGTGTGTTTATGACTGCCCACAGTTTCCTTCTTCTGTCCAGCACACTGCACCACTGCAAACGGGTTGTTGTACGGTTGACCAGTGAGTCGTGCACGGTTCACTGTCACAATGAGCTTGTTAGGGAACGTAGCGCGAATAGCGTGCAGCGATTCCTCAATTCCACTGGCAATTGACTGCAGGAACACAAACGCCGACGTCTGTACAGAGTGTACCGTCCACTCGCGGTTATTTGCTTCACCTGAGGTGCGTCCCACCGATAAAGACGTGCATCCAAGTCGTGCCTTGGACGACCCAATCACTGTAAACATTGGCTCCGTCGAGGCTTCAAAGTTGACCGCTTTTTCTCGCAACATCTCACGCAATGCGTTGCTATCTCCTGACGAGACCTGATGTGCCGACTCAATGAAGGCAATTCCGCCAACTCGCTGCTGCTCATGTCCACTCAACGAGGACAGAAATGTCTTCAATAAGACACCAGCATTATCGTGCACAATAAAGCTGATCTCCTGGGCCGCGTTGGGCACGACGTAGTTCTTCCAGACGTACGACACGTGAGCTTCGGGTGTGGATGAGTGTAGGATCTTGGCTCGATGGCCGTTGACAATGCAGAAATTGGTGCTGGGGTTCAGGATCACGACGCCGTATCCACCCTGAATCGCCGTCTTTAAGTACGGAATCATGGAGCCTTGAAAACCTGTCTTGGGGTGGATTGTGCGACTCCACATACCAGGCTGCATGCCTGCAACATTACATAAAAAATGAAGAGTTAAGTAAAAAAATATCCTCAATAATAATTTAAAAAAAACATATAGCACCTTCGCCGGGTTGCATGAAGATGCAGAGTTTAGGACACGCGGCGTAGTTGTGCGAGACGAAGATGCTGCAGCGTGCCTCGGCTTTGGAGTTAGGGATGAATATCTCGCGTAGATTGAGCTCGTTCTTGAGTTTAGCGTGGATCTGCGCCACGAGCGTCTGCATGAGCTCCTCCACGTCCTCCTCGCTCTTGAGGCTGAAGTTCTTGCCGCCTGCACATACAGTTAGTACCACAGTTGTGGTAGAAGGGGGAAGGAAGACACACCTCCTCTGGAGCTTAAGCGTCGCATGATACTGAGGCGGGAGGAACGAGGAGCAGAGCGACGCCTGCCCCCAGAGCAAGCAAATAAGTCGGAAACTGACGACGCCGCTGGAATAAAACTCGTCGGGTTGTAGAGACTTCTCATTAAGTACGAATTGCTAACCTATTGCGACTTTCCCTGTTTTTGACAAACAATGCAGTGGCGCCAGTCGCCAGTGACGAGAGTGTTGTTCCGAGGCCAGCGAGTGCATGTCAAGAGAGACGACGTGTTTCATTTGGCTGGCAACAAGGTGGCAATTTGCATTGGCATTGGGCGATGATTCATTTTTGACTGACAAACGCGTTTTTGGTGCTGGCAGATGCGCAAAATGTATTATTTCGTGAGGCAGAGCGATGCCTTTTTCGCCGACGCCCATTTGTTCAGCTTCGGTGGATCGCAGAGCAACGCCATGTTAGCATTGGCTCAGCTGGCCAATGCCAGACGCGTGCCATTCACCTACTTCAGTCGGGAGCTGCAGCTCAAGGACGAGATTGTAAAGGGGAATCTGGACCTGGCCAGGACGCTGGGTATGCAACACGTGCAATTGCAGCCAGATGCGTACCATGAACTGGTGCGCACTCGCGACTTTGCGGCGTTTCTAGACAGCGAGTTGCGTCCTTCGCCGGGTTCTAGGAGCTTGTACGTGCCACAAGGAGTGGCGTTTCCTGAGGCGCAGGATGGAGTCAAACTACTGGCTCAAGAGATTAACGAGTACGTCCTGACACAGTATCCCAACAAACGGTTCTCAGTTGTGCTTCCTTGTGGTACGGGCACGACGGCTCTGTATTTGGCACAGCATCTGCACCCGGAGGTCGAATTGTATGCTGTCCCGTGTGTGGGTGACGCTGCCTACCTCCAGCAGCAGTTCCAGCAGCTTATTGATGAGGATCCGTCCTTGCATTCGCACACGGCGTTGCTGCCTCGCGTGCTGGTCCCGAAGAGGAAAAACCGCTTCGGACGGCTGTGGTGGCCGCTGTATGACATGTACCACGAGGTGCTGCTGGAAACCAAGGTGAACTTCGACCTCGTTTACGGCGCGTTTGCTTGGCACACGCTGTTCTCAGATGCAGCAGTGCTTGACGAGGTGCTGGACCGCAACAAGACTACCGTATCAATCCCCTGGAGATCTACGAAGCGAGACAATAACGAATGTGAGCTAATGTACATTCACACGGGTGGGACGTCCGGCAACGCCACCATGTTGGCCAGATACGCGCGCAAGAATAGATTAGAGTAAAATTCTGAAAAGCGCGCGATCTAGGATCTTTGAAACGACACGGGGGGCGTCTGGTGGCGCTGGATGCTAACGCAGTGGCGTCGCTGAAAGGTTAGCAAGAGTTTTGAAATTGCCAGACAAAGGCGACGATGTCGTTCCGCGAGCTGCGAAACCTGACGGAGATGATGCGGTCCCTGGGGTATCCTCGCCCCATTTCAATGGAGAACTTCCGCAAGCCAAACTTCGAGCTGGTGTCGGATCTACTCTACTGGATGGTAAAGAAGTACGATCCAAGCTCCAGTGTCACCGAGGAGATCGACACGGAGGACGACCGAGTCGAGTTCTTAACACAAGTGGCCACTGAAGTGCTGGCTAAAGCTCGTATCCGTCTCAATCCGAAGAAATTGTACGCAGCTGATGGCTTTGCTGTCAAGGAGCTGATCAAACTTGCTCGTGTGCTGTATGAGGCTTCACGAATCGATCTGGCTGCACAACAGGAGCCTGACGATGATGACGACGAAGTCTCGGTCAAGTCTCTTCTAGGATCCCGCGTAAAAGACCCGAAGGCCACACGCCAGCTCGCATCGGACATCACACAGTCTGGAGCCAAGCTCTACGACCTCCTGGAGACGGAGCTTGATGTCCGTGACGCACGACAGCAAGCTATCCGATTCTTGGATGCTCTCTCCACCAACCACGAAAACTCAAGTGAACAGAAGTTCCTCGAGCGAAGTATCCAAGACATTTTGGTCAATCTACAAGAAAACGTCGAGCTGACCGAACGCCAAGTCGTGGAGCTGGATGCTGAAGAGAAAGCTTTGGCGGCGAAGATCAAAAAGGCTCAGACTGATCTTGAACGCAGCGAAAAACGACTCAAAAGTTTGCAGCACGTTCGTCCAGCGTTTATGGACGAATACGAGAAGCTGGAGAAGGAGCTGGAACGCCAGTACGCCATCTATTGTGAACGCTTTCGCAACCTCGACTACTTGCAACGAGAGCTGGATCTGCACAATAGTCGAGAGATGAAGAAACTTGCTGAGAACGACAGGTCGCTCAAGAAGTTGCAGAAGAAATTCCGCGACGATGAGCTGGCCATTTTACGTGGTGAGCAGGAAGACCAGATTGAAAACTCGATGCTGGATGCGATGGAGACCAACAACAATAACAGACATAGTGGCGGGAAAACGCGACAAACGAACATCTCTGGGGGCAACCAAAAGGGTCGCAGTGCTGTGAAGAAGAGAGCGGGCTCGGACGAGGACAGCAGCTCGGAAGGCATCAGTGGCAGTGGCAGTGGAAGCAGCGATGAGGATGACTCCAGCGACGAAAGTGCCGCTGATGCTGGACG
The DNA here is from genome assembly GCA_016864655.1 of Phytophthora cactorum. Taxonomy (NCBI): domain Eukaryota; phylum Oomycota; class Peronosporomycetes; order Peronosporales; family Peronosporaceae; genus Phytophthora; species Phytophthora cactorum. Next base: position 600,683 of record NHQK01000028.1, read on the forward strand.
TCGCCCAAGTGGGGGGAACGGGAATGCTGGGGATGGATCGGACTCGGACCAGGTCTCACTTGCAGACTCTGGCGAGCTTATTGACAATGATGATGACTCTGGCTCTGAAGCAGGGTCAGGCTCCGGCTCGGGTTCAGGATCGGGAGCTTCGGGCTCCGAGACAAATTCAGATTCCGATCAAGACTTCTGAGCGAATTCACGTGGCGTCTGGGGTTGGTAACTGAGCTGGAGTCCTCGGCTGCTAGCTTTGTGAAGTTGTTAAGATAGGAAGGCTGTCGCGCTTCGGCTTGTATCTATCTACTAAGTACATTGTTTGCTTCTTGGAAGAGTAAACACCCTTGCGCGCATATAATGTGAGCCTAAACTATGCGGAGGTTTATCATTTCCCTCTCCATTGGCGTGTTACAGCATCGCCGAGGTGGCGTCGTGAACTCGAATACCCGCTTGCTGCTCTCCGCGTGTTTTGACACAGTCGCCCTCAGCACTGGCATCCTCCTCAGTATCACGTCGATTAGTTGTCGTCGATGACAAGGGTGGCTTTTGGGCAGGAGATTGGGTGCTGCTCGAGCTGCTTTCCGCGTTCTTGTCTTGAGTGGGGACCACGACGCGGTCAGTCGGAGGTGCTGATACTGATATTGATGCTGTAGATTGTTGGTGCTGGTCTTCTCCGTTTAAATAATGCCTTAACGAATCCGGAAATCGATCACCTAACAGCGTTCCCATTGCGAGCATAAGCTCACGATGTTCTCGCTGTTGACGCAGTTCTTTTTCATGTAGACGCTCTTCACGATCTCGCCGTTCCTTTACTCGACGAGCTTGATCCGTTTCGAGTCGTTGAGCATTTTCCCTTTGTTGTGCAGTCATAAACTGCAGCAGCATTTCCATCATACCAAATGGTGTGTCCTGCATTGAACTCGGTTGGGTCGTTTGACAAAGCGACACTGACAATGATGACGTTGTAGACGCACCAGCTGATAGGGCAGGCAAAACTTGCTGTCCAGTGCGAAGCTCTGCATCGTGTAGCGAGTTTTCAGTCTCTACAGCCTCTGTATCTCCCTCTGTCGCTGCACCATTTCCACGTTCAGCCACTTCCAGGTCGCGCTGTTCCTGATGAATCGATAGAAGCACTTGCTCCATCTTCCGTCTCTTGCGTTCTCTTCGCACGCGAGCGTTCTCATCCAGCACCTGTTCCTCCGCCGCGCATCGCTTCCTCTCCACACTCTTCCTCAACATAGCAATAACTCCGGACGTCGACGTCGCAATCCGATCCTCTTGACCCTGTGACGTCACTGCCACAACCGCTTCAGCTCTTTTTCCCTCCAGCGTCCTGTGATACTCGTCCTCCATCTGCCGTAGCTTTAGCTTAAGCGCTAGGTCTCCTGCCTCTTGCTCCGTTTCCATTTCTGTCTCCCTGGCTGTCACCTTGTCCAAGCGCTGGTTAATGAGTTTGCGCAGTTCCTTGGCCTCTCGAATGTAGTCGGGCAGCGTCTTGCCCCTTGTGCAGTACATTTTCTTGAATTTGCGCTTGAGACTCTCCACTTCACGGTAGGGCACGGCCTCGGGACGCAAGTGATTGAACTGGTAGGCTACGCGCAGCCAGTCTTCGCTCGCTAGCGGCAGTACGGCACGCACCTTGGCATTCAGGCGCCGCATCTCATCCGCCGAGTAGTTGACGGTGCCGAACTTGCTGCTCCGCCCGCTGCGCACTCGCGTCGGTGTTGAGCTCATTTTTGCTGCGCTCGGCTTGAAGAGCACGGTTTGATAGTAGCTATCACTTTGTGTACTAGATCAGCAACTATTAATGATATTTAATAAGTATTTAATAATTGGAATATTAGTTTGCTGAGCGGCTCAGACTAAAACAAATACGCAGGTATTAGCTCACGATTGGACAAAATAATCCTATTTGACTGCTATCGTACTACTTACTATCTGGGACTTGGGTGGCAGGAAGCAGCCACACGCCCACCACTGGTTCCTGGTTGATCTTAAGCCTGTGTTAGCGTGTTTTGCTTCGTTCCGAGTTCACTTTCAATTTTCCAGCCTCTTTACCTACTCACAAGCTCGTCGACGACCTCATGAAGTGTGCAAGCTCACGCCTCCTGGACGCGCCTATATAGAAATCAATAGTAACCAAAACGTCGCACACTCAAGTCCGTCAACTCGTAGCACTTCCCCACTCTGTCCTCAGCTCGTGAAACTCCACAACTTCCTAATGACTCACGAGGTTCTAATTGCCGTCTACCCATTCGTTAAAGTATTGTACGCTTTCGTGCCAGCCAACTATCAAGGTAAAGCGATGCTGTTGCTGTCGATCTGGAAGTTTGGTGCCTAGAAATATGTCAGGCGATCCATGCGTGAGATGGTGGATTACGTGCCTCAGATCGTGGCATTCAATGTCGACTATTTCAGCACGCTCTTCGTGTCTGTGTGCATGTACAACTCTGGTTCTATACAAGCATCAGCTGTTGCCATTTTAGTAGACGTAGTGTTCATGCTGATGGAGTTTCGGGACTTACGTTCGGATGCCAACCATCTGTACAACTTGCTTCGCGACCACAAAAAATGCAGTTCCAGTCACGCATTCCGCCAAGGCTCCGACGACTTGCTTGAAGTGGTTCGCGATCCTACGTTGGGAAGAGATTTTGCACTATGAGCCTCTCACGCTCATAGTGCAAAATCTCTTCCCAACGTATGTCTCTGGGCTTGTGAGCCCCGCTCACTTCCAAGTGAGCGACTAGACGCACTCATGACGCTGGAGAGCTTAGACGTTTACTGCTCGCGGTCTCATCATTTACACGCTATTATCCCCAATTCTCGGATTTCGGTTAAACCTGCTGGACCGGTGGCAAGCGTGGTGGAGAAAGCATCAGACAATATTACGCGTGCTGATGGCCCGCCTACCGACCAACAGAAATCCGTAAGTGTCATTGATTCTGAGCACCAATTTTTACGACACGGCAGAAATGTAGTGTTGGGGTATCCATTGCGGAAGCCCTTGATCCCGCTAAAGTTCTTGGCGGTGACCATCAAGTCGTCACGACTCCACGAGCTCTCACTGACCCCCTTGTTGATAGCACCGCCCACGAGGACGTCAGCTTGACCGAGTGCGTAGTTTTCAGCCGAGTCGAAGAAGTTGACACCTTGCGCGAAGACGCAAAGAAGCTGATCATTCAAACTCTACAACTATTATTTCACTGCGAATAACTGATACTAATCGAGTACATTGATTGTGGCATTCCAATCGTTTTTGTGATCTACAATCCTAGCGTCATCTATGCGCCTGGGGGCGCCGATAGTTGGCAGAATGGAGCTGTTGGGAACATTCTACTATTTGCAGTACTGGAAATCTGCTCTTTCATGGTTCTGAAAGTGCTTGATCAGCGCAAGTTTGCGTTTTTCCCACTCTTCCAGTTGCCATACGTACTACAGAGAAACCTAGTTTGAACTGTTTCAAAACGATGTGCTGATCGCAACTTTAGTGCTGCTGCCGTTTGAGATCGAGCATTTCGGTAAGCTACAACCCGTTTGCTATCGCGCAAACTCGTAAATTGACGTGTTGGTGTGGTTTAGGTATGGATTTCACCCTTAGCTTCAACTGGCTTCGTTCAAAATCGGTATAGGCGCTGCTATCAATCGCAAAAGCCAACGCTTTTGCTTAAACAAATACAAAAAGTACTGCCTACGGGCAGGGGCATAGATCTCTTTACACACGTTTCACAACGGCACTGTACATGCACAAATACTGTGTTTTGCACGAAAACCCTACGGCAACCTCTCATTTTGTATTGTGGCTGTCGCTTAACTGCCCTCCTAACGAGAGAGAGAGAAGGAAGCCCATTTAATCTTACTTATTAGCTTCCTGGTATAATTTGAGGCCTCCTAACGACATCCTATGGTCAACTACCGGCACGTCACTATAATACTGACGGGCATTACCGACTATCTGGGCCAGGATGTGTTCGTATTTTTGGTGAAGTCACGAGGACAGAATGGTCCATATCGTTACTTTTCAGTTAAAAAGAATATCAACATATCAGATACCGGTTAAATAACTGGCCAATTCTCCACAAACTGAAAAGACCATGGAGATTAGCAAGGCGTCGACTCCCCCTTCGGCGCGTTCGGACTCGGCGACGTCATTCGATGCCTGGATGCTGCAGAAGCTTCGGCAAGAGTGGAGCTCGCACGAGTTTGGCGGACTGTTGACGCCCTCGAAGCTCGCGGAGGCACGCGCCAGCTTCTCGCACCTGGAGACGCCCATTAAGGTAACCTACCTTTATACTGCATACCCATTTAATAATAGCCTTCTCCGCTAAACTCCACTTGCGTCCAGGTCCGCTTACTCCTATCACTCCTGAGTGTCCGTCGCGATGAAGCGGCGGGCAAAAATGAGGTGGACGCACTGCTGCAATTGGCAGACAAGGACTCCGAGGAGTGGGTCAAAGTTAGTGCCGGCATTGTCAAGCAGTTTGTGGTGCTACAGCGCGACGGCCAGCCCAATGATTCGTATCTACACGCACAGCTCCAAGCCACTGCTTCCAAAGTGGTACAGGCGGTGGCTGCACCCCCTCAAAAGCGACTCAGCAGCAGCTCGTCGCAGGTGGCACTGGATGACTTTTTCTCGCTGGAAAATGGACTATTGAACCCGTCGCTGCGTCCACAGCTGGCGCCGACTGCAGCCACGCACTTCACGGTTAGTGGAGAGGACGACGACGTCAATGGGAAGGAGGACGAGGTGGGCGTGTCGCCTGTGAAGAAGCCGCTGCATCGGCCGCAGATGGCGCGACCGGGGGCCTCATCTGCAGCTTCGACGGTGTCGACGAGGTTGACACCGGCGGCGAAACCTCCTGTGGGCAAGAAGAAGAACTTGACGGAGCTTTCGTCCGAGATCCGACGGAAGGCAGATGCTGGACGCTTCAAGCGACAGAGGAGTCGTATCTCGATGATCGATATCAATGAGGTCAAGCAGATTGAATCGGAGAAGGCGCAGAAGGCGGAGGAACGGAAGAAACAGAAATTGGCGGCCAAGGAGAAGGAGAAGGAAAAGGCCAAGGAGAAAGAAAAGGAGAAGAACGCTGCAGCTGCGGCTGTCAATGCAGGGGAGAACGCCGGAGCTGTCGATGGCTCTGCTGCCCCAGCTGTCGTCAACGAAGAACACGCTGCCATCGCCGCCGATATTTTCGCCATGCATCAACAGCCTGGACCGGACGAGGCCATGCAGCAGTACTCTCAGCAGCAACTTCAAGCTGAAGACGATACCGAGGCAGCTGATGTCAGTCAGAACGCTGGTGGAGATGAATACGTCCCGGATGGAACACAGGCGTTGCTAAACGCCGCATTCCACTCTACCCAAGACATTATGAAGGAGGTTGTGAGTCAGCAGAACCAGCAGATACAAGAGCACCAACAAATCCAGCAGCAACAATTGCAGCCGCCCACGTACCAGGATCTGTATCGGACTCAGCAGCAAATGCAGATGCACCACTTGGCTCCTCCTCAGCAGCAATACCACCAGGGATTCGAACCGGAGGATGCCAGCATCAACACCACGAACACGACTGGAATGCCCATGGGATTTGGTGGCTACAATTACGGCAGCACTGCAGGATACTATGGCGACCAATTTGGCAATTACGGCAACGCGTTCGCCTCAGCAGGATACGCCAATGCTGCTATGGGGCAGCAGGACAACAGCATGGGTCTGCCTCCTCTGGGCGGTCGCCAGTTGGGTTTCGACCCCACGCAACAACAGCAGCAGCACCAACAGCAAAACAACGGAGGATACATGGGCGGATCAGGAGAATACTGGAGATAGGTGAGAGGCTCCCGACACGTGCAAAAACGGACAAGTGCATTTGTTTCGAAACCAGTTGTGTCGATAAGCAGCAATTCATTCATAGCCGTTCTGTGACTTCCCCACTCTAAAACCGCAGATAGTAGTGGAAAGCATGGATGTAGGGGAAACCTCCCACATTTCGTACGCAGTCACTCCGCTCGTATCCATCTGGAATTGTGAAGCTTGACACGTTTTGCGGTCCCACATGAACTTTAAGCAGGTCAAACGTCAACAGCATCGTGGGCTGTCCGTCAATAATATTTTCTTCCGTCAGGCGAATTGGAACTGCAAAGCGAACAACAACAATAGTTAATTACTTTTGAAGATTTCTACCATGGGTATCAACCATATCAGTAGTTACCATTCGATGCAACGTCACTATACACATGCACGCGAACGTTCTCGTGTGTGTGCATCCAATGTTCACACACCTTGCCTCTCACGCTCTCCATGGCCTAGAAAGTCACCATCGCCTCAGTAAATCAACCAAAACCACAGTTATAACCAGCCAGGCGCACCACAAACTCCTGAGTAAAGGGGATCTCCGGCACTGGCATGGTATCACCCAAGTAGGCACGTTCACACTTTCGAAACTCTCCGCTCTTGACCATGAATTCTTGTTTCTAGCCACAAATCTTCAGTAACCAAGCGACAATAACCCTGCGTCTCTATTTATCAAGTATTTGCTAGTTACCTGGTCATAACGTCGCACGAAGGTTTTCCCTGCGTTGTATCCTTCCAGCATCTCGGCCTTTGCCAGTTGCTGGTCAAAGTCATACTGGACCTTCATCCTCCCAATGGACGGCGGGTACTCCTGACGAGGATCGGTAAGATGCGACAACACCTGCACCTCCGCTTGGAACTGATGAGGCAATTGAGGAGGTGAGCGCGCACTGGAGACGCTGGCGATGAGCAGCAGCAGCAGAGAGAACAGCATGAACATGATGGTCCAAGAGCTACGATGGCGTCGTTTTGAGTATCTTTTTGAAAGGCTTCCACAAAGTTAATGTAAAAATCGGTAACGATAGAATTTTGTTATAGATACCACTATCAAGCACTTCAACTTGAGTTATATCTTACCTCAGTATGGTGTGAAAACCTTGATGTCAATAAACCCAGTGCTGATGCACATGTTGCCTTTGGCTTGGGCTGCAGTCACAGTCAGCGTCGACTTTTCGAAGCCACAGCTCGACGAGCTCGTGTAAAAGTCGATTCTCACTAAGCCATCCATTCCTGATGTTGCTATGAAGCTCTTGGTCGAGCTGGAGCTGTGGCAGTATCCGTCAGCCAGGTACGTTGCAACTCTCGCTAGTGCTGACTGAGCACAACTTTTTCCAGCACGTACTGATTCCAGCCAAATGCAGCAGCAACGTCTTGTTGATACGTTTTAGTGTTGCTGCAAACTGTACTAGTGTACAAAGGCCCAGAGTATTGACAGCCGACGGTCGGCACACAATCATCGACACTGAGCGTGGTTGCCACCCATTGCATCGGAATCGCAGGAGCCATACAATTCGAGGTCTTCGTATTATCATAGACCGCAGTCACAGTCAAGAACAGCGGCATCGCTCCACCACCATATAACTTCGTGTCAACGACGCCAGTAGATCCTTGAGAGCATGAATTGCCGATAGCCTGGTCGGTCGTGACAGCAAACGTCTTTGGAACAAGACGGCAGCTTCCAGAGTTCGCGTATGTCATAATTGTCGATGATCCATCGGTCTTGCGTATCGCTCTAAAGCTTGTGGTTGAGCTAGTTCGATGGCACTTGGTGTCTGCAATGTACGATTGAATGCTTGAAAGCTCTCCCATATCGCAACTCTTTCCAGCTGTGTACTTCTCCACGATCACGTAGGGACTTGGACCAAACGCAGCTGCAACATCGTTCTGGTAGTTTGAAGTAGAACTGCATAAGGTACCATTGTATGGTGGGGCTGTACCAATGCAGGCGCTTGACGCCTCACACGAACCCTCGGTTGCCACCGTAGTGAATAGTTGCGTCGGCACTACAGGCGCTTTGCAACCCCCCACGCCCGACTCATAGGTCACAGTCGATAGTAAATACACTTCGCTAAAATAAACCTTCGTATCAAGGATACCATTTGCATCGTTGGCGCACGAGTTAGCCCGAGCCTGCGCGGCTGTTACAGTGAGCGTCATCCCATCGGTGCTACAACTCGAGTCCGTGAAAATATCAATAGTTGCAGAGCCATCCCCTTTTCGAGTAGCTTTGTAGCTGGCTGCCGTCCCTGTCCTGTGGCACCTGCTGTCAGCGAGAAACGTCTTGATACTTGCCAGGTTTTGTGAACTGCAGTTTTGACCGGCAGTATATCGCTCCACAATGATGTATAGATTGGATCCGAACATGGCAGCCATATCCATCTTATAATTTGAAGTAGTACTGCATATGACACTGGAGTATGGCGCAGTTGATCCAGTGCAGGTAGAAGTCGCCACACAAGTATCAGTTGCAATGGTTGTTAACACGTGAATTGGCACCGCCGGAGACCTGCAGCCAGGTTGTTTCGTAGCTTACCATTGACGTCAGGTGTAACGGAGTTTCTCCGTTGCCGTAAATCTTTCTGTCAAGGATACCATTCGCATCAGCTGTACAAGACTGGCCCAGTGCTTGAGCTGCAGTCACTTCCAGCGTAGACGTTGCCTGTCCAGAACAATCAGCTTTCGCTTCATACGTCACTATCATTGCTGCTCCTCATTCCAGAGTAGCTTGATGCCGGCCCCGTCCTGTGACACTTGCCGTCTGCCCGGTACACCGTGACGCTCGCCAACCTGGTCCCGGCGCAACTCCTGCCAGGGCTGTATGACTCCACCACAATCACGTACGGTACCGAGCCGAATGCTGCCGCTACATCAGTTTGATAGGTTGAAAACAAGCTGCACGCAATCCTGCTAAAAGGAGCAGCAGAACCCATGCAAAAACTTGTCGCTGTGCAACCCGTCGAAGACGTGAGAGACATCACCTCCCGTGTCGGCTGCACCATCGGAGGCGAACAGCTACCATCAGTCGTGTCGAAACTCACACTCGCCTTCAAGTACAAAGGGGTCACGCCAGTGCCGTAAATCTTCGTGTCAGCGACGCCAGTGCCATCAGCCGCACATGACTGGCCCAGGGCTTGAGCTGCTGTCACATCCAACGTAGACGTTATCGCCCCAATACAATCAAGTTTCGTTTCATACGTCGCTATCATCACTGACCCGTCAGCGGCCCTCGTAGCAGTGTAGCTTGACTTCCATCCCGTCTTGTGGCACAGGCCGTCGGCTAGGAAAGCTGCTATCTCTTTGAGTCCTGCTGAGTCGCAACTTTGCCCAGGGTTGTATCTCTCCACCACGACGTACGGACTTGACCCGAAAAGATACAGCAGTGTCGTCTCGATGAAGTCCCCATTCGCAGTGCCATCCGTGACCGAGCAGACAGTAGCAGGAAACAATGAGCTTCCTGCAGGAGTCTCCACACATGCAGTACTAGCCGAGCAAGGCAACACTGCTGGGACAGCAGTCACTTGAACTGGAGTATTTGACATGGCGACACATGAGCTTTGAGCATCGTAAACCGCGTTGACTTCCAAATCAACCAATGCTGCCTGCACAGTGCACGCAACGACTACAAACACGAACAGTACATGGAGCTTGAGCAGCAACATGACAGCCGATAGACGCTTGGTTTACACTTGAACGATCGAAGAACAATTCAAAAATGAGCTATACAGTTGTCCACAGCAAAATGTCATCCAGATGAAGAGACATTGAGATCTTGCTGAGGGACGCAGGCAGTAAAAGATCTCAACACAGGTCTGTATAAATGAGTGGTCGACTATCATCGTAAAGGTGCCTGTATTCACCAAAAACACTCACATAGTAACTTCAGCATGTCTTACCTTGACCGTTTCGCAATCTATTGCAGCATGTAGGTCTGGATAATCTTCATAAGCCCAACGGGGTTGTCGATGTGTACCCAGTGGCCAGACTTCTCCAATAAATGATGATAAACCTGGTTTTCCTGCTGGGCATCGAGACGGTCGAGTAGTTCGGAAGTCCACATGTTGTTCTTCGAGGCGTGCACAAAGTGGATCTCCACGTCCTTTCCCTCTGTTGCTGGTGGGTTCTCCACGACTGGCCAGAGATCTGAGCCCAGGAACGAGCGGAAGAGCTGCTCGATGACATCCACATCCATCTTCCACTCGTAGAGTTCTGGACTTTTGCTGGTAAGACGAAGGTTCGTGGTGAGCCACTGCGCTTCACCGAGGGCAACACCGTGGCCCTGCAGATCCTTGATAAGCTGTGCCTTAGCGCGGATAGGCAGTGGGATCTTCTTAACGACCGGTAGGATCGTCTCGATCGAGTTAGTCAGGTCACGACGCGCGTAGTCCGTCGCGCCTGCACAATGTACACGACGAGAGATTAGCTTTATATTGTAGGGAATGGCTGTACCACAAGTACATCACGTGTACCTGTTCCTGGGAGCGAATCCAGGACCCACACCTGGCTGGGCGGCGCGCGGGCGTGCTGCATGCATTGCTGCAGGTACGTCAGCGCTACCTTGCCACCAAACGAGTGTCCCAGCACAGCCGTCGGCTCCACCTTCAAATGAGCGGCCAGCTTCCTATACATTTCATTATTATAAGCACAAAAAAACGCAAGCAATGAGCAAGGCATCGGAACGAACAGCGGTATTAGCAGATCGAAGACGTACACGACGTCGTCGGCGCATGCCTCCAGGTTGTGTGGCTCTGAGAACGACGGTGAGTCTCCGTGACCTGCACCGATAACGCAACCATCACTCAGTTAGGAATCGTTTCCGCTGTGAACTGAGGCACTAAGTTCCTGATAACTCACCACGCAGGTCCAAGCAGATAAAGCGCCAGTCCGGGTTCGCCTTCGTCAATCTGAACCAGTACAAAATTCATCAGCAGAGCTCTCTGTCACCTCTCACAAGTTCTTGTCTCCTACTTCTGCGAGAACGTGCGCCAGTTGAGTTTGTTCCCTGCATCCCGATCGCCATACACATCGGTCAGCTTCCCATTCTACCGTCTCTATCAATCCCCTCAATGCATCATCCTACCCAGAATACCGTGCATCACCAGCGCCGTCTTGGTCGGCTCCTTCCCGCTGCTCGTATCCTCAAAGACTCGATACGACAGCGTGCTCTTCTCCCGTCGAGCCAGCGCATTGCTACATGTACACGGTAGAACGACCCCCAGTTCCCTCATCAACCACCAACTCTTCCCCTCCCTCTTACAGTCAATAAGTGACACAACTACAGCCAATTGCACCTGTGAGTGGCGACTCCACGACGCGAGGCCGAGCCGAAGAGGACGCTAGGAAGCCTCATAGCTGGCGGACACTTTATCGAGAATGACGGACGCTGATTGGTCGTGTGCGCCTGTGGTGCAATCATTTATGAGATGGATACATTTCGGTGATCGGAAGTTGAAGTGCATTACTCTGCTCTACTCGTTGTGTCGTCGGGCCTTTTCCACCTCCAAGGAGGTCTCGGTCCCATAGAGGTTGTCGAGAATCTTGTGACCTGTGTGGAGTTCAAGGCGCTCACACTGGCCGAGGCCTTAAGGATGGTTGCTGGAACGCGGAGACTGACGCGGATGGCGTCCTTCTTGCCGCTCTTGCCGCCTTTGTTGCTCTTACTGCTCTTCCTGTTGTTGCTTGTCTTGCTATTCTTGCTGTTTTTGCTGATCCTGCTGCCTCCACTGGCTCTCGAGCGCAGTGGGGCAACTTGTGCGTCGTCTTCTGAGCCTGACGACGCAGTCTGCTTTTCTCTCGTTGTTTTCGACATCTCGCTCGCCCCACTCGTAGCTAGATCGTGTAGACGCAGCATCTTGGGTACCAACATGAGCCCGATGACTAGCATAGTGGCGCTCAATACAATAAAGGAGAAGAAGAGGAAGAATGCTATGGCTGAGAGCGTCACAAAGTAGCCCATTGGTAGCAGCAAGAGGCTCGAGAACAGCACGACACAGGCGGAGGCGAAGATCCACACAGACTCCTGGAAATCGGACGAGACCTTGCGGATCAGAATGGACAAGTACAATCCTCCGAAGAGCATCACTGCCTTCCAGAAAAACAATAGTCCCACAAATACCGAGCTACTGGACGCACACCGCACACGATCAACAGCTAGCCCGCCGATTTCAGCGACTGCTTCAGCCTTCACAACAGCATCCGATGGAGAGACAAGTTCCCATGATACTAAGATCACAATGTCCACGATCAAGAACCCAGCGAGCACCTTCATCATGGTCCCAGCAGCCAACACAACGCGTTTCATAGCGCTAGATAGAAATACCCGGTACACACGCATGGATTTGACCACCAGCGAGCCAAATATCAGAGTGAAAGCCCATGATATCAGTGTTGGACGTAGTGCACACACTACTCGAGATGGTACACCACTGTAGATAACAGTAGCGTAGCACATGAGCACTCCTCCGAGCAACATCGTCACGAGGAACTGGTATTGTGATCGCTTAACGATAGGTTGTTCGCGTTCATATACCACGAAGCCGATGCATCCAAGCATGACGCATGTAAACAAACACGCTAAAACGAACACCACTTTTGACGCTGCGGTACTGTAAGGAACGTATTCGCAGTCGATAAGTACCGGATCTGGCAGAGCTTTCCCATCGGTACACTCGCTTGAAAATGTGGCATTCTTTGCATCGGGAAGCAGCCAGCGGAACGTCACCTCCCGCTGTCCCGAGCTCGTGCACTCCGAGACATCGTGCGTGTAAAAACTGGTATCACAAATCGGCTGCGTACCGAGTGACGCCCAGATGAGCCAAGTGTTGGTATTTTCAACAAGCCACGAACATGAACGGCTGGTGACTAACGTGTCAGGCAGACCTGAATTCGGCAAATGGTATGGATCGCACGTGTAAGGGAGGGAGATATTATCTGGCCGTGGTGATTTCCAGTAGAATTTCGCACGCCGAGGAAAGGCTCTTTCCTCGTTTGTGTTAGAATTGCATCCTTCCAATGCGAAGCTGTAGTGAGTATCGTATTCACAGTCTGGTAGTGGTTCAAGCCACTCACTCCAAATCTGATAGTTCTCTGGTTTGCGAAGCCAATTACAAGCTGCTGTAAAGTAAGACTCCGTTTGCGAGAGAACACCAGCATCACGTATGTCGTTGTATCCACTGAGTAAGCTGTCCATATCTTTTTCTTGTATCGTTAACATATTCATGAGACTGGCCATCCCTCCATCGCTGGATGTCAACACTTTAACGAGGTACTTGCCAAGTAAGACTCGAGGAAAATCGACTCTTACAGGGTTATCTGTAGCTTCACCGTAACCATTCTCGCCGAAATTACCCGTATTCAAAGCCGTTCGTTCAGGAGTGACCCACGGTAATGCTACCCTCTCAACCTGGCCAATGTGGCGTTGGAAGAATTCGTCTGGTTGATAATTGTAAAAAGCTACTGGCGTGTTGCTTGCTAGCGCTTCAGACACATATTTCGCCGCTCCACTGATTCCAAGGAAGCAAAAGTATGCTGGAATGTCGTTGTTAGACAGCGATGCCTGCAGATATCCAATATCGTAAGACGCGTCCATCATAATCACTACGAGGCACTCGCCGCCATTGCCTTCACGTTTTGTACAGGTTTTGGACTTGGAACAGGAGTCTCTACAACCTAATACACCGTCCGCACACCCTGATTCCTTTGGTGGATAGTGAGCAGCATTGTTGAAGAGAACTGAGGCGCGCAGTTCGTGGATTAGAGCGTCTTTATCGCGATAATCTCGCCAGAAATCAGCGCTAAATGCCGGTGATGCACTGAGTCCAGCCCTAATGAAAGTTGTGCTTGTGAATAACCCAGCCAGACCGTCATACCCCACGCTCCCTACGAAAGAGGACTCATTGTAATAGACTGCGAGAGCACGCTGGGTTGCTGCATCTAACCACACTTCGACGTTAACGTGAGTAGGCGAGCAAATACCGGTTCCAACGGAAGACATGCGCTGTGTCATTTCTGCTGACCCGGAAGCTTGGAAGAATGAGACTTCATAGCCCAACTTCGGAATACAATAAGACGGTAGGTTACCAAAGAGAAAAGAAAGACAAGTATGTTCTCACGTACCAATTCCTGCGCCAGTATAGCCACAACTAAAGTTGAGAGTGAGTGCGAGCTCCAAGTATCGATCTCCATCACAAGACTGCCGTTCACACGTCCAGCCTCAATGATGTTGCCGTTCTCATCAACACGTGCACCGACACCGTAGAAGACGGAATCGAAAGGCATGCAATCCGACTGAAACAATATGTCGCGAGCTCGTGCTGTTCGTTGGTCATCCACACGGAAACGCGGGGTACTGAGAGCCCCGTGAAGGTAAGGGTTTACCAACGTGCCGAAAGAATCGCGATCCATTGCGGATATTGACAACTTTTTCGAGATCGAAGTTGCCCAGTCATCGTCGAAACAAGTTCCTAGAAGTTGGTTTGGGGCGACAAGAGCAAGTGTCGACGTCGGTTGAATGCAGAGTACAAATACCTACATAAGTGGAGGTAAAAATATTGGAGGATTACACGTGATAAGATAGCAGTGACTTGGTGATCGCACTCACCTGCCAAACAATTAACGCAACCAAGAGTTGCTGAGCAAATAGCAATTTTGGTTTGATATCACACGAAGCCTTGGGCATGGCGACTATCCGATGTGCAACTAAGAGGGTGGCAGATGAACCAATTTGGAGCATGGCGTTCGTTACACCAGTATATTCCTGACACAACGCAAAGGATCACCAAGTTTACTATTGACTACACTTTGACGGTTCGCCTTGACTGAAGTCTTCTGCGCTATTGGTAGTGAGTCACGAACGGAAAACAGATAAATGCAATTCAATCCATCGTCATGGCTCAACATTCTCTGCCAAGATAAAAGTTGTGATCACTATAGGACCAAATAGCGTCATTAATCTCTATCGACGCTTACTAGTCTTTGTTCCTTTGATTAATTTCCCTCGTAGTGATATTCTTCATCAACATGTCCGTCGTTCTCACTGTCATCACGATCAACATCACCTTCGTCACTTTCGTTCTGTGCATCCTGCGCTTGCAGATTGAACATACTGAACATTTGGGTTCCTTGGAAACGGTTGATGTAGTCTGCGACCATGGCACTGCAGCGTCGATCAGCACCTAGGCGAGTAATCGATCCCCGCGACGGCGATGAAGTATCCGGAGAAGATCGATCCGACAGCTGATCGAAGTAGTCGTTCCTGATGAGAGTAGTTGTGTCTATCTCGGTCATAGCAAGAGCGCAGATAGACTCAATATGGTGGTGGATCCTAGCGCACATTATCTTGCACGCCTCGTCTTGCTGAACAGTTGGGAAGTCTGGTGCTTCGTGCTTCCCAAAGAGCAACGCCGAGTAAGGCTCGAGCTCGTGGACCAACTCGTCGCACTCAGGAAGTTTGAGCTCGTGATACGTGATCAAATCCTCATCATGCATATGCAGCGAGTTCTGATCCATGTTCATCTCGATCACATCCCTCATGGGTCGATCCAACGTCGAAAAGTTCCGTATTGAAGCAGAATTGATTGATACACGCCCAGCGATCAAGGGAACAGGTGCTTCCAATAGCTCATCTAGCCGTGGTGGTAGTACTGTAATCACTGGTCCAGCCCATTGCAGTGGATGGAGCAGTGTGATGAGTGCTAGTACACATGAGCTCACGATATTAACGTGGTCGGACACCACCAATACTTTCCGTTCAGAGCACAGACATCCCAGCAAAAACAGCACTTGATCCACTGATAGTAACCCAAAAAGAGTTGGTGCTGCGTACTCCAGCAGTAAATGTCTTCGCTCTACCACTAGACTCTCACTGTGAGGACGGTGAAATGCCAAATGTGTGACTTTCAGAGAGAGAACCATACGACTCCAGCCGCCCATCGAAGGGATCTGCATCTCCTTCAGTCGCTCCATAACACCCTGAAAAACTTCCACAAAGTCCAGCATCCCCAATGGCTTTTCCAGCATCGTGGTCAGACTATCCGATGTCTTATCCTTCTTGGCCATCACGGCTTCTCTTCGCTTCGTATTCCAGAGAACTGCGATGCCGTACAGCACTTTGAAAAATAATCCAAAGAAAGGATAGGGGCTCAGCAAACACAAACAACACTGAGCAGGTCCGTCCGCTAGCGATTGTGTTTCCTCAGATTTCGAGTCTGCAGGGTCGCAATTGTCGTCATCCTTGTCTGGAAAGAGAGGACATCGCACGCAGATGGCGTACGTGATTTCTGTCGGGTTGCTGGCACTAGCGATTGTCAGTACAAACGTGGAGTCTGGGCTTCGATATGTCCGATGTCGCTCTTGCAGCGAACGCTTGAGTTGCGAAAGAGAGAAATCTCTTGTAAGAGGAGGCTCCTCTCCGTACGGGAAACAAATCTCCAGTAAACCTTCGAGTTCTTGTACTTCTCCAGCGTGCGGTGGGTATACACACAGAAGTTTAGATGCTGGGGGAGGGCTTGGTGGGGGTGGGGTGGTAGCCTTGACTGGAGCTGGAGGAGGAGGAAGTGGAGGCGTGGACGGTGCACTGGAAGGGCCTCCACTCCGCAGACCGAGGTTTGAAAAGAATCCTGCTGCTGCTCGCCTCAACGGAGATGGCACTCTTTCCTCATCCAAAATTGCCTGCGACTGGCGCTTCAACGACCACATACTGCCTCCGTTGGGAGATGCTGCTTTCTTCTTCCCTACTGGTGCACTTCGCGGACGATTGGAGTTATCGGTCGGACTCTCTTGATGTTCAATCTGCTCCAAACTCTCCTGAGGGTTTCGTATGCGTTGAAGATCCAAAGGCTTGAAGCGATCCGTGAACGATAAACGTGGCTTTACCTTGGGCTTGGAAGGCGCAGGGCCAGCCAGCACAACTGCGTACTTGAATAAGTCGCCTAAAGATGAGTCATCAATGTCTGTGAAAACGTGGCAGTCATCGTCCGTCTGGTTGCTTTCATCCGCCTCCGGGTCCTCTATCCGTAAAGTATCCTCAACATGGGCGGACGAAGTAGTTGGTTGTGGCTTATTAACGGGGCTTGATGGACAGGAAGGCTCACGTATGATTGGCGGAGTGTCCTCTGAATTCTCTGGCTGCAATCCGTTTGTATCCTCTCGTTTGAATTCCGAGCAGTGATTTTCTGGGGTGCGTTCGTTCTTTTCAGGCCGGATGCCTTCGGATATTAACGTTAATGAGGTGGAAGCCAATTCATGCTTCGTCATATAGCCTGCATCGATAATAATGCGTTTCAGCCTGGCGACTTCTGTCTCGAGTCCCTCGCAGTTGAGACACACATCTTCTATCTAAAATGTACCACCAAAATAATTGTCAGCTAACCATTTCGCGTAGAAATATGATACAGCGCTCGCACGTTAGGTTTCTCGTCTAAATGTTGATGCCTTTTGTAGTGCCGCAGTTGGGCAGCCAATTCTTGAGCGCGTGTTTTCTCTTCCTCCAGTTGATGCTTCGTTTCCTGCGTCAGTAAAAAAGCAGAGGTAAACACCAGTACCGGTCAAAAAAACAAGAGCGCCCTGCAGTTGTGTATTCTCCAAGAATACACAACTATGAAGTTTCCGTACACGAAGCCGTCGGCCAAGTTCCTTGTTGACCTTCACGTACAAAGCAACGTCAGAGCTATACAACTCATAGCTGCGACGACATCAAACTTCGCGCCTACCTTCGTTTCCCTCTGAAATCTCCGCTTCCATTCTCCTGCTGTCGTCACTTGGTTCTCTTCCTCCATTCTGACACTGTGCACCAAGAGTGTCTGGGGCAACTCAGCACCGGCCGTGTGACTTCTTTCGTCTTCAATGCGGACCGCCTCCTCACTCACTATTTCCGTTTCAACATTTCCTTGTCACACTTCAGCAATAGAAACGATTCAGACTGAAATTCTCTAAAAACTGCCACATTCTGTGTCGAATACCAAAGCCGCGTCGAGTATACCAACACTCACTCAACTTATGGTCCGTTTGATTCTTTTTTCTGCTGCCACTCTGTCATTTTTCACCTCCAGCAGAGCAGGCCACCGACCGCTTTGGTATATCTCGCTCAACACCAAGCTCCTGGAATCTATCTGAGTTCAACACCGAGATCCTCGACCATTTTGGCACGGACAATCTCCTGGATGTCGTCAACCTCGTCGTTTGTAAGGTTGCGGTCCATGTGGCGATACGTGATGCGGTAGCACTTGCTTGTACGCTGGGTCTTGGGGTGCGTAAATTCATCCACGACGGCTACCTGTAACAGATAAGCAGTAACGTGTTAGATTTATAGCACGCAATTTACTACTAGATGACTTAGCGTACGCACCTGCTCAACCATGTCGCCGGCAATGTCACGCACGACTTCGCACAGGTTGTTCTCGTGGAATTTGTCGTCATGCCAGAAGCTCACGTCCTTGAAGCAAGCAGGATACTTGCTGTACGGCTTGAACTTTGTGATCTCTCCGTCCTTGAACTGCGAGATGAAGCGCTTGTCTTGCGACCAGAAGAGACGGATGTCCGGGATGTCGAACAGCACCATTGCAAGGCGCTCCAGACCCAGACCAAACGCCCAGCCGACGTTCTCACCCAAGCCAGCGTTGCGCACAATCTCCTGCTGCAACACACCGCAGCCGAGCACTTCGAGCCAGTCGCCGTTGAAGAAAATCTCGAGCTCGAGCGACGGCTCCGTGAAGGGGAAGTAGGCCTCCACCCAGCGCATCTCGACGTCACCGAAGAGCTCCTTTGCCATGCCCTCGAGCGTCTTCTTCAGCTCCTCCTTCACATGCGCCACCTTCTCCTCGCGAGGCGTGGCCGCATCCAGTTCGGGAAAGATGCGAACGCCTTCCATCTGATGGAACACTGGGTAGTGGCTGGCGTCGATCTCGTCACGACGGTAGACATCGCCCGAGACCAGGAACGACGTGAAACCCTTCTTCATGGTGGCCACCTCGTGAGCGCTGGTGTGCGCACGAAGCACGCGGTTCTGGTCCACGTAATAAGTGTCCGTAATCTTGCGGCTTACGTGGTCCTTAGGCACGAGCATCGAGTCGAAACAGTCGTACGTTGTCACCACAGGGTCCAGATCGTCGAACACCGTGAACTTGGGGGCACTGGCAAGAGCAACAGCGGCACAAAAAGAACAATAATCATGAGTCACTACGGTAACATTGTTGATATCCCATTGGGGGCATGGCAGCATCAGCTGTACCCGTGGTTCTGGTGGAAGTCGTCGAAATAGCTCTCGATCTTGGTCTTGATGATGTGCAACGGGTGGTTAGGCTGGCGGTGCAGGTTCACACCGATCTTTGCAGCGATGGACTCGCCCACGTTGCAGTAAGGGTCGCGGTTCTTCATCCACTCGAGATCTGCGGTGAGCAAGTGTCAAGGAATGTATCAATGTGTCAATGGAGATAAGGAGGATGCACGCACCGGTTCCACTGGTGGCCACCGCGCGGGCTGCGCACTTTTTGCCGCTCAGCATTGCGCTGGCGCGTCTGGTCACGGTGGCGCATCGGGCGTACCCCATTGCTGCTTGCCGCATCATACTTGTCGTAGTTCTACAATAGCGGTCTGCGGCGGTGGACGCATGCCAGAAAATTGGTGTGGGTAACATACATGTCCTATGAACAGGCATATATACACTTTTATTCCTGTCTAGAGGATTTCGTAAACCATAATAATGGCTAAGTAAGGTGTACCATAAATTTGGCACATCTACTGGCAATGAGCTCAGTGAAACGATTGATTTTCAAAGCTGTTTTTTTTCGCTCACCCACGGACGTTGCCCCGTGGCGTGGGTTTGTAGGAGCAAGTTTCAGGTTCGTGAGTCTCTGAGTTAGGGTTCGAGTCCGCCGAGTGCGCGACTTTGTCATTGGCAAAAATATCAGTCGGATGGACCAATTGGCGGTCACAAATGGAGAGAAGGTGGCACCCGTCCAGCGCTTGTCGCGTTCCTGCCTGTACAACCCATCTGGGCCATCTTTGCATGATCCCAGCCAACGAAACCGGTCTGACCTGGCCGGCCGCCCATTTGTGCACGGATATGGAACCCAAGGTTCGCAATCACGCCTCTCGTTTCGAGGCCAAGATCCAGTTTCATCTACAGAAGCCTCGCCGTCCAACATATACGCACTTAGTCTAGCTTGTGACGTACTGCCGCACGTGGAGCTGCAAGTGCGCGGCACTGTGCTCTCGGAGAGTGCGTACTAGGAGCAGCAGGTGAGCTGCGCTGCACCTTGCTCCTGCACCTTGCCCGATGACAGACGCGCTGACGTCGAAACGTACTGCGTACATAGAGGAGCAGGTGCGCTGCACCATGCTCTCGCCTGGAGACAACCAAGGCAATGAGTCCGACGCACCGTCGTCACTGCAGACTCCTGAGTGTTCTGTGCCGGTAATGCTGCCAGCAGAGCCCCGACAAAACACCGCATGGACTGTCACCAGTAACGCCGCCAAAGCTGAGCCTAAGCAAGACACCGCGTCTTGCTGCCAGTAACGCTGCCGGCGAAGCCTGGACAAGACGCCGCGCCATCTCATCCTGTCCCTGCGCTGCAGATAAAAGCATCGGATGCTGCCGTTGCTGTGCGAGGTAGTCCTGCAACGGACGCTGCCGTAGCTCGTCCGTTAACATAGCTGTAGCACAGTTAGTATAACCAACGACCTAATATTACTCGCACGGGTTGAGAGGAGCGGCGAAGGCACTCGCGCTCTGCGCGCACTGGCTTGATAGCTCACTCCTGAACTTACCACGAGCTCGCCAAGCCATCCTCAAGTCCCTGTAAGGCTGCACCTTGCATTCTGGCGTCCAGTAGTCTATTCGTTCACTCCAACAAGCAGCACGACAAAGAAGTTGAAGCGTCATGGATTCCTCTGCAGACAAGTCCATCGTCACCGCCTCGTCTCATAGCTTAGAATCGGAACTGAAAGATGTGTAGGTTATCTACTGATAACGCGAACGTCGATAATTTCATCTCATTTCACGGACGTTGCTGCTGCTACACATTAAATTTGTGGGCCACATCAATTTTTAACTGAAATCAGTGCCGTTTGCCAACGCGGCGAGGAATAAAAAAATATTCTCCACAAGTGTGGATAGCCCCGCAGGGCTTTCCGTGGCCCCGCTCCGTACCTGCTCACGTGAACCCATACCACACGAGCGGGGCTCCCGGCCGAGTAGTATGGGTGGCGATGTAGCTGAAACTGCACTGGCTGCTACGAAGGTGCCATATTCATTCGCTTGACCGGTCTGTGCAGCGTACTACTGTGAGATTAATTGAGTTGCCCTAACCAATTCAAATCTCTTGCGATTTTAGGGGGTATACAATTTAGTCTAGGCTTCACCTGTCCAGCATTCCGATTTCGACCCACCATATTCGATACCGACTTCCGATCTCCGAAACTCCGACAACAACTAGATTTGAGGTCAGACACATTGTCCGTGCCGTTTACGATTGAGAAGCAACGGAGGTGGAAGAGGTGCTACCGCAACAAGAAGTCACGTCCTCACCAGCGAGGCGATTGCAGCAAGGTGCGTCTTGGCGGCGGTGCAGTACCCAGAATTCAAACGAGGATGCTTTCTTTTGTCTGCTCTTTTTTTCGTGGCCAGTAATGTTGTGGATTTCTGAGTCTCTATAACTTCGAAGAAGCCCTTATGCGTCATGTCTGGTTACGCGTGTACGCCGCGCTTGAAGGAGTACACGCAACGAGTGGTGGAGGAGGTGTTAGCTTTTCTATATCAAGTACAAGTGCACCGGGGATTCGAAAGACTGCTTCTCTACTTTGACACCAAACTACTTGCAGTGTGAAGCGCAACTCACTTTGCATTTTTCTACGTGCTTGCTAAGAACTATAAACTCTCGAAGGAGCTAGTGGAGCTTGTGTACGAAGGCATGCTCTCACCGCACGGACTCTCAAGTATTTTCCCCAACATTAAATGTCGTCGCGAGAAACGGTACTACAAATTGCTCTGCCTATTTGCCGACCAGGTTACCTATCCAGCCCTCTGTACCCCTCCACCGGCCACTCAACATTATGCCAAGCAGAGCCCTGTTGGCGCGAGACGATAGCTGCGACGCAGCTGCAGTCTTCCCGCATCTACAGCTCTATTTGTGAGGAAATTATGCGCTGTACAGAATTTTTGCAAGAATTGAAAGTTTGGGCTGGAGGGACAGGTAAACGCTAGAGCATGAAATATGCAAGATGTTGCTTCTTCTTCAAAACGAGTTTGAACAAATCGCTGGCCGCTACACTAGACGGTCGGGGAATAATGACGAGATGCGCAAGCTTTCGGAGCATGTAAAGCGATTGTTGCCTGCTGTAGAGGATGGGCAGAGTGCTTTGTAACTAGCGACAACACTTACGCTACTCACATACTCCTGGCGAGTTATTCTAGTGAGCTTAGATTCTGTTACGAATGTTTTGTTGGCTACACGTCTTCTGGGCTTAACTAGACTGCTTCAAACATGAGGATCGTATTTCTTATGCCGCTGGAGGTGAAGGTAAACAACATGCTACGTTTTATATTTCCGTGCCGTGTGTTCTAAAACTGCACTGCTACGTTTCTTGGAGAAAAAAAAACTATTTGGTTTCTATTGACAGCCTCACGCTGTCGCATTTATACCAGTACCATCAAACCGTTTACGGATACTGATGGAGAGAGCCTAACACGTGTATATTTTATTATGTTAATTACAATTTCAGAGCTTCTTCAGGCCTGAAGCATGACTTTGTACATAAAATTAAAAAAAGAGTATAGGAAGGCGACACAGGGAAGAATTTCAAACAGATCACCCGCATATCTAGTCGTTCTTGGTCTCGCCTATATTTACAGACCATATGCGGGATCAGTGCGGAAATACACACGGCTTGTTCATTTTTAAAAAGGCGCTATTCTGCGAAACCATTGATCAGTTTGGCCACCAAGGTCCATCCATTTCTCTCTCAGCTGCATTGCAGCTAGCGGCCATTACCGATAACACTCAGTACTCAGTACGATAACGCGCAAACACACGCGGCGTAAATAACATGGATTGTCATCCAGCCAATAGAAATTCCAGTTTTTGCGCCCGTAGTAGTTCTTTGCAGCGCGCTGCTTCGACCCCTTCACTGCACCAGCCCCAGCGGTTACGGAAGCAGCGTCGCACTTCAGCTTTTTGTTATGGTGAGTTTTCAGGTCCTGCGCGGTCTTGCGTTTAAGATGGCAATGCGGGCGAGTACGTTTTCGCGTACCTCTTAGTCCTCCCCGCCTTGCTCGAGGCCTTCCTCTGGCTTTTTGCAGCACCGCGTCTGCTGCGCAGCTTCATCGGCACCTTGAAAACAAAACCGTGAGAACAAGGAATGTCAACGAGAAACACGAAAAGCGACGGTGACACAACTGGTGTCACGAAGATTTATTAAACTAGCTAATTATTATTATTGTAACTTTGTCATGGCAAAGAATTAACTAAGCCTAAGAAACTGAGTGGTTCTCCAACAATCTCTGGTGGCACCAAATGAGTGGATAGCCACTCGAATAAGGTAAGGTAATTTCTGCGCGACGCTGGCCCGGCCGCCCTACTTCTTTTCATTACCAACTATTCTTTGTTGAGAGATACAACCCATCAACACGGGTAACCTAGAGGCCTTTCTATATTAAAAAAAAAGCAACGGCGACAGTGGACGCTAAGCAGTTTATATTTATTACGAATCTCAACTGAACATTCTTGAAGCTCATCTAGTCCATCTATCTCATCTACATCGATATCATGGTCAGGTCTTATCTCTCCAACACTTTGGTCAATGCAACCCAGCTGTCTCAACTGGGCACTACATCGGTAGCCAGATCAGGCTTGGGGGGGGGGGCAACACATCGAGGCTGCATTTACGGTATCCACCGGAAATGATTGAAGCTGGCATTTCACGCGAAGCCGTACGCACCCAATTGCATATCATCGGCCGTGTTGGAGGCTCGATCTTGAACTTACTAGCAGTGTCTCGAGTCAGAAGCTGCTCCCGTAGGTGATCCAACCAACGAGCTATCAAGCGAGCCTTTAGCGGGCCGTTCCATGTCGCGTTAGCCGCCTGGTATACCAACGTAGCCCCTGGGGAACCTTAAGCAACTCCACCTTGAGTTCTTTCGCGCACTGGATGACTTCGTTGGACCAATGCCGGGAGAAATCATCCCAAAGAAGCAGCACTGGTTTGTCCATTTCTAATCTTAAGCTGAAATTATATTTCAGAAATTCAATAGAGAGATTCCAGATGGGGGACAAATGTGCCAATCATTGTGTCGATTGTCATCTACGTGGCTGGCTCTCAATTGCAAAGAATTCTGCAACATATAATGGGTCTTTTGGAGGCCCAAAATGGAGGGAAGGACTTCGAATTTGCAAAAAAAGGACCTCAGATTCGGACTCAGAGCCCAATTTTACCCTATATATCTAAATGTCGATATAGGTTTTGTAACGGGAAAATACCATATTATTAGCGCAAAGTCTGTCCGAGGTTTGGTGGCCGGGATAATAATAAAGTTTACGCCATTTACTAGTATAAATATAGGCCGCGCGAAAAGAGTGGGGCCAGCTACTACCGCGCTGTACCGTCTCCACCGATGTGCGGCTAGTTCATTTTCGCCTAGGGCGTGAAATCATCCGTTTGAATGAAAACGCTGTTTTTGCCGATAAAATTTACGCCGAGGGCAAGCTGTGCGCAACCTACTTTTAGCCCTACCAAAGCACGGAGATCATGCGCACCAGCTCTGTCAAATGGAAGAGTGTGTCAGTGCCCAAGATAGTTGGGCTCTCCTCCAACTGGTGGACGAGAAACCTTATAGAAGGCGAGATGAGATTACCTTATGTTTTGCTTACTTACTAACTACTCGGCCAGACCAACAAGCTGTTTCAGCGCCCGCAAAGCAAGGTCCAAGGCTTACCTCTCCCTGCCCGATAAGAGTTTGTTGCTATCCGCCGTCGTGGGGAGATTGCGGTAGCGCGAATGCAAATATTGGAGTATGCTGCATGGCAAGCATTGACTTAATTGATCTCCGCCTCGTGAGCAAGATGGCGCTGTGTTACCAGCATGCTGTCTCTGCTACTGAGCGCATGGAGTACATGCAGTACGACACGTAAGTCGAGAGAGCCACTTCGATCAACTTAACAGTTGACTTATGCCACCTTCATTTTGGGTTTAGTGCGGTTTTTCTAATTCAATTTCACTTTTGATTTTCCCCCAAAAATGTCCACCTTGGATTGGAGTGACGCCATTTTGGTCTGGTAAAGGTGCAAAATGAACTTTTGCTACCTGTTCCCTTCCCCCTCTTGATAACTGTTCGGTTGTAGCAATGACGGAACTGTTATTGTTAAAAGGGCGAAAAAGGCAATAGGGAACAAAACCTAAAACACTCACTAAAACTCAATAAAGCCTTTGATGAAGCCAATGCACGGGCGATAGCACGGTCACAATTTGTCAAGGATCGCGAAAAAAACAAACAGATGAGTCTGTCTTTGCAACGCTGTGAATCACCAGCGTGCAATGGGAGGCAACATCCACTGTACCGAGTGCAGTATTTGCGCCATTTTGCGCAAACCGGGATACGTTTTACGGAGCTACCGGGACGGACTCGGTCCACCCGTTGCCCGGTATCTTAAATTAGGAAGTCCGAATGGTCTCCGCCGTCCCCAAGAAAATGAAGTCACCAGCATGATGACATGGGGACGGGGCCTGACAGAGAGAAAGCAAGGTACACGTTTTGCCTGGGTGAAGAAATATCAAGGTGAAAATCAGCGAATCGAGCAAATGGGTGGCAAGCAAGATAAACGAGCTACCTGGGTTAAGCACGATCATGTTGAGTATAGATCACGCGAAACGGAGGAGGAGAACGCATAAAAAATAAATTTCCTGGTGAACAAGGGTCGACGCGAAGAAATACGAGAAGGTGGGAGAAAAGTCGGTGAGGTGCCTGGGTGTAGGAGACCCGAGTCAAGAATAAACGGAGCAAGAAGGCCGGCGATATGCAAGTTAAGCACAAACCCGATGTCTCAAAGATCAAGGCTGACCAGGACCCGATCGTGCACATGATAACGATGTGAACGAGCTCGAATGTGTGGTGCCAACTTCCGACGCGCCTCGTCGGAAGGTGCTGAGGCGTAGCTCAGCAACTGCTTCGCGTCTACGTCACTCGCATACGCGGCCTTCACGTCGTCGATCAACGACGACGACGGAGCACTCACACTCTCGACGCCAATCCGATTGGCGCCGGCTGTCTTCACGGCATAATCTGGCCGACGTGACAACGCGTCGGCCACGACGTTCGACCTTCCGGGTTTGTACTCAACCCGGAAGTCGTACTCTGCAAAGAACGACAACCATCTCGCCATCCGTTGCGAGATGTGTGGCGACTTCACTGCAGTTCGCAGTGAAGCGTGATCGGTGTAGACCACGAACGGTCCACTCCCAAGTAGATACACTCGGAACTTCGCGAGTGCATACTTCATGACAAGGTGCTCCTTGTCATGTACGGGATAGTTGCGCTCAGCTGGCTTCAGCTGACGCGACTGATAGTAGACCACACGATCACGACCCTCGTGATCGTGTTGCATCAACGCGCATCCGATCGCAAAGTCGGATGCGTCACACACGACGTGGAACGGACGATCTTGGTCAGCCACTGCCAAGATCGGCGCTTCAGTCAAGCCCTGCTTGACTGCATCAAGGCCTGCTGACACTCAGCAGTCCACTTCCACTCAGCTTCCTTCTTTAGAAGCTGCGAGAGCGGGCGAATCTTGCCCGCGTAGCTCTCAACGTACTTACACAAGTACGTTGCAAGCCCAAGGAACTGCCTCAGTTCCTTGACATTGGATAGCGTAGGCCATTCACTTATCACTCTGACCTTTTCTGGGTCAGGGCGTACGCTGTTCTTCCCGACGAGACACCCGAGAATGGGTATCTTGCTCGCCCCGAATATACACTTCTTCAGGTTCCCATAGAGCTTATGCTTACGCATGAGCCCTAGCAGCTTACGGAGGTGCTCCTTGTGCACCTCAACGTCAGTCTCCCCGTTCACAGCCCGGCTGTGGACGAACACGTCGTCGAAGTCGCTCGGTGCGCGATTTCGCACCGAGCGCAATAGATGCGTCACGCATCTATTGAAGGTAGCAGGGGCATTCTTCAGTCCCTGCGGCATTACGAGCCACTCCCAAAGCATACCGCTTGGAGTGCTCACCGCCGTGAGAGCGATGTCACTCTCACGCATCAGAATCTGATAGAATCCGTCGCGCAGATCAAGAGCACTGTAGATGGTGCTCTTGGCCATCGAATCGATGATCACATCTTTTCGTGGTATCGGCGTCTGCGCTGGTATCGTCGCATCGTTCAGCTTGTTGTAAGAATGAACGATACGCCATCCGCCCTGTGGCTTCTTGACACAGAACGTTGGTGCACTGTGCGGAGACTTCGATTCCCGCACTTGCCCTGCCTGACGATGACTCTCGAAGAAGTCGTCGGTCGCCTTGACTTGATCTCGCGGCAGTGGCCACTCCCGCGTCACACAGTACTTCGTACCCGGCACGAGGTCAATCTCGTGCTGTATTCCCTTGTCCTGCGGAAGCTCCGCAGGAATCTCGTCCGGGAGCACATCCTTGTGCTCTCGCAGAACATCGTAGAAGGGACTCGTCTTCAGCGAGTCCCAGCTCTGCCCGTCGAAGCTCCTTCTTCGTCTTCGCACTGAGAGTGTCCTCACTCTCAGTGGTACTCGCAGCGTGGAGTTGCCTCAACTCCTCCGCTTCGCTCTTCACCCTTTCGAGATCCGAGATGCATATCTGTTCGATGCGTCCATCGTACAGGTCCATCGCGAAGCGCATCCAGCTCATGGCTGGAAGCGATGTCAACTCCGACGCACTCGTCGGAGGATTCTCCAATTGCATTGACCCGTACTGAAGACCAGTACGGGTCCGTGTCAAGACGTTCAACGTCTCGACACTCGACGTCGTGTCCGATGTCTGCCCGGTAGACATCTCTTGTAGCGTCTCGGTCCCGGACTGAGACTTGCGCAGCTTGTGTTGCTTGCGCTGTCGTTTCTTTTTATGGAGCCCGGCTCCACTTGTTCCTGGTCCAGGCCCGGCCTTGGATGGGTTTCCGTTGTTGTAACCGTCGGCGGATTCTTTCCGCGAACGCACACAATCAAACCCGGCTTGATTGCATATCGCTTCGTCGTGCAGCCCGGCTGCACGCGAGCACGCAAACCTTTCCGGTGTTGGACGTTTGCAACCGCCAACACTGCTTGCCGCGTCATCAACTCCCGGAGTTGATGCGCTTCTGTCACCTCGACGCCTTGCGGTGGAGTTTGTGTCGACTCCCGGAGCCGACACACCTTTATTACCTCGACGCCTTGCGGCGGAGCCTTCCGTGATTTTTGAACAAATCACGGCCGTGTCAACTCCCGGAGCTGACACGCCGACTTTACAGCTACTGCTTGTAGCTGAAGTCTCTTCCATACTTAATCGATCAACTCCCAGAGTTGATACGCCCATTGAAGTAGGAACGCATATCAAATCTGATTTCTGATTTGAGACTGATCCAACGACTGCCTCAGTCGTTGTGACTTGTGTGTGGGCACCGGAGGCTACAACACACGGTGCATGCGCGACACTGACAGGGCAATCGCTCTCTGTCGCGTTGCGCCCGAAGCGTACAAGTGTACGCTTCTCCCAGTTGACCACTGGATCATGCCTTGCAAGCCACGGCATGCCCAACACCAAGTCAAACTTATCGTCTAAGTCTAAGACGATAAGGTTCTCCACAAACATCCGATGTTTTTACGAGAAGCGCACGAGTACGACGCGCTTCTCAGTCCTCACGGTGGCACCCGTTGCCAACCGCACTTCCAACACACTTCGAGGTGTGTCTACATCCTCGAAGTTTAGCTTCGGTAGACTTTGCTGGCGAACAAAGTTGTTCGATGCACCCGAGTCTACCAGCGCACGAAGAGAGTCCTCTCTCTTCGACCATACTTTCAGGATGACAAGATCTGGCTTGTCATCTTGCTTCTTGCAGTGAGAGTCTCTCTCACTGGGGGCTGCAGTCTTCAGTGTCGCGTGTCCGTTGTAGACACGCGTGACTACACTACCAGTAGGACGCCCCGCGCCTACTGGTTCCGCGCGTGTTTTGATTGATCGCGGCGATGCCCGGCATCGCCACGTCGGCCCCCGGCCTTGTGCACAGCCGCTGTGCACTCACGCGCATAGTGTCCGGTGTATCCGCATCGGAAACACCGCACGCTACTGTTGTTCCGCTGCTGGTGACCAGCAGCCGTAGCGTTCGAGAGGTCCATAAGTTCCGGACCTCCCGTTCTCATCACCGGACGTGCCATCCTCGGCACGTTCACATGCAATTTAGCCTGCCGCAGGCTAAATTCCTCTTGCATGGCAAGGGTGATCGCAGCTTCGAGAGTACTTAGGTACTCTCGGAAGAGGTAGGTCTTGACGGGACCATCCCTCAAGCCCTTCATGAACGTGACGACCTTGATCGCCTCGTCTATCGGGTTGGTCACGATATTCGCGACCAAGTACCGTGCACGTTGGTCGTAAGCATGAACGTCATGCTTACCTTGCTGCAGGTCGAGGAACTCAGCCCTCGACCGGAACTCGTTCTTAGGAGGCTCAAACGCTTGTCTGAGCTCCTCCTTGAACTCTGCGTACGTGCCGAAGCACGTAGCGTCTGTGAGCCGGCGTCCATACGCCCAGCTCCTTGCTCGTCCGCCAAGACAAGACATGGCGAACGCAACCTTCGACGGATCGTCGAAGATGCGTCGAGCTGCAATGGCAGTGTCGACCTCGACAAGCCATCGGAGAAGAGGTTCCCCTTCTTTTCCCACATAGTTGCTCACGTGCAGTTTCAATGACTGCACGCGCGGTGTCGTCCCGGACGACGCCGTCGTAGTCGTAGCGGCAGCAGCATCTCGCTGCTCCTTGACTATGAAGCCCAGAGCAACACCGTGTTGCTCTGTCGGTGACAACGTCCGTAGCGTCGTCGCTACGGCCGCCTCCCCAATGACTGTTGCCAGTCTTTGGAGAGCCTCCCACTCTGGATCCGACAGGTGGGGGAAGTCTGCACGCGCAATGTGCGTTGCAGACTCGCTCGGGCCACGTATGGACGGATTACCGTCCATGGGTTGGTTCTCGGCCCCATGTTCGTATTCCGTACGAACAAGACAGGTAGTCGGTCGTTGGACGGACTACAAAGTGCTGCCAGGTGTAATGGGCCAACTCTGTGCCCACTACTTCGGCTTACACGTTAGCGCACGTGTACGAGGAAGCGTAGTTGCTTAAACTTCGATTAACTATACTTTCGGACGAAAGTATAGATTTACTAAAATAAGAAAAGCTAAAAGCCGTTTTGGGTTAAAATGAGAACTGTTATTTATTATTTATGTCTCGACTGGGTTTCCTCCTAAAACTGATATCCTAAATGAAAGGTATTCTGCCATCCGATGGCTGTCAGAACCCTGCTAATCTAATTGGTAGAAAGAAATGCTTATCTACCAATGAGAAGCCTAAATGCATTCAGACCAGTGGTCTGCAAAGTGTAACCATTGGTGTGTCTTACACCAACGTTCGAGAACCATCCATGTAACCAAGTGGATATGTGTAGCCACTTGTGTGTAACCCCGTTACAGTCAACCTTAGTGTTGGCTCCATTGTGCTCATCGAGCCTGCTTTGTCGCGAGCGCAGCAGCTTCGAGCATGGTACACCGACCTTCCGCCAGACCCAATGTTTGATCTGGTCCACGCTTAGGGCGCCTGGCCACCGTCACCATTTTCCGAGGAAAGCGCCGCTGCATGGAGTATTTTTTTCCCTTTTATTTTAAATATTTTTTAGTATGTGCTAATATCTGAGCGTCTTCAACATTTTCCGAGATAGGCATCGACCTTTATTTTCTTCAATGTGTGTTCATACAATTTAGCCAAGTGCGCGGTCTGTTCTCAAGTAATATAAACCACTTTGATCGCATTTCTTGGCTCCTAACTTCATGTCATCATTACATGTAACTATCAAATGAACTTTTAGTTTCAACTTGAAGCCTTCAACTGACCCGGCATTGGCGAGGAAGTATTTTGCGTCTGCGAGCTGCAATTCCAATGTGCTCGCATGCACAGGAGAGTACAAGACTGGTATCGATGGATGTACCTCCTCCCCAAACTGGTAAAGACGCTGATCTTTGACGGATAGCCGAAAAAACCTATACATGAACCTATGGTACCTGTGAAATGCATGAGGACGTACGTCCGGTTCCTTTCGTATGGGTAAGCCTTCATCAATTGAATTGAAGATCTTATTCATGTACCTGGCAGCTGTTAAATGCATGAGGACGTACGTCCGGTTCCTTTCGTATGGGTAAGCCTGCATCAATTGAATTGAGGTTCTTTTCCATTGCGCCAATGCTACGAACGCTCAGTCAAAGTAGCATTGCTCTCGTTGCAGGTATCACACTGGTATGCACATTTTTCGCTCGAGAATAACACATGTACATGTACGTCGAATCATGTTTTTTACAACAGTAAATCTCAGAGCGTTGTACGAACAACGATGAGACCTTGACGTTTCCCCACCGAAGTGTCCATAGCTGTAGCTGTAAGGCTTCTCTGATCTTTGCGAAATGAACCTCTGTCATAGTTCTGCTCGACTCCGATATTGGAACGGATTCGTGTTTTGTGGTGACTGACTGATTACTATAACTTACCAGTATTCTCGTGGTAGCTGATGTGTATTAAGTGTAGCCCATCGGTGAGATAAATGAGGAACACGACCATGGCTAAATGAAGAGCTTTCGCAAATATTTAAGGTCCGCGCCAGGATAAAGGTATCACTAACCGTGCTCGGACGATTCCTAGTGAGTTTTGTTGCTTAAAACTGGTGCTAAGGTTGCGTGCTTCGCTCACGAGTCATAATTCCAGTTTCTATAGCATTATACAACTAGTTCTAGATTTAAGACCGCGTACTTTACTTACTATATAGGTATCTCGATGGCCTCGGTGCCTCAGTGACGTGTTCGAGGGGCAGGAGTGTTTGGCATTTGTCGAGGAACACGTGTAGTGTACTCGAGTCCAGTATGTTGCTTGGTGATAAATACTGAACTCGTTGGGCAACTAGAAAGGGCGAAGAAAAGTTGCTTAATGACAAACATCGTTGGTTGTGCAACTTTGCAAAGTGTTAGCGTAATGCTGCAGGATGACAAGCTTTTCTAGGCCGCCTAACACAGTTCTTCGAACTGCGAATTGACATAATCGACCAATCAGGTTAATGCCAAGGGTTCTCTCGAAACGGTGACTAAGGAAATCATTAGGGCTAGGTATATTTCCCCGCCGACCCGGTACCTCCAACCTACCGGTCATAAGCTAGGTCCAATCGTGCGCTATATCGAGTCAGTAGCGGACGGTTCGTATACAAAATCTAGTAATTCGAGATTTTGTGCACTACCCAGCAGACGTGGTAGCTAATTAGTCGACAGTACTCACGAAACACGACACCAAGATCCGAACCCCCCAAGGAAAATGCGACGAGTGAGTTTGTTCAAGAGAGCGCGTGACATTTGTCGTACATTATGTCTTGGCATCTTAAATCTCTTGCAGCACAATAAAGTCTCGACAGCACACTACGTTGCGGTATCAGCACAAATAGATGTGGCGTCTTTGAACTAGCCTCGTCTACCTGACCGTGCACCGCGTTGAACGCCAGGGATTGGATGCAGCCAATCAGAGCGTCGTGTGAGAACAGGTCATTAGGCCAAATAGTGTGACTCAAAAAATGAAATCAGATAGACTTGGTGATTGTGCGTAACGAAATGTGTAATCCACATATATACAACACTATCCAGTCGCGGAAATGCCGAAGCGAATCCCGTTGAGAGAGCTGGCGATAGCTGCCGAGGCGGCGGATGCCGAGGCGAACCTCGAGGGCCTCAAGTCTTTCGACATAGCCAAGAGCAACGCACTGGTGTGCACTGTGTGCACTCACGCAGTGGCGCCACACAAGATGCGCTACAGGCTTCTGAAATGCAGCTCTGAGGCGTGCAGCACAGACACGGATGTGGACTGTGGGTGGCGCGGAAAGCTCTTCATATGCTTGATTACGAACCGTGCCTCAATCTACGACAACGGAGTACATACGACTGTGGTGTCCTCTCCAAACAAAAAGATGAAGCTTACAGGCGCCTAGAAGACGTTCTGTCGCGAGGTGGCCGCGCACCACCTGCGTCCGATGTGCATCCGCCATGCTCTTTCACGGAAGTTTGAGACACCGCTGGAATACCTACCCAAGCTGCAGGTCGTCCAGAACTTTGAAAACTACTATAGTCGTACCGGTTTGCAGAAACATGATCGAGTAGATGAGATACGTGAGTGGGTGCATGCAAGGACCTACGCTGGTTCTGTGGCTATGGACCAGGCGTTCACGTTCGGGTGCCAGTCGGATCTTGACGATAAACCCATAGTTGAAAATGGAGCTTTCTTTGCGTCGCCAGTTGTACTATGCCACTAGAAAGGAGCTCATGAATCACTACGCTACGGCAGACGCAGATAAAGCGCAGTACAACACTCTGAAATCAGTGTCCAGGGTTCCAGTTTCTGATATATATTTTTCCCACGCAATAACAAACATTCAGAAATTGATTAAGACATTCCCTCGGTTGTATCAGCTTCTCTCATTCGAGCTGCGTACGATTGGTACTTTTTGCGAAGCGAATTCGAGTACAACGGGCTGCAAGACGGATTTTTTCTGGCGTGGATGAAAACCCCTTTCTAATGGGTTTTGCAAACAATATGAAGGATCAATGGCTATTTGGTTCTGTGAGTGGCAGAGGTGCGTGACTCCCTCTGGGTTTGCGTCGACAAATAATCCGGCCGAAACGTTCAATGCTTTGCTAAAATGGGACTACACACTTATACGCCGGCTGAAAAAGGGGACTGTAGCCTAAGAGTTGGCGGCGTGCTGCCATAACCTAAGTGCGACGACGCGCCTCTGCCGCTCTCTTAATCACATTTGCTACGTCATTTGCAGAACCACCACTAGCATAGGGGTAATTAGATTGTGGGATGCTTTGGTCTCGTTTTGAACTTCTAGCCCCCTTAAAGTTCCAGCGAGCTGCTAGGACTGGCCAAATAACCTGTCGTCAAACTTACCGTGATAACGAAAGTCTTCTCGGCCGAATTAATTATTCTTTTTGCACCGGCCAATCTGATTCCCACGCGAGTTGTCACGTCTGGGCGGCGTCGCTACCGTAAAACGAGATATCCTCAAGGTCGATGACATATCCATGATGTGTCCGTCCGATATGCAGATACTCCGACCTTCGCAGTAAAAAGAAGTAGCCAAGCAGGATTCCAACCAACCATAGGTGCGAGCGAGCTTCGTGGTGGGTCAGGCTGCTGCCGATAGTTGTTAGGAGGTCGCCAGATAGATGATGCTGTTTGGGAACGGGCTTAGCGAAGCGCCGCATTCCGCGGAGGCGGATGCTGTGGCTAGCATCAACGCCCGGGTCATTTCCCAAGTTGTTATGTGGTGCCAGCGTGCTGCACAGCGGTTCGCAAGAATGGTTGAATTAGTATTCCCGTGGCCGGTCTTGTTCATCCCGTAACGCCAGAGAAAACGGCAATTGAACCAAGCCGACGTGCATTTCCATTCGCATCTTCTTTAGAAAGCCACTCGGGAAAATTCATCCAGCGGCACCAATCTAGGCATTGCTTCCAGTAGCGCTGCTAGTGGACCCGAGACGAGTCTGCGAGGGCTCCTGCACGCAAAAGCGCTCCCAGATTTCGAAGGGCTTCTTCAATGTAGCCGGGATCTGCACCTGCGTCCAGCCAAAGGAAAGATTAGTATAGAATTCTTGGTACTACCACACGCGGGGATCTGCATCCGCCATAACGTTATTGGATTCAACTGTATGATCTGCCGCCGCGTAGAAGAATGGAGTTGTTTCGACTACACCCAGCAGCAGGAGTAGCTTTTGCGCTTCTCGATTTCTGTTGCACTTGCGAATATTCCATGCTAATGTCGGTTTGGTGTCTATCCAGAATCTGCCGTGACTGAGGTTACGACTTGATTAGTCTGTCCAATGTTCCCCCATCCTAGCGAGGCAAAGTCCGTGTTGATAAGCTCTCGTAAATCGATTCCAAAGTGAACTTTCCCGGTGCCGCAGAATTCGGAAATCCAGGCCAACTCGGTCGTGCTCAAGCGAATTTGAATGTATTCACGACGTACTGAGAACAGTGCACACATACCGTTATTCCTTGCATCCACGTAAATATCATAGTCGGGGGAATGCGCGCCAGTGAGTCGAACCAATGGAACGAAATTCAGGTTGGTGTTGCCAAGTATTATTCAAATCCAGTGAAGATCATTTCGCACATCCTCCGTAACTGGAATCGGAGTCATCCGTCTCGAAGAGTATGTCAATGACGTCGGTCTTTGGTAGAATGGTGCGCCGGCTTGCGCACATGTCGCGGCGTGGCGAAGACTTCCAGGGAGCTTGTTTACCTGCGACGTTGAAGTTGCTCTGGATTCAAGCATCACTTTAACACACAGGAGCGCCTTGACTATTTTTTCTTTGGGCATCCCCTTGGAGAGAAAGAATATTCGACAGCAGACCAAGTGCTTTTCCCGCCTTGAATCAAGGCGTAAATGTTGTCCTCGGTTATGGCTTTGGGGCCCAAAACTTCAACGATAGCGCGACGTAAAGCTAGATTAGCTTACTCCAGTCGTGTTCCAATGTCTGGTTCGACGGGAATGTAATCAGTACACCAAATATTCGCGTCAAAAGGTGTGGCAGGGGTGGAAGGGGCCATCGCGGTGCAGCAGCAGCGTACAGATGGGTAATAGCTGTTCCTGCCGTCCAATAGTGCTGCGGAGCCAATCCCCAGTCAAATGAGCATGACATGTCGGATGGCGAGGATGCCGAGTTTTTGAATGGCCCCTCAAAGCGACCGACATGATCTCCATGCAGCGAAATGCACTTAAATGCGCCTGCCACGTTCCTCGACGACATCACCATCGTTTCGTCCGGGAATACTTCCTCTACTTACAAAATACGTTGTGCTAGTGCTCGAGGTCCGTCGTATGACATCGTGAAGGAGTTTGCATCGGCAGTATTGTCATTAATGGAGGCATTTTCGGGGTAAGAAAGGTCATGAATGCCGCGAACGTTTCCTGTACCAGCATCAGGGGCTTTTGCCACTGCGCCAAACGGGCTACACGTGATGTTCGGCAGTGTCAAGCGTAAATCACTGTTAAAGTCGAGCAAGTGATTGGAGTCTTGTCATTTGTGAATTTTCCCCACTAGTCGATTCAAGGAATCTGTTGCCGATGCATGATTAGGCGGTGGCTCAGATTGCTGCGACTTCCAGCATGGACGTACACCGTGCAGCACGATTTATTCCCACAAGTGGCGATATCGGTACGAAAGCCAGCTAGCTGACTGAGGCGGCATCTTAAGCGCTTAATTCATTCTCGGGTCGTCAAACGTGTCGCCTCTAATAAGTCTGAAGAAGGCGGGCTGCTGTAAGCCCGGGCAGTGGAAAAACATGCTGAGCGCACGTTGCTTTATCGTGTCAATGAGAAAGGTGATGAGGTGATGGACCCGTCAGCGCTACAAGAACATGGACCCCCCCCTGTCTGGGGCTAGAAGCCACTCGTGAGTTGGAGACGCGGACGTGAGCGCTATTGTGAGAAACGTCAATGGAAGTCCAAGACGTCGAATGCGCCGGCCGGTGCTGCCGTGATGCGCGTCCGAGATACGTTGAACCCTCACCTTCTCATGCCCTTATCCCGGTATGGACTTCACGAGCGTGTGTGGAAAAGTACCGACGCCGACATCCTGGCAGTACACTGCAAAACAATCACATTTCAGATGTTCAGGTTTCTTTAAAGGCTAATCTACCATATGTAACTCGCCGAGAAAGACACGAGTCCTGAAATACTTCTGTGGATTTCGACCAACTCATTGACAATCATGGGTTTGGGATTATGCTTGGCGTTTGCTTGCCTGTGGCGGGGAGTATCGTGACCGAATGATGCAAGCGTACTAGCTTCTCATTGGCGTTCGAGCGCCAATGATTCTAAAAACCAAGCTTGGGCGACTCATGCTACTTCGGAACATGTAAGCAAAAAAAGCAGCTCGGCAGCAGTACCGCTTAATGCATCTGAAGGAAAAGCTAGAAAAGCGGGAACAACTTTGACTGGCAAAACACATGGTGGGGAAATATTTGGAAACAAATTGCCAAAGGACTTGGGTGTTGGCGTCGACGAAAAAACTGAGCAGTTAGCCAAGCTGAATTTTCATCTCGATGATGAATATGCCATTTGCAGGACCCCCAACGTTAGCCTGGACCAAGTTGAAGATATGCCTACTGGATCACCTGGTGACAAGAAGCTGTAGAAGTCGGCTTTCCACTAGACTTGATGCCGTCGTTTCCCATCACCATGGTGGACAACGGAGAACTGTGGAGATTCCGGTTGTTTGAAACACTATTGTGTTCAGCTGAAGCCCGAGCCTTCCCCATTCCGCTGTAAACCAAGGCCTTATTCGCTGTTGTAGAGTGCTGTTATGCACTAACATTTTGCGAAACTGCGGGAATGCACCTGAATGACACTAGTCGCTGGACAAGCACATTCGTACAGGTTCAGAAAGCAGGCAAGAAGGATGCATTTCGACTAACCACGGATTTTCGTGGATGACTGTGCCGATAGCGACTACTGTCGTGGGTTTTCTGTGGAGCCAAGCCGAGTGCGTGGGGTTTGTGCGACGGCAACGTTCGACATCTTCTAAGTCTTGTAGAAACTATCATTAGCCGATAATTCGCAAAAAGGATACAGGAGAAATTTTGAACCACAGTCTAGTCGTATATGTTGATGGTGAGGTACTGTACTCTTCATCCGGCGAGGAGTCTAACGGCGTCCGAAAAAATTCAAACGAGCTATTTTACCGCTCCCCGTCGTTGCTTGAGCGTAGAACCTGTTTATAGTGATATTCAACTTCACATTGCACGGCATAATACATTACGCTACACGTAAAACTGCTACAGTATGTGCGAGTTGGCGTAGCCCGACAGTTCCGATACAGTGGTCCTTCAACCTTTGGACGGCGACATATTTGGATGTTTTAAAGCTAATTTTGCGACGTTTGCAATTCGCACGGCGTGGCTGTCGCTGGCCGACACGAAAATGATTTGCTACAGATTGACAGTTTGGCAGACATGACATGGGTAAGCTGGTATGGAGTGAGGTATCAACTGATACTTCTGAAAAAGCTGGAGAAAGTGTGGTTCCTTCTGTGGTTTTTCAACATCTACCAGAGTGTATCCACTTGGTGGCGACGCTCAATGGAAGAATCTGTGGCCGACAATGTTCAGGCTATCCAAGCTTTGCATCTGTCAAACTGCTCCCCGGTAGATGACACTACAACCCGCCAGGAGATAAGGAGGTCAATTTTGCCTACACGGATTCCGACGCTGTAGACATGGTGGCTGACATTGAAGGAGAAAACGTGCTGAGGAAGTAGACGATGGGCAGCATGATATTCCGGGCGATGTAGAGTTCCCTAGCGCTGCGGATATAGTTATTAGTAAGCTGGTGGCACAAAATGAGCCATGCTTGCGTGCAACAGAATCAACATACCAACATATCAATTTACCGCACATCGACTGTTCCACCAAGAGCAAACTCCAATGCTCTAGCCCCGAAATGGGAACCATGATAAATGGATACGACGTCCATTCGATCTTGTTCACCCGGCTCTTCACAGCAGCAAATGACTTTGTCGATTAATCGACCTGCTTAATTTGCGCAAAAACGAGAGCACCTAAATGGGTAAACATGCCCTTTTGAGTGGGCTACGCTTGTAAATCATACATTCTAGAACCGGAGTTGGCATATGGATCCAGCGAATACATGTCCTCCGCAAATATGCGGACCGTCATAGCTTTGGGGAAACTGGCGTTTTCTTTGTTGTGGTAGCTGAACTGATACCCCCATCTCCCCGTGTCAAAAGAGTGGAATGGCAATTCGCCATAATGTGTACCGTCAGCTGCTGAGACGTTGCTCCTTTCAAGCCTGGCTAACGTAATGCTGTAACTTGAGCTGTGCGGCGCCGCGCTGAGTTGTGGAGGCTGTTGTTTCGGATTCTTCAGTCACGTCATCATCTCTGGGCAGTAAACATCGGCACGTGGGGTCTCGTTTAGCTAATTGGGCAACTCATAGTCGCCACAATCTTCGAACGTGGCGAGGCTACGGAGAGCGGAAATAGAAAAAAAAAAAAAAAATCTGCAAAGTTCTAGCGCCATGAATATGGCATTACCGGGCATGTAATGGATGAGCCCTTATCCGGGAAGAGCGATAGATTACACTTCTGGAAGCATACCACATGACTATCAATAGGGCTGCGTCTTGGAACTCGGCCTCGCCAACCGAATTATAGTAAAGTCCATAAACTAGCGAGCGGAGGTCATTCTTGGTATATACTGGAGCCTTTTCGCCGTGTCTCTATGCCAAAGCAGACAGTAACGCTCCAAAATGCTTCCCATCTTGAGTAGTTGCTGCTCGATGGTACTACGGTGTTGGGGGTAGCGCTCAAGCATCCATTGTTCACGTTGTGGTAGTAGCTCATGGCCGTGTTCCGCTCTCGTGGTTCGCCACTCTTCCACTTCGACGAAGCGAGGAACATGTCAAAGCGGTGCATTAGTTTAACAAATGCGACACCACGACTATTTGCTTGAAAAGAGGCTTGAGCAAAGATAAAACGCTATAAACACATGAACGGATCTGACCAACACAACAACACCGGGAAGATTAGCACACATAGAGACAGAAACCAACCAGGCTGAGTGGCCGTTCTAATTGCACAGCGCCTGCCCCGAGGGACTCACCACCCCGCCTGTCTGCAATGTTGGCGGCCCAAAAGTAGCTCAGAAGTAGTGGCGAGGAAAGTAGCACTAACGTAGCTAGGGAGAAAATAACGAAAAAGTATCTGTAATTAAAAAGGTTCAAAGTAACTCTAATGTAGAGCTACTTTGCAATCTTCTTGCATTTCATTCGACACTCGGGACCAACGGCATCAACGGATCAGCAGTTACTCGAGGCACATCCAGCATACACAGGAGCTCGATGCCCGCCCTCAGTCCAGCGGAGCTTCCCCCAGTGGCACTCTGCGCAGGAGAGCTGGTTGAGTATTACAGCCGCCGCTTTAAGTGCGGTGACTTCCGAGGGCAGTCGGCCTGAGTATCGACGGAATGTCAGACAACCCGCTTCCCGTCTCTTTGGACAATGGAGAGACATTGCCTCTAACGAACCTGATGCGTCGGCGCCTAGACAGTGCTAGGAACAATCTGGACATCACCCAGGTGACGTGACGCAAGCTACGAACGTATCAGCTCACCACAGGGATGACCAGGCGCCCCACGTATGCTAGCGTTCTTCGGGACACTCATTCCACCGCGGTTGATGTTGCGTATGTAGCCACAAGGGTTGCACTACATGATGCGTCCGAAAAATCGAGTCCTCAGACGTCGGTGGTTACCACAGAAAATGCTTCCAGAAGCGTGGGACCGACGGAAAACGAGAAATGAAGATTGGAAGAGGTTGACAAAAGGACAAGTCAAGGTGTCGTGCGAGGATTTGGCGGAACCAAACCTAGTTGATCTGACCACGGTTGCGAGTAGTCAAGAGATGACTTCCAATCTGGAGAACGTCGACATTGTACATACAACTATTGAGGACAAGAGCAGTGTTCTTGGAGGCAAAGGGACTGGTGGTGATTCCACTGACAAAGCCATCCTGGCTATATCAAGGCGGTTTCGACTCGCGTGATGCGTGAAAAGATTCGCCATAAAAAAAGAAACGGAATGGAACTTTGTTGGCGCCAAGATCTCGCAAACGCAGACTCCAAGCCAAGTGCGGGATAACACGCAGTGGTTCACTAATCTAGCACGCCCATTCTCTGAAGGCTCAGAAGGTGAAGGCCCTTCTTCACCTCCCTGGTATTAAAGCTATACTACGCAATCTACACGCAAATCGGCCTGCCTACTTGGAACCACGTGTTCTGGCTTAAATTCACGGTTTTCATCTCAATTAACACTCTAGCATTCGTATTCTTCATTGTCATTGAGTCGATGCTATGATAATAATCTACAGCGGCACGTCTCGTCATTACGTGAAGCGAGGGAATCGATATAGTACCATTAGATTACTAAGTAAGTGGAAGAAAGTATATTATTCTTCGAGTTGTAAATGCAGAGGCATCATGAGGTTTCGATTGAAATCCTCAAGTTTAGAGTGATTGCATACATTGCTGGCTGGACCAATGTCCAGTTCGTACAATTAGTCCAAACGTCGTTGTGAAAGTACTGGGGCTGTCAGAGACAATTACAGATACAATTCCATTATTTTGTACACTTATACTTTAATAACTAATTGTATCAACAATAGCCCACCGCGCGGCGCTGAAGTAAATAAAAGTTTGAGCTTGGTCATATAAAGATCACTGGAAACACAGCTCCCACGACCAAATGTATGTTCGGGTTTATTCCTATATGTTCACTCACCAAATTGAATTAGCTAAACACCAAAATGAATTTATTGAAAAGGTTCATACAAAAGTAAAGGTCCACTACAGTTGCAATACAGACTTGCTCGAGTGTTTCCTCATGTCTACGATGCTCAGCACTCAACGGACAGTGCATCTTACTACCCTGTACCTCCTCAGGCTTACCCAAAGATTCCTGAACACCTGCAAAGTCAGTGCGGGACCTACAAATGCAGGTCGTCCACCACGTCCTTCCACCTGACTATCAGGCTCGTTCGTTCCACGCTTTTGCTTGTTCCTGTTGACGCGAATCTCTCTACCACTGCTACCGACGTAGCCTGTAACACGGAGCACGAACACGATGTGGACACAGACCCCAAACGCGAAGCAGTAGGAACAGGGGCACTATTGATTGTCGATATCGACAGGCCAGCCCTGGGGTGGCTTCGACCTCCTTGCAAACGTAGTTGACTCCCATTTGTGCCGGAACAGCAATACCAATTTCCATCCTCCTGTGGGGCACCACAGTTACACGCTTGATTAGTTGGGAGACGACGTAGACCAGTGAAGGTTCTCCCGGATGCGTGGGCTTTCTGTTATCACCCGAACTCGCGTTCTCGACCCCTCCCGAGCTGACGAGGAATGGATGCTCGTGATTGCGCACAACGCTGTCCCGTCGATGTTGGCACGCCGAATAGTTGAATGCGACATGCCGCGTAGAGAAGCGCGGGACGCTAGCTTCAAATGTACCCCAGAGATCGAAGCTGTTCAATTAAAAATGATTGGTTGATGATTGCACGTACAACCTCACCGCGATGAGAGACATGGTTATGTGGGATTTTGGCGTGAGGCTGAGCTACAAACAAACCGTTACAAGAGGTTTTCATGGCGTAGCAAGTACGTGTTCGCTACACTTTTTTCTTAGCGTCCATGCTCGAATTACACTGTGTATGTACCTTACCTTTAATGGCACAGATACGCGTTGAACGAGGGTCTAAAATAACGATACTATCAAGGGGAAGGGTTGCACTATATCTAAAGAAGTGCGAAGCACCTAGATATTATCCCGGCCATAAAACCTCGGACGGAAAATCTAAAACAAGGTCATCTAAACTGAGCCCAAAATATCTCGGCCCGCAATGGGTCGCTGATATATATACCGCCGCTGCCCATAATAGACTTAGCTGTATCTATATTTACTGCTGTGATCTTTCAACTCAGCAAGCGTTGCGATCACAGCAGAAATGGTGGCCGGTAAGAAATTCTCTCCGGCGGAAAAATACCTTGTGGCTCGTACCTACGAGTACATCCGCAACAAGAAGAAGGAGGCGCTAAAACTATGAAAAGGCGAAGTGCGGGATCATGTTCATGAATCTCTGGGCTTCGCGAAGAGTACTATTTCAGTCGTCTGGGGCCACTGGGAGAAGCATCATGACCCAGGCTTCGCGGAGGTCAGTGGTTCACTGATTATTGCAGTTAAATAACCATTTTAACATTTCAGTGGTCGTAAAATGATATATTCTAGACCACAGTTTTAAAGCCGTCAGATGCTGGAGTACAACCAGGACGCCCACGGAAAT
This sequence comes from Phytophthora cactorum, assembly GCA_016864655.1. NCBI lineage: Eukaryota > Oomycota > Peronosporomycetes > Peronosporales > Peronosporaceae > Phytophthora > Phytophthora cactorum. The sequence continues at coordinate 643,659 of NHQK01000028.1, forward strand.
TTGACGAGAGTATTTATCCCTTCGTCAGAGACATTGTGGCTGAGATGAATCAAAGCGCAAAACCTGTTGCTGCTCCTGCCGTAGCCAAGCGTTTAAACGAAGACAAAGGAATCGATATATCAGTTCGCTCCGTCCGGCGGGTGCTTCGGCGTATGGGAATTCACTTTATTAAAGGGGTGTCACGCAATATTTTGGCCGAGTCGACTGCAAATGTTGCTTTTCGTGCGCAATACTTGGGCAAAAAGTTGTCCAACCTTAACAGAAGACAATTTCTGGTTAGACCAGAGGTGTTTCTAGACGAAACATACTGCAACCTTCATCATGCCGCCCAGCGCTTTTGGGTCGATGAAAACAAGATAAGGTATAGCAAGAGCGGTCGTGGTCCAAGGTAAAACGAAACTTTTACTCACTATCTTTTTATTTCAGAATCTAAAAACCATTTTTTAGATTTTGTATTGTTGCTGCAGGCATAATTCGACGTGGAAGAAACGGAATAGTGGGTGAAATTGTTGAGAATTCCTACAAAATATGGCAGTCGAATCTGAAAAGGAAACATGATGACGATTACCACGGCAATTTTACCACGGAGCTCTTCGAGACGTGGTTTTCGAAGCTGTGTGAAACCTTGGCAACAAAGTACGGGCCCTGCAACATCCACCTAGATGGGGCCAGCTACCCAAACACCAAATTTACCCAGCACCAACCACGCGGACTCGTAAGGCAGATATCCAAGAGTGAATAGAATCCGAGGGTAATCATTTTTTTTTATCACTTTGAGCTATATGTACCTAACAGGTTGTGCCTTTAGAAATTTGGTATAACCCAAGCTACACAAAAGCAGAATTGCTGCTGCTTGTCCGAGCGAACAAGCCTAAGCCTGTATACCAGACTACTAAGCTTGCCACAGCGTACGATCACCTGGTCTATTTTACCCCGCCGTACCACCCAGAGCTACAGCCAATTGAGCTCATATGGGCTCACGTAAAAGAACCAGGTTGCCGATGATCCTGCTTCCTCCATGCCAGAGCTAAAAGCCAAAATTGATGCAGCTTTTGATACTGTCGTCTCCGACACTTGGATCAATGCGTGCGAGCATGTACAAGAATTCGAAGAGAAATACATGCAGCAGGCAGATGCGTGCGAGCTTGCAGCCGATGCAGTCGACGACGTTGATGGCGGTGTTAGAGATGCGGAGGAAGGTGACAACACGGAGCACGACGGCTCGGATGTCAACGACGAAGAGTGAATCTGGGACCTTTCTTTGCACATTAGATATTCCGTTCATAAGTTTTTTCTAACCCAATAAAACTCCATTCAGTTTATATTACGGACTCACCATCCGATGATGGAAAAATATTAAAATGTTTGTGATCTGAGTGTTCCACCAGCCTGTGAAACAAAAACCTATTTTAAGACGAAATCTAAAAACAATAATGAGAAAAACTTGAACATTGTCGTGCTGTTCGTCGTTGGTCTTCCACCGCGCCTGTACACCTTGTCACTGCGCTCCGTGTCCATCCACCACTCCATGTCTGCCTCCGATCCATTCTCTGGCGCTGCATGCCCGACGCCCGTGTCAGGTACGTACCCCGTCTGGTGTCTCCCGGCTGCTGAAGCGACCTCATCTCATCTCACGGACTCCTCTTGGCTTGTCGGATCGTTCCGCTTTAGCTACTCGTCAACGGAGATAGATGGGGTGGAACCACATCCTCCAATGCTGCCGTGACCGTGGTCGAGAGTGCGCCGTAGGGCACTGCGGATATAACCACAGATGCATACATGTGTTAGGAAGCGTGGCGGCACGGACACGTATCCGTTAAGGGCTGTCCCAGGCTTGAATTGAGAGGTGGAGCCGTATTACTAGAACGTGGCAACGGAAATAAAGCTGGTGGACGCGGTCCCGGACATGAACCCCTGAATGATGGCGTAGTTGTGTGCGGGACGTTCTGTATCCTATCAAGTAGCAATTTTCACGATCAACACAGTTCAACAACAACCGATAGTAATACAATTATCATCGCTAGCAATGAAGTTTTTATCACAACTTGGTCTAAACATCACTTAAGACCAAGCTCGTAATTGTAGTATCTCCCAAGCGTTTCTAGGCTCGTCATGCAATTTTGATAAGCAACAGATTGTGAATAGCGATATTGCAAAGTCGTACTCGTACTTTTCAATGGCTACCGGTGTTGGGACTGCACAAATAGGGCGTAGTTACATCGCTTTTGCTAATCACTATAACGACGAGAACTTCAAACCTAAAACCTGGGCACTTGTGGTGAAGGAATTCCTCGGACGTATACTGGCGTATTTATTGGATGGCATTATTGATGAATGAGGGCGACAAGATGTTCTGTTCTCGTTTGATGAGAGAGTTGGGATCCAATATGCTATCATTTGGAGCGCTTCTTGGGTTAAACATGTATCTTGCTTCGCACAAACGCTATCCACCTTGATTTATGAAATGGTATGTCACACGCTAAAATTAAAAGTTTTATTCTGCCGAATAGTCTCCATCTTTGACTACAGTTGTTTCTGAACGACCCGATACGGTTGATAATGATTTTGAAGACCGTTATCTGAGTAAGAGCGATTTAAAATGGAGTATTTGTGAGTGTCTGCATTTGAGTTCATTAATGGACATTTCGATTTAACGCTAACTAATCCGGAGAAAGGTGGCCACGATCTAGTTGGGGGGATATTTTTCTCAACGTTTTACTCAGAATCGGTCTACTTTCTAAGATTTTCTAAGGCTCACAGTCATCTTAATGCCGTTCAAGCTGAAATTCTACGGCCAAATGCAGCAACGTGGCGAACATGATTGTTGACTACCCTGATCGCTTGAGTAGCTACTTTCTGATGCTTCAGCGCTGCATCAATCTTGGGGTTGCCTTTTAGAACTTTTTATTATTATTATATCTGCCACTCTCAGGAGGGGCAGGAGCGCTCGGACGTGCAGAACAAACTCTCGCTGCTTAGACATCAAGACTGGCTTACTATAAAGTGTGCTTCGACGATGTTGCAACCATTAGGCACATTTGCAAGTCAATTGGGCGGGCAATCCTACCCCAGATGCCTGCTGGGCTTGGTCGCTCTTTATGACTCTAAAGACAGAACCGACGCGTTTTTGACTAGTCGTTTGACCCAGTCAGAAAAGAAGTGTACGCTACTGAAACGCGTGTGGAAATGGACAAGACGTGTTGCTTGATCGGTTTACCAAATCGTTTTGCGAAGCGAATGCATGATGCACCAATGTGGTTGGTATGAAGGTATCTACGCAAAAAAGTAATTTGAAATTTGTTGAAAAACTAGAGAGTGTGTTCTATGGTGAATATTGTCCGCGCGACCGCAGTTTTGGCAGGAGAACACGCATCAGTATTAGTTCATCTTTCTGGTACGCCAAAAGCTGAAGCAAATAGTGGCGCCTCCATGACGAGGTATGGCTTCGGTAGCGAACTCCGTGTTAAAACCCGCCGTCACAGCTCAGCATATCTTTCAGATAAATGCCGTCACGAGCTTCAGAAACACTAACCGGAAGTCGTGCCAGGTGAGACGTAATTTGAGTGAAACGAGTGGAGAAAAGACCAGATTCATTTGACTGATGAAAGAGAAATAAGCAAAAGTATCGACAGATTAACCTGCTTGCTCGAATGTCGCTGGAACAGTAGCAAGACGCATTTCCTCCGATAGGGCATTTTCTGGTAGTGTAGATATTGTCACAGCCAAGCGGTGTTCACCCCATCTGACATAGCGTGAAATCTTGTGTTTATCGAGAGAGCGCATGCCGTGCCGACAGTTAGTAAAAATGTTTTGCATCGTGGCTTAACCAGACGCCAGATGTGTTACTGGAGGTGCCGTTCTTCACAGAGGAGGAGACCAAGACATCGGAGACGTACAAACATCAAGACTACGAAGATCATGAATATCACGGAGGCGGTGTTTACTCGCTGGTGGCATCGGCGACTTCCATCCGGGGGACCCCGATATACACGATGGCGACAATGGAAGTGTTGTCGACGTTGCTGTCCTCTACACAGGGGAATTCAAAGTCTACCGAGACGACGTACACTACGTACGCGGCATTGATGAAGTGCACAACGTACACGAAATACACATCCGGGAACGTGGAGTTAACGTCGCCAAGTTCAAACGCAGAAGAACAAGACCGCAGAGACGCCTAAGGTCTACATAGCTTCTTTCAAGACCAACACCAGTAAGAATTCCTGCACAACCGAGACCTCGGCGACAACACACACGACGTGCAACGCAAAAACGAACAGAGGAAAATTAAAACACCGAGGTGACTGAGAATATGGAGACTCCGGTGACGTCCTACACGACCGATGCCATCTGAGATGAAGCAAAGTACGTTGCCTCTCCTGATAGCGAGCTGCCACTTAGATATCTGTGTCAGCAAAAAAGCAGTGGATTTTAACATTTTGTTTCTATTGTATTTTAACACATTAACATATGCATGTATCAAATTTGCTTAGCTCTCACCTTGAGCTAGAACACTAGCGAAGATATCGGCCTGTGAAGCTTTCTCTGCGTCGCGGCTTCCGTGCCTCATCACTGCTGCTATGCGGACTACATCTAAACCTTACAAGTATACGACAGGGTTAAGCTTTAGTCGTAACGTATATCAGGCTTACCGGTTTCTGCAAAACATTAACACCTCTAATAAGCACCAAGAACAATTCGTGGAGGGGGCACCTGTACGCAAAAATGCAACATACCGGCGCCAGTACTAGTGTTCCAACGACCACATACCATATCCCAGCATGTGTTTAGCTAGCGTACCAAACAGGTGCAGCGGTAAGTTGAGTAAAGAGATCGCCAGTGGTCTCCAGCGGCGTTAATAGCTCCCACCGACATACATCAGTCAATCTTTAATAAAAAGTAAAACTTGGCCAGATTCCCATCGCTCCCAAACGCAATAGTATTTAAACGTTGCGGGCAACGAGGTCGTACACGAAAGGGAGCCGGGAATCCACAAGAAGTTTAATCAATAATCAGCAGCAGCATAATAGTCCAGTCTACAACTGCACTCACAGAAAGAGCACCACAAAATTGTTAAACCAGCTCACGCACTGCGACTATCAACTGGAAAAGATGCGCCGAGTCAAGGCGCATCTTTCTAGACCGCAGCAAATGTATATGTTCGCGCAGGAATGTGTTACAGCTCGTGTACTCTTCTACAATCTGCCACCTTAGCTAAGCCGGTGGTCTACTAACTGACCTACGATTATGGTACCATAAAAGCGGTACAGTTTATTTATGATTTAACTGCTGTTACGACGGTCGCGAACGCCTAGTGCCACACAGCACCAACAATGCTTACGAAGCCACCTGAAGGCGAATTCTGCGGTGGTGGCCAAACAAAGATATGATGCATTGTGCTTGCGTAGTCTAGCTTGTATCTGGGCCCAAAGCCCACCTACTCGTATCCGTATCCGTATCGTACCTATGACATGGATCCTTTTTCGTTTGGTATCGGTGCTGGCGTACTCACTCGCGTAGTGCTCTCGGTGCAATATCTCTTCCAGAGTGCACTGCCAACCGGCCTTCTAAATACGTTGTCATATTGCTGATTGTACCTGGTGTCGGCAGTACTTGTTGACGATCCTTCCAACTTCTTTGTGGTGCCGACCTCTCCTCTGTATCCATCCTTGAAGCATTGAATGGCCGACCATCACCGGCACTACAGCCACAACCATAACAAGCATCCAGCGGACACCTGCTTGGCAGCAGTGCACCCCGCCACTGGCTACCTCGCTGTTCCATTTTGCAGATTAATTGTGCCTAGGTACCTTCCCACCGTTTGTCGCGTTCGGGTTCTGCATATCTTGGCCTCCGTGATCTCGGGTGTACGTTTAACTTACGTGACCCCCTACTTCTCGCAGGAATGTTGCTATACAGCGCAGTGGACGACGAGGTGATTCGCATCGTCGTGCCGATCAACTATGATCTGCGGATGCGGATCATGTACGAGTACCACGATGCCCCTGCGGCAGGGCATCCTGGTCGTGAGAAGACATACGTGCTTCTCACGCGTGACTTCTACTGGAATCACCAGTACAAGTGGGTGCGCAAGTACGTACGTGCTTGCGAGGTGTGTCAACGCGTGAAGCCTGCTGCGTTTTCGCAGGCTCCGCTTCAATCACTTCCGACACCGTCGGAGTGTTGGCAGTCCATCTCTATGGTCTTTGTCTTTGGTCTTCCGCCTGTCAGTAAGCGGAGGGCTGGTGTCGTGGTATTTGTAGACCGATTCAGCAAGATGGTGCATCTTGCTGCAGTGCTGGCTGAAGTGACAGTCGTACAGACAGCACGACTGTTTGTAGACATGGTGTTCAAACACCATGGGATGCCGCTCGACATTGTGTCGGACCGTGACCCACGCTTCACAGCGCGATTCTGGCAAGAAGTGTTCACACTTCTTGGTACACAATTTCCTATGTCGATTGCGGACCATCCGCAGACGGACGGTCAAACCGAGCGCGTGAATCGCGTGCACGGCGACCTGTTGAAGAGCTACGCACACTCGTTCCAGCAATGGATCAACTGTCTGCCGATGGCAGAGTTTGCCATCAACAACTCGGTGCATGCCTCGACGGGGCATACACCGTTCTACGTGAATGCAATGCGGCATCCACGCCTTCCGAGCATGCTCGGAACGGTGGCTTCCTCCTTAAGTGGGGGAGGATCTATGGTTGCATCCGAACAACCGCAGAAGAGCGCTGATACCGTCACAGTATCAGCGATGACGACACGAAGACAAGCTGCGTCTCGTTCCCGAAACGAGACCACGGATAAGAACTACGGGTCTGTACAGGGCACAAACACCGCGACCAAGGACAACACGCCTGTGCAGGGCACAGACAGCGCGCAGGCCGGGCCTGCCGCGAAGAAGAACACGTCTGTGCAGAGCACAAACAGCGCACAGGACGGGCCTGCTGCGGGGAAGAACGCCGTGCTGAACAAATCATTCAGCACGCAAGCAATGGACTTTGTCCAGCGCCGACAAGCCGTAATAAGGTTTGTCCAGGACGCGATAGCAGCTTCTGTGGATAGACAGAAGGTGAACGCTGACAATATTGGGAGGGGTAACCCAAATGAATCAAGAAGGGATCAGTAGTTCTGTTAGCTACACGAACCTGCCACATGCAGTTTCGGATTTCGGAGCAAGTAATCTTGCTCCGCGTTTCATCGGTCCGTTCACAGTGCTTGAACGGCATGGCAACGCGTACACGTTAGACATACCGTCCAGCATGTGGCTCCATCCGACATTTTACGTCGGGCGGCTGAAACCGTACACGTAACACGAGCTATCTAACCTTGATGGCCCGCAGAGGACGACGAAGCGGCGTAAGCCAACTTCTCGACGGCAGCAACACGGTCGTGGAGCCTCACGACCTGCGTTCTAAGTTCCACTTAGATGTTCGACGCGGTCTGAGCGGTCTGCACGACCTGCGCCTTCTGGTAGCGCAGCTCCTGCTGCTGCTGAGCGAACTCCACGCTCTGGAACTGTTCCAGAGCGGCTACACGATCGTGTAGAGCACGGGAGTCACGGTCAACCTGGGGTTGACCGTACGAGGGGTATCTTTCCGCCCCCGCCGCCACCACTGCGCGATGCGCGCGGCTCGACTCGCTGGATAGTTGAGCGAATCGTGGGCTATGAACCCCCGAAGACGAACCGAGATCAGGCTCGTCTTCGTATTCGTTGGAGAGGATTTCCTCCCCATCGAGATATTGGGAACCGCAGAACGTCCTGATGGAAGACGTTCCGGAAATGGTGAGGGCGTACGAAGCCTAGAACGGAGTGCAGGCGTAACGCCTGCACGAGCGCTGCGATCACCGCTGACACTCGGAGTGTCACGACGTTCATCACGACGTTCAAGTCGAACGCGAAGATCACGTAGCTGAACAGGTACACGCACAGTCGTGTACCCGGTGACGTATCGCTCGGAGAGACGCTCAGCCCCAGGGGGGCAATGCGAACACGCAGTTCCAAAGGGAACTGCGCACGGAATACCCGCCTCCATAGCTTCATTATGGAGGCGATCGATCATGTGACGCCTCGAAAAAGTCTCGAACCGCTGTTGCGCCGCAGTGATGCGGGCGCGGTATGCTTTCGCGTCTTTGTTGAAGTTTTTCAACAAAGGCGTTCCAAGGTTGACAAAGTGCCATCCACTCGGGCACTTTGCTTTTGCGCGAAGTCCTCTTCGACTCATGCCATCGGAGCCAATGGAAGAGTCCGATGAAATAGTCGCGCCTTTGATTCGTCATGGGATCAAAGTGCTGCGCTGCAGCCTCAGCATCATCAATGATGGCACTGCACACGTACAGCGGGATCGGGTTCGGTGGCGAAGTCGCACCGAACCTGGAAACAATCTCGGATGCACTTGGCATCCACGGAGCGCGTTCTGTAGGGACAGAACGCGGAGAAGAAGGGGTAACCGGCGTTGGTGCCCTCTCTTCTTCATCATTACGCGAGCTTTTCGAGCTTGAAGCGCTCGGGCCATCTTCACGGGGTCGACGCGACCCTTTGACCGGCTCATGCGCGACTGCGGCCAACTTGGAGTCGGCTGCTGAGGATGGGACTTCCCCATCCTCCATGGGGACAGCACTGATGTCCGACCCATAGTCGGTAGGCATGCTACCGTCGGTGTGGAACACCGACGAGCCCTCGAGGATCGTCTCCGGGACAGCAGCCTTATCCTCGACGCGCTTCTTGTACTGTAGCGCGTGGTATTCGTCGACAGAGAGTGTAGAATCTGTCGTGGAGGTGCTTGCTTGCACAGGCACCGAGGTAGTATTGCCTGCTGATGCAGGCATGGACGTAGCAGAGTCTCCAGAAGCAGACTCTTGCGCTGGCGTCTTTGTTAGCGAGCTCATTGCGGAATAAGCTCAAATTTCCTGAGAGTTCACGGTCTCGTCAATTTTTTGATTAACGTGTTAAGACTAGCAGTCTTATCTTAACGGGGGGGGGGGGGGGGGGGGGGGGGGGGAGGGGGGGGGGGGAGGGGGCCATTGCGGAATTCAAAGCGAGGGGGTGCGACGCTTCGTGAGATTAGACTCGAATTTTGGAACGTGGGGGGGACAGTTTTTTTGGGGGGGGGGGGGGGCAACGGGGTTACACACAAGTGGCTACACATAGCCACTTGGTTACATGGAGGGTTCTCGAACGTTGGTGTAAGACACACCAATGGTTACACTTTGCAGACCACTGGTCTGAATGCATTTAGGCTTCTCATTGGTAGATAAGCATTTCTTTCTACCAATTAGATTAGCAGGGTTCTGACAGCCATCGGATGGCAGAATACCTTTCATTTAGGATATCAGTTTTAGGAGGAAACCCAGTCGAGACATAAATAATAAATAACAGTTCTCATTTTAACCCAAAACGGCTTTTAGCTTTTCTTATTTTAGTAAATTTATACTTTCGTCCGAAAGTATAGTTAATCGAAGTTTAAGCAACTACGCTTCCTCGTACACGTGCGCTAACGTGTACGCCGAAGTAGTGGGCACAGAGTTGGCCCATTACATTGACAGATTTGAATCGCGGTAGTCGGACACCCGACCGTTCGAAACTAAAACGACCATCTCTGAGATTTCGTCCGTAATCTCGCGGGCAAGCCGGCCCCGCGAAGTATAAACCAGAGAAGTACCCCCTTCGTCCACAACGAGAAACTCCCTCTTGTCCACTGACTTTCCTTTTCTCGTGGTAATTTTCTTAATACCATCCACAACGTGAACAACGCCAATAAAAGTGACCGTAGTATCGTGCCAAGCACTCTCTAATGCTGATAGAAGGGATAGATTCAGTATCGGCTCCGTCAGGATGGCTTCAGCCGCAGCAACGCTTGTAATAAAAGCCTTGTCATCAAACGTCGCTTCAAGCTTGGATCCTGGTAGTGCTAAATCTTTACTGGCAGGCTTTAAACGACCTCCGGAAAAGGAGCATGTGGCACCAGGCTCAACAACGTCATGAAATCGCTCAACTCCAGCGTTAAAAATCGAAACACGCACAACGGCTTCTTCCGTATCTGAGGTGAACACTTCGAGAATTTTTCCACCTCCATGAAGGTTTGTGTATTCCCGTGTAAAGTTGCGTGTCAAAATACGCTCAATAAAAACACATGCAGGCTTCGATCCGGGCGCCAATAGCTTGAAAGGCAATCAGTTACCTCTAGCATTTGAATTGCCGCCAGGTACGGTGGGTTCGTCATCGACCGTTTTCGTTTACCGATAGCTAACAATCGGCGGTTTTGCATCGGCAATCTGATCTTTAGATGCTCATGTGTCAGAAGTAGTGCCTTCGTTCTTCTTTAGAGCAGGTTGATTTGGCAAATCATACGGCTGTTCAATCTTCCCGGTCTTGAGCGTCTTGCTTCGCTTAGGTGTCTTGATGCTTGAATGCGAGGGAGGGCGAGATTTTTTCTTGTTGGCGTTAGGCGCAGTATCCATGGTGTCGTTTGCTGTCCGCAGAAAAACTAAAAGTGCGTAGCTGAAACTCGGGGGGAAGCACCTGAGACGAAATCTCGGAAAAAAGCACATTGTCGCTACAGTGAGAGAAAGTCATCTGGAAAGGTTTAACGACCTTTCCCAGTTATGCTCTCTTCAAGCTTAACCTACCGTTTGACCTCATCAGTATTACATTTATTGTTGAAGAAGCACAACGACCCAATGCCGTTTAATAACGCCGGTAATACTACGTTCGAACGACACTTGATGCATACGTATTAGACCTAGTCGAAGAAATCATTGCAGTGGTAGTGCCCTCGAGTACGTTCCAATGCACACAAATATTGGAGAGATGCAGCTGCGCAAAGGGAAGAATCCCACGTGTTCGTGTGTCGATCTGTGTCTCGTCTCGTGTACTAATCGCCGACGCCCTGTTGAGTGTGGGCCAGCAACGTGCGGTATAGGTGAATCTTGCAGCAATCGAACGTGGTCTACTTATGAATATGACGATGTGCAGCTAGAAAGCAAACTTTCGCCCATTGCAGGGTACGGTGCTATTGCGTTGCAACCAATATTCGCTGGAATCCATGTCCGTGAGTATGTTGGTGAAATAATCGATGAGGACGTAAGATAAAAGCGGTACGAAGAAGCATTCTGCGAGTACCTGATGGCGAATGGACCGAACCAGTACATCGATGCCAAGAAGTTTGGAAACGATTCACGATTCTTTAATCATAGTTGCGCCCAAATTGCCGCGCCGAGGAGTGGACCATTACAGGCATATATCGAATCGGAATCTTTGCTATTCAGAACATTGAACCAGGAGAGGAAATTACATTTAATTATGGTCGTGACTACGCCATAGAACAATGTGCCTGTAAACAGTACGAAGTGGACAACACTAGGGAAACGATAATACAGCCTTCATTGACTGTGCGTTAAAAAAAACACGAATACTTCTAACGGTGAGGTGAAGTAGTTTGCGTAAAACCCACTGTTAACGGTAAGCCGTTTTATAAAGGTGCCCAATGTATCGATTGAAAGCTATCACACAACGTTCTAACGGCGGCAACGAAAGGAGAATGGTACTTGATCTGGAAGAGAGAAGGAGACGAATTTGAGATGGTGCACGGAGGTACCGAGAACGTCAGACCGACGAAGAAAAAGCAGCGCGACTACGGAAACAGCGCGAATACGCAAAGCAAAAACGGCAGGAAGCAGCCGGTGCACAGCGTAGCAAGCATAATCCAGTGATGGGCGACGATGATTTTAAGATGAAACCCGTTTCGGCGGATGTGAAGCTGGCTGTAATGAAAGAGCTACAACAAGCCCTTGGACCGCATGGACTTGAACAATGTGTTTGCTGTATATGTGATCGATGGGTATTACGGCGCCGATGCGTTGATGTCCGGTCTGCGGAGTGTAGTGATTAACTAGCAAACACGCGGAAATTTCTAAACGCCGGAGAAGAGTGTCTACGAGAGCTATTAAGAAGGCAGTACGATTGTTCCGATATTTGCCCTGCTCTTGCAGACATGCTTTTAAGTAGAGGTGGTGTCGTGCGGAGAGAAGGACATGTGCAACTTCACATATGTGGAGAATGCGATGAAGCGCTGAAAGATGACAGAATCCCAACTTTTTCGGTAAAAATGGATTTTACATCGGAACGTTACCTGACAACTTAGTGTCTACAATTGTAGATCGACTGATGACACAGCAGGTTACAGTTGTTGTTTTTACGCGCGTAATGAGAGGAGGGGATCACCGTGCTATACAGTCTCATTGTATGGCGTTTGAGGCAACACCTGGACCACCAGCCACATTACTTCCTCGATATTTAGATCAGTTGGAATGTTATCGAGTCGTACTATCCGGTGCGTTCACAGACGCACAGAAAGCGAAAGTTCAGAAGATGCATCTTGCTCGTCGCAGTATAGTGGACAATCTGCTCGCATTCTATAAGCTAAATAATCGTTTCTTCTCAGCGATCAGTATCGACCTAGAAAGGCTGGACGATCAAAGTCATTTCATGCCTGATCAGGCGGCAGATGCGATTGCGCCCAGTCTAGATGAGGTGGAAGTTGAGCAAGATCGGGTTGCTGGTGAGGGTGACGGAGGGTATATTGAAAGCAACGAAGAGGAAGCAGTAATCGAGAGGAACCTTGTGTTTTTGGAGGATCACGTGCCAACGGTAAGAGATAATTTTGAGTCCGTTGTAGAGATAGACCCCGGGGCACAGAACGAAAGACGATTCTGGTCCGCCATTCGTCTCTCCACTGTAGAAACGACGGCGAAGATATTTTAGCGAGGATGTTCCCCCACTTGTTCCCATTTGGGCGCGGGCATCCTAGCGAGGATAGACCAATTCACGTGTCTACAAAAGCGTGTATCCAATATTACTGTGCTGTAAGCTCGCGAAGATTTGCTGGAGATCCACGTTTTACGCTGGTCGCTTTCGATCGTTTATCGGTGCAAAATATGTTCTTGCAGCTAGCTCTAAAATACAAGCGTCGTCCGGATATCTTTGAAGGGTTCGATAATATTACTCTCGAACAACTAAGCAAGGCATTAGATAAAAATGAAGCTCGGGTTCAAAGACGAATGGCTCCACCAAGAGAGGGAAATTCTGATGTGGATAGGTTCTTGAAGACTGTCGAGCTGAACGCCGGGACAATGTGGGGGAGTGATCTTGAACGACGAAGATATCAGAAAGACGCCTTTGCTTATCAAACCCTTTACGGACAACCAGCCTTGTTTGTTACGTTGACGCCGAACGTTGCAACCTCGTCAGCGATGGCACACTACACCGGTGCAAGCAAAATAAAGACGATGTCCGATTGGACATTAGAAAAACCATCGTCGAGAACACAATTACGGCTAGCCAGTATGTAAAATGACGTCGCGTCCGCATTACTATTTATGCGTTATATCGATGTGTTTAAATCGTATGTACTTGGAATAAGGGGAGACGGAGGAGGCCGGATGCATTGCCGACCGGGATTGTTTGGCTTGGTAAAAGCATATTTCGGGATGGTGGAGACGCAAGGAGGCGGAACCTTGCATGCGCATTTTCTCGTATGGCTGAGTGAATGTTATCCTAATAGCGAAAGCATTGAGAGAGGTCCTCGAGAACAAGAACGCCTTGAAGGCGCGGTGGGAGAAATCGAGAGATCGATCGAAGCGTAAACGGACAGTATCGTCTCTACCGATTTGACCCTTCCCGTTGACGATTACGAATGCGTGATTTGCGGTTGTAGCTTCCGATTTCTGGAAGAACTTCCCATACCTGCTGAATCGATGACGAACTGTTTCTATAAATGTAGCGTCGGGGGACGTAGTAAACTGAACGAACCATTGTTAGCGAGATGTGGAAATTGTAAAACTGCCGTGAGTTCTCAGCATGTGATAAAGCAAGTACTAGATCAGGCTCGACCGAACACATGGCCACCTTCAATGATTGAACTGACTCCTGAGCAAATCCATAATCAAGCGTTGCTCGAGGCCTTTTGGAGAAATGATATTGAGAAAGCTCGGGAGGTTATTGCTCAAAGAGAGCATTTAAGAGGATTGTGCAACAACTTTTCGGAAGATAGCTTTGACTACGGTGACCACGAGAATACTGAGCAGGACCGGCTGTATGATGACTATCTAGTTTCTCTTGCGTTTCCGCAAGGACGATATATGCGCCGTGAAGATGACCCTTTTCGGGAAGATACTATTACGCGGGCGATAGAGTCATCCCCACCATCGCCAGATGACATGCGAATGTCGGAGAAATCATTTCAGTATATGGTATCGACGCTAGTTGTGCTGTTGAACGTTCACTGGTGGGCTTACGCCGGAAGCTGTTTTAAGAAATCTCGGTCGACGAACACAAATTGTATATGTCGATATTTATTTCCCCGAAATCGCGTCCCTAGGACAAACTTCCATCGCACCGGCGTACGTTTATGTCGCAGAGTGGCTCGCGAGCTTGTAAATGGATATAACGATGTCATAATGGCCACATTTAAGTCAAAGTATGACATCCAGGTTCTTCTCGGTGGAGAAGCGGTAACGGATAGGATTTATTATTGCTGTAAATACGTGACTAAGCCGCAAAACGAGGTGGATTCGCCTGCTGCAATTGCGCTTGCAGCACTAAACCGCCGAAAGGAACGGGAGAGTCTAGAACCCAGCGATGACAATTCCCAAATATCGCGAAAATGTGTGGCTTCGTTAGCGTACAACCTTACAAACCGCCAAGAAGTTGCCGGGCCGCTTGCGGCGCTTTACCTTTTGCGAGAATCGTGCTGTTATTCTAGCGCAACATGCGTGAACTTACCTCTTGACAGTATGCTGAAACAGTTAATGTGTAAGGACCCGTATCCATGCAATTTAATCGTTACTGAGACCAGTGGAATAACCGACGATCAAGTGCAGGAGGCGTCGGCTTTTGATGACTACATATTTCGACCATTAAAACTAGAAGCTTTGAGCGTTTACGAGTTTTGGATGAAATTCTTTCGGGCTAAGCGAGGTGAGAGTACACGAGACGACTCGTGTTTTCTATCAGGGTATCCACTATTTAGTAACCATCGAGTTGGATCAAGAAGGAAGCAGATTGTTCCAAGTATTAGCGGCCCACGTATGCCGTTGGTGGATGAAAACACACCAATCGATGTGCGAGCAAAACGATCGCGTATAGCATTGGTGTTGTTTAAACCTTTCCGTTCTGTTGAAGATTTACAAGGCGGCGATAAATTCAGTGATGACGATTGGAATGCTGCTTATGCAGATTGGGAGCCGCGATTAACCTCATTTACGCGGACGATTATTGGGAATATCAATGATTATTTCAAGGGACGTTCAAGCAAACCCAAAGAAGTTGAAGGTACTATAAGTGATAGTGACGAGGAAAACAATAGCGAAGCAGACAGTATTGAAAGGGAAACCGATGAGCAGATGGATCCGTTTGCAGATACAACTAGTATGAATGGTGATTCTCCCGATGATAACGAAAGCGAACGTGGTGAAATAGAAATGCTCGAAACTGACCAGTTGGATCCAGTCCATTTTCCCAGTAGCCCCAAATCCAATGATCACGTGAAAGGAATATTGAACACATTCTCCGATTTGGGTATGCTCACGGCAAGAGCTACTCACATGGTCAGCCACTTGGAACCGGAACCGCATCAGTTTGACACCAATCAATGCACATCAAGATCGGAGTCAAACCCTTTCCAGTTGGAAGATCTACAGAAATGGGTACATAACAGAGATAGGATAATTATGTGAACGAGCGTGTGCTGATGAGCAAGGCACCGAAGTGGTAGAGCTACTGAACGATGCATTACTCGAAGAAAACATACGCTGGACGGAGATAACTCCTAGTGACAACGTGCGTGGTGAAATACGTCGATATGCATCTATTGTCGATGTGTCACGTGCTTACACTTTAAACCGTCTGCAACATGTTGCTTTCGTCATTATTGAGACCGCTTTGCTTCGGCGATGGAAGAATATGGAAGAAAGACGAAACCAAAATTCTGCAAAGTCAGAGTTTGAAGAACAACTCCGGAACAACCAGCTACGTTTTTTTTCTTGGTGGCCCTGGGGGTACGGGAAAAAGTCGAGTGATTGAGGCGGTTGCAAGTTTGTGTTGCTGCTGGGGACGCTCCTATTGCATTGCAAAAACAGCGCTAACGGGTAAAGCAGCGACGCTTATTGGAGGGAAGACTTTAGCCAGCTTTATGCTGAGCGTTGAAAAAGGGGCTTCCGCAGGCGAGTGGGCTGAAATTGATATCCTAGTTATCGATGAAATTTTGATGCTGAAAAAAAGCGAATGGCTGCATCTTGATAAATTGCTTCGGCGATTCAAGCGTATGTTCTTATACAGCGTTACAGTCGAAATCGGGAGCAGCCAGATTGAGCCTGTTATCTTATAAAATCTTGCGTAATTGTGGCTCTGCCCAAAACAGACTTCTACAGTTCCGCATTCTAGCAACTTGGTGCGTACACAACGAGGCAAACCAGAGATACTTTTCCTTTCAACAATCAACTGGGGTAAACGATCTTTCGCATCACGCAGAGCTCAACCTCAAGGCTGAGGGGAATAGGGAGTACTGAAATACGGTACGAACTCGGCGGGCCGTCCGGATACCATTATCCGGATGACAGCTGAGTGGACCGGTCGCCTGAACGCAGCGTATCGACCGGACAAGAATTCGCAATTCTCTAAATTACGGGTGATGGAAAACGACTGGCGTCAATCTCCAGTTCTGTTGAGCTATCTCTGTGTAACCTTACGTAAACTGTATACTAAAAGTATACCTACGTATGCGACAGGATGTATGGCTCTCCTCCCACTCCCCTCCCTCTTCCCCGTACTGGACCAAAAGCGTTAGCTGTGTCAGTCTGCTGCTCCGGTTTCTTTGTCAACTGTTAGTGCCCGTGGCCCTGGCAACGACTGGTCCAACAATTGTGCCTTGATATGTTTTATACGTTCTTCTTTTTGCAAGCACGCCATCAGTCACCGGCAGATCCAGCCTCCTTTGCGCTTTGGTCGTAGTATCTGTTCTTGCCCTTGCGCTTATCGCACCGGTTACCATGTAGCCCACACTTGAGTACAAAGTCTGGAGCAGCGTCGCGCCTCACTCCGTTGTATCGTTAAGTTTTGGAATCATCTCCCTCAAGTCATTCGTATGAGCGCAGTAACAACTGGCGGTAGCTCGCAAGGGGCCCTTCAGCACACCGAACACCGAAATCCCAACTATCGGTCGTAGAAAGCGATAGCCTCCTGATCATGGTCTCTCAGAGTTCCATCGTGACCGGTCAGAGTATTCTCAATGCTCACCGTCGCCTGGCTCCGGGTGGATGTCTCGAAAGACTCTCTTCGCTCCTTTGCTACCGGTCAGAGTGCTCACAACACTATTTTTTGGTAGGGTTGGAGTGACGCACACCACGGAGCGCAGCGCGGATCTTGCTTTGCGCGCTCGCGTCGCTCTCCGGGTGCTGCCCTTGGGGGCGTCTAGTTCCTGACCGGATGGTGTGTCTGTTCGGGCAGAGGTAAAGGAGGGACGGCTGTGTAATCTTACCCCACAGCCTTGCCACGCTGAAGACATGTGTAGGTACATTTTAGTATACCGTTTACGAAAGGTTCCGCAGAGATAATAGCACAACATAACCGGATCACCCGGGCAATTTAGAGTTTTCTTGCTATTAATACACGTAGCTGAGAACTGCGAATCCCTGGGACTATTGTCCGGGTCCCCCAATACAATATCGAAAATAGAATCAATCTGTCAGCTTAACTGTATTTATCCATAGAGCTTATAGCCGCCCATAAATGATATCATATATTATGGGAGTTGAACCTGTACACGTAAACCTATCATATCACATGAATATGATTTATATTAGGCTTTCCAACTGAAGTTGCATAACACAGCCGTCATATTATCCGCGTGGTCGCCAAAATAGTTGCTGGCGCGCTGCAGATTGGCATCCAAGAGTGAGGAGACAATAGCATCCACTGGGGGGTGGTCACCAGATACTTCACTCTGTTGGTGCAGATTCTTGTTGCCGTTTGCATCGCTGAGGAAAGAATGCAGGTCTCGGTATTTCCAGTTGTCCCAGATTCCGTCGGTAGCCACCACCACCATGAAGTTCTGCTCGCTCGAATTCTCGCTGTTATTGCTAGAGGCGTATCCATAGCTCGTTCTGTCTTCATCAACGCCATATGTACTGCTGGTGTGGTTATTTTCTTGGTTGCCCACTGCTTGAATGGCGAGTCCGAGGTATCTGGTGACAATATGCTCGAGCGATAGCTCCACCACTGTCGGCTCGCAGCTGACGCCGTAGCTATGCATTTGAAAGTCGCCAAGTGAACGCGTGAATGCCAGCGCATCTGGAAACAGTGAGTTGAACGGTGTTGCAACTACAGTCGCCCATTCGTCGCGGACGTTCTTGTAGTAGTCACCACTTGAATTGCAGTGCAGATCGCCTTTGCTGGTCATCGTGAAGATAGGCAGTCTTCTGCTTTTTGGCTCCGAGCTGTCGTACACAAAGCGCAGGGTTGGTAGTGTTGGGTCGAGAGAGCTGCAACGGGCAGATCGGGCTCGGAAGAACTCGGTTGTACTTTCAGGACTGTGGTTTCCGGATAGTAGCAGGAGATCAGATCTGGGTGTGGAATTGTTGTCCAGCTCGTCTTCACTATGGTGCGACTTGTTTTGCCGATGTAGATCAGCGCCATCATTCCCGTACACTTTCACGTCGTCTGCATGCAGAGCAGGACCCATCGAGGTCAGCAACACCGCCGAATCACCCACGTTCGCCGAGTAGATCTTTTGTCCACCGTTCAAGATCACGACAATCGTCGCTGTGGTGCCACCACGAACACTCGCCATAGTTCCCGTGTACCAGTTGTGGCGTATCAAGAATCCTCCCGGCTGCTTTTCCTCTACCGAGTGCCCAGCCCGCTCATAGAGATCTCGTAGCATGCACTTGAGGACCTGGTGGCATGATGCGAACAAATGCTGGAAGAATTCCTCCGGGTCGCGCTCCAGTCTCGCATAGTCTTCATGTGAGTAGCCCTGGAACTGCGCCTCGAAGTATCGTTTGGCTGTGTGAGCGACGTCGCGTCCAGTGTCTCTCCCGTGGCCGTCGAAGACACCCACCACCAAGACGGCGTTAGTGGGGTCGTAGAAGGTGAAGAATGCATCCTGATTCTCGCGGTTGTCGGCGCCGCCGATGTTGCTAATTCCGCTCACTGCCACATTCGCAGCCAGCCCGGAGCTTTTCGATTGTGACTGGAGGCAGATCGGATAGGACGCCCGCGAGGACATCGTGGACAGCAACGCTCGGACAGTAAGCTTGAAAAGTGAAAACAGCGCGTGAAAGCCGTGAAGTCAGGTTCGGCCGTTATCCTCGAGTGCGAGCACTGTTCCGCCGCCATCTTATTGAAGTGGATTCCAAAAGTCGCTAGCCTAATCCTGACCAATCAGTTGGCAACGGTCAATAGGCTCAAGTCTGTGCGGCAGCTTATATTGGTATGTACACTTTATCCATACAGCATCTATCTTGAGGAAGATACCTACGCGGACGCATTGATTTTGGTCTTGATGTGGTGCAACAGCACGGAGGCAGGGCGCCGCTCAAAGTCCTGGAGCGTCTCGTGACTCGAGAGCACCTGGTCGCCGTTCAGGCGGTTCAGCAGGGTCACACAGACCACGGCAACGGGGATGTGGAGCTTGTGGCAGAAGCTGGCCATCAGGCGCGCCTCCATCTCGATGTTGCGCACGCCCGCGTCAGCCAACTTCTGCAAGAAGGCCATCTTGTCCTCGAGCGTGTACTCGCAGATGGCGCCGTCCAAGCGTCCCTGGCCCTCGTAGAAGTCGTTGCAGCTGAGCGTCTTGCCCACCGCATACGGAAGTCCTACCTCCTTGGCCGCAGCGATGATCTCCTCGCGCACCTCGGGCGAGCAGATGGACGGCCGCAGCACAGTGCGTCCAAGCACAGCCACCTCATCCACGGACTCCAACTTGTTGTTCACGCCCTCGGACGTGATGACAACGGTGCCGGGCTCGACGCCGATGCCGCCGCTTGTGCCCATGCGGATGTAGGTGGCACCGTGCGCGCCGGCATACTCGAGCAGCTTGGTGACCTCGTGCAGCAGGATGGAGATGGACGGCATGCCGATGCCGTGGTTGGCCACGAGCACAGGGCCAACCTTGTAGAGCGTGTAGCGCGACGTGCTGCCGATCGGGGCCAGTTGATAGCCATAGGGCGTGGAGATGCCGAGCTCCTTGGCCACCGAGTGCGCGAAGTGGGCCATGCGCTCGGCGCTGCCGCCAGTGATAAAGAACTTGACGTCGCCGAAGGTGTTGATCACCTGCTGACGCTCCTCCTGCGAACACGTCAGCCCGATGTGGAACAGCACGTCCGAGTCCATCTCGAGGATGTGGCTGTTGCGCACGTGCACCTGGGGGGCTGTGGCGTCGGCCGTGGTTGCGTCCATGTTGGGGGCCATGTTTGAAGACTTGAGTTACGGTCTTGAAAAGCTTGACTTGCGCTTGAAGGGGGGAATTGGATATTGATGCTCGTCCAGCGCTGCACACGCATCTTGGGGCTAAGATGCAGAGGCATGCGTTTGTGTGACAAACAGCAACTTGCACTACAACTATGAATGCGTGCACCGGATTTGGTCCATCTACTTAGTTGAAGACTAATGCTCTGAAATGATAATGTCATATTCAGAGGTCGAGACACGGACGTATCGTAGACGAATAAAGCCCTCGTCAGTGACGTGGTCGTGTTCGCCTAGCAAATTTACCTTCGAAACAGTCGGTGCATCTGCAACCACACTGTTACAACAGCAGTAAGGCGAGGTTAGCTGACACGTGCGTGGGTTAGTATCGCTGTGCTCACCGGTGCCTAGAGACACTGCGCATGATGTCAAACAATCGTACAGTCCGATTTTGCATTGAAATACGGTTCTTTACTTTCTTCGCGGGGGAACGCAACCAGCAAATTACTACTCGCCAAAGTTTTCGTACATGTTCATGGCCTCTGCCTCCACTGCACGTCCGAACCCTTCGAACACATGCTGAATCTTCACCAGTCGACCAGCCAACGCCATGAACGGATCGTCCAACGAGCGCTCCTCCCAGAAGCCGTATTCGGGCTTTTCGATCTGGTTGACGTCGATGTCTGCGAGGTGATCGAGTCCAGAGCTCAAACTCACGCCAACCGCGACCAGTGTGCCTACCCGGAAGGCCCACCAGAAGTCCTCCGAGCTGTAGTACAAGTAGCTCGTCGACAGCGTCCAGCAGAGCATCTCCACCAACGACCGGAGCCAATGCTCCTGCCAGTTTTGTTTGACCATAGTGAACCGCGACTGCAATGTCAGCCCCACACGCCGCGTGGGTAGCCAGAGGCAGAAGAACTCAGCCGTAACCACGAAGGCCACGCCCGTACAAGCCGTCAGCAAGGCAAAGAACTTCACATCATGATAATTCTCCCACAACGAGCGTACAGCTACGACTCCAAGGTAGCCAAACACCAGGTTCTTGATGAGAGTGATCTCCTGGCCATCCGTCGGGGCCTTGCCGTTCTTCGGCACGTCGAAGCCAAGTCGTTGCAACAGGTCTCCGCCTCCTGGCTGGTTACGGATAACGCGCGCCAGTCCACGCACAAACTGCAGCACGATCTCGTCGCACACCGACATCATGGCGCCGACAAAGGTTCCAACCTCCAGGGCAAGCAGAAGGTCTCCGTATAACGAGTAGGTCGCATACGTGACGCTGGTCCAGCACACCATCTCCAGGAAGGACTGCAGCGTCTTGGTGGCCCAGTTGAAGCGAGCATCCGTGAACCTCTGCACCAGCGCCGTGGCGACCAGGGGGGCCATGCGCACCGGGAAGCTGCCGCAGAATTGCAGTACAGACTCAGACAGCACGTCCGTGCTGGGCATGAACTTGTCGTAGAAGTCGCTGTTGCTCAGGATCTCCTGGGTGCCGTCATCTCCAGGATACAGGATCTCATACTCGCTCTCAGAGTCGCTGCTGCTGCTTTCTGCTGTCTGTAACTAAGAGATAGGAACAAGGAACGTGTCAGAAGCAGGTCCTTTAGACGTCGTTCAACTGCTACTGCTGCAGTAGCTTGCCTTGATGGAAGGTTCGTAGAGACGATTGCTGCCTTCGGGGGCCGTGCGGGGCGAGGCTGGGTGGGGCGCTGCATTTGTCGTCATGCTGTGTCGTTTTCTCCTTGGCAACTGGGCTCATGTCGCTTCGAGGTTGAAGGCAGAGAAGTTTCCCCGGTATATTCAAACCAGTAGTAGATGTATCGAAATGAAAGCTTCTAATCAAAGTTCGGTACACAACTTCAGAAATGACCTTGAAGGTCTACCGCACCTGAGATCCGACACGAGGCCAAGCAGCCGCCAGACTTTGGCCCAGAGAAACTCTCGCCGGCTGGACGTGCGCACCCCGATCCCCAAAGATGGAAGACGACGATTCCACGCCTGAGGTGACGTCCGCGCCGATCAACAGCCCAACGCAGGGACGCAGTGAGCGTCACCTCTCGGCGGGCGCCATGAATCTGGCGCTGCAGGACGACCAGTGGACCTTCGAGTCGCCCGTCTCGCCACAGCCAGGCCAGCCATTGGTGGTGCGCCCGGGCGCGTATCGCTACGTGAAGGGCGCGGAGTTGGATGGAGCCACCTACGACTTTGCCATCGTGACGCGTAGGCGCTCGAGCCAGAAGGAGAAGAACACGACATCCATCAGCATTGATGTGGCTGTGGATATTAGCGCTGGGGTGGAAGGCAGACTTATCGAGAAGCTGGTGGCCAGTGGTCTGGATGTGGACGTGCTGGAAGGAGACTTTAGCCGAGTGGAAGCTGACGGCAAGAAGGCCAGCAAATACTTTGTGCTGCTAATCCGTGGGAACGACGAGGCCCTGGCCATTTACGGACGGAGACTGAGGTTCCAGACGTGGCTGCGCAGTGGCAACTCGCGCGAAGTCGACTCCGTGGTGCAGAGTAGTCCTATTGTCACCCCCGCTGATAGAATCCAAGTGATCGACCATATTATCAGAGAGACAGCCAAGATTACCGAAGACCACCCCAACGTGCGATCCATTTTTCCTGTTCACGACCCTGCTACCAATAGATATTTGTTGAAGACGTTCATCGGGACCCAGAAGCTGGAGTTTCTGTCGGAGAACTTCTTACGTAAAGTGAGAGCTCACTTTGGTGAGAAGGTCGGATACTACTTCGCGTTCATGGATTTCTACAACAAGGCACTGGTGCCGATCGCGTTATTAGGCGTACTGTTGACATGTCTGCGTGGTGTCATGGGCACCCCCATGTACATGCGCGTACTTGTGGGCTGGGCAGTGCTCATTTCGGTGGTCTGGAGTTACGGATTCCTCAAGGCCTGGTCTCGTCGCAACAACGAACTGAACCATATCTGGGCGAACGATATCGAAGCCAACACGATCGTGTACCGCAACCCGAAGTTCCGCGGTGATGCGTTTGTGAATCCCGTCACGAGTTTGCCTGATCAATACTATCCGAGCTGGAAGCGGTACCCGAAGTATCTGGCCGTGGTAACCTTCATGATCGTGCAGATCTCGATCATGATGTTCGTCATCGCTATTTGGATTACAGCGTTTGAAGTGCTGAAAGTGCGTTACCCAGACAGAGGAATCTTCTCGGCGCAGTGGTTCTATATCCTAGGCGGTGGAATCCTGTACGGTTTGTTTGTTGACATTATCCAGTGGAGTGTGATTGTGACGAAGGCCGCGCGTATGTTTACTGAGTGGGAGAACTGGAAGACCGTCGAGCAGTTCGAGAAGTCTATGATTCGGAAGCTGTTCCTCATGGACTTCCTCAACTACTATACGTGGTTCTTCCTGCTGGCTTTCGTATACGTGATTCCTGGTGCTGGTGATACGATTACCAACTTTCTCAACACGCTGATCTGGAAAGACCCAGCTAACTGCTGCTTTGGGCCATATATGGACCGTTCAGGCTCCTATTGTGACTCCTGTCCGCCAGCGTGGAATGAGATGGGGCTACGTGAAACGCGTTGCATTCCATGTCGTGGGTGGGTAACCTTTGATATCAACCACCTCGACTTGGAGACCCTTTTCCTAACGCCCATCATTATTACCCAGTTGCTGAACCTCCTCATTGCTGTCGCTGTTCCGTGGATTCACCGCAAACACTACGAGCAGCGACTGCGTGGGACTGATCGCAAGGTTATGGCTATGGTCAAGGCGCAAGGAGAACGCCGCCTTCTCGCGGAAATGTCGTACCGAAATGAGGACTCTGACGACGCACACAGTCACGATGTGAATGGCCGTGGCCACTCTACTGTCCGTAGTAGTAACAACCTCGCTCACCTTTTGAATCGATCGTCGGCACGGTACTTGGAGAATAGTGAGCGTGAGGTGGAGCTACTTAATGCGAAGGCGCGCGCGATTCTGTTTGAGAGCGAGCAGGAGAACTATGACCCGTATGATGACTACCACCACATGATAGTGCAGTTCGGTTTCGTGGTCATGTTCTCGATGCTGTGGCCGCTCATGCCTGCTGCTTGCATGATTGTGAACGCTCTAAAGACCCGTGGTGACGGCTTCCGACTGTGCCGAACCAACCGGCGTCCATTCCCCCGCAAGGCCAGCGGCATCGGCGAGTGGCACAACATGCTTCACTTTGTTGCGCTTACTGGAGTGATCGTCAACATTGGCCTTATCTTCATCTCCACTGGTGCCATGGAGTTTTACTCGCCGTCCTGTTCGAAGCAGATCACGTACGCCATGGGCGGCGATTTTTCCCACTACCGCTTCGGTCCGGACTTTGTGTGCTTCTCGCTCACCACGCGCATGGTGTTGATCCTCGTGAGTGAGCATCTTTCGCTGTTGTTGATCTGGTCATTCTGGAAGATCGTCCGCAGCGTCCCGGCCAATGTCCAGCTCGACATGCTGCGTCAGGAGTACGCCTTCAAGTCCAAGCTGTACGAGCGTGCGGAGAAGAAAGCGAACACGACCGCCGCTTCGTTGGCCGCTTCGGCGGCGCTGCCGGCTCGTGGTGGCAGCAGCACGCACACCATGTACTCGGCCACAGTGGTGAGTGGACCGACGACGCCGGTCGAAGTTTCGCAGCGTGGAGGACTGTTCCCTGGGTCGAAGGAGGAGAAGAAGCCGCTCCTGTCGACCAAGCGGCTGGCACAGGCCTGGGACTCGGCAAAGTCGCCGTCCAAACCGCATTCAAACCAGGACGACGCGTGAGAGAGCGGCTGACATCGATGCAGATGTCTTATCTATATGAATGGCTATTGTGCTGCACGGATTTCGTGTCGCTTTAGAGCGTGAAGCGTCGGCTAGCTGAAGCTGCTAAATAACGTGTTTGCCATTATGTTTACCAGTGGTAAATTACCACTGTCGATTTGCATCTGTTGCGCGGAATAAGGTGCTGGTTGCTTGGACGCCGGAAAATGGTGTCGGAAGAAAGGAATACAGCTGGATCACATGAACACGGTCGTCGTTGCGCGTGACGACGGTATACGCTGACGTGGTGAACCTTGTGGTCTAATCGACACACGCGTAGTACTACGTAGTAATACGGTGCTACTGATCGTATTAATATGGGTTGGTACTTTACCTTCACGTATGATATTTGTTTGCTATGTAGCACTGCTACAAAAAAAATTCATTCCAGTCTGAAACAACATTTTCATATAGGCTGCGAGGTTTTCGGATAGTACTTTTCGAAATAATTTTTTAGAGCTTCGTAGTAGCATCTACAGAGTACTTTCCAAATTACTTACCCAACAAATATTGGAGCCCAAAAGTCGAGTACTCGTTTCAAATACTATTCATACACCCCATGTACCAGTTGTAGCTGGTCTATCACTTCCGTACCGTCCGACCGACTCTCTCGCGTCGTCCGGCACTCTCGAATTGCACTTCCAGCGCGCACTTCCGACGTTGGCCAGAGAAGAACAAGCAAGAACCTGCAGCATCATGTCCTTCCGCGCGCCCGTACAGGCCCGTGGTGGTGGCTACGGCCTCGACGCCGAGCTAGCGCGCAAGGCAGCTGAGCGCTACGACTACGACATGGAGAACGAGGCCCGCGCGTGGCTCGAGGCAATCTCGGAGATGCAGATCGGTGACGACTTCGGCGAAGGTCTACGCGACGGCGTGATCCTCTGCACAACAGCCAACAATATCCACCCAGGCGTGGTCAAGCGTGTGGAGACCAAGTCCAAGATGCCCTTTAAGCTCATGGAGAACGTGTCGGCCTTCCTCAAGGCCTGCCGAATCATGGGAGTCAACGAGTTCGACCTGTTCGAGACCGTGGATCTGTTCGAACTCAAGGACCTGGGTAACGTGGTGCGCTGCATCTTCGCGCTGGGCCGCGCCGTACAGCGCAATTACCCAGACTTCAAGGGCCCCACTCTCGGTGTCAAGGAGAGCATCAAGAACCAGCGCTCCTTCACCTCTGACCAGCTCGCCGGCGGCAAGAACATCCCGGCGCAGCAGACGCTCGGCAGCTTCCGTACCATGAAGCGCCAGACCACGTCCTACACGAACAACGTCATGCTCGGTGCGGACGCTGCTCAGAGCGGATACCGTGCACCGCCTCCTCCTCCGCCTCCGTCGGCCGAGAAGATCGAGCAGCTGTCTCGTTTCCGCAAGGCGGACCAGCTAGCGACGTTTGAATCGCAGCCTGAGGGTGAAATATCTCCTACGAAACATGCGCCAACGAAGGCGGAAGTCGACGTCACGGTGGCAGAGCTTAGCGACGAGGTAGACAAGACGACTCTAGACGACAAGAAAGTTGCGTCGTCCATTCCTGGTTTGACCAGCGCGACTGCTAGCACTGGACCGACGGCAGAGGAAGAGGCGCAGGAGTGGATTGAGGCTGTGCTGGGTGAAAAGTTCTTGGCGAGCTTTGGCGACAGCTTGAAGGATGGTGTGATATTGTGCTCGCTGATGAACAAGATCAAGCCTGGGCTGATCCCGCGCATCCAGACGTCGTCCATGCCCTTCAAGCAAATGGAGAATGTGAGCGCCTTTGTACGCGCGTGCCGCACCATCGGCGTGGCGGAGTTTGATCTGTTCGAGACGGTTGACCTGTACAACCAAAAGAACTTGGGACAGGTTGCGCAGTGCATCCACGCGCTGGGCCGCACGATCCAGAAGACGATGCCCGAGTACGATGGCCCGCTCCTTGGTGTGAAGGAGTCCACCGTGAACCTGCGTCAGTTTTCAGAGGCTCAGCTTCGCGAGGCTGCTGCAGCTGTGCCAGTGCTAGCGAACGCCAGTCAATCGGTAATGGAGCGTCCTCCTTTCGACCACTCTGCGTCGATCACCTTCCGCTACGACACAGCCGCAAATGCAGCTGCTGTCGCTGACAAGGCGAACAGCGAAAAGAAGTCGCCGAAGCCTGAACCTAAGACCGTTGAGCCGGAAGCCCAGCCGGAGACTCCCGCACAGCCTGAGCCCGCGAACGCAGAGGCTGAAGTGTCCCCTGCTTCTGAACCGGAGAAGGCGGAAGCTGAGGTTGCGCCGACTGCAGAGGTGAAGGAAGAGCCAGCTAAATCGCAGGGACCTAGCTGGCTAACGCAGCGGGTGGCGTCCTTGAACACGGTGAGCTCGGGAAACGTTACGAAGCCGCACCTACCTGTCGGAGGCTCCTCTTCCGTGTTGCCGACGCGTACTGTCTGGAGCTAAGTGGCAGGCCATGACGAGCTTTAGTGATGACTAAAAGGAGAGATTGCTGCGTTTTTGCGTGTGTAAGATATTCGACGACAGAAGCAGTTCTCGGTGTGTGCTACATCCTTCCACAACTTTGCTGCCGTCATTCGAGTGTTCTTGGTCTTAACGTGTGTTTTGTATTAGCAAAGTCAATTGATCTACATGTAGAATGCCCACGCACAGTATAAGGCTCTAGTTCTATCAGTACAAATCCGCCACCTCAGTGAGCACGCTCGTGCAAGGCTTGTCAATGCGCAAGCTGCACAGCTCGTCCGCACGCGTAGGTCCCAAATTCACGATGGCGATCGGGATCTTGCGAGCGTGTGCGTGGTTGATAAGACGCATGGCCGAGAAAACCTTCAGCGATGAGCCCACGACGAGCAAAGCGTTGGCATCGCTCACACGCTCCAGGGCATTCGTTCGTGTCGCCGCGGGCATATTCTCGCCAAAGAAGACGACTCTAGAACAGCATGCGACAAGCAAGTGACCCAAACGACTCGCTTCAGTATCACAATGAACAGCTGTGTAACTTACCTGGGTTTCATGATGCCTCCACAGTTGCTGCATGCGGGGTAGACGAAGTCGTCGTAGTTCCACGAGATATCGACGTCGCCATCCGGATTCACTTTGTCACTGGAGGCCACGTCGCCAGTCTCCTTGTCTGGATGTTCCGTCGACCACTTGACGACCTTGGGGTTCAGCTCCGCTAGTGTTTCCTGGTAACTCTGACGGGACGTCACCTGGCCGCAGCCCTGGCACTCCACCTCGTGCAGCGACCCGTGCATCTCAATGACGCTGTGGGAGCCGCTCTTGGTGTGTAGGCGATCCACGTTCTGTGTGAGAATACTGGAGACCGCGCCGGCCTGCTGCAGCTCTGACAACGCGTGATGCGAGCCATTGGGCTGCGTGTTCAAGATCTTGGGCCAGCCGAGGAAGCTGCGCGCCCAGTAGCGCTGACGATACGTGTGCGCCCCAATGAACTGCACGCGTGAAATTCATAGCAACGAAGTTAGTACTATTACTGGGCAGACTATTACCTCAGCATGATACAGAGTCGACCTCCTGAAACTGGATGGGGCGGAAGTCTTTGTTGCGGTTGTACACGCCGTTGGGGCCTCGGTAGTCGGGGATGCCCGAGTCCGTGGAAATGCCTGCGCCCGTCAGCACCATCGTCTTGCCGCGACCGGCCTCCAGGAACTTTCGCAACCGCGTGGCATCATGTGCGGAGGAGTTTGACACGGCCTTCTTTACTGCCTGAGACTGCATTTCGGTCAAGACTGAAATGTTGGACTGTGATGTTTCATACTCTAAAAGTTTACATAGGGAAGTTATGGGGTGGTGTTCTCCAAGGCAACAACGATGCCTTGGTAAGTATCAATACAACAAAACGTGATGGTGCCGCCATTTTGAAGTGCATCAGCTCAAATTTATCTTTTATTTCAGCGATCACATGCAATGCCGATCTCCTTTCTTCTTCGCCCGGAAATCCAGCAGCTCCTCCCGACTCCTCTCCACATTAGCATCCTACAAAAGACATCACCAGTCAATTCTCTGCATCATCTTTCCCGCAATCTCCTCCGCCCACTCACCTCTTTGATAATCGCGTATCCTCCATAGGCCCCGCTCTTCTTGACTCTGTACGTATACTGTCCCCCCTTCTCCGTACCCCCTGCATAGGTCCCAAACGCCGTCTTCTCGTCCATCTTACGCTTCTTTTGTTGTTTCTCCTGTTCTTCCTCCTTCTGCGCTCCGTCTTCAGGCGGTGCCTTAATGTAGTAGAAGGGTGTGGACGATACCAGGTCAGAGCTGAAGGCGGAGCTGACACTGGCCGACACATCGCTCAGCACCATGCGCACGATGCGCGTCTCCTCAACCAGCGACGTCGGGTGCTGAATCACGATGGCGTCGCCCACGTGTAGTTCTTGTAGGAACTTGGAGCCCACCTGGCCCATGAGAGTCGTGCCTGAGCTGAGGAGGCGGCCTGACCCGCGTACTTTGACCAGCTCGAAGGGTTCGGATGCAGAATCCAAGGTGGCAGCATCGCGCTCGCGCTTCTTGCTGCTGTCCTTGCTCTTCTTCTTGTGCTTGTGTTTCTTGGGGGGCTTGAGAGACAGCCCGCCCTTGAGCTGCAGCTTGCCCCCAACGGTCTTGCTGTACGCC
Source organism: Phytophthora cactorum (assembly GCA_016864655.1). Lineage (NCBI taxonomy): Eukaryota > Oomycota > Peronosporomycetes > Peronosporales > Peronosporaceae > Phytophthora > Phytophthora cactorum. The sequence goes on from NHQK01000028.1 coordinate 673,530, forward strand.
GACGACATCGCCTTGGGTCTGGGTATTCTGGGTAGTGGGTTTTTCGGATTCGAAACAAAAAATTCCAGTTTGGGATAAATATAAAAACTGAAATCCTCTATTGAGCTACTACCGTATCGTCGTAGTCCTAAGCGTCACTTCAAGTATTTCAAATCATGGGCACCAGCACATGTGTGCAAATCGTGATTTTGAAAAGAGTTTACTATGAATTACTGCTTGTTTTATTCGCTATCGCTGTCAAAGTCCTCATCGGCTTCGATGTCGTCGTCCGAGTCGACATGTCCGTCGGCAAGGTAACAGCTCTCCAATTCTTCGACAATGCTACTTTCTACCTGCTCCATTTCTATACTTGATACTTCTTCTGTTGTCCGTGTGTCCCCCAAAATGTTAATCTTGGCAAAACCACTTATTATCGTTTGCTGAGATAGATTATCCCAGGATGTCGACACCACTCGGTGATGTCAGCTCGACTTGGTGGTTTTAACGTAAACGGCTCATCTTTATACTTTTTCCGAAGACGCTCGACTTCACTATCAGCCTTCTCTTGTATCAACTCCTTACGTACGCGGGAAATCTCGCTCTGGAGTTTTTCTCGATTTTACTGTCGCATTTTTTCTCCTGCACGGTACTCTCTTAGCTGAATTCCCAGTCGGTCAATCCAGAGAGCGCGAAATCTAGCTTTTAGAGTCTTGTTCCACGATATGTCTGCCGGTTGGCAGACATACGTGTACCGTGGTGGTACCTTGAGAAGTACAATGCTGATCGATGCTGCGTATTCCTCGACATTAGCGGTCCAGTGGCCGCTGAAGTCATCCAATATCAATAGAATATTTTCACCTGGATTCGGTCGGTTGGCAAAGTGAAATTTTAAAAATTCCACGGAGAAATCTGAATTCCACCACATGCATTGGTTACCGTAGATTTGACAGTCGTGTCGCTCTTGTAAGGGACGAATTTCACGATCCCACATAGGTGGACTGAACCCATGGCGCAGAGTGTTATTCTCGACGCGTTTTTCTTTAATCTTGGAGGGGGCTATCTTGAACACTAGAAATGTAGGCAATTTAGTACCTTCCCAGTCCGCCAAGAGCATGGCAGTTGCTCGTGCCTTCTCTTTGTTGCCACATTTTACCTGTAACGGGGTTACACACAAGTGGCTACACATAGCCACTTGGTTACATGGATGGTTCTCGAACGTTGGTGTAAGACACACCAATGGTTACACTTTGCAGACCACTGGTCTGAATGCATTTAGGCTTCTCATTGGTAGATAAGCATTTCTTTCTACCAATTAGATTAGCAGGGTTCTGACAGCCATCGGATGGCAGAATACCTTTCATATAGGATATCAGTTTTAGGAGGAAACCCAGTCCAGACATAAACCATAAATAACAGTTCTCATTTTAACCCAAAACGGCTTTTAGCTTTTCTTATTTTAGTAAATCTATACTTTCGTCCGAAAGTATAGTTAATCGAAGTTTAAGCAACTACGCTTCCTCGTACACGTGCACTAACGTGTACGCCGAAGTAGTGGGCACAGAGTTGGCCCATTACACCTGGCAGCACTTTGTAGTCCGTCCAACGACCGACTACCTGTCTTGTTCGTACGGAATACGAACATGGGGCCGAGAACCAACCCATGGACGGTAATCCGTCCATACGTGGCCCGAGCGAGTCTGCAACGCACATTGCGCGTGCAGACTTCCCCCACCTGTCGGATCCAGAGTGGGAGGCTCTCCAAAGACTGGCAACAGTCATTGGGGAGGCGGCCGTAGCGACGACGCTACGGACGTTGTCACCGACAGAGCAACACGGTGTTGCTCTGGGCTTCATAGTCAAGGAGCAGCGAGATGCTGCTGCCGCTACGACTACGACGGCGTCGTCCGGGACGACACCGCGCGTGCAGTCATTGAAACTGCACGTGAGCAACTATGTGGGAAAAGAGGGGGAACCTCATCTCTGATGGCTTGTCGAGGTCGACACTGCCATTGCAGCTCGACGCATCTTCGACGATCCGTCGAAGGTTGCGTTCGCCATGTCATATCTTGGCGGACGAGCGAGGAGCTGGGTATATAGACGCCGGCTCACGGACGCTACGTGCTTCGGCACGTACGCGGAGTTCAAGGAGGAGCTCAGACAAGCGTTTGAGCCTCCTAAGAACGAGTTCCGGTCGAGGGCTGAGTTCCTCGACCTGCAGCAAGGTAAGCATGACGTTCATGCTTACGCCCAACGTGCGCGGTACTTGGTCTCGAACATCGTGACCAATCCGATGGACCGCGGAACCAGTAGGCGCGGGGCGCCCTACTGGTAGTGCAGTCGCGCGTGTCTACAACAGACACGCGACACTGAAGACTGCAGCCCCCAGTGAGAGAGACTCTCACTGCAAGAAGCAAGATGACAAGCCAGATCTTGTCATCCTGAAAGTATGGTCGAAGAGAGAGGACTCTCTTCGTGCGCTGGTAGACTCGGGTGCGTCGAACAACTTTGTTCGACAGCAAAGTCTACCGAAGCTGAACTTCGAGGATGTAGATACACCTCGAAGTGTGTTGGAAGTGCGGTTGGCAACGGGTGCCACCGTGAGGACTGAGAAGCGCGTCGTACTCGTGCGCTTCTCGTAAAAACATCGGATGTTTGTGGAGAACCTTATCGTCTTAGACTTAGACGATAAGTTTGACTTGGTGTTGGGCATGCCGTGGCTTGCAAGGCATGATCCAGTGGTCAACTGGGAGAAGCGTACACTTGTACGCTTCGGGCGCAACGCGACAGAGAGCGATTGCCCTGTCAGTGTCGCGCATGCACCGTGTGTTGCAGCCTCCGGTGCCCACACACAAGTCACAACGACTGAGGCAGTCGTTGGATCAGTCTCAAATCAGAAATCAGATTTGATATGCGTTCCTACTTCAATGGGCGTATCAACTCTGGGAGTTGATCGATTAAGTATGGAAGAGACTTCAGCTACAAGCAGTAGCTGTAAAGTCGGCGTGTCAGCTCCGGGAGTTGACACGGCCGTGATTTGTTCAAAAATCACGGAAGGCTCCGCCGCAAGGCGTCGAGGTAATAAAGGTGTGTCGGCTCCGGGAGTCGACACAAACTCCACCGCAAGGCGTCGAGGTGACAGAAGCGCATCAACTCCGGGAGTTGATGACGCGGCAAGCAGTGTTGGCGGTTGCAAACGTCCAACACCGGAAAGGTTTGCGTGCTCGCGTGCAGCCGGGCTGCACGACGAAGCGATATGCAATCAAGCCGGGTTTGATTGTGTGCGTTCGCGGAAAGAATCCGCCGACGGTTACAACAACGGAAACCCATCCAAGGCCGGGCCTGGACGAGGAACAAGTGGAGCCGGGCTCCATAAAAAGAAACGACAGCGCAAGCAACACAAGCTGCGCAAGTCTCAGTCCGGGACCGAGACGCTACAAGAGATGTCTACCGGGCAGACATCGGACACGACGTCGAGTGTCGAGACGTTGAACGTCTTGACACGGACCCGTACTGGTCTTCAGTACGGGTCAATGCAATTGGAGAATCCTCCGACGAGTGCGTCGGAGTTGACATCGCTTCCAGCCATGAGCTGGATGCGCTTCGCGATGGACCTGTACGATGGACGCATCGAACAGATATGCATCTCGGATCTCGAAAGGGTGAAGAGCGAAGCGGAGGAGTTGAGGCAACTCCACGCTGCGAGTACCACTGAGAGTGAGGACACTCTCAGTGCGAAGACGAAGAAGGAGCTTCGACGGGCAGAGCTGGGACTCGCTGAAGACGAGTCCCTTCTACGATGTTCTGCGAGAGCACAAGGATGTGCTCCCGGACGAGATTCCTGCGGAGCTTCCGCAGGACAAGGGAATACAGCACGAGATTGACCTCGTGCCGGGTACGAAGTACTGTGTGACGCGGGAGTGGCCACTGCCGCGAGATCAAGTCAAGGCGACCGACGACTTCTTCGAGAGTCATCGTCAGGCAGGGCAAGTGCGGGAATCGAAGTCTCCGCACAGTGCACCAACGTTCTGTGTCAAGAAGCCACAGGGCGGATGGCGTATCGTTCATTCTTACAACAAGCTGAACGATGCGACGATACCAGCGCAGACGCCGATACCACGAAAAGATGTGATCATCGATTCGATGGCCAAGAGCACCATCTACAGTGCTCTTGATCTGCGCGACGGATTCTATCAGATTCTGATGCGTGAGAGTGACATCGCTCTCACGGCGGTGAGCACTCCAAGCGGTATGCTTTGGGAGTGGCTCGTAATGCCGCAGGGACTGAAGAATGCCCCTGCTACCTTCAATAGATGCGTGACGCATCTATTGCGCTCGGTGCGCGACTTCGCACCGAGTTACTACGACGATGTGTTCGTTCACAGCCCGGCAGTGAACGGGAAGACTAACGTTGAGGTGCACAAGGAGCACCTCCGTAAGCTGCTAGGGCTCATGCGTAAGCATAAGCTCTATGGGAACCTGAAGAAGTGTATATTCGGGGCGAGCAAGATACCCATTCTCGGGTGTCTCGTCGGGAAGAACAGCGTACGCCCTGACCCAGAAAAGGTCAGAGTGATAAGTGAATGGCCTACGCTATCCAATGTCAAGGAACTGAGGCAGTTCCTTGGGCTTGCAACGTACTTGTGTAAGTACGTTGAGAGCTACGCGGGCAAGATTCGCCCGCTCTCGCAGCTTCTAAAGAAGGAAGCTGAGTGGAAGTGGACTGCTGAGTGTCAGCAGGCCTTGATGCAGTCAAGCAGGGCTTGACTGAAGCGCCGATCTTGGCAGTGGCTGACCAAGATCGTCCGTTCCACGTCGTGTGTGACGCATCCGACTTTGCGATCGGATGCGCGTTGATGCAACACGATCACGAGGGTCGTGATCGTGTGGTCTACTATCAGTCGCGTCAGCTGAAGCCAGCTGAGCGCAACTATCCCGTACATGACAAGGAGCACCTTGTCATGAAGTATGCACTCGCGAAGTTCCGAGTGTATCAACTTGGGAGTGGACCGTTCGTGGTCTACACCGATCACGCTTCACTGCGAACTGCAGTGAAGTCGCCACACATCTCGCAACGGATGGCGAGATGGTTGTCGTTCTTCGCAGAGTACGACTTCCGGGTTGAGTACAAACCCGGAAGGTCGAACGTCGTGGCCGACGCGTTGTCACGTCGGCCAGATTATGCCGTGAAGACAGCCGGCGCCAATCGGATTGGCGTCGAGAGTGCGAGTGCTCCGTCGTCGTCGTTGATCGACGACGTGAAGGCCGCGTATGCGAGTGACGCAGACGCGAAGCAGTTGCTGAGCTATACCTCAGCACCTTACGACGAGGCGCGTCGGAAGTTGACACCACACCTTCGAGCTCGTGCACATCGTTATCGTGTGCACGAAGGACTGCTGCTATACAGCGCAGTGGACGACGAGGTGATTCGCATCGTCGTGCCGATCGACTATGATCTGCGGATGTGGATCATGTACGAGTACCACGATGCCCCTGCGGCAGGGCATCCTGGTCGTGAGAAGACATACGTGCTTCTCACGCGTGACTTCTACTGGAATCACCAGTACAAGTGGGTGCGCAAGTACGTACGTGCTTGCGAGGTGTGTCAACGCGTGAAGCCTGCTGCGTTTTCGCAGGCTCCGCTTCAATCACTTCCGACACCGTCGGAGTGTTGGCAGTCCATCTCTATGGTCTTTGTCTTTGGTCTTCCGCCTGTCAGTAAGCGGAGGGCTGGTGTCGTGGTATTTGTAGACCGATTCAGCAAGATGGTGCATCTTGCTGCAGTGCTGGCTGAAGTGACAGTCGTACAGACAGCACGACTGTTTGTAGACATGGTGTTCAAACACCATGGGATGCCGCTCGACATTGTGTCGGACCGTGACCCACGCTTCACAGCGCGATTCTGGCAAGAAGTGTTCACACTTCTTGGTACACAATTTCCTATGTCGATTGCGGACCATCCGCAGACGGACGGTCAAACCGAGCGCGTGAATCGCGTGCACGGCGACCTGTTGAAGAGCTACGCACACTCGTTCCAGCAATAGATCAACTGTCTGCCGATGGCAGAGTTTGCCATCAACAACTCGGTGCATGCCTCGACGGGGCATACACCGTTCTACGTGAATGCAATGCGGCATCCACGCCTTCCGAGCATGCTCGGAACGGTGGCTTCCTCCTTAAGTGGGGGAGGATCTACGGTTGCATCCGAACAACCGCAGAAGAGCGCTGATACCGACACAGTATCAGCGATGACGACACGAAGACAAGCTGCGTCTCGTTCCGGGAACGAGACGACGGATAATAACTACGGGTCTGTATAGGGCACAAACACCGCGACCAAGGACAACACGCCTGTGCAGGGCACAGACAGCGCGCAGGCCGGGCCTGCCGCGAAGAAGAACACGTCTGTGCAGAGCACAAACGGCGCACAGGCCGAGCGTGCTGCGGGGAAGAACGCCGTGCTAAACAAACCATTCAACACACAAGCAATGGACTTTGTCCAGCGCCGACACGCTTTCCCGCGACAAACGGGCGTACATGTGCATCGATGATGTTTCGCTCGATCGCACTCCACGTCGTTAGAAGCTCGAACTTTTCCATCGCGGCGGTAGTTTTACAACTGGTGTTGCCCAAGCATGAACGGCGACCGTTCATGAAAAAAACGGTTGCTTCATCGTTAGATCTTCACCAAATTGTTTTGTTTTTTGTCGTTTGCCATTCGCCGATTCCCTCCCTCCCCAATGTCCGTCGACGCTGTTATCATCAAGCTGGTGAAAGCTGGGTTCAATTTCTCGGTTAACGACTTCGTAGACCGATCACTCCGAGAGTGTTTTCCTGACCAGAATCTCGCCTTGGTGCAGTATTCGTTGGCATTGGCATTGGAGAATGGATTCTCGGTGCATCAAGACCGGCTTTCCGAACGCTCTGCGGATCTGTCCAAGCTAGCTGAACTCGGGTTGGCGGAGGACGAGGACTACCAAGTCGTTGACGGCACGACAATGCTGAATCCGGACTCGTTTAAACTCGCACTGATGCGCGCCGATGCCAAGTACTGTAGGCACTTCATCTTCGTGGAGAAGCTGTTCAAGCACTACGAAGCGTTTCAGCACACCCGAGCTGCAATTGGGGATCGAGAAAAGCTCGCGACCGCGCAATGTTTGCTAGTGCGTCGGCTGGATGCTATTTTAGCTGACCAAACCGACTGCCTCAAGCTGCAGGCCGAGGACGAAAGCAGGGACGGAACGGGCCTTCTGGCGAAACTCAATGCATCCATTGGTGCTGTTAAAAAACAAACTCTGTCCGTCGGCTCCTGCGGAAGTGCTGGACAACTTCGTGTGCATGGGGTACGAAATGACAGACGCAAAGGGCCGAGCGCAGCGGAAGTTGCTGTTCATCGCTGGGCAGGAGTCGAACGTTCGCGGGGCTGTGCGGAAGAAGCAGAACGATAACCGTCGCGAGTGGACCACGATCGTTGGGTTCCACTGCAACGTCAACCCTATCGGCTACCGAGACAACATCTACCTTGCGATACGTGCGCATATCGAAAAAGTCACGGACCGAGAGAACCAGCGCCGCATGACGCTCGTTGACGAGCGAAATCTTCGTCTGCGGGACGAGATAAAAACACACAACCGCATTTGCGCGGACAAGAATCGACGCATCTACCGCAAGGAGAAGCTACATCGGACCAAGGTGCACCGCAGCGAGATCCCAATCACCTGCAACAAGTCGTACGCAGTGTACACCGACAATGATCTAGTACCCTTCATAGACATAATTGACTTGATACACTCGTCATGTGAAGCTGCGCAAGCGCCGTTGGTTTAGTGGTAAAATATCTCGTTGCCAACGAGATGCCCCGGGTTCGATTCCCGGACGGCGCATACTCTTATGTTGCCCTTCTCTTTTACTGTCCAGGACTGTCCAGGACTGTCCAGGACTGTCCAGGACTGTCCAGGACTGCTGGACGGGCCTTTCGGCGTATCGAGAGCCTGGTACGTCGTGTCCGACCGACTGTGCGGCAGCTCGTTCGACACAGGTGAGGCCTGCACATGGTGTATGGGAGGTCGGTTCATGAAGCCGCCATTGGTCCCGACGGCGATTGTCGACGCCACGATGGATGTCGGTATCGGAGGCCAGCAGTTGCTCGACAGCGATGGAGCGTGCTGTGCGTGGTATATATATACGGCGCTGATGGTGGTGGTGAGTGTTGCCGGGTTGTGTGGAGCGTGGTGTGTTTGTTGGTCCGTGCAAGCGCCGTTGGTTTAGTGGTAAAATATCTCGTTGCCAACGAGATGCCCCGGGTTCGATTCCCGGACGGCGCATACTCTTATGTTGCCCTTCTCTTTTACTGTCCAGGACTGTCCAGGACTGTCCAGGACTGCTGGACGGGCCTTTCGGCGTATCGAGAGCCTGGTACGTCGTGTCCGACCGACTGTGCGGCAGCTCGTTCGACACAGGTGAGGCCTGCACATGGTGTATGGGAGGTCGGTTCATGAAGCCGCCATTGGTCCCGACGGTGATTGTCGACGCCACGATGGATGTCGGTATCGGAGGCCAGCAGTTGCTCGACAGCGATGGAGCGTGCTGTGCGTGGTATATATATACGGCGCTGATGGTGGTGGTGAGTGTTGCCGGGTTGTGTGGAGCGTGGTGTGTTTGTTGGTCCGTGCAAGCGCCGTTGGTTTAGTGGTAAAATATCTCGTTGCCAACGAGATGCCCCGGGTTCGATTCCCGGACGGCGCATACTCTTATGTTGCCCTTCTCTTTTACTGTCCAGGACTGCTGGACGGGCCTTTCGGCGTATCGAGAGCCTGGTACGTCGTGTCCGACCGACTGTGCGGCAGCTCGTTCGACACAGGTGAGGCCTGCACATGGTGTATGGGAGGTCGGTTCATGAAGCCGCCATTGGTCCCGACGGTGATTGTCGACGCCACGATGGATGTCGGTATCGGAGGCCAGCAGTTGCTCGACAGCGATGGAGCGTGCTGTGCGTGGTATATATATACGGCGCTGATGGTGGTGGTGAGTGTTGCCGGGTTGTGTGGAGCGTGGTGTGTTTGTTGGTCCGTGCAAGCGCCGTTGGTTTAGTGGTAAAATATCTCGTTGCCAACGAGATGCCCCGGGTTCGATTCCCGGACGGCGCATACTCTTATGTTGCCCTTCTCTTTTACTGTCCAGGACTGTCCAGGACTGTCCAGGACTGTCCAGGACTGTCCAGGACTGCTGGACGGGCCTTTCGGCGTATCGAGAGCCTGGTACGTCGTGTCCGACCGACTGTGCGGCAGCTCGTTCGACACAGGTGAGGCCTGCACATGGTGTATGGGAGGTCGGTTCATGAAGCCGCCATTGGTCCCGACGGTGATTGTCGACGCCACGATGGATGTCGGTATCGGAGGCCAGCAGTTGCTCGACAGCGATGGAGCGTGCTGTGCGTGGTATATATATACGGCGCTGATGGTGGTGGTGAGTGTTGCCGGGTTGTGTGGAGCGTGGTGTGTTTGTTGGTCCGTGCAAGCGCCGTTGGTTTAGTGGTAAAATATCTCGTTGCCAACGAGATGCCCCGGGTTCGATTCCCGGACGGCGCATACTCTTATGTTGCCCTTCTCTTTTACTGTCCAGGACTGTCCAGGACTGTCCAGGACTGTCCAGGACTGTCCAGGACTGCTGGACGGGCCTTTCGGCGTATCGAGAGCCTGGTACGTCGTGTCCGACCGACTGTGCGGCAGCTCGTTCGACACAGGTGAGGCCTGCACATGGTGTATGGGAGGTCGGTTCATGAAGCCGCCATTGGTCCCGACGGTGATTGTCGACGCCACGATGGATGTCGGTATCGGAGGCCAGCAGTTGCTCGACAGCGATGGAGCGTGCTGTGCGTGGTATATATATACGGCGCTGATGGTGGTGGTGAGTGTTGCCGGGTTGTGTGGAGCGTGGTGTGTTTGTTGGTCCGTGCAAGCGCCGTTGGTTTAGTGGTAAAATATCTCGTTGCCAACGAGATGCCCCGGGTTCGATTCCCGGACGGCGCATACTCTTATGTTGCCCTTCTCTTTTACTGTCCAGGACTGCTGGACGGGCCTTTCGGCGTATCGAGAGCCTGGTACGTCGTGTCCGACCGACTGTGCGGCAGCTCGTTCGACACAGGTGAGGCCTGCACATGGTGTATGGGAGGTCGGTTCATGAAGCCGCCATTGGTCCCGACGGTGATTGTCGACGCCACGATGGATGTCGGTATCGGAGGCCAGCAGTTGCTCGACAGCGATGGAGCGTGCTGCGCGTGGTATATATATACGGCGCTGATGGTGGTGGTGAGTGTTGCCGGGTTGTGTGGAGCGTGGTGTGTTTGTTGGTCCGTGCAAGCGCCGTTGGTTTAGTGGTAAAATATCTCGTTGCCAACGAGATGCCCCGGGTTCGATTCCCGGACGGCGCATACTCTTATGTTGCCCTTCTCTTTTACTGTCCAGGACTGTCCAGGACTGTCCAGGACTGTCCAGGACTGTCCAGGACTGCTGGACGGGCCTTTCGGCGTATCGAGAGCCTGGTACGTCGTGTCCGACCGACTGTGCGGCAGCTCGTTCGACACAGGTGAGGCCTGCACATGGTGTATGGGAGGTCGGTTCATGAAGCCGCCATTGGTCCCGACGGTGATTGTCGACGCCACGATGGATGTCGGTATCGGAGGCCAGCAGTTGCTCGACAGCGATGGAGCGTGCTGTGCGTGGTATATATATACGGCGCTGATGGTGGTGGTGAGTGTTGCCGGGTTGTGTGGAGCGTGGTGTGTTTGTTGGTCCGTGCAAGCGCCGTTGGTTTAGTGGTAAAATATCTCGTTGCCAACGAGATGCCCCGGGTTCGATTCCCGGACGGCGCATACTCTTATGTTGCCCTTCTCTTTTACTGTCCAGGACTGCTGGACGGGCCTTTCGGCGTATCGAGAGCCTGGTACGTCGTGTCCGACCGACTGTGCGGCAGCTCGTTCGACACAGGTGAGGCCTGCACATGGTGTATGGGAGGTCGGTTCATGAAGCCGCCATTGGTCCCGACGGTGATTGTCGACGCCACGATGGATGTCGGTATCGGAGGCCAGCAGTTGCTCGACAGCGATGGAGCGTGCTGTGCGTGGTATATATATACGGCGCTGATGGTGGTGGTGAGTGTTGCCGGGTTGTGTGGAGCGTGGTGTGTTTGTTGGTCCGTGCAAGCGCCGTTGGTTTAGTGGTAAAATATCTCGTTGCCAACGAGATGCCCCGGGTTCGATTCCCGGACGGCGCATACTCTTATGTTGCCCTTCTCTTTTTACTGTCCAGGACTGCTGGACGGGCCTTTCGGCGTATCGAGAGCCTGGTACGTCGTGTCCGACCGACTGTGCGGCAGCTCGTTCGACACAGGTGAGGCCTGCACATGGTGTATGGGAGGTCGGTTCATGAAGCCGCCATTGGTCCCGACGGTGATTGTCGACGCCACGATGGATGTCGGTATCGGAGGCCAGCAGTTGCTCGACAGCGATGGAGCGTGCTGTGCGTGGTATATATATACGGCGCTGATGGTGGTGGTGAGTGTTGCCGGGTTGTGTGGAGCGTGGTGTGTTTGTTGGTCCGTGCAAGCGCCGTTGGTTTAGTGGTAAAATATCTCGTTGCCAACGAGATGCCCCGGGTTCGATTCCCGGACGGCGCATACTCTTATGTTGCCCTTCTCTTTTACTGTCCAGGACTGTCCAGGACTGTCCAGGACTGTCCAGGACTGTCCAGGACTGCTGGACGGGCCTTTCGGCGTATCGAGAGCCTGGTACGTCGTGTCCGACCGACTGTGCGGCAGCTCGTTCGACACAGGTGAGGCCTGCACATGGTGTATGGGAGGTCGGTTCATGAAGCCGCCATTGGTCCCGACGGTGATTGTCGACGCCACGATGGATGTCGGTATCGGAGGCCAGCAGTTGCTCGACAGCGATGGAGCGTGCTGTGCGTGGTATATATATACGGCGCTGATGGTGGTGGTGAGTGTTGCCGGGTTGTGTGGAGCGTGGTGTGTTTGTTGGTCCGTGCAAGCGCCGTTGGTTTAGTGGTAAAATATCTCGTTGCCAACGAGATGCCCCGGGTTCGATTCCCGGACGGCGCATACTCTTATGTTGCCCTTCTCTTTTACTGTCCAGGACTGCTGGACGGGCCTTTCGGCGTATCGAGAGCCTGGTACGTCGTGTCCGACCGACTGTGCGGCAGCTCGTTCGACACAGGTGAGGCCTGCACATGGTGTATGGGAGGTCGGTTCATGAAGCCGCCATTGGTCCCGACGGTGATTGTCGACGCCACGATGGATGTCGGTATCGGAGGCCAGCAGTTGCTCGACAGCGATGGAGCGTGCTGTGCGTGGTATATATATACGGCGCTGATGGTGGTGGTGAGTGTTGCCGGGTTGTGTGGAGCGTGGTGTGTTTGTTGGTCCGTGCAAGCGCCGTTGGTTTAGTGGTAAAATATCTCGTTGCCAACGAGATGCCCCGGGTTCGATTCCCGGACGGCGCATACTCTTATGTTGCCCTTCTCTTTTACTGTCCAGGACTGCTGGACGGGCCTTTCGGCGTATCGAGAGCCTGGTACGTCGTGTCCGACCGACTGTGCGGCAGCTCGTTCGACACAGGTGAGGCCTGCACATGGTGTATGGGAGGTCGGTTCATGAAGCCGCCATTGGTCCCGACGGTGATTGTCGACGCCACGATGGATGTCGGTATCGGAGGCCAGCAGTTGCTCGACAGCGATGGAGCGTGCTGTGCGTGGTATATATATACGGCGCTGATGGTGGTGGTGAGTGTTGCCGGGTTGTGTGGAGCGTGGTGTGTTTGTTGGTCCGTGCAAGCGCCGTTGGTTTAGTGGTAAAATATCTCGTTGCCAACGAGATGCCCCGGGTTCGATTCCCGGACGGCGCATACTCTTATGTTGCCCTTCTCTTTTACTGTCCAGGACTGTCCAGGACTGTCCAGGACTGCTGGACGGGCCTTTCGGCGTATCGAGAGCCTGGTACGTCGTGTCCGACCGACTGTGCGGCAGCTCGTTCGACACAGGTGAGGCCTGCACATGGTGTATGGGAGGTCGGTTCATGAAGCCGCCATTGGTCCCGACGGTGATTGTCGACGCCACGATGGATGTCGGTATCGGAGGCCAGCAGTTGCTCGACAGCGATGGAGCGTGCTGTGCGTGGTATATATATACGGCGCTGATGGTGGTGGTGAGTGTTGCCGGGTTGTGTGGAGCGTGGTGTGTTTGTTGGTCCGTGCAAGCGCCGTTGGTTTAGTGGTAAAATATCTCGTTGCCAACGAGATGCCCCGGGTTCGATTCCCGGACGGCGCATACTCTTATGTTGCCCTTCTCTTTTACTGTCCAGGACTGCTGGACGGGCCTTTCGGCGTATCGAGAGCCTGGTACGTCGTGTCCGACCGACTGTGCGGCAGCTCGTTCGACACAGGTGAGGCCTGCACATGGTGTATGGGAGGTCGGTTCATGAAGCCGCCATTGGTCCCGACGGTGATTGTCGACGCCACGATGGATGTCGGTATCGGAGGCCAGCAGTTGCTCGACAGCGATGGAGCGTGCTGTGCGTGGTATATATATACGGCGCTGATGGTGGTGGTGAGTGTTGCCGGGTTGTGTGGAGCGTGGTGTGTTTGTTGGTCCGTGCAAGCGCCGTTGGTTTAGTGGTAAAATATCTCGTTGCCAACGAGATGCCCCGGGTTCGATTCCCGGACGGCGCATACTCTTATGTTGCCCTTCTCTTTTACTGTCCAGGACTGTCCAGGACTGTCCAGGACTGTCCAGGACTGCTGGACGGGACTGTCCAGGACTGTCCAGGACAGATCGCAGGGGCACCCGACGGAATTGCT